>CM051039.1:677500-1877500 GCA_027627225.1 Congeria kusceri
TTTGTCAATTTAAACATCAATTAATTATAAACAAACAATAAAAATGACTTCATTCATTCATAGCAGGTATTTTCGGTCATATTAGCGAATATGAATTCATATTCGGTGTTTAGTTGGACCATACGGAAACTGCCGAACTTAAGAGAGAAGCGCCACCTGATGTAATAATATGATATGCTTCATTATGACATTGGTCATTATGACCTTCTGTATTCGTTTAACTTACATGCGCTGTTTATGTATTGTACATTTTTCATTTGTTGTATTTAAAGAATGTTTACAGCTGCTTTATAATTTATACAGATACAATAATACGGATGCAATAATGTAGAATGTAGCAATAAAACGTCAGTTGGAAGAGAAGGAAGAATAGCAAAAATGTCGAAAATAGGAACGTTTGGAAGAGAAGGAAGAAGTGGAAGATTGTCAATAATAGGAACATTTGGAAGCGAAGGAAGAAGAACAAGAATGTCAAGAAGAAGAGCACGATGAAGAGAAGGAAGAAGAGCACGAATGTCAAGAAAAAGAGCATGATGAAGCGAAGGAAGAACAAGAATGTCAAGAAGAAGAGCAAGATGAAGAGAAGGAAGAAGAACAAGAATGGCAAGAAGAAGAGCAAGAATTTAACGAATGAAAAACATCAGAATGCATCATGTAATTTTAAACTAATACTGTTCCATAGTTGGCACACTCCAGGTGGACCGTTGTTTCATGCCCCATAGCTGTAATATTGTTGCTTAATCAGGAAGGCAAATTAACATTGTCAAGGGTGAATGTGCAATATAAGCTGATAATGCCAAACTGTAACTCGTTTATCTTAAGTGGGTCAAGTTGTTGTTTGTTGCGCTACATGGGTGCCAGTCACAGTAATCGCTACTAGGGCACAACAATTTAATTCAGTGTTTTGGGCAATGGTCTCAAAAAAGTTAGCTAGGTTCGGGATTGATTTGTTTTCATTAATTTTTTTAAAGACACATTTCGGTCAAAATACATTGAAAAAATCTAAAATATGACGAATAGGGATTTCATGGAAAACAATCTTCGCTAAAAACTTTAGGATCGGGGAGTTTTCGTAAGGTAGGGTCCGGTTGCCCAAAACACAGAATTTGTTTATTTTGGCCTAGGCATGATATTGTGACAATATATTTCCAAAAAATGTTATAATTTTTAATTTCGCGAAGTTTGACACGCGGAAATATCCCCTTCTACAGAACAGTCAAATATAATAACAGTAATCCTGACCAATGATAAGGGAATTTCGATTTAAACATTTTGACATCGTTCTTAGACGGATCACATTCCACTTATCTGTTTTAAAACTTTGTTTTTTTTTTGCATATTATTTCGACTAAAGTTGTTGGCATTGTTTTCCACTGAAAGGGTCAAAGTAGCACTGGTTTCATTGTGTCGAACTGTTATGAGAACAATTCATTTTAAATGCGTTAATAGATCTGTGGTTAAGCTTCAGTGAGTTAACAATCGCTTTCTCATTCTGATTTAAAGAGGGGCTGTCTGATTTTTACAGATTTATTTTGGGTCTCTTTCTTTACCCACTAACAAGAACGTTTCATATAACATAAAAAACTGTCAATATCAACAAAAACTATTTTATTTTTTGAAAAATGAAACTATATATTTTCTGTCAATACAGACTGTTTATCCTACAGCTATATTTGGTTTTACATTAGAAAATATGAACTGCACACGTGCCAACGATCTAACTCTTCAAGATACTGTATATACATGTATACTAGTTTGTTGCACAAAAAGTATTATTTAAGTTTTAAATTTCTCTCGTAATATGCATTTCTAAACATGAGTTATTCTGAACATTTATTATAATATTATTCTAAAAATATAGTGACATCATCAGAATAGATTGATGGTTTAATGTAACAATTTTCTTACAAAATCGAACAGTCTCTCTTTAAGTTCCTCCCTTTCACATTCTGATATAACGTCCTAATGTCATTTGCAGGAGATATGAAATGAGTTACCCATGACTTTCTTAACCAGTGGTTATATTTTGAGCATTTTAACTTTACATTTCTACTAATTCCAATACTAGTACTTAGAAATAAAACTTCAAAAATTTAATATAGCCAGTATCAACAAAATATACACCAATGCAAGATTAGAATCAAAGCGCTAAAGGCACTGCAGTTGTTCGCTATTGCGTAACATTGGGCACAACTCATTATATTCAAATGTTAATAGCAACACAAGTTTAAATAAAACAGAACAGATTCGAAAAGTTTATTGAGATTGTGTCTAAACAAAAATCTGTCTACAGTTTTGAAATCTGTCTACAGTTTTGAATATTAGCAATCAAGAATAAAGTTCAATGACTGCTATAACATTCGTTTGTGCTGGTATTTATTGAAAATGTTAGTGCACTGTTCAATATCGTAGCGTCCGATGGATGTTATCGACTCGTCCAAATAACTTAATACAATAAACCCGTTCTGGTGTGTTTTGCAGAATGTTTTGCAAATATATTGAAACTACAAAAATATTAAAATTGTATATTAGAACCAGTAAATAAAATAAAATTGTAAGAAGTCACCTAAATGACCATATCATAACTTAACATTAAAACCCCGAGGCATTATCATGGACAATCTGGGCAATTAGAGAGGTATGCCATATCATATGTCACCTTAAATACAGTGGTTATAAACTTACCAATGTTTTATTGGTAAAATATGATAGTTGCGCTTATAGCTCGTTCAGTGTTCTTATGTGAAGAAAATAAAAATCACTGAATTTAAATCAAAACCAGCAAACACGATAATATGTTCTTTCCAAAAAATGAAGTTATAAATATTTAAACACCACACATAAACACCTTACCTGGCATCGACAATAAGCAAAATGACCCAATTAAACCATTTATCAATGACTTAGAAAGCTGCATAGTGGGCTACTTTCTTCCACGATTGTTAGTCTCAAAATTTGATCATACACTGCTGTGAATTACCAGACTTTTCTTAATTTGTTTTAAACATATTATTAAATGATTGATGCATTTGGGAAACATTCATGATATTCAAAACGGCACTTCCTACAGACGCATAATAATAACCGAGTTAAAATCAAAGTGAATATTGCCTTCGGATTTCAGAAGTGAAACATATAGTTATTCTAGACCGCGGCTTGAGCAAACGAAATACCTGAAATTGAAAGACATGTTCATGCTTACTGATCAATAATAGTATAGTAGTGTTAAATCTAGAAAGGCTGATGGGCATGACGCTTGACTTTGTGCGCAGTGACACTGCTAAATACGGCACATTACGTCATAATTAGTTTTTGTTTCCTGAAGTAATATTTCAAACCACTTATTACATTTGATATTACTGATTTATTTTATCTGTTTGATGTTGTTTTTTAAGTAAAAAAATTAATAAAATTCATTTTCCATTATTATCGCTTCGTATTATTATCAAGTTATATTATTGCAAAGATCTCATAATTTATTTATTATTCATAAGTATATGTACAAATTGGTATTACATGAAAACTTTTTGACAATTGTCAAACTAAAACTATTAATGGGCGAGTCAAAATCATACTTATTAATAGTAAAATACTTAACCCTGGTATTATTTTTCAACTTTTGTATTGTAGGAAATATTTGTATTTTTACTTTTATCGTTTATATGTTGTTGCATTTGATGATGACATTGCTGCCAATATTTTGATTAATGATGAAAAGCTTAATTCAAGATAGAACATTTAGACAAGAAACGTGGAAATTCCATTAAACCAAATTTTTCGAACGAAATGAAAAAAAGCCATAACAATAATGAAAGAAAGTTCTGGGTGCAGGGTGAAGGTCAAAAACCTATGGCTAGGAAATAGTGACCTTGATCTTGCAATTCAAAGCAAGGTCTCAATATCTACATATGAAGTTTCAGCTATAATCTAAATTTTGTTCGCAAATTACTGAGTGGAAACCGTTTCTTTATTTTTAGTAATGGTGACTTTGACATTGACCCCACCCAACCCATATGCAATTGCAAGCGACGTCTAGATATAAGGTATCTACATATAAATGTTCATTAAAATATCTCCATTCATTCTCTAGGTATAGAGCGGAAACTGTCCATTTTTAGTAACGGTGATCCTGACCCACCCACTCCATATGCAATCACAAGAGAGGTTTAGATATAAGGTATCTACATATAAAGTTTCATTAAAATATCTCAATGTGTTCTCAATTTTTTAGCAAACCATTTTTCTTTTTTTAGTAACGGTGACCTTGATCCTGACCCCACCCACCCTATATGCAATCCAAAGCAAGGTCTAGATATAAGGTATCTAGGTATGAAGTTTCATTAAAATATCTCGTTGCATTCTCAAGTCATTGAGCGGAAACTGTTTTTCTATTTTTAGTAACAGTGACCTGGACCCCACCCACCCCATATGCAATCCCAATCAAGGTCTCAATATAAGGTATCTATGTATGAAGTTTCATTAAAATATCTCAATGCGTTCTCAAGTTATTGAGCGGAAATTGTTTTATTTTTTTAGGAATGGTCACCTTGACCTAACCCACACCATATGCAATCCCAAGCAAGGTCTCAATATAAGGTATCTATGTATGAAGTTTCATTAAAATATCTCAATGCGTTTTAAAGTTATTGAGGAGAAACCGTTTATATATTTTTAGTGTGACCCTGACCTTGTTTCCACCCATCCCATACGCAATCCTACGCGAGGCCTCGATATAAGGTATCTATGTATAAAGTTTCATTACAATAGCTCAATCCGTTCTTAAGTTAGAGAGCGGAAACGAAAAATTTGGTTTAAAACAAACATTGCAATTGTAATTGAAATGATTGGAAGAAATATTATATAATACACATGTATTTTTTTTCATAATTAGTGATTAAAGACCACATTGAGTTTACATTAATATTCATTCTGTCCATCATGATTATCATAAATATTGACAAAAGAAAAACATGTTAGAAACTGCATATGAAAATGAGGCTGTTAAAAGCAGACAATTTACTCACATTTTTAAAACAAAACTATCACGTTTTATTGTATCTGGAGTGACTGATCTTATCAGTTGGTCACTGAATAATATACCATAAAATGCCATCACTAAGGGTCCTCATAAAGGGCAATACAGTGGATAGACAAGAGGGAAAGGGGCGCTAAATGCCTTTGAAAAGGTCAGCGTGGCGGATCAATAAAGGGACGTGGCACGGTGCCATGCTGATTAGGTCTAGATAAAACACTAAGTATAGGTGCACCTCATCAAAGTTATCATGGCCAATTATAACAAACATTCCATATAAACATTTCATCATTGTTTTTTATACCAAGAGAGAAATGAAGTTGTACAAATTGCAAAATAAAAGTGTATTTGTTGTTTTTTTTAATTTGTAAAAGATAAATATATTGCTACAAAAACAAGCAACGGCTTGGGTTTATTGTGATTCACAATTTTAGTAGAGAAATAACATGTAGAACTGGCGACAGTAAAACAAGAATGCTCAAAATGTACCAAAGTGAAATTGAAAAGTCTATCTACAAGCAGTTGGTGTTGTTTTTTAGTGGCAGACAACTACAGGAAGCAAATTTGTACTTCGATAATTTTTCTAAAATTCAAAACTTGACACTGAGCAGAACCTTTACTGTGTGTTTTCGCAGATGTTAGATCATTTAGCAGGTTAAACCAACAATGTAGGCAAACAATATTTACTTGTATCCAAAATATTTTTCTGTATCATCCAAGGATGATTTCTGTGTAATTTGGTAGAATTCTGCCCAGTGTTTTAAGTGTTAACTGACCCAACTGATGCATGCACACACATCAGACAAAATATATGTCATGAGCTTTGCAAAAAAAAAATAAAACACGTCCGGTGGGAAAGCAGGAGGCCGCAAGTCACTAAATAAGGAGGCCACAAGTCACTAAATAAGGGGGCCACAAGTCAAAGAATAAGGAGGCTACAAGTCACTAAATAATTGTTGGACTGGAATTCAACCCAGTGTTATAAATGTTAAAGGCACTGACAAATGCACACACAACAAACGAAACACAAAAAATCTTAGATAGCAGGGGGCTACAAGTCTCTATATAAGGCCATATGTCACTAAATAATAATTGGACTGAAACATGCTTTATGATATGTGCAACTAGGCAGGTGACTGAGTACTAAGTACTTCAATTCATTAGAATAAGGCCATTCTGATAAGCGTCAACCTCAATTTGCTAAACCTTGCTAGCTTTTCACACAAAAAACACAAATTTATTTCGAAAAAAACAAATAAATTGTATTGAATTTGTTTATAGAAAATGGAGCATTTTTATGCTGTTATAACAGAAACAACTTCGATGATAGAGTATAAAAATCCAACCCAAAACTTTTCAAAGAGTTTACAGAATTAAACCAACACACTAACAAAACATTAATACACAGTTTTACATTATGTATGCATGTATGTAATACAACATTTTTATGTAAGTATTTTCAATATGTGGCATATGTTTTCAATTTTATAATAAGTTGCAGAGGCACCCTCTCAGATCAAAGTGTCATTTTTGAGCAATTGTTGCAAAGACTCAAACCTAAAGGAGCGAACAAGTGCAGACAAACTTTTTTCACCAGTCCATCCATCTGTGGAGGGACAGATGGACAGACAAACATATGAAAGGACAGACAGACAGACATTTTTCTAGCACAAAATCAATATGTCTCCCTACCCACTACAAAGGGGGTGACATAACAACTGATGACGGACGATCACTGACCACAACAGCTCCCACTTGAGCACTTCAAGCTCAGGTGCGCTAAAAATCTGTTGTTTGCAATCCCACTACAATTGGATGGCATGCCACTGAGGCAGTGATTGTTGATTATATTAATGTAATCTTACCTTCACAAGACTTTCAAGTTGCAACCCTCGACTTGACAACTATCCAAACCACAGTCACTTCCACCTAGGCTGGAGGTCTGTCGGTACAGGTCCAGTGTCTCGCTCGAGTTCCATTGCTGCTGCTTACAGAACTCCACTCCCTGGCTGACCAATCTGTCCTTTGTACATCAACTGTGTATATACAATAGATTAATAAGGCATGCATGTGGATGTGTTATGTTGGTATAAAACACATTCTGTTACATTGACTGTTCTATTAAATAATTGAAGTGTAATTCATATATAAAATATTCCTGTTTTGTGGATTGCTATCATGTAAAAAAAAAATTGTTATTACAATGATCCAAGCAACAAAGGTTACAATCATTAAAACTGAATAATCAACAGGACAGGTATTTAAGACAAAATAAAAAGTATACAACTTGACTATAAACCTAAAACAAGAAACATGGAAATTCCACGAAAGCTAAATTTTTCGAACAAAATGCATAAAAGTCAGCACAATAATGAAAGAAAGTTCTGGGTGCCATATGCATTCCTAAGCGAGGTCTCGTTATAAGGTATCTATGTATGAAGCTCCATTAAAATGTTGCAATGCGTTCTCAATTATTGAGCAGAAATTGTTTTTGTATTTTAAGTAACATTGACCTTGACATTGATCTGACCCACCCCATATGCCATCCCAAGCATGGTCTAGATACAAGGTATCTACGTGTGAAGATTCATTCAAATATCTTGATGCATTCTGAAGTTATTGAGCGGAAACCATTTTTCTCTTTTTAGTAATGGAGACCTTGTCCCCACCCATCCTATATGCATTCCCAAGTGAGGTCTCGCAATAAGGAATCTATGTTTGAAGTTTCATTAAAATATTTGGATGCATTGTCAAGTTATTGAGCAAAAACCGTTTTTCTATATTTAGTAACGGTGACATTGACCCCACCCACCACATATGCAATCCCAAGCGAGGTCTGAATATAAGGTATCTATGTATGAAGTTTCATAAAATGCGTTCTCAAGTTATTAAGCGGAAACCATTTTCTGTTTTTAGTAACTGTCACCTTGACCTTGACCACCCCCACCCCATATGCAATCTCAAGCTAGGCTTCGATATAAGTATGAAGTTTCATAAAAAATCTCGATGCATTCTCAAGTTTTTAGCACAAACCGTTTTTCTATTTTTAGTAACAGTGACCTTGACCTTACCCACCATTTATGCAATCCCAAGCGAGGTCTCGATCTATGGTATCTATATATGAAGTTTCATTAAAATATCTTTATGGATTCTAAAGTTATTAAGCCGAAACAATTTTTCTACTTTTAGTAATGATGACCTTGAACCCACCCACCCCACATGCAATCCCAAGCAAGGTCTCAATATATGGTATATATGAATGAAGTTTCATTAAAATATCTTTATGGATTCTAAAGTTATTAAGCCGAAACAATTTTTATACTTTTAGTAATGATGACCTTGAACCCACCCACCCCACATGCAATCCCAAGCCAGGTCTCAATATATGGTATATAAAATACCTTTATGGAATCTAAAGTTATTGAACGGAAACCATTTTTCTTTTTTTAATAACGATGACCTTGGCCCATATATAGAGACTTACATATATAGAGACTTGGCCCCACCCACCCCATATGCAATCCCAAGCGAGGTCTCAGTATAAGGTAACAATTATCAAGTTCCATTAAAATATCTCAATGCCTTCTCAAGTTATTGAGCGGAAACGTTTTCTCTATTTTTTAGTAACGGTGAACTTGACATTGACCCCACCCAACCCATATGTAATCTCAAGCAAGGCTTCGATAAATGGTATCTATCTATGTATGAAGTTTCATTAAAATATCTTTATAGATTCTAAAGTTATTGAGCGCAAACCGTTTTTCTATTTAAGTAACGGTAACCATGACCTTGACCCCACCAACCCCCATATGCTATCCCAAGCAAGGTAATGATATAAGGTATCTATGGATGAAGTTTCATTAAAATATCTTGATGCGTTCTAAAGTTGTTGAGCAGAAACCGTTTTTCTATTTTAAGTAATGGTGACCTTGACATTGACTCCACCCATCCTATATGCAATCCCTAGAGAGGTCTCAATATAAGGTATATATGTATGAAGTTTGATCAAAATATCTTGATGCCTTCTTAAGTTATTAAGCGGAAACCATTTTTCTATTTGTAATTATGGTGACCTTCACCTTGACTCCACCCACCCCATATACAATCCCAAGCGAGGTCTCGATATAAGGTATCTATGTATGAAGTTTCATTAAAATATCTCGATGCTTTCATAAGTTATTGAGCGGAAACCATTTTCTATTTTTAGCAATGGTGACCTTGACCTTGACCCCACCCACCCACACAGGAGACTGTGAAATTAGGCTGCAGTAAAGTACGTATAAATTAGTCAATCTCTATCAGTTATGTAAACAACAGTTAACAATACAAATGATAATTAGTGAGCACAATGTCATTTGCTTGAAAACTTTCTTGTAACAGTGTCATATACATGTATAACAACAATGCATAATGTCATACAAATGTTAGGAACAAGAGGCACAAAAGTGCCTGTATCGCTCCACTGGCTTATCAAGATCCAAGCGTCAAAAGCGAAAAATTATTAATATAAACCAAACATCAGATTTAACTTAAGATATTTCTGGAATATCGCCCCAGCCCTTACATGCTTCCCAGTTTCAGCATTCTCATAGTACAAGCAAGCTGTAATCTGGAGTGGGATTCAGGGGAGGGAACTAAACCACCCTTCATGAAATGGTTCCTGATCATGAGGTCTAATTACTTTTAACACATCCCAGAGCAACTGATATATCCTTTTTCAAGCAGTAATACTGCGTTTCCAAGCAGTAAAACTGTAAAACTGCTTTCCAAGCAGTAAGACTTAAGTCTTACCCAATCATTTTTCTGATAATTGAAGACTGATTGATATAATTAAGTACATGAAATTGCATTACCCAATATATTTACATAAAATGATTGTTGAAAACACGCAAATTAAGTAAAACAACCATTACTGGCGCCAAAAATGCATGATGAGTCATACCAGACGCATTTGAAAGGAGAATTAATATATGTTATGTTTAGAAACACCAACTTGACATTGCTGAGTTGAACTGCGTATTGTATTGAACTATATACTTTAAGAAAATATGGCATTTCTGCTTTCGCCAACACTTTTGATGCATATTAAAACAAAATATCAATTGAATTGTCTCTGGCGTCTAGATGACAGTACTGCAGATAAGCTGGTGTACCCGGGTAATGTACGCGTACATTGGGGAGTAAATGTACACTCTCTCCGGAATCTTGGGGGGGAAATGTACAGTCTATATAGGATAATTGGTGGTTAATTTATATCCAACAAACTTTAGACTATGTGGAAAAAACTGTGTATTATATTAACGATCCAAATAATGTATAATAATAGCAACACCATTTGAATACAATAATGTTACAAGTAAGACTTCTGAACAGTTTAAGATTTGGATTGCTGGCCTACTACTGAACCATGTGCGCATTCAAGTAGACAGGCCTGTCAAAACTCACATCTTCTGTCTATAGTCAATAAATGTTTCGTTATGTTTTATAGGTTGGTTGCCCAGACGGGCAACCATCTCCTGACATTTGGTTGCCCAGCTAGAAAATTATGAGCCCAGAGCCCAATTCATATTTTCATCTGTATTATATAGTTTTGCATGAAAGTTTCTGGCAATTATATTTTAACTAGTTAACAAACAATCTAACATAATTTTTTCAATGAAGAGCAGCCCGTTACAAATGAATGTATTTACACTGCATGCCATTAGCGCTAATTGTTAACAAACCTAGATGAAATTCGCGTTTTGGTTTGAATGTTCGTATTCTCTTTCTTGTATTTTCGACCCTTCTGGGCGTGAGACGCCGGGTTTAAATTGCCACATTATTATTAACAATGTGTTAAATGGGCGCAGTCATTTTTGGAAAGAAAAAATATAACGATCAACTTTATTGTATGTTTTTTTGTACGACGCCATTTTATTGGCTCAGACTTATGCCAGAGGGGTGAACGAAATGATAAATACCGCACAATTATGGAGTGCAGCTTTGTGAAAAAGCTAGTCCCCGGGCGGACTACCAGCTTTTGAAATTCAATCGCCCAGCGTAAAACCTACTCGCCTCAAGCGAACGGGCAACCGTTAATTTCCATCCCTGATATACCCCCTCCCTAAACTTCATTTGTGGGGGTATTATGACTGTTATCAATTAACAGCCTAATATGGTACTGGTACACGTTTATTGCAACTAACAAGCACAACAGGACCCTTTGCTGACGTTCTGCCAAACTTAAATTTAAAACCCTGGGAATATGGAAATTTGTACCCCGCAAATTTAAGTGATTCCACCGTAACTCTGACCATGTTGAAACATGACCTGATGAAAAATGAAGCTTTTAATTCGTAAACAAGCTTTGTATATTATTTGACCTAATTAACATAGTTTTTCATTGCACATTCGATAATATTCTATTCAAACTTGACCTAACTTCGATAATATTCTATTCAAACTTGACCTAGACTGTGTTGAGGTCATGAAGCTGACCAAACTTTAACCTGCTATGACCAACCTTTATGACTTTTATAGTATTCGTTTCTCAACCTGCATGATCCATATTTCAATTACCAAGATTTTATCAAGGAAGTCAATCTACTAAAGTTTCAACATAAAGTTATGCAGGTGAAATATGAAGCTCCTAGTCAGTAAACAATATGTTCATGTTATTTGACCTAGTTTTTCATTTCACATAATCCTTTTTGAATTTGAACAGTCACCTAGATTTTGATACCTGATACCGCATTTCCATATGTTCGTATCCGCATTGCACAAATCCACATCAGCAAGAAAATAGAACAAGTTGAAAACAGTTGGACTGTTTCCATATGTCCGCAATCATCCCCAAAGCGCACCCGCAAAAGCCTTCCATAAGAAATCGCGCAGTGAGCGATTTTATGCAGATGCAGATGACATGGTATAGAACTTAGCATGTTGAACACTTGGGCTGTTATACCGTAGAAAGTCTTTTTTGTTCCCAAAATCAGTTTTAAAAACTTGGTGCGTGTTATACAATACTTTTAACAATGTAGGGAAATTTTTCCAAAGATTGCGCAAGTTACCCCCAAATGGCTTCCAGGTGAATGTAAATGGACTATAAGCAGTGTTCATTCTGGGCTGCAAATAATAAATGGACACAACAAAAATACTGTCAGCGGGCCATATGGGCGCATCAAAAATTACATTTGCTAGCGGTTTTTTTCGCATGAAAATCATCGAAAATCCTTTTGCGAATTGTAACATCGCATAACCGGATTGTTAGTGAAAATTAACCATTGCTAGGCTACTGCACGCGCACTGTTTTATAACTAATTATTTTATTGGCCGATAAAGGTCACGCGCCATTTGACCTCGCTTACATCATCACAAATTGCTAACAGTGCTGTCTGAAATTTACATGCGGGTTAAGTTGATTTTAATAAGAAAAAAAAGATGCAAAAAGCAGTTAAAGAGTGCATTGAGGGACAAAATCTGTTCACTTTTCCACCAAAATTCCTAGGCAAAATGAGAACACTGTGGAAAATGAGGGCGAGAAAACATCCTTTGATCTGGCCCTACCCATAGTGCCATACTTCATCTGGAAGTTTTGGAGAACACACTAATAAATCTTCCACAAGGGTTGACGGTCGCAAATTGAAAAAGGTTTGTTAAAGAAATGTTCGTGGTTATCTTGTAATGATAAGAGTAATTTTATGTTTTTGACAATTGTAAAAAAACATGATAAAAGTAACATTAAAAATATGATATAGTATGTCGCACCCCCCCCCCCCAAGAAAATCCTTAAATGGCGCACTGATTTTGTGGCTGATGGGCCATTGGCCCACATGCAACTCGGCCCAGAATGAACACTGGACTATAAGCATAATTAAATGATCTATACTATTAAGGCCAGAAAAGACAATGTTAATAAGTGATAATAATTATTTTTATTATCTTTTCAGACGACGATGTTAGGTTGTTTACCCTCGGGACTTTGGTTATAAACCGTTGCCCGAGCACACTGCTTAACATAGTATCACAGTTATTTAACTATTCCACTATGGGAATTCACAACATATTTAAAGAGTGCAGTTTGGATATGGTGCCACCATATTAAAAATCTTTGTGGGGATAAAAATCTCAGTTTATATAATACACAATAGTGTTAAAAAAAACAACACCATTTAAATGGTACTCTGTGTTATATGTATGACACAACAATATATATTGACATTATTTTGAATGTTACATTGTAAAATATTCACTATTTATTATGAGTACTAAATATTATGTGTTGGAAATGTATGTATATAAGAATACACAGTAGCATTAAAACAGCTCAGTTTCTGTGCAAAAAAGACGTTAAAAACGGATTGGGGAGTGTGCGTGACCTCACAGTCAAGGTATTGCTATAGTGTAATCATTTATAAAAAATTTAATTAGCTTGGGAGTTAAAATAAAAGTTAACAAATACCTGTTTGACTTGGGATTGCAATTATCATATGCCACAGGGGTCATACTATAGCATATTAAAACATAAATGGATTTGGGGAACAATAAAATGTTAACTTTATGTGGTAAAGTCATTGAGAGTTGAAAACCGCTCATGTGGTGATTTTTACAAAAAGTGTCTAAGTTTGGGCTTTCATAATTATTCTAATATAACATATTTTGGTGAACCAACACATTGCATACGTAGTAAATACGTAAAATAATTCAGTTAGAAAAAGCAAAGGGACTAGAAATATGCTAAAAGGTGTAAATAGCAGTGTAAAGTCCAAAATTACGACAAATTTACCAAAAACGGATTGACCTACTTCAGTTGGGTGTTAGTGACTGTTGACCAATCAGAAACAAGCATGTTTCTGAAGGTCACAGCACATGTATAATGTGTTGTTTAGTATAAAAAAGGTTGTGGTTCATCAAAACTTAAACATACGAACTTCCGGCCGCCATCTTGCCAGAAAAGAAAAACATAAACAAGAGTCAAACAAGATTTGGAAAAGAATTAGAATAGCAGAAGTTTACAGCCACCATCAGCGCCCACGTCATACGTATAGTCCTTCCCTCGCCCGTCCCTGCTTTTTATATTTTTTTGTAATATTCTAAATTTGCACCTTTTCGGACGTCATTTGGTATCCAAAATTTTTCTTTGGCAATTTTCCCAATTGTAAGTATAACATTACCAAATGACTTTTTCTGCTTTATTATAGCATATGCAGAACGAATTGGGTTATTTACAGGTGCGGTGCTACTGTTTTATAAGTTATAACTAGCTAAGTTGCTGAGTGGAAATTAATATAATCATTAATATTACTATCGTGAGGCTTACTTTACTTACAGGTATTGCCTATCAATTAATATTATCAAATCTTGAGTACTTGCACTATTTCCTCCATCTCTTCCTTCTCTCTTTAGTCTTGCCCTGGGCAAGTACACGTATTAAGTATACTTGTCATTTCATACATTATATCTACCATGCCCGGGAACAACAAGACCGGGGCGGAGCACAAACCTGTCCCCTTTGCTAGGGGAGGCGCTTACTGGGCAAGACACACACCACCTGTCCCACAACACCATGCCATTTAAGTGCCTCCTCCAGTCAGTCCGAAGTGTAGGAAAACTGACCTCACTTTTCACTATCTTTCAGCTGGCCTCATGTCTGACCAAGGAACTCCCCGGACTTATTGAGCGGACTGTGCCTCTGGCCTCTGGCTGTGTTCTTTTACAGCTAAAGTCCGCTCAGGCGCTCACCAGTATCCTTTCGAAAGGAATCTTCAAACTTGGTGCAGTCACGGTCCGGGCCTTATCACAGGTCTAATAGCAGGGATCCCGGAGAACCAGGACTTACTAGAACTCCAAGGATGCCTACATTTTCTCCCTGCAACTATTGGTTCAATTACCAAATTAGAGCAGGTCGAGCCCTCTAGGCCACCCCCTCCTGGTTTTCCGCGGCTGGTCAAAATCACTCTACTTACTTCTGGCCCTGTCCCTCACAAGGTCTACATTGCGGGGACCAACATCTCCCTGGACGTTAGACCTTGCCTCGTACCCCCTGTTAGATGTTATCGCTGTCAGGGGTACGGACATAGCGCCA
Organism: Congeria kusceri; assembly: GCA_027627225.1. Lineage (NCBI taxonomy): Eukaryota > Metazoa > Mollusca > Bivalvia > Myida > Dreissenidae > Congeria > Congeria kusceri. The sequence goes on from CM051039.1 coordinate 692,596, forward strand.
GCAGGGGTAAATGTCCCCACCCGTCTATTTGTTGCCGCTGTTCGGGAACCCGGTGCTTACGCCAATGCACCCGTAACATCCGCCATTGTGTGAATTGCGGTGGCCCGCACTCTGCTTCCTACCAAGGCTGTCTGTCTTATAAGAGAGCTTTAAACATTGCCTCTTATTCCAGCTTTTATGGTGTTTCTTGGTCTGAGTGCAAGCTATTAGCACTTGATACTGTGGCCCACAAGGATGGTGTCCAACACACTCCATCACCAACCGACTCCAGATCCAGGTTTCCTCGCACACATGCAGCCCCCGGCCCTAGCATGACCGATACCGGGTGCGCATGTCCTTCAGTTGAGGGGCCAGTGGGTAAGGTCACCCCCCCTCAACCGGTAAGTAGCCTCCCACTTAAACAGGTTATTCCTCCCTTGGAGCCGGTTGCACACCACACACCTGTATTATCAACCACCCCCCCTGTTTCACCTATTCAGGGGGTCACACCCAAACAGCGACACCCTTCTGTGGGTCCCAGAGGGTCTTCCCCGCTGCCAGATTGTAGTAGCACCACTTGTTCTGGCTCTACAATTTCCGATAACTCTTTATTCAACGTTACCGGGAATGACTCTCTGGTGTCAGTGCACTCTAGTATTCTAGAGAATTGTACAATCTCAGAGGTCTGCGAGATAGAGGAGGAGCCCTTGGTTAGTGTGCCCCCTAACCGTCCCAGAATGGTTGACACCCAGACATCCCCTATGAGTTCTCCAGCCTTTAATAACAGTAAGCGCAACTCGCTTTCAGGAGACTCATACATTAAAATTAAAGATCCACCAGCGACAGGTCACCGTTATCGCCATATACATCTCAGCGAGCTGACGGATTTAATTGCTGAGATAATAAAGGACAGTGACAGGCCAACCGGGTGTCGGGTTACCGCCTATATCACTAGTAAAATAGATTCCCGATTCAAAAAGGGCAGGGAATCTATATCCAAAGTAACCCCTAAAATCACTATATCTGACACTGAAAGCCATTCTGGTACAGTAGATTCCACTTTATTGAATATCGGATAATTGAATATTTCGCTTAATTGAATAAAGATTGAAAACACCAACCATTTGCATTCATTCCCATTGTAAAAACACCGCCTAATCTGATAGAAAGTATGGTGTCCTCCGGTTAATTGAATAGCCAATTATCAGATGTATGCGTATAGTCCGCTCGATAACCTCATAATCTCCGAGGATACGTATCATATCGCAAGTTTTGACAGTCACGCTTCTATGACTGCCTTCTTATCATTTCACACCACGCATGAATGCAGCGTCTGTTGAATGTCACATGACTAATAGGTGTAATTTGCAGGTCAAGTACAGCGCATACACATCTAGAAAGCAATGTAGCCTGTTAGTGATTATTACAAGTGAATTATTTTTCAAATGCACTGTATAATGGATAACAAACATCTATGAACGCTTTTCTGCATATTTATTAGCATTCTAAAGTATGAAACATTTTGTTACGTAACAGCTTTGACATTATATCATCAAAATGGATTAAATAAGATCATAACATATCTGATTAACATTGAAATAATTGAAATATGACTGAGTCCGCATATATGAATACTCCGGTTATTTGAATATTCGGACGTGACAAATGGGCTATTCAATTAAGCGGAATCTACTGTACTAAGGATCCACCGATACCTCCTGACCCTGGGACCCCCCTCCGGACAGCGGCTACCCCTCCAACTCTTTGAAACTCCCCTCTCAACCCACCTCCAAACCACCCTCCTCAAAAAAATCCAGGCCATCCCGGCCGGCTCGGACCCCAGCAAAGCTTTAAAGGGGCCTTCTCCAGCCATAAGCTGGCCATCAGATCCCCCCATGCCAAGCTTAACAATTTCAAGCGCAGACTGATTTCCAATCACTATGGACAGTGACCTAAATATTGTATCTTTCAATATTGGAGGTTTAACCTCCATCAAACATACTGAATTAAAACATTACTTAGACGAGAACCCCAACATCCATGTTCTCGCCTTTCAAAAAACTAAATTTCCCAGAAATGAATTCAAATCAATTCCTGGTTTAAATTGCGAATTTAAAAATCAAACTAACCCAGACAATAATATAGCTGGCAGTCTTGCCATTTATGTTAACAATTGTATTAACTATGAATTACTGGGGGTGAACAACTAATTAAAGATTGATGGTAGCACTGCTATTGAGGCACTAGCAATAAAATTGATCATAAATAAGAAAAAGACCCTTATATTGGTCAGTCTTTACTCAAGAGGATGTGATCTTGAGACTTTAAATGGCCTTTTAACAGACTTAAGGACGATTAAAGGACCCTTTGATGTAATATTCACAGGGGACTTGAATGCACATCACCCCGCTTGGGGCTCCAAAACAACTCAGATGCGGCAGGTCGCAGGGTTATAGAATGGTTGGATGAGCATGACCTTGTCTTACTCAATAACGGTTCGCCAACCATACTTAACCCCTCCGGGTCAACAACATGTATCGACCTTACTGCAGCTAGTGCCGGGATAGCCAGTGCTTCTGCTTGGGACACTGTCTCAGATAACTTTGGATCTGATCATTTCCCACAACTGGTTACATTGTACAACTATCTTGTACAGGGAACTGATACCCCCAGCTCAGGGGAGCACACATTTGTTCTAAATAAAGCAAATTGGGATCAGTTCCGGGACCTCTGTTCAGATCTTTCCCTAGCAGATGTTCACTCCCAGGACCCCAGGACCTTTTGTTCTAATTTAACAAATAAGATCCTGTCCATAGCAGAGTGCAGCATCCCCGTCTCCTCCGGTCAGGGAAAAGCCAGAAAGAATGTGCCCTGGTTGAGTGAGGCGTGTTCTAAAGCGGTACAGGAAAGGAAAACAGCATTAAAAATACTCAAAAAGAACCCCGCTGAGCACAATCTAAAAAAACTATAGGTTCCTAGAAAACTCAGCAAAGCGGGTTATTTTTGGAAGCTAAAACTCAAAATTGGAAATAATTCTGTGAATCAGCAGTTGTTAATAAAAGTAATTCTAGGGATTTTTGGCAAAAGATTCACAGAATTAAAGGAAATCGCACAAATCCTGTACCGCTACTAAAATATAAAGGCGAAATTGCCACGACCCCAAGGGAAAAGGCTCAATTTTTGGTAACGCATTTCAAATCTGTCTCCAGTGATTCAAATCTCCCTCAAGAAACTTTGGACTATCAAAAGTGATTTGAATCGGAGATTAAAAATATATTAAACGAGCCTGGGGATAATAACACACATCTTAATTTACCTTTTACAATAATTGATTTAACTAATGCAATTAATGGTAGGAGTAACTCTGCCATTGGCCCAGATAGAATATCATATCGTCCAATAAGTCTCACCTCTCATTCAGGCAATTTATTGGAAATAATGGTAAAAAACAGATTAGAGCACTTATTGGAAACTAAAAATATTCTGAACCCCTTCCAGTCTGGCTTTCGGAAAGGGCGTTCAACGCTTGATCAGCTAGCAAGACTACAACACGATATCCTTTCTGCTAAAAGTCAAGGCCAAACAGTATTAGCTATATTTTTGGACCTTCAGGCGGCCTTCGATTTAACCTGGACTTTTGGCATCTTAAAAAACCTAGCTGATTATGGAATCACTGGATACTGCTTCCATTACCTCAGAGCTTTCCTAGAGGGCAGGAAAATACAGGTCAAGGTCGATGGGGAGTTATCAGAGGAAGCCATAACTGACCGCGGTACCCCCCAGGGGTCCGTAATATCCCCAACTCTGTTCTCCCTCATCGTCAATGATCTTCCTGAAACCGTCAAAGACTCAGGAATGGTTATATCCCAGTTTGCCGATGATTCCAGCACTTGGTTAAAGGGGTCTAACATGTCACGCCTGCAAAACAAGGCTCAAGCAGGTCTAGACTCCATATGGAAATGGTCAATAGAATGGGGATTTAAAATTTCACCAACCAAAACAGTAGGTATGTTATTTGGCGACCAAATTAAGCACTCTTTGGACTTATATTTAGGCGGCACCAAAATTGTTTTTGAAAAAGTGGTGAAATTTCTAGGTATGTACCTAGATAAACAGTTAAACTTTATTCACCACTTTAAATATTTGGCCGAATGGTGCGAAAGGGACTTAAATTTAATGAGAATGTTAAGAGGCACAGGTTTCGGTTCTGATAAGTCCCTTATACATCCAAAGATAGATTATGGAGCCCAAATCTATGCATGTGCAATGCCAAACGCCCTTAAAATGGTAGATGCCATTCAGAACAAGGCACTTAGGATAGCTCTGAGGGCGCTGAAATGTACCCCTAGTGACATGCTTGAGGAGGAGGCGGGGTTGCTGCCTCTGAGTCTGCACCGAAAACAGCAGTCCATTAATTTCTGGGCCAGAGCCATGTCCCGGCGTGGTTCAAACCCTGTAAACCAGCTTGTCAGGACCGGCACCTTCATTAAGGGTAAAATACTTAAAGGAAAACACATTGTGCTCCCCTTCGGGGACAGTATTAAGACCCTGTTGGAGGATGCCGGTCTCGACAAGACCCCTGTAGCAGACCTGAGACCATCCGAAATGCCCCCCTGGACCCTATGACCTGTTGATGTCGACATAACTCTATCAAAGACCCTCACAAAATCTGACTTACCGCAGCTCGTTAAGTCAGAAACTCTTACTCATATTGATAACAGGTATGCTGAGCACCTAAAAATCTATACAGATGGCTCCAAATGCCCTAACTCTGGATTGGTAGCCAATTCATTTGTTATTCCTTCTAAAAACATTACAAAACCCACCGACTCAGCAACCATTTCTCTATTTATTCCGCTCAACTTTTGGCAATTAAATATGCATTGTGCTGGATTTTGGTTAATAAACCTACTAAAACTGCTATTTTATCAGACTCATTGTCATCTCTTGAGTCTATCAAAAACAGAAATAGCAGATCTAGGCCTGATATTTTATCTAATAATTTTCATCAACAGTGCCTAGATAAATCTTTAAAGGTCACTTTAGTATGGTGTCCAGCACCCGTCGACATCAGTGGGAATGAACAGGCGGACAGGGGGGCAAAGGAGGGTCTCAGGAGGGGGACTGTTGATGCTGGGGAATCCCTGGCGCCGACCGAGATCTACTCACTGGCAAAGAAATTTGTCTGCCTACCGACATACTTTTCTCAGACCCGCGAAAACCCTCAGGCCGCCTGACAAATACTCAGCAAGCATTGTGCTTGACAGAGCCATCACGCACCTGAGGATGGGAACCACTCTTCTACCTGGTGGCGCGGGAAAGTATGTCCTTGGGCTAGACCCTGCATGTCAGCGGTGCCGGGAGCCCTTCACAGCAGCCCACCTGCTGCTACAGTGCAACACATTTACAGGGCAGAGGGACCAGCTCAGGGCCGCATTGCACTCCCATGGACTAGTTTTAAACCTTACCAACGTGCTAGACCCCAAGGGAGCGGCTAGGGGCCCGGTCTTTTCTGCCCTGACAAAATTCCTTCTAGACTGTCAGATAACTGACAAGATCTAGGTCTTTGGGGGGGAGGAGCAATCAACACCCAACCAATTTCTATACAGTTCTTGTAATTGTTTTTATTAATTTTGTGATACATTGCACTTCTGTATATACTTCTTATTGCATTGTCTCTCTAAGAGTTTTCAATGCTAAACTTTTGTTTTAGATTTTATTGGGAAACTATGGAATTCCCTGCCCTTTCTAAACCAAGTCAATGGTATTGACCTGGTATTCCTTATTTTAAAAACATTTTCCAGATGAGAGTATTACGTTAGTATACCATTTACATTTCTCAGTATCTTAATAAACCTCTTCTTATTGCAGTTTTTAGTTACCAGAAAGGGCGGGGCCGTCCATTTTCCTGGGTACAGTTGACTGCTTTGACCCCCCTCCCTTCCCATCTGACACCCCCCATTCCCCTGTCATCCTAAAAGAACCACGTCGGACTGGAGTGCATGGTGCAAGGACCTGTGAACCTTGCAATTATTTGCATTCGGTCTTATCATGACCAATACCACTTCATTGATATTGGAGCTTTTAATACAGTGTCTTCTACTGTATTTTACTTATAATTATATCCAATTTTATTATCTGGATATGACCCCTTGCAAGGTTTTTATCAGGGATTATTAAAATCCTGTATTATAGTTCGTATTTTACCTAGTTGGTATCATTTCCTACTTGTATTATTCAACTTTCTAAGATTTTATGTCTTTTCTGTTCTTTTTTGCTTACTTTTAAATAATCTAGTCTTGCCGTGGCCTCCCAATCCTACACTTCTAATATACCATTTTATTCCTCCCTGGGTGGCTAGTTGTGTTTTACCTAATTCATTACTGTGTATTACCTTAAAGGTACACAGTATCATATTCATCCATGTAAAGTATTTTTAACCTGTAAATATTATAAATAATGTTCTTGTTTCTTTAATTCTTAACTGTATTGTAGGTCAATTTCTTAACATATTGTTTTAAAGTGGCCCTATCTAGGTGACTGTTTTGTAACTAGCAGCCTGTATTACTGCATTTTATGTATATAAATAAATGTAGTTTTTACAAATGTTTTAATGCCACCCTGGGGGGTACTATCATTTTAAAATAGCCCAAAATTCTTAAGGTACAAAACAGACAGGGTCTTAAGTTGGAACACCTCGCTATATTCCCTGTCTGCAAGCGTTCAACATAAGTAAACCGCATGTCGCATAAACGCTAATAAATTAAAATCACTTTCACTCATAACATACTTGCCTAGGCAAGTCCTTTCTCATTTATATATTAAATCTTTAGGGCTTAAAACCCATTAAGAGGGAGAAAGGTGTATATATAACAGCATACACAAAACATAGTAGTAAACAAGTCAGTAGTTTTAATCATTTATCATGTATGTAAAATATTGGTTAGACACAGAATTATATACGGCAAGCGACTCGAGTCCCCCTCCAGGGGCTGATCCCTTACTTAGTGTCCTGTGTGGGAAAGACTTGGTAACACAACACGCCGCCCATAGATAATAAAATTTTGTCGGTGATCTGACAGTCCAAGAGATAGGTGGCAGGGGCTCTGTAATAGAGAACCCTGTTTGGCCCACTAGGGTTCAAAATGGTGTTTAAATTAAAAAGAACAGCAGCTTCAGTAAAATGCTGTTTAAAAGTTGCTCTTGGACCGTCAAACTGGGGGCATTCCAGAAGCAGATACCAGCAGTGAAGGGTTTCCCGCACTGGGTGCAATTGGGATCAAGTCCCAAAACATACTTGCCGAAATTACCCGGCAAGAGTGTTGCACCCATTCTCAGACGTGTTATGCACCTATCCAGTACAATACTGGTGGAATAAACATCTGGGCTCCAGAGAACCTTGGAGGATCTATCAAATGGCCATGAATGGCCATACGCAGATGCATTATCTTTTCAGGTATGTATCCAGCCTTTTAAATAGTACATTTGGCTAAAAAAAAGAGAAGAAATGAAGCCAATTTTGGCCATTTTTGTTTCTTGCAAGTTATTGTTGTTCTTTTAATATCATGCCCAACTGTTCCGAGTGCAGCACTGTATTTGAGGCATTGTCGATATTTTCCTTTGTCTTATGAAATGTGTAAAAAACTTTTTTGGTGTGAATAAATATTTTGAAATTGGTTTGTTGGTGTTTTTCCTGGCTTACGTCATTAATGTTGGTAAGTAGATATTAGTATCATTTTGAGTACTTTACAAAAATTGTATGAACTTGCCAATAACATGTTGGTGTAATGTAACCTTTGCTTGCAAAGCGTCTATATCACATAAGAGCTTGGAAAAACTACAATACGCTGTAAACATTTAATTTGATTTTGTTTTCAATCTGACACAATTTTTATATTTTCTTTTTGTGAAAAAATGATTGCAAAGCTCCACAGCACACATTTTCAACCTATTTTTGGCTCCAAACTATTTTTTCCCACATTATCCACCAAAAAAATTAGGTGCGTGTTATACATGACTGCATGTAATACACAACGTTTTACGGCATATAAAACATTGGGAAAATAAAAAAAATAGTCTATATACACCTGGGTAACTCAACCTAAGACTAAAAGTACAATAACTCGGAAATAGCAGGTAACCTATAAATGAGTCATGACTGACATTGTAGATATAATTGTTGGATGATTTATATTGTATAAATTCAACCACATGTGAATGTTTCCGAATACTGGCATAAATATTTGCAGCCAATGTGATTAAAAATGTTCAACAGCTCCTTACAGACATTGTAACTATTTGAAAATAAGAAGAAAACTAATATATTCTACGATTTTATACGGATTTATGGAAAAGCTCGTCCGTATAATATTTATGCAGATACGGACGCGGATACGGACGTATGGAAAAATAGCCTAAATCTTTCAACCTAATCAGGTTACGAATGAAGATGCTAGGGTATCTCGTTTCATATTATTTGACCTAGTGACCTAGTTTAACACCCCAGATGACTCGTGCTGAAATATGATCCACATTTTATTGAGCCAAGCGTGCTAACAAAATTAACCAATGAAAACTGTGACCCGTATAGTATCGAGTGTAGACAACAAAGGTGGAGAGTCCAGTGATCCTAATAGTTAATCTGGCATTATGTGACCTAGTGACCTAGTAATTATTTTGAAGAAATCCTCAGCTTAATTAACAGGTGTACAACAAACAGACTGATATGATTACGAAATAAACGAGACGGCCAAAATGGCCCTGGGTCGCTCACCTGAGTTTAATTAATCATATTGGCATGTAAAAATGTAATTGCGTGCTATAAGATGTTAACTTTGAAGTAAAGTTGACAACAGTTGTCAACAATGGACCATTGACAGCCACGTTTTTAGCAAATCAAAATAATTTAAGGAACTTGGTAGATAGGCACTCAAGGAACATTTCTGTGAACTCATTTCAAAATCAAGAAAGTGGTTTAAGACAAGAAGACGTATAAGGAAAACTGTCCAGTCCCCTGGTGGCCATGTTTTTAACGAATCAAGATAATTTGAAGAAATCTCGTAGATAGTCAGCCAAGGAACATTTCTATGAATTTTTTTGAAAATCTGTAGTGAGCCTGTTGTTTCGGACAGGAAAATTTTCAAAAGTTATTATACAGTCATATTAGGAAAACTGCCGCGCCCTCTGGCAGCGATGTTTTTTAACGAATCAAAATGATTCGAAGGAATTTGGTGGAGCTTCTGTGAAATTAATTTAAAATTCAGCAAAAGGTTTCAGATTTTTAAAGTTTTAAATATAGCCACACAAGGAACATTGCCATGCCCCCAAGCGGCCATGTTTTTTAATGATTCAAAAAGATTTGGAATTTGGTCACCCAAGGAACATTTCTGTGAAATTATTTTGAAATTCAGCCAGTGGTTCTGGACAAGAAGATTTTAAAAGTTTTCCAGGTTTAAGCTTTTGGTTGCCATAGCAACCAGAGTTTTTCAGATATTCAAAAAAATTGAAGGAATTTTTGAAAGGACCATCCCTGGAACATTCCTGCCAAGTTTGGTTAAAATCCGCCAAGCGGTTCCAGATAAGCTGTTTAAGTAAATTGTTGACGAAGACGACGGACGACGAAAATAGATGCCAGACGGTGACTGACCACAATTACTCACCCTTGAGCACTTCGTGCTCAGGTTAGCTAAAATGTGGCGTAACTGAGACAGAGCAGGGATGGTGGGAAAACAATTCATGGACATACAGAACCCAACATTTATTGGTCCCTGTATGGCCACTATACAAAGCAGGAATTGTAACCAACAAATCAGTGTCAATATTATGTTAAAATTCAGTTTCACATAAGATTTCATAATGGCCAAAACTGCTCACCCGAGTACTGACAATGATGGATACCTTTTCATTAAATCAGTTACACAATCTAGCCTATTTCCAAACTTTTATATTTTGGTCATACATAACTGTTCAAGTTTGTTAAGTCTGGATAAAAAATTGTAAACCTATTGCCACTGCAAGGCAATTGTTGCCAAAAAAATTACAATGCAGGTCAAGTCCCTGTAACAATTGGAGCTCAGGTGAGCTAATAAGCACATGTAGATTGCTCAAGGAACTATCAGTTAACCATTATGTATAAATACATATCATATTATAAACAGGAGGTCCATGCTGGTACAATATTGTTCACCTGCTTAAGTAACGTGTTAACATCATTATTATATACATTTGTCAGCCAAATTAAACAAATTAACAATGTACAAAAATAATTGCCGGAATGAATGAAAATTATACTGTATCAGACGCGTATAGTTATTCTTAAGTAACATACCCTACCTTCATCTTGGAAATTATCTATACATAATACATACACATTTCTAAGTCAGTTAATCATTTATATTGTGTATACTTATGAAAAGCAATCTTCAGGGAACATTCAGCGCATTAAAAATAATGATGACTTCAATTTTTTATAACACAAACATAAAATTTCATTAGACTATGGCAATTTAAAATTACATTCGGTGGGAATATGATGTATCAAGGGTTTCTGTGTATAATTGGTATTGCAAATAATGTATTAATGCTACGAAAATGAAGTAAAAGTAACATGAATAACAGTTTGACGTATTCCGTTACTTATTTCACCACATTCTGTTTATTGAAAGATATCTTTTTATAGGTTGATTAACATCTACTGGAAAAGTTGATAGAAATGTGCAATGCTATTTAATTCTGTACTGAACGCAACCGCCATTCAATTTCAAATTAAAATGCACAGTAAGTTTATAAACATAAATTCCCCATTTACTGAAATATTCGCTCTTATGATTCTCTGGACGCTAATTGAGGCATGTATATTGTAACAGCTATACACCGGCAGCTAAACGCGCGCTAATTTTAGAATGATCGTGAGTGTGTTGAACTCGCTAGAATCAATTGTTATTTATAGAGCGTGCCGCTAGGCTAAACAAAACAGAGGATTAATTCTGAGAACAAATATAATATTCTGATCTTGACATACAATGCGAAAATATGTTCATAATTATGTTCAGTTCTAGAGTATATGTCGAAGATATGATTATAACTTTATTTTAACTGCTTATGTAAACTATCATGTACATTTTAATCCCCAAACGTTTGCGACAGTTGTTGGTATACATCAAACCATTCTTGTAAGTTTGCATTCCCTAAAAAATTGAAAATTTGCCAAATTTGGCAAATTTGGCATTCAATTTTCCCACTGCAAAATTATCGCAAGAAATCCAGGTCAAAGGTGATCTTAGACAGCTACGCCGAAAAAGACCATATTCTGTGAGTAACAAGAAATCAGAATAGACCACTTTATCCTAAATTTTTGCTCATTGTTCACAAGTCTGTCAGACCATGTACAGAACCCATTTCATATACAGGAAGAAGAGGATGAATAGACCACTTTATCACAGGCAACTTGATGTGGCTTAAGGCGGTGCCTTGGGATGAATGAAAAGACTGGAATATGTGCTGTATTTGCAATTATCTGCTAGACCTTTGAGAAAACCAGAAGAAATCTATAAGTTTCAGGAAAACTAACCTGAATACCGGTACTGGCCCACATGGCTGGTAGAACATTGTGGTCAGGTTAAGGAGTTGTAAAGAAACCACAATGCTTTTTTTTAATTGTATGGTGTTATATTAACATGTAGCATGAATGTCTTTTAATACATGTGTATAAATATAAATGTTTGTTTTTAAATGCTTTTCATTGGCCAGTTATTTGGTGCATTCAGCTAAAATTGGCAGATTTAAATACGACATGCACACTGACTTGTGTGTGTGTGTGCATCACAATCTTGTTTATGACTGCAAAATAGATACAAGGAAATAGAACTTGCAGACATAACGGCAAGAAATGAAAAAAAACTTTTGTGCAGACTGCTGTGTGAAGCAAAAGCACCCAGAAATTCTAAGCTGGATTGGCAACTGTAGAGTAGTATTTTACTACAGTATCCAACTGAAAATGCAAACAACCAACCGAAATGAACAAGAGCTGTCTCAGGACAGCGCGCTCGACTATTCAACTGCTTATTCAGAGTCAAGGGCCTTTATCACTACAAAAAAAGGGGCATAATTCTGCTTAAATGCTGGTCACAGTTATAGGTCTTGGCCAGTGACCTTATATAATGACCCTGAAGGCATTTGTGAAGTTTCAATTGAATATCTGTAGTAGATATAGAGATATGGAGTTGTTGCACGGAAACTTTAACCTGATTTTCCAGCGCTCTTGATAAGGGGCATATCGATGTAAATATGCACATAAAATCATACAAATACGTATTAATTTCAATTTTTGTGTGTATTGATTACGCACAAATAATGTGCAATATGCAAAAAGTTCCATTTTATCAGCATACTGAAGTTCCAATAAGACAGTTGATATTAGCCACACAGCAGGGGAGACAACTGTTATGTGTCTGGATACAGACTGGTCTATCAATTGTTTGTAAATGGAAAATGGGGAAATGGCTTCTGCTTCTCATGTGGGATGGCCAGCCCAAACAATTTCGCCTCAAAACTGCAATATATTTAAATACTTAAGCAAAAACATTAATGTGCACTTAAATGTGCATAAGGAATGTTTTTTCACCTTTAGGGGAAAAGTGGCGGGCCCTTCAGATCGGGAATTTTACGGCGAGATGGATCTTTTTTTAGACAAGCATCATTACAATTTTACATTCTTCTTTGTTATAAAACATTAATGTATGAATTGTTTTGCTGCAAATAATAACTTATATTATGCATTAACTTGGTTGGATGAAAAATTGCTGAGATTGTTTACTAAAATTCCTCAATCATAAGTCAATTTTTGTCTGATTTTGGTCATATTTTTTAAATAAAGCTTACATTTGGAGGGGAATTTTAAGGAAAATATAGGGGAAAATATATACATTTAAGCAGGGGAATGGGGCCGAATTTCGGCCCCAAATTGGCCCTTAAAAACAACACTGGTAAGCTTATTTAATTATTGTTCTTCTAATATTGGAAATTATCGTAGATAATGTGATTGATTTCACATAGAATTAAAAGAAGCACAAAAGCACGATGGACAAAACGTGAACGAAAAAATACTTTGTGATTGAAAATGTTTATTTTAATGGCTTGACATTTCAAAAATAAAAGAAAGCATTTGCCTGAATTGTAAGCATTGTTTAAAGTTGGCTTAACAAACAGACCAAAATGTGTTTTTATTGCAACTGCATAATACTTAATAGACTACTTTTACATGCATTATTGCAATATGACTTTTTATAATAATTTCGCCATAAAATATGTAATTCATTGTAAAATCATTGTACAGACTAGAAAAATACCTGCTGCAATTAAATTTATAGTATTTCAGAATGCATTCAATATTAAATATATAATAACACTATTATGTTCCTGCAATCTAATCTAAATGTATAAAAAACTTTAAAGTTTAATATAACTACACATATAAAGTAGGTTATAGCACAAACAATTCCAGATTCAGATGAAATACTTTGCAAATAATGAACTTAAATTTAGTCAAAAAGTACATGTTGGCTTCATTCTTTACAAATACATCATAAATTAGTTTCAACTAGCTGAGCTTGAAAAAGAAAAATGCAATATGTTTACCCAATAATTGTTTATGCACAAAGAGTACTAATACTCCTTTATATTTCTGAGTTATTCCTTTTTGTCAAGGTTTGAAGAGTAACGTTACTCATTTCCTCAAGCCTTATCAAGAGTACAAAAAGGGGCATATTTCTGCTAAATTGTAGTTCAGAGTTACGGGCCTTGGTCAGTGACCTCACATAATTCGGAGAATAGTCGAGCTAAAAAACAATCATATGAAGACAATTGCCTAATTTAGGACACAGGTATTCATCACATTGCAACACAATCCAGCTGATTCGGCAATATGAAGACTGGATCATATAGACAACGCAGGACTTTAAGGTCTGCACAGGTGTTCCTATGACACATGGACTAGTATCCACTCACAGCCAAAATAGCGAGTACTGGGCTGTGTATAACAGTGACGAGATGCAGAGTACTAGTACCGTTACAAACCAGTGTGGCGGTCCAATCATTTTTCCTTCTTTATTTTACATGAAACCAATGTGATTATACAAATTGCGATTATACAAAAATGCAATTTTATGAACTTATCTTCGTCGAATAACATTTAAATATATGTAAAAAAGATGCGATTATATAAATCGCCTACTAGCGGGGTTTTTCTGACCTTTAAGAGTTACAATCGTAGCTCTCATCTGTATTCTTTGTTTCACTTAATTAAGGTGCTATTGAATGAGTGTCATGCTCTTTGTATTTTACCACAGGAACAATAAATGTAAGATGACAAAAAATACAATTTTTAACCTTACATTTTCATGTTGTCTAGATTGAAATGTTTCTCAATTTTACATATCACGATAAAGCAGTGGTCGAAATAAGCACCAGCCCATAAGCCGTGCACTGGTAATATTTGAACCGGGCTTGCTCTGATTCTCAGTTTTATATAGGCAGTCTTGTAAAGTTTTCTTGCTGTCAAGTAATATACAAGAATTGACCAAAGTGTCAATTTGATGACTGTAAAGAAGAAACGAAATTAATTTGGTTTAAGATAGTGTAGTGATTGGCCTATACAGCACTTACAACAACTGGACTGTTGGACTAAAAAAGACGGTGGGGCTAGCTCTTTCGCTACGGGGTTAGTGTCCGCCTCTCTCCCAGAGGACCCTGGATCAATCTTCCACAGTCTCTAAAGACTTTTTCACTGACTTTTTTAATGACTTTGTGGAGTTTGGGTATTACCAGGGTATTCATGCTTATTCAAATGATGAATATTCATGTACTATTTTAGTGGTGAATTGATAACTTGAATTAGGTATAACCACAAGGGAGGTGACTGCGTATGACGCTGTTTACTGCTTGGCAGAAAAGTTGTCACAGTTACTGGTGTTTTTTATAGTGATTTTAGAGACTTTAACATTGATTGAAGTAATTCTTGCTAATCAATAATAAAAGTTAATACATTAAAGCTGTGGTGCACCAGGTTTTTTTTCCACAAAATTTGAATGCAAAACCTAGAAATTTTCAGAAGAAATATTAATTTCACTTGTTTTCTATCAAAATGTTGTGCACCATTCCAAATTTGGTATTATTTAAATGGCAAACTACTTGTCTTGATGATGCAATTTGTTTTAAAACAATAAAAAGCTGTAATGTATCAATAATTCATAGATAACGAAATGAGGTAATAATTTTACGTTTATCCAAGATGGCGGCACCCATGTTGGTATTGTTCATTACTGTAATAACTTATTATTTATGTGTATTCCCGGAGACGAACATAAGAAATTTTGTTTAATTGATGGACTGCTTGACAATTTGATAATGTCTATTGGAGATTAAATGAAAACAACATGTTCCATGTTGATAAAAAAAAGCATCTAAAATTGTTGTTTATTGTCATGGGCTGACTAAAATGCAAAATCTACATGCACAACTATGAAAATAGTATTAATACCCAAGAATAAGGCTTGCATTTTTAAACATACAATAATTACTCAATATAATATGTGTATAATATAAAACACCTTCTTAGATTACAATAAGGAGACAATATAATGCATGTACATGCGTAAATTAAGCTTACAAATTAATGGCTTTCCATATTACTTCTATATCATTATTTATAAATAGTTTATAACAAATTAAATGAAAAAATGACTATAAATGTTTCCATAACATACTGACTGTCAGTGAAGGTGATCATCAAATTTATAATATATTTATTGTTACATAAAGTTAAGAATATTGAGCAATTTATGAATTTTTTTAAACAAGTCATTTATAAGGTTTTTCTTTTATTACTGGCATAAAAACAAACACATCTAGAGGATTATACTTATTTTGTATATAGATATTTAAATAACTTAAAGGTTTTAGAATATGGCATTGACAATATTTTTTATATATAGCAACTATGTAGTATTAAATACTGACTTTATTTTACTTAGATGTTAAATTTAAGATGTTGCAGAGTTACAGCATCTATACAAAGATCTTAACAAAGGACAAAAAAAGAAAACTAAACTAAAGAAAACTAACTTAAAAGTAAGGTTGCCGACAATTCAACAAACAAATCTACCATAAACACCATCCAAATCATCACATTCAACTAGATAAATATTTTAATTGAGTTGTTTTTCATTTATAATATAATTGAGGCGTGCCGTGGGAAAACCAGGCTTAATACATGTGCGTTAAGTGTCGTCCCGGATTAGCCAGTGCAGTCTGCACAGACAACACTTTACGCCTACAGTGGATTTATGTTCAGGAGAGACTTCATCATTGAATCAGAAAACACAATATAAGTGGAAGGTGTCGTCCCGGATAAGCCTGTGCAGACTTCACAGTCTAATCCGGGACAACACTTAACGCACAAGCATTAAGCCCGGTTATCCCACGACATGCCTCAATTAATATTATTTGTGGTGCTGTTTAAATTAAAATAGCTCAAAGTTCAGCTTCAAATGTTAATATGTATTTTAACATCATTATTTAACCATTTTTTTGACACCTTTTTTCATGGTTTTCTGAAAAAAAAACTCATGACAGTACAATTTAGTTTCAAGGTTCTTTGTTTTATACTTTAAATGTCCCAATATATATGCGCAAAATTTCATCTACCTATCATATGAAGAAAAAAATAGGTGGTTATCGCTACAGTATAGAATATAAACAGGGAAACTGACCAATATATGCCATGTTCTAGTACAAATTAACAGCTATTAATGTTGTTGTTTCTGTGTAAAAATATGTTTTTGATACTTAAATAATTTGTTATATTGCCAGTCTTCACAAATACTTTAAAAGCAGTGGACCGTCGGTTCACCAAACTAGCTAAATCAACTGGACCGTACAACAATTTAGTGGTCCACAATTTGATTGTAGATTTTCATTCCCTCTTACGTATATATACAGCAACAATGATTTTATTAAAAAAATAAAATGAAAGCAATTATGGTTTTCAAACTTTTATTCTAACAGTAAGTAACATGAATCATGTATTTATTACATTCACTCTCAATAAAAATATGGCAAAATATTAATACAAGATCGCCAGTTAAATCAAATACCAGGTGTATACCAGGCCTATTTGAGTTCAGTACTGGCTCAAATGGCCGAGCTGGTACCTGGGATGAAATTTACTTGAATGCGCAGATCAAATGGAAACTCCTCCACTTTCTAGGATTGCAGAACATGGACTCCCTACTCCTAAACAGTTGGGGTCCCAGTAATTGTTACCAAGCCCCCACCCCTCCCCACCCACTCCTTTAACTATAAATGCTTTGAGTCCAACAATTATTTTTTTTAAATCCTTTGTTGAGTAACAAAACATTTTTACTTTCACTGACTTAAGTTCCGCTAACTTTCGTGAAAATGTGGCAGCATAAGTTTTTGGGTGTAATCAGTGTATAGTTATACTTTTGTATAGCTCGTTCATTAGAAAACACGCGTAGTCATAGCAATATTTTCTTTAAAACAAATGAAGACGTACCTTTGACATTCGGCAAACACAATTTGTCAACATCCCATTTCGTATTTTAAGTAAACATTTTGCAAACAATAATATACTGACTTATGTTAGTATGTAGTATTTATTATGTGGGTGTTACAAACACGCGGGTAACAACATGCACGAACATGTGTTACAAATTTCTTAACCTTTACCAACAATGACGGGGTGATAAACATTCTATCAACTACACTCATCTACATATTGGAAAATTTAATGCATTATCATTGGCTGACTGGGTGACTGTAGTAAATCTAGCTCCTGCTGCTTACAGATTTTATCGATAATTGACACGCTGATGCAGAAGGAGTGTGTTTATTGCAGAGTAGGCGTTCTTTGTTTTAGAAAAACAGGCATACGCAAGCGCAAATGGTTACGAATTTGACACTGAATTTTATGGCGTCTTTAGATAAAAGTATGCATCCAAATAAGTTGATTTTAGCTTTACCGAAAATTATTGGCTGAACATTTTTAGGGATTTCTGGTATCAAAATTATCAAGGGAAATTTCTTAGCTTGACCGCTGGTCCAGTTTACTTGAAACTTTTGTTGGACCGAGCGAAAATTATGTGGACTCGGTCCAAGGTCCACCGCTTAACGTCAAAGACTGTATTGCAGAAACTTACAAAATTCATTAAAGACCACCGGTTCTTGCAAGTATTGTTAGTTGAACACTTGGAACAAGTTTTTGGACATTTTTGTTCAATGCCCATTTTGTCTTCTTCAGGGTCATTTAAAAGAAAATATCATGAAAATTACACCTTGACCTATTCTGAAAAAATAAACTGTTTTGAACTTGTGAATGAATGTTCTGTTTCATGGATTGCACTTTTTTAATGAAATCCTTTCCTAAAAAACTTTAATGGCAAATACTACAAGTGGAAATAAAACTTACTATTTTGGCAAGGTCGGGGTTGTGTGTTGCAACAAACCGTGACCTCATACATGTGATCATAAGCAACCTGGTCAAGTTTATTCACTCTTTGTAAAATGTACGATGTTGACAATGCACGAATCTCACTACACAAAGGGAGACAATCTAGTCAGTTGTTACTATACATGTGTCAGATGAGTTACTTCCCTTGTGTTGATTCCAGCGTTGCAGAACGTCTTCTTTCCTGTCGAGTAATCACAACTCGTACTTAGAAGAATGTACACCACGTCCGACGTTGCAGAAGTATAATGCTTACGTGAATCAGACACATTCTAGTTATTAGACGACTTTAAATGCAAATTACTGGGTCCATGTGTTCGTACCACCTTCCTGGAACCGTTATTGTAAACCCCGCCAAAACATCCGTATGCGCGCGCAGCTAGTCTGGCATCCCTAGAAATCACTCGAACAAATATTAGCTATAACAAAATCAGATTGCTTCTTGTTGAATTCTAAACGTAGTATTGAAACATACAAAACTAGAGACTTATATCTAGATGAAAACTATTACAAATTCATATATGCAAGGAACAACAAATATATATTGATCTCCTCTGTTATGATTAATCTCCCCTGCTATGAATGATCTCTTCTGCTATAATTGATCTGCCCTGCTATGAATGATCTCCCCTGTTATGATTGATCTCCCCTGTTGTGATTGATCTCCCCAGCTATTATTGATCTCCCCTGCTATAAATGATCGCTTCTGCTATTATTGATCTCTCCTGCAATGATTGATCTCCCCTGCTATGATTGATCTCACTGACATGATTGACGTTTAATGTTCTCTACCATCCACATTCCAAGGTCATTCCAGCATTTAATTCACTGCCTATAATCATTTTTATGCAATTAGGCGCAAAAAATTGTTTGTTTCCGCTTACCCGACCCCCCCCCCCCCCCCACACACACACCCTCTGATGTCACTTTTTCTGATTTTCAGGAAAAAACAGCAGTTTTCGCTTATATAATAAGTTTCTTGTCTGAAATCTCTTTTTCTTTGACCTTATTTACAGTTAAGGTAAGTTCTTTTTTGGGAGACGTTTAAACACTTTACATGCACCCAATATACTTAAACTGTGTGGTGAATATGCGGCGATGAAAAAAAAGTTAAAGAACACAAGTTACATTTTACCTCCCCTCCTAGAGTATTTGTTTGAGATGTAAGCGGAAACCAACCTTTTTTTGGCCTTACTGTACGGACGAGTGTGTCATGGGGATTTTTCACCACAATTTTGCGCCAACGAGCACTTATACTTGGAATATAGGCTGCACTGTTTTGTCTACACCGGTCTGACAGACCTGTGTACTCACGCTCTAAGCATTATGGGTATGCGCTACTTTCTAGCATAGCTCGCAACAATCTCCGCGCAGAGATTTGACTGGTATCGAGCATAGCTCTAATCAAATCCCTGCCGTCATAACAAACCACGTGATGATGATCGATTTAAATCTTCGAGATATTATTTATGGTTTTAATTAGTTATTTCATTTCCTGTATTCATTATTGACTGCAAACGATATATAAAAAGTACAATTATGTAGAAAATTGCACTGAGTTGCAGTAAATAAGTAAAAGTTACAAATACGTAATCCTTCCAGATCTGGAAGGATTTTACTTGCGATGGCAGTGGTTACCGTCAACCGATAGAGGAGGCAACCGCTGCGAGGAGTTTGAGCTCGCAATGGTTGATTTAACATGATGGTTTGATACCAGTAAATCAATGTGTTTCCCTCCGTTTTAATGAAAATGTCAGACATGCCTTTGTGGTTATTTCTAATATCCGCTGTGTGTTTGGACATTTTTGTGCATTTCTTTGGAGGCTAATCTGAAAGATGAGCTTCTGGGGTGTGTTCACTGTGGCATGGGGCTTTTGTCGAAATATGAATGCCGAAACCCTAGTTTCTGCCGGTGTCTGCATTCAAGCGAGGAGCATTTTCTTAGAAGTAACATGCCAAATCTTTTTATTGCAATTTTCGGAAGAGGAAAGATTATTCTTTTAACAGACACCAAGGTGGCACAATCTGAAATCTGGCAGTTTGCCGTTTTACAATGGGACCCTATGGGAATTGGATTTACTGGCATCTAACCTTGAATTTTCACACAAAACGAAATGGAAAGAAGCTTTTTATAATAATTACGCTAAACAGCGGTATAAATGAACTACTGTTGTTTTATTTAACAGAAATATATTATACTACATGTATTAGTATTAACACTATATTAGACTTATTAATAGTATCAATACAGTCATTTCATTAAACAACTTTCATAAGCACATTTCGCCGTTTGGGGCGAAATAATGCGGCTAAGTACAGAGGTTTGGCGTGTGACGTCATCCTCTGTGCATAGACTGTAGGCTGCACTAGTTGCAGTCGAAGTAGTTTGGTAGTAGAAATCGTAGCACGTGCATCTGTACTGGGCCCGTTTTACATTAAATAAACAAACAATAAAACACTGCATTACTTTAAATCACATAGACGTTTTACATGAAATTTAAATGCATTGAATTGACCCATATGTAATGACGAGGTACAGTGTCAAGTGTCCTTTCGATATCGCATTAAACGAATCCCAAGATTTATTAAAATGTGGTTGCAAATAGATATTATGGCTAAATTAAAGCAATTTAAAATTAACTGATTTTGTTTGTATGAACATGAATCAGTCTGGTCAATTTTAAATACCCATATATTACAGACAAATGAATTTTTATAGATTTTGCATTATACACTAACCCACACCAAATTGATTTTACTTACAGTTTTGAAATTTTGTTGCTCCGTGAGCTCCATGTATTTATATCAATAGGAAATGTTTATAAATGGCGGTCCCAAAAAACGTTGTCCTGGTCTGATATTAAATATAGGTCAGCTGTTGTATGTCTACAAAATAATTATTGTGTATATAGTTATTAAACATTTTGAAAAGAAGAAGATATAAGTGGACACAGACAAGTGTTTGTATTTTAAATGTTCTTCATTAAGCTTTTATTTAACATATACAAATACTCTGAAATCAACACGTTTGTGGTTATCATTAAATTGACATACTAGAATATAATAATTGTGTAATATGGTATTACATATTAAAGCAGAAGTCCAGAAATATGTTAATAAAATAAAACTTTGCAGAAATCGTCTTTATGGACATCTTAACGATCAAAATACAAAAACCGCATTGAAATCGGTAAAATAATAACGTTTTGGTAACATTTTATCTGCATACAATTGCTGGTGATGCCTCTGGAGTAAATCATCATGTACATCGGTGATCAGTGTATATTCCGTTCGTACCAAGCGTTTTCGGACATAGACATCATAAAAAGCTTTTCGTAAATAAGAAACAGTTTTCAGTCGAATAACCGTCATTACCGTTTATTAGAATTAATGTCAATTTAAAATGTATTGAATTATATTCTATGGATTCTGGCTTTAAAAAAGTTTTAATACCAAAATACGATATAAACCCTCGTCATATTGTTTTCGTCATATTTTAAATTCATTTATACATTGTAAGTGCAAATGGGGGAGAATTTGTTTTGTTGGAAACGTTCTTGGGGCGAAAGGTCAGGTGAACGAAACGTATTAGGGGCAAAACGTCAACAAAAATAGTGGTTGAATATCCTACGTTAATCGGTTACCGTTCGACTGAATAGCAAAAGTGCTCCTTTGTACGAAAACAATCTCAAAATTACGTTTGGAAAGACTGGTGCGCAAATAAACATAATAATTTGAAGATATTTATATAAAAACATGCACATGGATATCTGTTTTTATTTTAAACAAGTATTTTTAATTTTAAATGATTATTATATAGCCTGTACATCATTGCAAGTCCATTTGGTTGATAGAAAGCCCTTTCCGCTCTTCAGTTTTGTTGTTGTTGTTGTCCAAATCAAGTATACCACAATGGCGGATATTTTGATAGGAAAGGTTGAAGAAATAAAGAATTTGACGTAACAACTGACATAAAGGTAATAAATGTCATTTATAAATATCAGTTTCTTAAAAATATAACGTTGAAAATGAACAAAACACATTCCGTTCCACCAATGCTGATTATATGTCAATGTCGAAAACTTGAAATGCCATTTTCTGTCAGATGTTGATGATGTGCCACTTGTGTGATGAATACCGGTATGTATCCCAATTCATTTTGGCGACAATCACATTTGGCAGCTTTTTGAGATGACAGTAGTTTTCTGCAAAACCTTACGACCAGAGATCCATTTACAGTGACTGGGAAACCCATGTGAAATGCAAACACGTCCTCTATAAAATAGTGTAAGCCAAAATACCACCAATTCCTTGTTATAACTAAAATATTCCTTTAAACGAAACCCGGAAATTGGTAAGTTTCGGATCACGTGACATTAATAATGAGGGTTTACTCAAATGTTTTTGAGCCGTCCAACAGCTGACATTGTTATATTTTTCGGATCAAAGGGATAAGAAAAAACAGTGTATGATACTGTAAACGATAACTTATATGTGTATTGTGGTGATTTTTGTCAACTTGTATACAAGTTTGATAATTAAATGTGCTTATATTGATCAGATTCATGCATGGCACACCTTGTGTTTTGTTGTACAATAAATGGTTGCTGAATTTTATATTTGGTAACATCTAAATGCAATTAGTTATAAATTACATAAATGGGAAAACCAAACCAACAGGGTCCACCTTTAAACAAAGCAAACACAATGAATGAGTTACAACAAAGAGAACAAAAGAAAGTCTCTCAGAGCAATCCTAAAACACTTAACAGAGGCCACTGTCAGAAACAAAACTTTAAAACTGTATGGTTTATCCTATGGTTATTTCCAAGAGAGATGTTGACCTAGATATCTGAAATGGGTTATTTTTCTTTTAAAATATATTCACTCTTTTGAGGTAAGAACCAGTTCCAGGACAATCAAAATTTACTGATTCTACTTTGCCAAACACTAAAGCGTTACAAAATTGGAAAATTTTGTTATTAAGGGAAGGGGTCCATTACCCGTAAGATGGAGGTTTTCACATTGGTGAAATCTTACTAACTGAGAGAAAATAATGAAGACAATTTATTAAAAATATACTTAAAATAGTGATGTACATGTTAGAGCATATTCATGGTGACTTTCTGTCTCACATAACATTGTAAAAAAAAAAGGATTATAACGAAAACATGTCAGTCGACATTGCATGATAACAAATGGAGTGGAAATCAACCTAGTGACTGGGAAATGATTTTTCCAAATGAGAAAATTTCTCATCTCCTCAAGATGTAATGAGTGTCAGTTGATACAGTTGTTCGGGGTATTTCGGATCACTAACGAGATTTGTGTTTGTTAAGTTTTCATATATATTCTTATAGTTCATGTATATACACCAAAAGAAAGATAAATCCTTCCCCTTTTCAACTAAACATGATTTTTGCACGAAATACATGGATTTCGTTCTTGCTTACACGCTCAAGTGACATAACCTTTTTGGTCATTTCCGGATCATTTACAGCAGTTTCGGTTCATGTCAGGGATATTCTCAGGACATATTGGGGAAATGGACAAATGGTTACACATCGCTAAATAAAATATATTGGAAGTATTTCCTATTGAATATATCAGCTGGGCGTATACTTCGCTCAGTTAATGTTGCACATTATATGCCTTGTAGGCACACACTAGGGTAATTTAAGGCAATGGCGTATATAGTTAACATAATAATAAATCAACTAGAGTGTGTTTACCATTTTCTTAAACAGTTTATTATGGTTCAAATTACAAATGAAAATAAAACATGTAATTATTGTGTTTATGATTATTGACGATTCCATAGCAACCGAATAATTAAAAATAATCAAAATATAACCCAACATTGAATTTTGCACATAACACAGAGCTCCAGATAAGAGAAGTATTTGTGTAAAGACCCTTCAAACTATTGCAAATACCCTTTAGAAATAGTAAGTAGGGTGTCTAAGTGCCATAAAGAAAATTAAACCGGGGGTACTGGTACTGGTCATCATTGAAATACTTACTTATTTGAAAAAAAAATTATTTTCGTTCTGCAATCAATTTTCTTAATGTATCTAATTAAACACTACTAGTACTTAACAATATTTACATACACATTTATATACTTCACACACCCAATATCATGGGATTAAAATACCCTGTTAAGCCCACTCCTATTTGAAGCTCTGAAAATATCCTATTCTCCAATATGGTCAGGGATAAAATACTCGTTGACAAAAGAGGTCAGGGGCTACAGTCCCCTTTTGCATATTCTTTGAGTGGGTTATCTGGAGCCCTGATCACAGTTAACTTAACTAATTCTGTGATTTTTCAGGGTTTGGTAAAGGACCGATTCCAACTTCCCATAATCTTCCACACACATGACAATCAACAAATAAACAATTTTTATATTTGGAATCATGCAAAACACCAAACCACACAACACTGTCTGTAAGTTAAATTTGACAGCTTGCACGACATAGTCGCGGTAATCAGTAACAAGGGGAGCAATTCTTTCAAATTTTGAAAAATAAAGTGTACAGTATAACCTTTATTACTGGAAAGAAAATAACTTGTGTACAAAACCCAGGGGGAACTACTCCTACTACTTTGGCACAGATGAGAGAGTAAAAAACAATATCTTATTTATTTATTCATTGAAATCAGTTGAGACTCTTAGCAGAAATGCATTATATAAGCAAGTTTTTACAGAACATATTGTACCTAGCATTTTCAGATAGTTTTCATGATTAGAAACCGAGACTGGAAAACAGGATGGTTTTTATTACAATAATTATTCTCTAGATAACGTTTATTGATTACAATGTCACAGGGTGACAAAATTGTGCGGCCAGTCCGGGACTCGAACCCGGGACCCCTCGCTATCAGGGCGAGTGCCGGGCCGCCAAACAACTTCTAACCCTTTAAGTGACCAAGTTCATGCCGTGACATACACCCTCGCTCAAATATGAATTCGTCCTAGAATTCAGGGATTCATGGTGTTATATAATTACGACGTGCCCTCGGAGAGTTAACCCGGGTAACGTCACGGTCCCGCGTTGGGCGCCAAATGTCACAGGGTGAGAAAATTGGGCGGCCAGTTCAGGACTCGAACCCTGGACCTCCCGGTTCGTAGACAAACGCTCTACCGTGTTGCTATAAAAGCTAGCTCATAGATATGCACAACGTTCTCGAAACCAATTAACATTTCCATATCAGTGCCGAAATGTCAAGATTAATTTTGTTTGTTTTCTTTTGAACAGAAAAGGACAGTTCAATTTCATTATGATATGTTACGTGTATGACTTAATTACTTGACCATAGGTGTATGCATACTTCATTATTATGTATAGTTTTGGGGTAATTATTATTACTTATTTGAATAAATACATGATTTTTTATTCATTGTTTATGTTCATAATATCAGATCATATTCACTTCCTTCTTAGTCAATAATTGTATCATTTTTAACAATTTTCCGAAACATTTCATGTCCTGTTTGTTGTTTAATAGTTTGCAGTATCTAGCGATTTAAAATTAAGTGAAAACATTTAAAATAGTTCCACAAAATATTGACCTTCTGTCATGAAAAATAGGCCTGTGATTCCAAGATGGCGGTTACAATACAGTCATATTTTGACAGTTGATTGCTTTGTAAAACCTTGAATACGGTCAGTTTGTGTATCGAACTAATGAATAAAGATTGAAATAAAAGTATGTGATTTTAATTTTGTATGTCTGTATATTTTAAAAAATTATAAAAACAAATGGCTAGCTATTACAAAAACCGGACGGTCACACATACAAAACCGTGAACATCTTTGGGGAATTGAACCCAGGTTCACAGCGTGAGAGGCAGACACTTAACAGAGCGAATGCACTAGTCCAACAGCAAGATAGTTGGAACTGCCTTAAATGCCATTCACTTAACATGTTTTATCTGGTGAATACTCATTTGCAGTTACTGACATGGGTTTTTCTCCATATCAAAACATACAGAATTAATGTATTTCACTAAACTTCTTGTATGTAATTTAATGTATATATATGCTATATCTTGGTTTCAGCAGTTGATTGCTCCAGTGCTGTATTTCACCATGGTAGGTACAGGGTTCCCCATTCACTATGCAAGGAGAGGCCCTGGCTGTGATGCTTGTCTGCATTACTCGATTGGTGAACGCAACATGCACAAAGCCAGAGGTATGTATTGTTGACTGATTCTGTGAGAGAATGTCACCGCTAAATTGTTTAGTATTAGTGATTTGTAACCTTATTGAGTTGTTGTTACTTAAAGCTCTTTATAAAGAAGTTATTCCGCAACCACTTTTTTGGCACGCTACAGTGTTTCTGCACAAATTTGCTGATTGGAAAGCCTTCTATAGCTACCATTATGTTGGTCCTTAATGTAAGACAATATAGTGTTATAATTGTCATTTTTGTACAATTCTCTTTTTCCACTGTTTATAATGGAATACTTACCACAGTTTGTACCCTATAGATTCATACTTAATGTCAGTTTGGATACGTTAGGTTTTATCATGTGTCAATATGTGCTCTACATATGCATCTTATATATGCCCATTTTGATTACTTTAACATTAATTTGAGGTGAAATTTTCACCTTTAGGCTTCTTTGTTTACTTATTTGGTATTTTGCTTGGTAACAATACATTAACTGTTAAAAGTCTATCATTAATGTGAAACTGGGATTAAAATCATTTGCTATTTATTCTGATTATTGTATTTACATGTCTCGTCAAATTAATTGTCAATTTATATAATATCTGTTTTTATTTAGTTACAGCTTTTCGCAATAACAAACCAATGAAGAAACTAGTTGCTGCGTTCTGGTACAGATGCACTGCCATCCCTGGGTAGGGAATTAATTCTTTTATCTAGGCTCTCATAAATTATGAATTATTTCATGGGCAGTTTGAGACAGTACAGAACATTGGGAAATTCCATTTATTTGGGAAAATGTTTCTAGAAATTGTAAATGTGGCAGAAATTCGGGATGTACAGTACAGCTCATGTAAAAACAAATATTTTACTCGCTGTCACGTAGTCGGAATGTTAAATACGAGTAATTACTTGCGAATCTAAGTGGAGTTATGCTGAGTGGTAGCTGATAATAGCAACAAAACCCTGCAGAGTAACTTCGAGAACGTGTACAACTATTTTATATGTTGCGCAATACACAGCTTTACTTCACATCCACTTGCCTCTCATTTGGAACCAAGGGGGCTTAATACATATACATGCTAATTTGTTATCAGAAGGTCATTCAGCTAAATGACATTAACAAAAATGTTGCACCTGGCAAAAAATAAACCAGAAGGTTACATTGAACTTGACAAGGACATCCGATTCTGCATGGAGTGACATTGCTTGGAAATCATACATTGTAAACAAACTCAGATAATTCAAATTGTAATTAAAACATTTGTAGTTTGAAGTGTGTAGACTAAAAAATATTTTTGACCACCTTCATAGATGTGTATTTCTTTATAATCGTACATGGCACAGATGTATGTTTGTGAGTAACCCAGTTGGTGAATACGGATCTGTAAGTAATGGCGCTATCACACCAGAGCCTGTCAGTTCTAATTACACAAGGTCCTCAACTCACATCATCCCTCGTGCTTCGCGTCAAATCAGTTCATACAGCACAGCTTCTGCAAATCCGGCACATCTTAAAATACTGTACGCCGCTAGTATCACACTAAACATATGCCATACCCACGTCAACCTTGTCCCATAAATATGTCGCCACACTCTATCGTAGAGCCTTGTTTTCTAAGTCAAATTTTGATGTAGAGGTACATTTAAAGTTTCAAACAGACTTGGTGTTGACCCACCACTGATGCAGTGCTGACACACTACACACATTTGAAATGCACAGTAATGAATTCATGGTGAAAGCGTACATAGACCTGATACTGACCTGTAGCAGTCCTGATGTCTTTATGGTGATGCAGAGATATCCAAATGAGTGCATTGTGGATGTGTAGCACCTACCGGAAGAAAGCACTGCCAGAAGTCCCCACATAGGTAATATATGTACATTCATGAAGTCCATACTACGTCATTAATATGTCATAACCACACTTCAGCTGCCACGAATACGTCATGAAACGGTTTATACTACGTTCACCTTTGTCCACATCCTCACAACTCAATTTTGTGAATGCTTAAAACCGCCCCACATCCTCCGCGTCCACAAAGACATAACCAGGTCCCTGATGCATATAACTTGGTCCTCAAAACATCAAAGGCTGTCCTCACCACGTCCTTGCAGGGCGTGGTTGACGTGGTAAGGACGGGCTATGGTGTGATAGGGGTATAAGCGTTGATGTCACATTTGCATCATTTTTACATCGAACTCACAATCACAAGATCAGAGGGCGGACACCTACATGTACACCACTGTAAATCTACAATCATGTAGACATTGCACATTGTAGAATTGTTACAAAACTTAACTAATTAAAGTGTAAAAGATACTTGACACTTAAATGAATTTGCTATCAAAAGAACTTAAACATTAACCTAGAAAACATAAATGAATTTTCTAACGGCAGTGATATCAGTCAAATCCTTATTAGTCGCAACTTTCTATTTGCAAGTTCTTGTTGGCTCGAATTTTTTTTAAGTACCAATTGTTTAGTCATTTATTATACTTTACTTCGTGTTGACTTTGTAAAATCCCATATACCCATCCCTGGCAAATTTTAATATGTCGTGGCGTTCGAAAGTAATATACACCGAGCGGGGTATAATTTTAAATATACCCTGCACGTGAGTAAAATATACCCTGCGCATGGGCCTATAAATAGCAACTCAGGTTTTCTGAGAAATCCGTATTAGCTTATGATCTGTAGGCGCTTATTAAAATGTATGTTTAAAAATCAATGTTGATGAGCGCTTTATTTTCCAATAATAAACTTTAGTTTACAATGTTTTTCATTAAATAAAAAATAAAACACATTTTTTATTCACATGTGTAAGTATATAATAATATGATAATAAACTTCAAACTTTTGCATCATTTTCACATCCTGAAATTGTACTTGTCCATGGACAAGTAGACAGGAAAAAATTACTTGTCCACAGTTAAATTACCAGCTTTGAACAAGTTGGGCATAGGATTCCACACCCCTGGGTATAATAAAATAAATATCACGGGCATGTTGAGGGGTATAGTAAATATTGCCCCTTTTGGCCTTGGTTGACATCACTCAACTCGGGTAGCGATATTTACTATATCCCTCAACTGCCTATGATATTTTACGGTATATAATATATTTCTATTGTTTGGCTAAATTTTCAAGTGTATGATTTTCTGATGGCTCCATGTGTCTGTCCTGGTCCCGGTCTCATTTTGCCTTTCTTGAATTGCTTGTCTTGAGCTAATTGATATATGTATGTATATATTGTTATATAATATTATGTTCTGTCAAAAATTATTTATCTTAATCTACCACTTCTCCTAATAAACACGAGGTTTGTTGAAAAACGTCATTGCAGATTAAATCTGTAGAAATACTGCTGGCAATTCTAGTCAAAAGCAGAGTTTTATTGTTTATCATATACATGTTAGGCCACAACAAATTGATCAGATGTTCGTCGGATTTGCCGCACCTTAAAATCGTAAATCGAAAAAAATAATTTTTTATTTTGCGCCCGCACCTACAAGTTTGCCCCGCATCCGATTTTTTTAAATGAAGTTTTCATCAATGAGTCTCATTTTACGTTAAACGCCGTCTTCGTGGTGTACCCAAATCATAACAAGCAATTGGTACTGATATAGACCGTGAATAAGGCGCTTTGCGGCGACTGGTTAATGTCCAGAGGACACATTTTATGACCCAGACCTTTAATCGCCAACAGCCAGTCTGGCACAGCTGCCATGTGTATTTCAACTCGGCAATTTCTTATCATGTTTTATCAAACTTGTGAAAACACAAGGAGCTGTTTGTCAGCATTCATTGCCTAATTAAAGATGAGTGCTAGCAAGCTCTCCTAATATCAGCAGTTAATTAACAGTTAATTAAAGGATTATCTTGTTGATAAAGGATGTGTGAAATTGGATGTCTGGATTATGTCAAATGGACTCGGACAGTTTTGACCAGCGGTTTGTTCTTGATTTCTTACTTCTAATATCCACACATATAAGTTGTTTCTGACATGTCCATTTTATAAATTCAACGTATCTGTTTGGTGTACATTTTGTTCAGCCTTTATATATTAAGGTACATTTAACAGGGCAAGCCAAGTCATTATGTTAGTTATTAATTTTAATTTATTTATGGATATATTTTGTTAACATCTTGTAACAAATACATGATGAACTTGCCAATCTCAAATTTTAAATGGGCCAACAAAATTAAAGAAATCCTCACCTCAGTAAACTTAAGTAACTTATGGGATAACCAATTCCTAACAACCCAAAATAATATTTGCCGCTTAGTCAAAGCCAAATTATTAACCCAATTCAAAACCCAATGGCACAATCAACTACAGCAAACACATAAGGGACAAATATATACCAGTTTCAAACAAACTCCATCCTTTGAAGACTACTTTATAAAACTTACAAAAACTGAATATACATACCTCTTTAAATTTAGAACTGCAAATCACTGGTTACCAGTTGAAACCGGTCGATACGATGGAACCCCATTTGAGGAAAGAATATGCAGACTTTGTAACTCTGGTCAAGTTGGCTCCGAACATCACTATCTACTAAACTGCGATTTCTTTAAATCTGAAAGAGAACAATTCTTAGGACATGATCTTTATGATGCTACTCTTATTAAAATCCTAACATCTAATTCCTTACAACTATTACAGAATACAAGCAAATTTATTCGCTTCATATTCAGTAAGTTTAAGCGATAGCAAGTTATCTATTTAACTACCTGTTTTTACCAATGCCACCAGCTAATACACCAACTCTAATATTGTAGTTTGTAACAATACTGCCTTTATTTCAATGTATTTTTATTGTTAACAGCATAACATATTTACATATTATCTCAATATAAGTGACCGTTTACACTTGTGTAATCAATATATCAAAATATTTGTCTGGTCACAAATGTATATATTTTTGCATGTATATACTAATCACATTATTTACTTTAATTAGAAATATATGCATGTAAATATAAACTGTGCAATGTAATTTAATAACTTCATTCTGTATTTGTACCAAATGATAACTGCATAATTATATGTCAATATTAACGTAAGATTGCTATATACTTATACTCATATAACAGAAATAATTGCAGCATTATATAAGAGTAGTACAAAATGGTACCACTCAAGTACAAGTGTTAACATTTTAAATATTTTTGCCTGCTATATTGATATTATATTTCAATTAAGGCAATGGAAACAATTGTTGCATTCTAAATGAGTACAACTGATACCTATATTTCACCTACAATCCTGTTTCTTTATCCTAATTAATCTAGCAGTTCTAGTACATAAATTAATAATTATACTTTTGTTACTTCCCTTTAAACTTATCCAGCACACAAATTATAATTTGCTTTTGCCCCATCAGTCATTTAATGTTAACCCCTCAGATAACGGCATTCTCCATTGTAATCCTGCAATGCAAAGCTGATTAGAGTAATTACCACACACAATAGGTCCTCCATCTTGCCTTTGTGTTCAACATCGACCTCGCGTGCAGGTGCACTCAAGCGTAAATCAGGACAAAAATAACTGCTGTTGACTGAAACCGTTACAAAGCTAGCTCCAGCACCATAAACGCTAACGCACACAGTCTTTCGCAACAACTTGTCTTTTAAGTATTGATAATGAATTAAATTTCTGACGCAAACTGTAAACCTTTTAAAACGCGTAGTCGTTTCAATTTCTCAATCCGAAACGCCGCGTGCAAACGAAAATACATCACCGCACAACTATGATCACAAACCACTAATTATTTTTACCAGTGCTAGTATTAAAATGCTCTTATAGAACTGTACTATTATTTGTTTCTTAAATGCCACGATTATTGTGATTATGATAACTATGACGATTATCATTATTATGATTAGCATGATGATTTTGAATATGATATGATAATGATTGTGATAATTTTATCAAGTTTTTGGTATTTTGATTTTGATTATAGATCTCACATTATTGCTATTATTATTATTATTATTATTATTATCATATGTTCCGACTATGTATCTTATTATTTAAATACCCCCCGTATATCATCTACACAATTGTGTTAACGTAAAAATTATCGGAAGTTACTAATTTACTAACAATTTTGCTTTGTTATATTGCCCTAATTGTATATGTTATATACTTGGGTGAAAATAAAAGTCTTGTTCTGTTCTGTTCTGTTCTGTTCTGTAGATAGTTTAAGAGTGTATGTTTAAATAAAAAATAATTATTCAAGTTTACTGCAATGAACAATTAAGAAAAATGTTAATATAAAAATCGAAGTATACTAATGCCATAATTAATTAATATAATACAGCACAGTGAAGTATAATTTTATAGCAATTAAAACAGTAAGATATAACTATTCCCTGACATGGAAACACGCAACGATGTTGCGAGTCGATAAAAAAAATGGCTCAAGAAAAATAAGAGCCAGTGTGAGTCCTGGTTTACGGTTTTAAAAAATGGTGGCGTCCAGTTGTTTCGTCGTGTCATTTAAAGATACAGATCTTATACTAGTGATTCCTAAATTGTTTTGTGTTTATTGTATGACATTTCATATTCATGTTATTAAACTGTTGGTAGTGAATGACTTGGTGTATCAAATATATATTTTGATAATGACAATTACCTTGTGTAAGGTCTACTTTCTTATAGTTAAGATATGGCTATTTAGTATTTACTGCCGGTTGTTAATTTAATAGCAGAATCACTATTGAAGACTTGTTGCACAAACCCCTTTGCAGGACATGGTCAAAGAACAAATGGAGAAATTAGTTGCTTAGTTTATTACATATATATTGATTTTGACAACAATTTATGGAACAGAGCAGATGAAGAAGAAATTATTGACAAGATATCAAGTTATGATGGCGTTTGGGAGTAATTTTTAAACACTATGGGCATGATAGGTATTTTTTTTATTTTGCGCTTTTCACTCGCCTCCGATTTTATCGAAAATGGAAAAAAATATTTTTATTTTTATTTCGCTCGCTCGCTCCAATTTTTTTTGGACAAAATCCGTAGAACAACTGATCAATTTGTTGTGGCCTTATTTTTGTTATCTACTCTTCCATATGTTGTTGATGATGACACTGATGATGATGTTGATGATGATGATGATGATGACAATGATGATGTTGATGATGATGACGACAATGATGATGTTGATGACGATGACGAAAATGATGATGTTGTTGATGATGACAATGATGATGTTGTTGATGATGACAATGATGATGATGTTGATGATGATGATGTTGATGATGACGACAATGATGACAATTATGATGACGATGATGACGATGCTTAAAAATACTAGTTCATGTTTCACGTGCATAGTTTGCTTTGAATATGCATTTCAATCTTCTGCGTTAAAAATTGCTTCATTTAAAAGATGACCCTGATAACCCTTTCGAAAAGTTTATGAAGCATATAGTAGTTTTGAAAATTTAACTTTTAATTGTTACTACAATGTCTTTTCTAACAAGTTTAACAAACCATACCATACAACAAATATCTTTTAGTTGAGGTTGTAGAGGAATAGTCTAACTGCAGAATATAAAGCGGCCAGTAGATGGTGAGCATTTTCATGTTATATGTACATGTTTTGTTCTTTTGCTACTTTGTAGTGCTAGGCTAGAGAGGTTACTTCCAATTACATGGTGGATCACAAGCAACTTTTGAGTCTAGCGGTTTTGGCAGAAGATTGGATTTTGATGGAGAAAAATGTTGCTTTTTTCGTCAGAAGTAAGTTTATTAAACACTTATTTGAACACAATGTTTCCTTAATGTATTACAGGTTTATAGAACATACCTCATGGAAGGCTTATTGTCGGACTTGCTGACTGATTGATAAAAAAACAAACAACAGAGAACTGTATTAGCTATCGCATGTAAATAATTTGTGTACCTTTTGCTTGCATGAACACATGATTTCAGTGAATGTCGTTACCAGTAAACCGATTCAGCAAACATCCCTCTCGGCCAGCCACTGCAATGCTGTCAGTGTCTGAAAAGATGGTTCAGCAGTGTGAGGTACATTTAATTATATGGTAAGAAAAAAAATAGCAAAACATATCCCTGTTGTGACTATAATATACATAATGAATCAGGTTCCAAGAACAATAATGCTCATGATCAATACAATTCTAGCCACTTATTTTGCCAGACTACTAGCTGCATTTATGACCTTAGGGAAGAAAAACTCTATATTCTTTGTTTGAAATTTTAACTCGACCAAGCAATGATTAAGGTGAGCTGTTGTGGTCAGTGTTGTCTGTCATTTCTATTTTCCAGAATCTGTAGAAATTAGGGATGGGACCGAATATTCGAATATTCAAATATCAGATAATATTCGAATATAAAAAAATGAATATGAATATTCAATTTTCAAATTTATTTACAGAACAAAATTTTTCCCAGTTTAATTGCAAAGTTAACATTAATTCCAGTCGTATTTTCTGCCTAGCAGGTGGGCGGGGGCAGTGTAACGTTTTAACAACACATGCTAAACATATCCAATTAATGACAATTGATAATTGGCAGGGGGGCCACGTCTTCACAAGGGCTGCAAATTAATGGTTTGTAGGAGGCGAAAATAACACATTGTATCCACAAATAACATAACAGGGCCATGTCGTGATAACGGTTTCACAGTTTGCACAAGGCATACATTGTTCCTTAAGTGACATCTATACAGTTAACTTGTTTACAGTAAATTACAATTACTCTCTAAGTAAACCAATCAAACTGAGTCCATTATCAGCCAATCAATTTCTTTAACAAAATTAGCATGATCTGGTCAATCTCAATATACGTCACTTGTAAATTATTATCCATGATATCAACACCATATATTATACAAGGGTCTTTATAAATAAACAATGCCACCATCACGTGCTTGGAAGTACTTTACGCGGTCATTAGCCAAAACCCGGGCAAAGTGTAATCTGCACAGCAGATACAACGTTCATTGTTCTGAAAAAAAAACGGAACGATTAACAAATTAATTAACAATACATTTAACAATATCTTACATTTCTTTATATTTGCCTAACACTCACTAAGTTATGTCTTTCATTTACCACTGAAACGAGGTAAAACAACTACGTACACGTAGTATACATAAATATTCGGACAGGGTGCTGTATATAGTAGTATATAGTAGTATTTACAAAACGAATATTCAAATATATTCGAATACCTAAAAGAAATATTTGAATATTTATTTCAGTATTCGCTCCCATCCCTAGTAGAAATAAATGTGCTGTTTATTTATTAAAGCTCATTTATTCTGCAATGAGGATCCTTTGAGCTGTAAGTTACTAACGTATCACTATGTCATGTATCTTCAATCATTTCAGCCTTCAGGTACATTCCCGATTGGATTTGAGAACCAGACAGACATATTTTATGTGAGTGAACAATTTCCAAAGGAAGTTATTGACAAACGCCGGAAGCTGATCCCGAAGATGAAGGAGGCTCGCAAAGACGGTAAATCTGCGTGGATTGCTTATGACACTCTATTCGTTGAGGGGAAACCAGTGCGGGATTAGGAATTCCAAGGGGATGAACTCCACATCCTGTCGTGGAATATTCATGGACTAACAAGCAGCAAAAAGGAAAGTGACGATTTCCTTAAAACAATTAATACTTGTGATATAGTTTTTTTGTATGAATCCTGGACAAATAGCAAAAGTGATATTGAAATAGAAGGATACACCAGCTTTAACTTTTTTAGAAAATTTCAAAACCGTAATGCTAAACGTTCTAGTGGCGGTATTGTTCTCTATCTTAAAGATAATATAAGCAAGGGTATTGAAGTTATTTGTAACCATTTGGATACCATTATTTGGATCAAAGTTGACCATGCATTTTTTCATTTTGATCAGGATGTATATATTTGTGGAACGTATATTTGGGGAATAGATTCGCCAGCTTACACTATAAATAATATAGATCTATTTGAGGTCCTTGAATCAGATATAAACTTTTATGATAATTTAGGAACGGTTTATGTTGCAGGAGATTTTAATAGCAGAGTAGGAACAAAATTTGATTACATTATTCAAGATAAAAATATTGATTACATTGATGATTATGATTATGTTGCAGATGTCCCCTTGTTACGGGCCTCGCCGGATAAAACTTCTAATAGTCACGGGGTTAAACTTCTTGATATGTGCAAGGTAACGAACGTGCGAATTCTTAACGGTAGATTTTATAATACTGATCGTTTTACGTTTGTTTCACAACAAGGCGCATCGGTGATAGATTATTTACTCACGAAGGAATGTAATTTTTCGATGATAAATAGTTTTACTATAGAGGATCTAAATGTTTGCAGCGATCATACACCGTTAAAATTGTCTTTACTATGTAAAATCGATAATCGGGTATCGTCGTCCGAACAGTTTGTCCAATTTAAATGGAACGCAGAGAAACGAGATCTATTTCGCTCGGCACTGATAGCCAAATTACCCGAGTTAAATAGATTAACGGATATTAATAACATTGATATTACAAGCCGACCATCAGTGAATAACCTTTTAATTGAATTTACGTCGATATTACGGAATGTTGCGGATCCTTTGTTTTCTAAGCAAGTGAAGTGTAACTTTAATGCTAATAACGAGAGACGCCGTCCGCATGACGCTGACTGGTTTGATCTCGATTGTATTAACGCCCAAAATCGATATTTACATGCACTCGGTGTTTTTAACAAATGTCATTCTGTACATAACCGTGAACGTCTTTGACAATTAAAAAAGGAATATAAGAATTTATTAAACAAGAAAAAGCGCATTTTTAACAATAAAAACTTAAACGACATAGAAAAGTTAAAACACTGTAAACCGAAAGAGTTCTGGAAATATTTTAAAAAGAAAAAATCAACACGAAACAACGAGATTACATTAGAAAGCTTCTATCAATATTTTTCGTCCCTTAGTAACGATATCTCACACTGTTCGAATCAAGACGCGGAGCAGTTCTGTAATAATCATGATTTTGATGCCCCGAATCGTACGTTTCCGGAATTGGATAGCGAAATCACGATTCATGAAATCTTGAACGCGGTTAAATCTTTAAAGTGCGGAAAATCTTCTGGCAGTGATTACTTATTAAATGAATATTTTATTGAAAGTATCGATATAATTTCATCCCACGTTTGCGATTTATTCAATGCGATATTGAACTCTGGCTATTTTCCAGATAAATGGACCGAGGGAGTTATTGTTCCTGTCCACAAAAAAGGTGACTTAAATACTGTTAATAATTATAGGGGTATAACGTTGCTCAGTTGTTTATCGAAATTGTTTACTACAGTCATAAATAAACGTGTCGAAAGTTTTTGTAATAACAACAGTAAAATTTCGGACGCGCAATTCGGATTTCGCAAAGGGTGCAGCACTGTTGATGCTATTTTTGTATTGATGTCTTTAGTTCAGAAATATTTAAATGATAACAAACGTCTGTATGTTGTATATGTGGACATGTTTAAATGTTTTGATTCTATATATAGGAATGCGCTATGGTTAAAGCTTTACAAGACCGGAATCCAAGGTAAATTATTAAGAGTTATACGGGACATGTACCAGAAAGTTAAATCTTGTGTTAAAGTATGTAATAGCTACACTGATTTTTTCGATTGCGCCGTTGGTTTGAGGCAAGGGGAGGTTATTTCCCCTCTACTTTTCTCCTTATTTGTTGAAGATGTTGAGTTATATTTGCAAAATAATGTTGATTCGGGATTGCTTCTTGATGACATTGTTATTATTCTTTTGTTGTTTGCTGACGATATGGCCATTTTTGCCAAAACACCACTTGAGTTACAAGAGAATTTGAATTGTTTAAAAACTTACTGTGACAAATGGGGTCTTAAAGTTAATACTGATAAAACAAAAATAATGGTTTTTCGTAAGCGAGGTAAACTATTTCCAAACGAACATTGGGTATATGATGACAAGCCTATCGAAGTGGTTAATGATTTTAACTACCTAGGTACTGTGTTCAATTATACGGGTAACTTCAGTCTTAACCAGGAATACCTGGCCGGAAAAGCTATAAAGGCATTACATGTTTTACTTAATAATTGTAAACGTTATCAATTGAAGCCCAAATTGTTATGTCAATTATTTGATGCTTTTGTTGGGTCGATTTTAGGATATGCTTCAGAGGTATGGGGGAATTCAAAGTCGAAAGAGATTGAACGAATTCATCTTAAATTTTGTAAACAAATTCTTCAAATTAAAACAAATGCATCATCTGTTGGTGTTTATGGCGAATTGGGCCGTTACCCTTTGTATATTTCAAGATATGTTAAAATTATAAAATATTGGTGTAAATTATTACACACTGATAATATTATATTGAAAACAGTATACCACCAAGCCCTTCTAGATTGTGAGAAAGGGTTACCAAATTGGGTTTCCAATGTAAAAAAATTGTTAAATGATCACGGTTTTTCATATGTTTTTGACAATTGTGCAAATGTTGATGTTACTTCGTTTCTTCCGATGTTTAAACAGCGTGTTATTGAAGTATTTATACAACAATGGTCAGTGGGGATAGAAAGAAATGCCGCACTCGAAAACTATAAACATATTAAACACAGATTTGAATATGAAACTTATCTTGATACCTTACCACATAATCTAAGATGCTTCTTCACGAGGCTTAGACTGTCAGAACATCCCCACCGAATTCAAACAGGCCGGTATAGTAGGAATAGAATTGACAGAAATCAACGTTTTTGCTTATTATGCAATAAAAATGATATTGAAGACGAATATCATTTTATGTGTATATGCCCTTTATTCGAAGATTTAAGAAAGAAATTTTTATCCCGTTATTATTTTAAGAAACCTTCAATGTTTAAATTTCTTGAATTAATCAATACGCAAAATAGAACTGTATTGCTTAATGTTGCTAGATTTTTAAAGCAGGCGTTGGCTCTTAGAAATTCCACGCTATTAGCTATTCATTGATTTTGTTCACCCTCTTTTTCCTTTCTTTTTTTCTTATTTTCTCAAAAGACTGTATTGTATGGTACCTACTTTCTAAGCCTTTTAACTTATTATGTGACATATAATTGTTTATTTGTACTGAATTTGCTTTGACGATGTACTTTTTTGCAAGTCACCAATAAAAGTTCTGTTCTGTTCTGTTCATA
Organism: Congeria kusceri; assembly: GCA_027627225.1. Taxonomy (NCBI): domain Eukaryota; kingdom Metazoa; phylum Mollusca; class Bivalvia; order Myida; family Dreissenidae; genus Congeria; species Congeria kusceri. The sequence continues at coordinate 732,468 of CM051039.1, forward strand.
TTCACCAGCAATGTGCAGAGTGTTATGTGCCCACAATGTCGGTTGATAATGCTTCATGGCTCCTGAATATAAAGGTAAGATCACATCAGTTTTCAGCCTGCCATGATTAATTTTTGCCCCAAAGGTTTGGTTATGTACAGTGATTGCAGTGTCCGTCTGTCTGTCAGTCTGCCCCAATTCTTGTGTTCATCAAGGCTCCATAACTATTGTAAGTGTTCAAATCAAACTTTGTATCGATGATGTAGAGAACATTTATATGAAGGGTATATAACCAATCTATTGTATGTTTTGGCTTGCACTGTATGGTTCGGGGCTGTCTCTTGTATGTTTTGGCTTGCACTGTATGGTTTGGGGCTGTTTTAAAGAGTATGATTTTGTTATTTTAAGGGAATGTTTTGATTAGTCCTTTGCTAGTTGCCACCACCATAAAACTATTTAAAACATTTTGAAACAGCTAGGTGGAAGTTTTTAAAATGAGCATTCAATTAGATGTTCTCAAATGTAGTTGATGACAAATTACATTGCAGATCTCTGGTTACAATAGCTACCAAGTTAAAAACAACACAAGAAAATGTTTTTGCGCAAGACTGCTGGCTGGATTGCTAAATAATCATGTGGTGGTGCTAATTATTATTTTTTGTTGAAACCAATAAAGCAGATTGAAGTGCTTTCATGTTTAACAATGTGGAACAGCCTCACATGTTTGGCATCTTCATCAAGAATTGCTGTTGCGAGTGTTCAGAATAGCAAACCTGTTTAAAACCTGATTCTGAGAATTACACAATAATTTCTTGACAATACAATTAAATACAAACAAGTACTGTATAAGTACTAATTTTGGCGGGGGGTTTAATTTTGGCTATATGGCGGTCAACCATGATAGCGCCAATTCTAAATACCGTTAATACAAATCCTGCTTGTAATAAAGATTTATTCTCATCAAAGTCATAGTAATCAAATAAATATAGTCCTCAAATTCTTCCATTGAACATATTAGAATTGGTGAACATTTAAAAAACAAAACAAAAAAACAACAACACAATTACAAGATGTATGAGATAAAATATACAGCAACATGTACTTTAGAACTATCTTTTATGAATAACATTTTGTTTGAACTTTGGCAAACTACAATGAAAGATAAGATAAAATACTTCTACTTCTACAGTGTATATACCGACTTTAAGGACGTGTGAAATTGCTACACAAGTATCACACCTTTCTCCCCATTATTATCATAACAAAAGTAAGGTACAAATTGACTGGTAATGGTTTTTGCGCCAATTTTGTGACACAGCCAATTCAAAGCACTTCTGAAAACGCCAAACTTTGGCGTCGCAGAAATATTGCGCTATACAGTATCATCTTTTGACAAGAATGTGTACAAAAAGCTGCTACATGCATTCAGATTGACTTTTAACAGAACTGAAATTTAAAGGGATTATGTTAAGGAAATATTGGTTTCTTATTGTTCGATAAATGATATTAGATGATAGAAACACCCTATTCTAAAATATATACATTAAGTAATGAATAAAAATATATAGTACATAATGAGATATTTGATAAAACTGATCAGCAATAATGTTTGAAGAAATGATAGTAGACAACATTTAGCCAGCTGCACTGTTCTGCTTTGTAAGATGTTCTGATGTCAAAATGTAAATATGAAAAGGGCCAAAAAAACACTAATTGATATTGTAATTGGATTTTTATCTCAGAATGCGGAAAACTTTTTCCCATCATATGTACCTTATTTTAACCGTCATGAAAGGCCAGTATTAATATCTTAATTTCAATTTTTTTTAAAGAAATTGATTTGAAAAATGTCTGGAAAATAGTTCTCTGTTTTTAACCCCCAAATAGTTTGTTAACCGAGGCAATTTCACTTCCTGTACTAAATGAGCAGATTTGTTGCGACAGGTAAAATTTGGGATTCAAATAATTAGATTTTCCAATAACCCATGATTTCTGCACACCCTTTAAAATTTCCTGCTAAAATGGCGACAAGATGTAGGAATGAACCTGGGTTAGCGAGGTCAGCAACTGAGTTCACCAAGCTGGCTGCCATTTTCTTCTGTTTTATGATTTTCCCATATGGCTTTTCTGTTAATGGTGTAAAAAGTTTTTTTTTAATGAGTATAAAGAAACTTCGTACATCAAATTTAAACCACCTGTCCATTCTGTATTTTAAGATTTAAGTACATGATGTTGTCTCGAAGTCTTTAACTGCTGTTCAATTGCATTTTTGAAATGAAAGTTCTTGTATAATTGTTGTTGTCAGGGTGCAAACATGGACATCTCCGACACCAGTGTGTGAGAAACTGCTTTTAAGATCGCCAGTTACAAGTTTCTGAGAACTTGTTGTTTGACGAGTCGCAGGCCAGCAATCGATCAAACCACTGAGATAGAAACACATTGAAGTGTTCAAAAGTAACAGTGCAAAGGTAATTTACAGATTGGCGATGTTTGATTGACAATGCGTTTAGCCATTATAAAATTCTGCACGTAATTGTTTGGTAGAGATGTCTTGTATTTTTGTAAAACATATGTATTCTGTATAGGGTGGTTGTCCAAGATTGACCTGTGTCCGTGTGATTTTAAATTTCATCAGTTGTAGGCCGTCCTTAATAAATTGTTTGTTTGGTGTACCTACTCATGACAATGGCTGCTACCCCCAAAAAAGGTTCAACAGGCAGACAGTGAAAAAAAAAGTTGTTGTGTTTGTGTCCCTTCTGATCATTTCAAATCCTTTTCGTTTAATATAGTGGAAGTTAGCCATCTGATGCTTGTCTGTTTGGAGATTAACGCATATGGCGGTTGTGTAGAATATTATTACATGAAGTGTTTTCTAAGCAATTTTTTAGGGAGTGTCGGATGTTAATTAATTTGGTTAAGGTTTGTAAATTGTTTTTCAGTGATTAACGTCTATGTATGAATCATCTAATGTATGTTTTTTAGTGATTAACGTCTATGTATGAATCGTCTAATGTATGTTTTTTAGTGATTAACGTCTATGTATGAATCGTCTAATGTATGTTTTTCAGTGATTAACGTCTATGTATGAATCGTCTAATGTATGTTTTTTAGTGATTAACGTCTATGTATGAATCGTCTAATGTATGTTTTTTAGTGATTAACGTCTATGTATGAATCGTCTAATGTATGTTTTTTAGTGATTAACGTCTATGTATGAATCGTCTAATGTATGTTTTTTAGTGATTAACGTCTATGTATGAATCGTCTAATGTATGTTTTTCAGTGATTAATGTCTATGTATGAATCGTCTAATGTATGGTTTTTAGTGATTAACGTCTATGTATGAATCGTCTAATGTATGTTTTCCAGTGATTGACGTCTATGTATGAATCGTCTAATGTATGTTTTTTTAGTGATTAACGTCTATGTATGAATCGTCTAATGTATGTTTTTTAGTGATTAACGTCTATGTATGAATCGTCTAATGTATGTTTTTTAGTGATTAACGTCTATGTATGAATCGTCTAATGCATGTTTTTTAGTGATTAACGTCTATGTATGAATCGTCTAATGTATGTTTTTTAGTGATTAACGTCTATGTATGAATCGTCTAATGTATGTTTTTAGTGATTAACGTCTATGTATGAATCGTCTAATGTATGTTTTTTAGTGATTAACGTCTATGTATGAATCGTCTAATGTATGTTTTTAGTGATTAACGTCTATGTATGAATCGTCTAATGTATGTTTTTCAGTGATTAATGTCTATGTATGAATCGTCTAATGTATGTTTTTTAGTGATTAACGTCTATGTATGAATCGTCTAATGTATGTTTTTCAGTGATTAATGTCTATGTATGAATCGTCTAATGTATGTTTTTTAGTGATTAACGTCTATGTATGAATCGTCTAATGTATGTTTTTCAGTGATTAATGTCTATGTATGAATCGTCTAATGTATGTTTTTTAGTGATTAACGTCTATGTATGAATCGTCTAATGGATGTTTTTTAGTGATTAACGTCTATGTATGAATCGTCTAATGTATGTTTTTAGTGATTAACGTCTATGTATGAATCGTCTAATGTATGTTTTTTAGTGATTAACGTCTATGTATGAATCGTCTGATGTATGTTTTTTAGTGATTAACGTATATGTATGAATCGTCTAATGTATGTTTTTTAGTGATTAATGTCTATGTATGAATCGTCTAATGTATGTTTTTTAGTGATTAACGTCTATGTATGAATCGTCTAATGTATGTTTTTTTAGTGATTAACGTATATGTATGAATCGTCTAATGTATGTTTTTCAGTGATTAACGTCTATGTATGAATCGTCTAATGTATGTTTTTAGTGATTAACGTCTATGTATGAATCGTCTAATGTATGTTTTTCAGTGATTAATGTCTATGTATGAATCGTCTAATGTATGTTTTTTAGTGATTAACGTCTATGTATGAATCGTCTAATGTATGTTTTTTTAGTGATTAACGTCTATGTATGAATCGTCTAATGTATGTTTTTTAGTGATTAACGTCTATATATGAATCGTCTAATGTATGTTTTTTAGTGATTAACGTCTATGTATGAATCGTCTAATGTATGTTTTTTAGTGATTAACGTCTATGTATGAATCGTCTAATGTATGTTTTTTAGTGATTGACGTCTATGTATGAATCGTCTAATGTATGTTTTTGAAAATTATGCTATTAACAAATATTGTTTACAACCACCGATTGCCTCATGAATTCGTCTTAAAGTATACATATATTTCGGATGTATTTGACTTAAATTACAAGTTTTATATTGCCTTGAATATGTTGAAATATTCTTGTTAAAACCTGTTTTAATAACAAATATGAGAAATCTATTTCAGAGTTTTTCAATTTTAATACTTTGAAGATCAATAAAAAATTGGAATTGCAAGAACATAGGTACAACGGTCGCATAGTAAGCATGAAATATATATTAAATTTACAACATTGAAAGAAAATAATCAAAACGCTGATGGCGTAGAAAGACTGTTGGTGAGAAAAGAAACTAAAAGCAAATGAATTTTGAGAGTATTTTTATCATATGGAACATTTATTGAAGTAAGTCACCTATTTGTTATATCATTTCTACAAAACAAATATAGAAACCCATAACTATACACTTCACTTAAATAAATTGGTTTAACCTCTTATTTGACCTAATTGAAAATGGAGATCCGAGCCTCTGTCTTTTGCAAATTAAAACTTTATAGCGCGCGTCTAATTCAATGCTATTTATCTACAACATTCTCATCATTATTTTTTTGTTATTCGTGTTTTTGTGCGAACAATTTTAAAAGCAGGCAGAATTATATGCATACAAGTCAATCTACAACAGGTAAAAATAGTAAAAGTTCGAATCAATGTTCAGTGCTTTTTATCACAAGCGCTATGCTCGGTAAATACCGATTTAATTAAAAATAAGTAATATTAGTAAAATACATTCAAAACTCTTTAGTAGTACAATGTTTTTTCCACAACTCTTATGTTTACTTCAAAAACAAAAGCAATCGTCAATCGAGTGGTTACGATTGCTCCGCTATAGGTACTGAGTCAATACACTGTTTAACTTATGCAATACCATGTAATATCGACACAGTTAACCAGTAAACAGCACATACAGATACGCTATCATACCTATGTCAATAGACATAACATTAATTCACTGGTAGATGTGGACTAACTGGATTATTATTATTGTTTATTACTGTTCAAGTCGGATCTATTTCTTGTCATCTATTCCTGGAAAGTAGCAACGATAACTGGAAGCCTCACTGCTCCGCAAGCGAAGGGCAGTAATATATCAATACCCACCTCTAAAATTCTGTGTAGGGTTACGCCAAACCAACAATTTATTAAAGACGGCCCCAAATGTGTTCATTCGGCATTTATTAGTTTTCATTTCATGTGCTCATTCATTAAAAATAAAGTACCAATTAAATTAAGTACCAGAAAATTCTCACTAACCAGTAGTGATAGTACAACTTTAAAACTATATAAAGCTCAGAGATGCTTAAACATTCTAATTATTACTCCCTTAAAGGGACTTATTCACAGATGTTCATATTATTTAAAAATGTCACTAATGTTTAAACCAATCTGTACTAACCAAAAACAAATATTCTTACATGACACGCACTGAGTTTTCTAGAGACAAAGAAGAAAAATTTCAATTGTTAAACAGCCAATAAATTAACTCAAAAAAGTAGTTCCGAAACTGTAAAATAGTCAGTTAATGTTAGAATCGAAATAATTTTTGCCTTTTCGTTGTTCATCTGTAAATAAACAATGATTTTTGGTTCTGATGCGCTTGTATTAAACATCTCGGGCTAATGCCCTCTTGGTGTCATTCCTATGCATCAGAACTCAAAATCATTGTTTAGTTACAGATAAACAACTCAGAATCAAAAATTATTTCTTAATTATATACCAATAAAGAAACAAATATTTGCCATCACCGGAGCTTGAACCTGCAACCCACTGGCCAGTAAGACTTACAAAAATAATAGTGTATTTTTAATGCTATGTAAGTGACACCTGTTTTAAAAAAAAAAGACAAAAGTGTTACATACACTATATAATTTTATCCATTTCATTTGATCTACACAGTATTTCCAATATATTTTTGTGTCAGATGTGTTATTTCCCTTCTTTATGTACAATGTACTTTTTTTTGGATTTTGTGACAAATAAATAAAAAATGGTCAATTTGCCAAACTGTGAATAGATTCCTTTAAAGGTAAATTTTTGCAGTAAAAGTTTTGTTTCTGCTGAAACAATAATTTAGCTCTCATGTTACAGAGACAGTTGCTCCAGCATCACTACCAGATGGAGGGGAACACAGAGATGTTGCTACCAGAATGGTCACCAGGGACATCTGCCCTCTGTTAACAATGACAGTTTGTCTCGAAAGGGACATGGTTAGTGTTTGTAGCTCACCTGAGCACAACGTGCTTATGGTGAGCTTTTGTGATCGCCTTTTGTCCGTCGTCAACATTTACCTTGTGAACACTCTAGAGGCCACATTTATTGGCCATTCTTTATGAAACTTGGTCATAACATTTGTCCCAATGATATCTAAAACGAGTTCGAAACTGGGTCATGTGGGGTAAAAAACTAGGTTACTAGGTCAAATTGAAGAAAAAGCTTGTTAACACTCTAGAGGTCACATTTTTTGCCCAATCAAGATGAAACTTGCTCAGAACATTTGTTCTAATGATATATTTTGTCGAGTTCGAAAATGGTTCCGATCCGTTGAAAAACATGGCCGCCAGGGGGCGGGGCAGTTTTCCTTATATGGCTATAGAAAAGGCTTGTGAACACTCCAGACATAGCAATATTTTGCCCAATCAACATAAAACTTGCTCAGAACCTTTGTTCTTATGATATCTTGGCTGAGTTCGAAAATGGTTCCGCTCCATTGAAAAACATGGCCGCCAAGGGCGGGGCAATTTTCCTTATATGGCTATAGAATAAGCTTGTGAACACTCTAGAAGTCACATTTTTTGCCTAATCAACATGAAACTTACTCTGAACCTTTGTTCTTATGATATCTTGGCCGAGTTCGAAAATGGTTCCGCTCCATTGAAAAACATGGCCACCAGGGGCGGGGTAGTTTTCCTTATATGGCTATAGAAAAAGCTTGTGAACACTCTAGAAGTCACATTTTTTTGAATAATCAACATAAAACTTACTCAGAACCTTTGTTCTTATGATATCTCAGCCGAGTTTGAAAATGGTTCCAGTCCCATGAAAGACGTGGCCGCCAGGGGTGGGGGTCAGTTTATGGCTATAGGAAAAGCTTGTGAATACTCTAGAAGTCACATTTTTTGCCCAATCTTTATGAAACTTGGTCAGAACATTTGTCCCAATGATATCTCGGCCGAATTTGAATCTGGGTCATGTGGGGTCGAAAACTAGGTCACTAGGTCAAATAAAAGAAAAAGCTTCAATTTATATATGTACTTCAAAATTTTGAATGTCTGTTATCACTTAAGCTTTCAAACCATGATGATTAAGGCCGCATTTCCATCAGTATATCCATATCCGTATAAAAGTCTAACACATGGAAAATTGTTCGAAAAATGAAACTTAGGTGAGCGACCCAGGGCCATTTGGCCCACTTGTTCATAGCAAGCTATGAATTTCTTCTAGAATTATATATGGTGACATGGTTTGTTGTGCTTCACTGTTTTGCTCCTCAATACAGTTTACTGATTGGATACCAGTATTCAATACAAATTATTAAGAGCCATTTATGTAAAATAAAATTAAAATATTGTATGTATTATGTTTACATCCTTATAGAACAGTGTATTTAGTTTCAGGACTTCCTTTCATTTATCCACAAAATAGTTTTTGTAGGGTGACATTTTACATTACAAACTAGTCTCTGTTTTATATTCTCTTGTCAGTATTTTCTTTTGCTTTCTAATTAAGTAAATTTTATTAAAATACATGTGTTGAGTTGTTTAAGAGGTATACAAATGGAACATTTGTACACAATGTTTCAACTGATTGTCTTTATAATAAGTTCACATTATAATAATGTAAAGGGACTTTAAACTTCTTGTAAAAAAGAATTCAGTAATACCTGCACCATGAAATCATCTGCTCCTGACTGTCATCTGATGGATGTAATACATAAATCAAGGAACAATATTCATCCACAGATTTGTGTCAGATTTTAAAGTTATTCTGCCTCTCTTTGTTGAAGTTGCGCTGACCCTAAAGTAGCTTGTGATAAATGTTGTCAGTATTTGTAGGTGTTTGAGATCAAATGATAGATGCTTGTTCAAATATTCAATTAAAATGGTTTACAAGCTTAACAATAATGCCACTATTTCAGGTAGAGTTGCACTGACATCACTTCAAGATGGTGGTGGAGGCTTTCAGACTGAATGGGAAGTTGTTGCTACCCTCAAAGGTCACAAAACAGACCAGCACCAACTGAGAGTTTCCATTGAAGGTAACAATGCATGTTTTTTTCAAGAAGCAACTTTGATATTTCTTACATGATTGTTATTTTTTAATGCTTCAATTATGTTATGTACATGCATGTGTATATCATTATCATACTTTGTCTGTTTTGATCCTGGTGGTCTCAGGTTCCAGTCCAGGCGAAGACAAATGTTTTAATTTTTTTCTTTTTCCTTAATTTTTCTTTTTTTAGTCCAGATGCTTTACTTTTAGCAGTTAAGATACTAAAGTGCATTTTTCAAAAATAAGAAAATCAGTGAACAAGTTCCTTTAACACAATTACTTTAACTTGTAAGTTAAAGTAACTCTCCTATTTCAGGTGCAAATGTACTGACATCACTACAAGATGGTGGTGGAGGCTTTCAGACTGAATGGGAAGTTGTTGCTACATGAACCCTCAAAGGCCACCAAACAGCTAAAACCCGACTGTAAGTTGGCTACAAAGGTAACAATATCAGTTTATAATTTAAATTATGGAACTTCATATATAAAGAATATCTTTTGCGTTTTTTCAATAGGTTAAGTAATGCAAGCCCCGTGAAATAAAAACCAATCCTGACAGAAATGAAGCAAATAATATTTACCTCAGATTGTATCAAAATACAGATTTAAGAGTTATTAAAGATTGTTGTATTTAATTTTATGTTATTCTGCCTCTCTAGGTATGTGCCAAAGCAGCTGGTGACGATCGTGGGCAGTATCGACGTTTGGCAAACTCCATCTCAGACATTCCCCCGTTGGACGCAGAAATCCACGCCAGAGGTATGCAGTGTTTAGCTGTTTTCTGCCATTTAGTGAGCTTGTTAATTGATTTCATATGAAGTCTTGGAGATGAATAGGGTCCTTTTGGTTATGGTTCGAATAACCGCAAACAAACAATGGTTTCTGGTTAAGTTTAAGCTAACCTGAACACAATGTTCATTCATTGTATATCTCATTCCCAGTTCATTAATAATCAGGCCCACGAGAGCTCTTACTGATCCAGCTGTATGAAACCTGTCTATCAAGGACTGAAACCTCTTGGTTGTACACAAACTTTTACTCCCCCGGCATCTTGATGTGGGAGGCATATAGTGATTGTCCTGCCCATCCGTGATTCAGTGATTCTGTCCATACGTTGTTATCTAGTTTTTACTGTTTCACACGGCTTACTACAACACTTGGATGCTTACACAGTTCTTGCTTATGACCATTCCTTATCAACCCATATCACCGAGCCTCACTTTGACCTTGACCTAATTTGAACTTAGAATAATTCAAATGGCTGTCCTGCACCAGGCAGGGGCATGTGTGTTTATCAAACACAGCGTCTTGTCTATTTAAAACATCTATTGGAAACTGTGCATTTCTATAACATCAAGTACTGTTCTAATAAAAGAAAAATATCAGTTAATGTACCAGGAGGTGATCAGAGTGGAAAGCAAAATAAAATCTTGTGGAATATTGTTCATACAGATTATATCCAGACAATGGTTAGGACTGAATGTCGTTTTTTGTAGCCAAAGTCAAAGTTAATTTTAACTAAAAACAGAACATGTTTCAGCTATTGTTTCATGATAAATCATGACTTTGTACATTTGTTTACCATATTTACTCTTGATATAAATCTTTCCATTAAAAGTTTTATTTGTTATCCTGGTTCACACACATGAGTAGTTGGTCTTCCATCTTCAGTGTGTCTGTGTTTCTGTTTTACAGGCTCATTATAACATGCAGCGTCTTCCAGTCGAGGCAAGCTGGCCACACAGTGGGTCGAGGATTTCTGAGAATCTTTGAGAATGCCAAAGAGCTCAGTTGATTGACATTCGTGTTATGTGTCAGTTGTAAACTGTTCTGGACATTTGTATGTTTGGTTGAAAAACATACCTGTTGTTTGTATGTTCATTTAAGAAATATTCCTGTGATTGTGTTTTTTTGCCCCCACAAAGTGGGAGGCATTAAGCATTGCACTTGTCCGTCCGTACGTCTGTAACTTATGTATTCAAACAATTGTTGAAATGTTTCTTATTTTTGTGTACGGTACTTTTGGGGCATGCTGTGGTAGCTATGTGTAATCAATTTCTTTGTTGATCATTACTCATCAAGTATTACATGTAATTTAATGAAACTTAATGTAATAATAAAGGATGTTAAAAAGAAGCGTAGGTCAAATTAAATTCATGTAACACTAGAGGATGTTTAGAGTACAGTGGCCATGATTTTGTATAAAACAGTAAAATTGGTATCAATTTTATCATATTCACAACTCTTCATTATTATCACACTTGATGGCTTTGATTTGTATGTTCAGAACTTATATACAGAGTATAATTTACTTTTGTGAAATGAAATGACAAGAGTTAATTGGGATTCACATCAAATTATGTAAACTAAATAAGTGTTGTTGTTGTTTTTTTCAAATAACTTCTTGTAAGCAATCATATTTTATGTTTTTAGAAAAACATTTCTTTGGGGATACTGATAATAATTTCCTTATTTGTTTATAAAACAATTGTTGGTAATTGTAGCTTTCATAAAATGTTGTTACAAGTTTGTATGTGTGCTTCTTCATGTTTTTGCTTAATGATAAATTTTTTACAAAATGCCTCTGTATACCAATATATGTAATTTATTAATTATATGATACTATGTAGTGAGATACATTATATGACATGCTGGCAACAAAGATTTATAGTTTTAGGTTTGTCTGTCTGCCTTCATATTCATTATTTATATTATAACCAGTAAAATGATAAACCTAGAAATAAGAATGTATCTCAACAATGCGAGTGCCATGAGATTAACATTCCGTTTGTTAAAGGGACTTGTTCAAAGAATTTCATATTTTCAAAACATGACATTAAAAGTCTTAACTGCAAAAACTGAAGCATTTTGACAACATTCAGATATTAAAAAAGTATGTCACACTTACTGATAAATATGGAATATTTATCATAACTTCATCTGAAATAAGTTTGTATGAAAATTATTTATTCTCTCATACATGTTTGTGCTGTTCATTACAAAACTATTATCTTGTTTTAAATTTGAGGAATTTGTCTGTTGCAATTGTTGTCTTGCTTTTCCATTGTTTTTTTTGAATGCAAATACATTTCTGTTCTAAAGTAAATCCATATAACATTTTAGAAGCTGAACACAGTTGTCTTTTTGCAAATATTTCTTTGGAAAGTTTAGATCTAGTTGGTTTTTATGCCCCCACAAAGTGAGAGGCATTAAACTTGCACTTGTCGGTCTGTATGACCCAATATTTTGTGGACTCGACTCCTCTTTCGCTAAAAATTTCACAGCTGAAGAAACTTAACCTGTAGGTAATTGTAAAGGAAGGAACGTTTTCTGCCATCAGTTTTGGCAGAATTATGGACCTTTGTCATTCTTAGCTCAACATGCTCATGGTAAGATTTTATGATTGCCTTTTGTTCATCGTTCGTCAGCATTTTCACTCAAACAACATAATCTCCTAAACTGCTGGGGAGATTTACACCAAACTTCACAGGAATGATCCTTGGGTGATCCTTCTGGTCTGCTGCATATATATAGCTAAAAGTAGATTTAAAAGCGAAAACTTTAAAAATCTCTGAAACTGCATGGCTGAGAGCTTGCATATTTGGTATGTGGCATCATCTAGTGGTCCTTTACAAAGGTTGTTCAAATTATGGCCCAGGGTCAAAACTGGCCACGCCCAGGGGGTCACCTTGTTCATGTAGACTTAAATAGCAAAATGACTTAAAAAATCTCCGGAACTGCAGGGCCCAGATGTTTCATATTTTGTATGAAACATTGTATAGTGGTTCTCTACAAAGATTGTTCAAATATTGACCCGGGGGTAAAAATTGGCCACGCCCAGGGGTCACATTGTTTATATAGATTTAAAAAGTTAAATGACTTCAAAAATCTCCTGAAACCGCAAGGACCAGATCTTCAAACTCGTGTAAGGGCTGTAGGGCCTACTTGTTTCTACTGTAAAATATATATGGTAATAAATTTGCGGAGGCAATAAATAGTGTTGGCAACACATCCTTTGTGTCCAAACATGTGTCGTGAGGGAAATTAGTTAATGTTTTTGTAAAATTAGAAAGGAGATGAAATGTTTGGCGTTGATTTGATAGTTTTCAGCAAAAACAAAAGTATTATTTATGAATCTGTTAGATTTGGGGTTAAATGTATCATTATTTGCTACTGTATTGTGTATGTTTATTGATAAGTTGTCACATGCTATTTCGTTTAACACTGGCATAGATCATTTAAAATCTTTCAAATTTCACAACATTTACAAATTAAAGTGCAACTGTTCAATGATGCGTAAGGTATTGACCAAGTTGCTCACAGATGTAACGGCCAATTATGCTCACAGCCAGTTAACTTTTAATGTATATACAATCAATATTACAAACAACTTGCTTATTAAATATTATTTACAGAATACAGTTATTAAATATTATTTACAGAATACGGTGTCAATTAATAGTTTGGTCAGGTTAAACTCACAAATCAAAAAGTTAGTGTCGTATTTATAGAAATAATTTCATTAAATTGCCTAGGACTGTTAGCTTAATTGGCTGTACAGGTTTTGAGCAAATCACCACTGATAATGTCAAAAAATGTTTATTTCTTTGAATGTTATTATGGGCATTTATACTCGACCAAAAAAGAAAACCAACAGTGTATAGTTTATCAACGTTCCTGGAATTGGATCAAGATACAACATATAAAATGGTTGATTATAAAACAGAATGTTTTCATAGCACAGATGTGCATTTACTTGTTCTCAATCATGTATTGATCAATTATAAATTTTGACATAGTGCTTGAAATTTAATCCACAAACAATAACAAATTATTGAGTGTCATGTTTTTGGCCGAGTATATTTAGATTTTGTCTCATGTGTAAGATACGTGTGTGCATTACTTTCATTTATTGAGCTTATGTAATTCATGCAATGCTTTTGTTAATGATCAGTATATATATAAGCTACATGAACATGACATTCTTAGTGTGCTGTTGGAATAAGGGACCTTTCCTGCGTCATCAGTCGTCTTAACCTTGTGTGCACAACTGATACTTCAACTGAAATGTTTAAACCACCGACAAGTTACAAAGAAGTGGTTGCTTAATGTTTAAAAAACATAGAACAACACATTTTCTTTTTGTCAACTTGAGTGAAGTAAACTTTCGCAGACGTGTCAGTTCCATTGACAGCAATAACAAGCAATTCGAGTCCTAGGCACATGAAGAACTTTATTTTCTCCAAAGTTGGAAGGATGTAACAGATTAACCAGTTGATAACAGTGGGAAAGTTCTTCATCATTTAATACTGCATTTGAGTTAAAGCCACTAAATCCACATTGACCATAAAATAAATACCACAAAAATTAATATACTTTTTTTTAAACTGACAAAACATCAACCATGTAAACAATGCTTATCAGCATTGAACTATTTATGGAAATTGTAAACCATGTCAGACATTATGTAGTTGTTGGCTGTTTTTTAGTGAGTCTCTTATAATTTTATGTGCTAAGAAAACATGACCTGCATGAGTGATGCAGGTCATGTTTTCTAAGCACATAAAATTATTTTTCAGCAGAACAAATGTAGAAGTGTTTTTCGAAATATATTCCAAATGTTGTCATTCAAAATGGATTTGGTGGCTTTAAAATAAATTGCTTTATTTTGCCAATGGGATTTATTACTGATTACTTATTGAACTGCCTGCATCATAAATTGGCAAGTGATAGCATTACAAAATCTTCTGATAATAATATAATAATACGACTGAACTTGTTATGTTGAAGTTGCCAGGAATTCAATAACTTTGTAATATGACTAGTTTGACACATCCTAATACAGACTTTTTAGAAATATTGAGTTGAAATGTTAGAACAACTGTAATATAAAATAGCAATCTTGTGTACACACACTGAACTGTAAACCAGGATAAAATATTCAATGAAAATAGTGCATGATCAATAAAACTTTAGAAAGAATGTAATAAGATTTTGGCAGTGCCATAGGCGTCAGCACCTCAAGATGACAGAGTTTAGCTGTAATACTAAATGAGCAAAAAAAAGTCTAAGCCCCTGTTCACAAGCTGTGTATTTTAATACAACTCTCATCATGTTTTTGTGTAAATCATACTTTTCCTTCAAAATAATTTCTGCTGGGACTTTAAATTCTTAGCATTTGCCTTGTACCCTTAAAAAAAAAGAAAAACAGATTATGACTCGCATAGATGTTTATTAGCCCAAATTCACCATACAATTTTATTATAGGTAACACAGGCGTGTAACTAGTAACTGTTTAATTACAAATTTGCATTTCAGTAAATCACTAGGGTGTAAGGTCCGAAGAAACAAAAAAATTAACAAGCATTGCACATTTCCCATCGAAATCCTGTACCACACTGGCTTGCTTTGCTGATCATTAACTGCTGCAACTCGGGTGACGATAAGGTTCTAACACGTCAGTGAGCGATGTTGCCTTCTTTCAAATGACTTCTGGAAATATATACAAATATAATGGTTTACATACAATGTTTTTAATAGGGCTCACTCTACTATTAGCTACACACTGAAACATTTGGCTAAAGATTTTTCCATTTGGCTACAATGTTTTCTTCATAACCCCCCAAAAAAATACCCCAAATGAGAAGAATTTCAACTTGGTTAAAGAAAAGGTTGAGCCAGGGTGAGCCCCGTTTAGTTCAGGCCAAAGAAAAAATCTGTGGTTCAGGTGACACTGACGGAATCTTTGGGAAATTGTCATATTTAAACTCAATAAGAAACTTTTTTCTCTTAAAAATTCTTAAGGTTGAGGTGATGAAAGAAGGGTTGGTAGTGAAACCTGAACCACTGATATTTTTTTCTTGGCCTAAATATTGTATAAAATATTTGTACTATTTGCCATAATAAAAGATGCATAAGAGAAATAAAAAATAATTAGAAAGACTTCTGGTGTTTGTTTTAATTTGCCCCAAAAATTACAACGTGGGGGAAGGGACAGTGATAAAATGTTTTTATTTATTTTCATTTTGTACCAAAAAGTATATTTTTACCTAACCCTTGGTAGAGGAAGTAGAACCTCCACTTTCCCTTGGAACTATGGTCATGTGACCAAGTCCAAGTCATGTGATTGCTATATTTAGCACTCATTCTATCCATATAATCCCTTTTCAATACCAATGAAACCACAAGCCAGAGTGGTGCAGTGGATAGAGCAGTGGACTGCGGAGCTGTGGGACTTGAGTTCAAATACCGGTATAAACCTTCAATACTTTCCTTGCTTATTTCAATTTATATGGTAGTAATGTAGTTGATATAAAATGAAGGAATACTACCGAAAACTACTGCGCAAAACATCAACAGCCAGATAAAGTAACATCTGTCAGGCTTCACAAGTAAATACCAAAAAAGTTCCTTTAGGAAACATATCAAAATTGTTTTAGAACATCATAATTAACTAATTTTGTACAAACAACCCAAATTTCAGTCATTGTAATTTTACATTTAGAAAATAACTAAGAACCATAACAATTGTTTACTGAATTGGCCGTTTAAAGTTTTGTAAAAGTTTACCTCCAGTAATGTCGTTGGCTAGAACTCAGTTGTCTGCTACGTTTTCCCATAAAAATTCTGTATATGGTTTCCACATCGTTCAGGAATGCTACGATATCCGGATCAAGGTTGTTGCTGTCCCTCAGTGTGGAAGGGCTGCTGTCTGCAGCAAGAAAAACAGAATCAGTCAATTTCTCTTCAATGCTAAAGACTATAGTGAATTATATTTTAAGTTATAATAAAATTATACACAGTTTTCCACCAAAATCGTCATAAAAAAGAGCATGGATTCTTTAAAGGTAACAACAAAATGCATGGCTTTACAATGAGGATTATAAGCAGTAACAGCAGTCATTGTAGTAGTTGTGGTATGAATAAATATGTATAGCTCGACAACCTGACCTTTGTGCATAAATTCACGCTTCAATTATTTCCCATATTTATACTCTGTTTTTATGTGCACATATTACCTGTGTTTACTTATATCATAACTTGGTTTTCGGTGGAATGATCTTGCATTGACTGAACATGATTCCAGTATATTAAATTTTGTATTGGTATTCAATGAAACTGATTTCTAATATATTCATGCATAAAGTTCAGTGTCAAATTTTTCCGAGCTATAATATTAACAGTATTTGTGGTGGAAGGAATTGTATTTGTTGAAGTGATACAAAAGAGTGGCAGTAGGACCATTCATGTAGCACCGGATAAACTATTAGAATCACTAAACTTTTAGGCATATTTTGTCAATTAAAAACAATACCGTATATTCCCTAATAAACACCACAGGGCCTTACATTTTCACAAGGGGGAGGTTTAATGTCAGTTTCCTGTGAAGAACCAGTACTTGGTGTCTTGTGAGAAAGATCCTTTGGAGAACACTCAGGGCCATACAAATCACTGGTGGAGAAAGAAAAAATGCACTATGGAAGACATGTCTTGCAGCTAAGACAGCATCCAGCTATGGCTTGTAAGCGACGAGAAAAGCTGAAAACCAACTGGTGGCACATAGTGGCTGATCATCACTAATGACCTGCCGCCCAGACTGTCTTGGGATTAAAGGTCAAAACACACGACTATGGTTCTTCGCTGATGATGCCTGTAGTTCTAGATGTCAAGACTGTATCTCAAACATCTGATTTAATTACTTATAGAATAGCACTGAGCATATTTAATCTTTGTTTTTCAAACAATTAAAAGAAAATGTTTTTCTTCAGGGTCATACAAAAAATAATTGTTTGAAATCTGTCTGAAAACATAGCATCTGCAATATTGGCATAAAAATCACATGGGAGGCGTAATTTGGTTTTGTTATCTGCGATTATGGTTCACGTTTATTGCTGGAAGCATTAATTTATTGCACAAGATTCTTTAATGAAGCCATTATGCAACTTGTTTATTGGCTTGCAAAGTGGTGCTGTAAAAACTTCACAAGATTAAAATTTAAACCTTTTTATTTTAACTCAATTGTGTAGAAAGCCAGAGGCTTACTGAGACACTTTCAAGTCCATTTTCTGGGTAGAACCAGTACTTGGTGTCTTATGAGCAAGATCTTTCGAACACTCCCTGGGTTGGGATAAAACCTCGGGTCCCCCTATATGCAAGGCAGACAGAATATTCACCACAGAATAGCAACCTTGTTTTTAAATTAAATTGATGAACAATAGGGAACAAACCTGTGAAAACCACTGTTGCGCCCTGTGAAACGTTCAGGACATCAGGGGTTGTTCCCAATAGAGAAGTAAGCTGTCGGTAGGCTGAAAGTTGCCGAAAACTATGGCTGTGAATCTACAACAAATGAGTATGAGCATCACTAGAAAAAGAAAAGTCATCCCCTATCAAAACAAATTGTGACACTAAATGAGGACATCACATTGAATTTGGAATTTAGCAAGTTGATAAACTGACTTTAGAGTTGTTTTAATTCAATTCATCTAGTAACAAGAGCTGTCTCAGGACAGTGTGCTCGACTATTCACTCTGCTTTGATAGTATGTATATTCTGTCGGTGACCTTACATAATGACCATGAAACGTATGTGAAATTTCAATTGAATATCTGTTGTAGTTACAAAGATATGTATTTGTTGCACTCAAACCGTAACCTGAATCTTTTAAGTACAAAAAGGGGCACAATTCTGCTAAATTGCAGGTTAAAGTAATAGGCCTTGGTCAGTGACTTAACAATAATGACCCCAAAGACATGTGTGAAGTTTCAATTTAATATCTGTAGAAGTTACAGAGATATGGACTTGTTGCACGCAAACCTTAACCTGAATTTTTTAATTACAAAAAGAGGCCTTAGTCTGCTAAATTGCAGGTCAGAATGATTGGCATTGATCAATAACCTTATAATAATGACCCTGAAAGCATGTGTGAAGTTTTAATTGAATGTCTGTAGTAGATATAGAGATATGGAGTTGGTGCACGCAAACTTTAACCTGTTTTTCTATCTACAACTAGACATGTGTCCATCGGACACGGTTGCCCAGACATTCTGCTGGTTGTCACAATCCTCCCATATGTCAGAAAAAATGCACCAATATACCCAGGTGCACAAGTTCACATGCTAATTATTATGTTTATAAAGTTTCATCACCTTGGCAGTAATACTTTTTTGAGTAACGCATGACACAAGTCCAAAAATATCATTTTTCCTAAAATAAGGGCCATAACTCTGCTGATGTCGGAAAACAAAATGCACCAAAATACCCAGGTGCACAAGTTCACGTTGTAAAGTTTCATCACTGTAGCAGTAATACTGTTAGAGTTACACGCAACACAAGTCCAAAAATGTCATTTTGTGCTAAAACTCCCCTGATGTCGGAACAAACTGCACCAAAATACCCAGGTGCACAAGCCCCAATGCAGATGAATATGCTTTTAAAGTTTCATCACTCTAGCAGTTATACTTCTTGAGTTACATGCGACACAAACATCAGGCAGAAGGATGGACGGACAAGGGCAAATCTATATGCCCCCCCCTCTAAAGTGGGGACATAAAAAGGGGCATAATTCTGCTAAATTGCAGGTCAGAGATATGGGCCTTGGTCAGTGACCTTACAAAATAACCCCGAAGACATGTGTTTAGTTTCAAATGAATATCCGTAGTAGTTGCAGAGATATGTACTCATTGCACGCAAACCTTAACCTGAATTTTCTCTAGCAGGCAAACCTGAACCTGACTTTTCTAAGTACCAAAAGGGGCATAATTCTACTAAATTGCAGGTCAGAGTTATGGGCCTTGGTCAGTGACCTCAAATAATGACCCCCGAAGACATGTGTGAAGCTTCAATTGAATATCTGTAGTAGTTACAGAGATATGGACTTGTTGCACGCAAACCTTAACCAGAGCATTATTCCGACGCACGGGTGAGTAGTATAGCTTGAACTATTTGGTGAATAGTTGAGCTAATAAAATTATATTTCTTCCTGTTTCACTCATTAAAAGTGCACAGATGTCTTTATTCCCATCAATACGGTTATATTTTTCCTGTTGTTGGTTTGTCTGACTGTTAGTTGCCAGCTGGACACAAAGTTATGTACAACTTTCTAAACTTCTCTGGGACTATTCAAATGCCTCGATTAACAAATTATTTTGGTGGGATCCGGATCGCTGTGTGGATTCTTCATTATAGGGAGAAAGGACAAATTGACACATTTTGCTAGTATGACTCATTAGTTGCACAACACATGGGGAAATGGACTGTCTTGGCCGACTTTTCTGGGAAGGTTGGAAATGTATCAACAAACAAAATTAATGATTTAATTTTTTTTGAGATCCTGATCACCATCTGGATCCATGAATTTGTTTATGGCTTCCTTATTGTTGGGCCTATTGTCACATTAAGCTGTAATACATATTATTTGCATACCATGGGAACAGGTTGTCTGAGGTTGGCACTTTCCGAGTGTATTCTAGTTGTTTTTGCTCTATGGTTTCCTCTGTTAATGCTTGTAGATACATGTAGTTGAAGATCTTCAAGCTTTTAGTCTAAGATTTCTTGAAAAGGATGAATATGAACAGTGTATTTCTTAAATATTATATATATATACACTCAATATATATTATTACTAATCAACTAATCCAATATGGTTTGCATGCGGTGTACTCGACCAACTACATCACGGTACTGAAAGTTTTTAATAACGTTATTAGATACAAGGAATAGGACGCCTATAAACATGAGTTTGGTATTTTCTTTATTTTTCATGCATTTAAATTGTTTTTCATATTTTATGCTTCAGTAAATACCAATCTTACATCGTTAAATGTCAGTTTCTGATAGCATTTGTAATTATGAATTCATGTTTGAAGCTTTATAAGCTACAAAATCATCTTTTATAACTCAATATTTATACTATAGTATCAGTCTTTACAATATTTTCTTTGAAGGACTTGCCCATTGGGGCTTGGCCATACAATTTCATCTTTCAACCGAATAATAGTGCTAACTGCGACAAACTATACTATTTCAACAAGTAAAAGTAGCAACAGAAGCTCTGCCTCTGGTCTCCAATATTGAGCTACTTTTTATATGGGCAATATGGTCTAGTGACAGAGAATTTAGTCCTATATGAAAAGTAACACTAAATTTGGTGCAATCTTTTAAAAATATTAGTTAGAATTTACACTATTCATATATTGGCAAAATCAATATTGACCAAAAGGGCCTTACAAGAGTTCAGTGGTTGAGTTTTTGTACAAGCGTAAGAACTCCTTAAAGCCGCAGTCCATATAATTCAATGCATCTAAAATTGGCATTAGTTCTAATGAACATTAATGACGTTTATTCACTGAAAACCGTTTTCTTATTTACGAAAGGCATTTTATAATGTCTATGTTCAAAAATGCTTGGTACAAACGGAATACACTCTCATGTACATGCTGATTTACTCCAGAGGCATCACCAGATATTGCATACAGAAACTATATGATAATAAGTTACAAAATGTTACTACTTTATCAATTTTAATGCATGTTTTTGTATTTTGATCGGTAAGATGTCCATTAGAAACGATTTATGCAAAGTTGTATGTGTATTACATATTACTGGACTGCTGCTTTAAAGACAATAATGTCAATTACGAACAAAAGCGTGCTGTTTCTAGGATGTTTATTATACTACTGATAAGCATGTGGCTAGTGCCGAGTTATGGTTAGTCACGCATGCGCAATGTGATGGCCATAAATATACTACAGTGCCGGTGTCAAATAAGTTGCTCTGCGTCCCAGACCTGTTCTGGTGACTTTATATACTGTATTGTATATTTGACGACGACTTTGTTTCGATTTTTTCGCTATTAAATATTTATGTCAGTTCTGTTTATTTAGGTTATTTGTTTCATTAGTGTATATGGAAATGAAAATGTTACCTTGGTCACGTCCGAATTAATTGCAAAATCCTGTCATAAACTGCAACTGTATACATTTGTATTGACATTTCCGCCATTTTACCGGAAGTTGAAGTATCATGTGATCCTAAGACAGTTCGGTCCCAAGACAATTTGGTCTCAAGACCATTCGGTTCAGAGATTCACAAGACTTGAAACATGCGCCGTCATCATCGACTAAATTAATGTCTTGTTCTTTGTTTTTACTGTATTATGGTGGATATTATAAATATAACAATAAAACACAACGTTTCTTAGTTGTTTTTTTTATTATCACATATAATAATATTTATATTTAATAAGCTTACCATATAAAAATAATGTTTCAAATCAAAACAAATTTCGTATAAATATATCACTGGAAAAAAATAAAGCAATAAAAAAATTAATTGCACTAACACAAGTTAAAAGCATAAACCACCTTTGATAAGTCTGCATAATATTAAAGGGGCATATCGAGGTATTTCCCATTAATAGTATATTTCAAAATTATATAACGTTTGTCAACTGTTTATAGACACAAGGATATCGTATTTAACAATGCTCCAATATTAATTCATGTAATTGTCGATCTACCGTATATACACCCCTTTAACGTACCATGTTAAAAATATAAACTGAAAATAAAATAGAAATATATGAACATATTATACATGTGTTATATAATCCAGTTGAAAAATAACTACCAATGAAAGCGATTAAAACAAAAATGGTGCTTACAAAAGTAAAAACTTGTTTTAATTTCATTATTCTTATATATAAATTAAAAACATTCAGAGAGCACAGACACTCCACCAAGATAGGTAACCATGCATAGCAATGTAAATTTTCAGTGTTTGATTGGCTCCCTTATCCATTTTCCCATTAATTAAAACAGCCTGGATCCAGACGATGATCCGGATCACCACCAAAATCTGACAATGTGTTTAATTGACTTACTTTCACCTTACTACAAAATTCCACACAAATCCATCATAACATTTTGTGTTAAGTTGCGTATTAATATATAGAAGTTGCTAATTAATATTTAGACAGACAAACAAACAAATGCCAGCAACAACATAACCACATATGCGGAGATAACAAATAAAGTTTGGGTTAACATATAAAAGGAACGATCAAATCTATAAAAAAAAATCTCTTAAATGCAGCGATAAAAGTAATAATGGAATCGATTCATGTCCGAAATTCTGATTAGAAAAGTACACTAATCAGTAGATTTAGAAGTTTTACCAGCACCAACAACAGCAGCAGTGGTAGTAGTTGGTGTTAATGTTAATAGTAGAAGTAATAGTGGAAGTAGTGCAGAGGCGTTGTAAGTAGCAGAATTGGAGCAGTAGCAAAAGTAATAATAGCAGCACCATTAGTAGCAGCAACGGTAGCAGCAACAGTAGCAGCAACAATAGTAGTAGCAGCAGTAACTGCAGCAATAATAGCAGCTGCAGATTTATCAGAAGCAGTAGCAGCAGTATGATCAGCAGCAACAGTAGCAGCAGCATCTCCAGCAGTAGATGCAATAGCAGCATCAGTAGATGTAACATCATTAGCAACCGATGCTGCAGATGTATCAGAAGCAGTAGCAGCAGTCTGGGCAGCAGCAATAGTAGCAGCAGCATCTCCAGCAGTAGATTCAATAGCAGCATCAGTAGATGTAACATATCAGCAGCAGCATTAGCAGGTGTAACAGTAGTAACAATGGTAGCAGCTGTAGCTGCTGCAGCAGTAGCAGCAGCAACAGTAGTAGAAGTAGCAGCTACAGCAGTAGAAGCAGTAGAAGCATTGCAAATCACATCGTGTATTGGTATTAGTCAAAATAACACAAAAACATTACACACATGCTACTTAAATCAGTTGATGTTCTCCTCCATTTGTTAAATTATTTTAAAATAAAACAATTTTGTATATTAAGAGGAAACTATTACAATTTTTTTTTTAAATATTTAGTATTACAACCTACTACGTGTATATAGTTTTCGTTATTAATCGTTTTGCTATTATCTCTTTATGTACATTTTAAAGTTTTAAAGAACCATGTCAGTGGTTTACTTCATATGGTGTCCGCCTTTTGATCTGAAGATCCTGAGTTCGAACCCTACCCGGGCAGCGAATAGCAAGAAGAACTTGCTCAAAAAGACACCCATGTATTGGCTCTACACAGAAAACGGACTCAATAAGCTCGGGTTTTCGACACAATCGAGCTCGAATATGTATTTTATTTTTTAAATGATAATCTAAAAGTCCTCTACAATTCTCATCATTAGTACAACCAAAACAAATTAACAAATTAACAGAAATATAACGTTGATCTGTTGCAATTCACGGCCGTTATTCTTTCTAATAAGGCCATACACATTCGATTCTATGTTGAGCGTCCCATTATTGTTCGAAACTTACCAACCAGGCAGGAAACAACAATTCGATAAAAAAAGAACAATTTTCATGGCAGTGGTACAACATAAAGCAAAATGTTAATTTGCAAAACTGTTATATATTATCTTCATATTCGGAATCTACTGTAACACAGTATTTTAACTGTGTAAATTGACTAGTTGCACGCTATGTTTTACAAAAACTAGTAAAACACCTAGAATTCCATTTGTTTTCTTTTTTTCCATTTTTTAGGCTTTTCAAATCAATTTTTCACATTGTCAAAATTTGTTTTGTTTTTTTCGTTCAGGCATCCCAAAACCTACCAGCCCGAGGACGCTTAAAATAGAATCAAATTGGTATGGCCTAACTGAAAATAAAACAAAAACATAACGCCCAAGCTCGTTAATCAATCCATATTGTCCTTCATCTGTTTCCAGAGCATGCGTCATGATTATCGGCGGCTGCTTAACACAACACTACTTCACTGGCTGCTAAAATTGCTGAAATTATTTTAAAATGGAACATTATGTGCATTCAGAGGAAAATATTACAAAATATTGTCATTGCCAGCCTATATTCTTTCGTAACAAATCATTTCTCAATTTTCATTTTCAAGTTTTAACGAACCACTTCAAATCTCCGTGGTTTAATTGATATGGTGTCCGCTGTCTGCCTTGCGATCGGAAGGTCTGGAGTTTATCTATACCGGGGGGGGGGGGGGGGGGGGGGGGGGGGGGCGTTCGAAAGAACATTCTCAAACATACACCTTGATTGGTTCTACACAGAAAACGGAATTCTGAAAATAACACTAAACATTTCGACTAATAGTGACTATACACTCGCTTCTAAATGTTCTGAATTTGTTCCGCTATTTATCTCTCTAGATATATTTTAATGTTTAAACCAACCACTTAAAGTTATCATAATTTGTGTAGCTTAAACATGAAATCATCAGAAATATAAAGTAGATCTAACGGAAACCACGGCATTTATCCCTGCTGTATTCGTCTAGATTGGATTGTCGTCGGCTTTGGCCTCCGGTCCCTGTCGGCATAGAACTCGTGTTGTCAGCACGTAACTCGGAAATTCTTAGCAACAGTATAAAATAAAACTTAGATCGGATTGTCGTCGCCATCCACTGTCGTCTGCATCAAGCTCTGGTTGTTATTTTTGCCCAGGGTTGTTGTGTGCATCAAATGGTGTTTTTTTTGTCTTCATCCAGCTCTGGTTTCAGGCATGAATCTCTGAAAATATCCATCACAATTACAAAATTAAGACCAACATTCGGTCATCGTCGCGTGAATCGAACTTTGACTGTCGTATGTATCCAACTCTGCTGTCGCCGGCATGAAGGAAAACTGAGTTTGGGGTGTCGTCGGAATTGGGCTTGGAGAAACGGAACTTCTGTAGCATATCAATAACTTGGTACAACACGACATATATGACGCTGAAATACAAAACACAACAATAAATGTAAAATTATTTTGTATTTTTATTGCATGTTACAGTGTTGTTTTATACTACATTGTGTCCATTTCTATAGAACATTTTTTTTACAGTTCACTATTAATCATAATTCTATTATAATTCACGCAAATGGCAACTAAACCTTTGGAGACAAGTATCTAAGATTTTGTCAAGCCCAATGTGTTGATTGTCACAAAAGACTCGTATTTATTCCTTTGAACTCCCAGGTCATGACCCTGACAAGCCAGACGTCAGGGTGGGGGCGCCCTTTCCATCTTGTCGCCTGATTTGGCCGGGCCATGGGTTGAGAATTCACAGAAACAATACTCCTCTTTAGTTAAGTGTTAATCATAATAACACAAATAAACGTCGTGCATATATTAAAATTAATTATTTTACACCCCAATCCCGAATTTTGAGTCAAAAGCTGTCAAAAAAAGTCAATTTAGAAAGTGTATATTTAACATTAATAGAGGTCGTAGTGGTGTAATGGGCATGGTGTCCGCCTTGCGATTGGGAGGTCGCGAGTTCGATCCCTACTCGGGAACGTATTAATGACAATAAGTTCTGGTTCTACCCAGGACACAGACTCGAAAATGTCTCAACAAGCCTCTGGCTATCGACATAATAGATTTTGAATAAATACGTGTAAACGAACGGATTAATGCATTACACGCTGAAGATTTTCACACTTTCTAATTAATTTAGAGTGATTGTGCCCTTTAATACAAACTAGAATTGTCACATGAGTGACGGATATACCCCCACAATATGGCCTTGTCACAAAACTATGGCATCCATTCGAAAGCATGGTCAACAGTGTATTTTGAAAAATTTAATTTCACTAGGATCCATACCTCTGTCAACATTTAGTGGTTTGTAACCAAAAATGATATCGATCTGTATTTTTCGATGTTACACCTATGTGCCAAAAATAATTTAAATATGTGAAACCTTTCATGAGTTATTTTGTCCATGTTTTTCGGGAATTAATTCAAAAAGGGGCCATAACTGTCAAAATTTGGTAGTTTGTAACCAAAGTCGAACTTGGACCTGTATTTTATGATGCTACACATGTGTACCAATAATTATTTAAATATGTGAAGCCATTGTTAAATTACCGTCAGGAAACCATGTTCTTAGGGAATTTAAGTCAAATAAAGGGCAATAACTCTGGCAAAATTAGTGGTTTGTAACCAAACTCGAACCTGACCGGTATTTTATGATGCTACACATGTACACCAAGAATTATTTAAATATGTCGAGCCATTCTTGAGTTATCGTCCGGAAATAATGTTTTTAGGGAATTTTAAGTCGAAAAGGGTCAATAACTCTGTCAAAATTTTGTGGTTTGTAACCAACATCGAACTTGACCCGTATTCTATGATGTTACACATGTGTACCAAAAATTATTTGAATGTGTCGAGCCTTTCTTGAGTTATCATCCGGAAATAAAAAACCAACAGACCGACAGACCGACAAGCTCACTCCTATATACCCCCCCCCCTCTTAAACTAGACTTTTAAATGGCATGAACACGTGATTTCATTATAACTTATCTGCTGCTGGTCTCCAATAACAACCGCCCTCGTTCCCACAATTGTTACGAAACAGGAGCAAGGTCGAAGCGAGGAATGCGTCTGCACGAGGTCGATGAAACCTGTCAACTTGGCGGCACAAAGCCTGGAACCGGAAGAAAGCATTTAAAGGAGACCGATGAATGTTGTATTTTTGGATCACGTGACATGTAAAAGTGGGGGTTTAGAACATTTTTTTTTTAATACTGAATTTTATCAGGAGCATTCAAATAAAACTATTTTTGTTTTTTGTATTGTGCCAGAACAAAATAATATTGTACCGCCGTGCGAAAAGCAGGAAAATATATTGTAAAGCAAACAATATATGATCCAAATTTACTGTATTTTTTACGTTCTGTTTTTGTTGCGTTATTGTACTTTACTGGTCGCTTGCGCACGCGTCATTGTATGACGTCTGCATAGAGTTCTGGCTGTCCACTGCATGGTATACAGATTGTCTAAATCGAAGTTTGTTCGTCGTCGGCAACGGGATGTGGTTGTACACGGCAACGGGGTGCGGTTGTCCTCGGCAACGGGGTGTGATTGTCCTCGGCAACGGGGAGTGGATGTCTTCGGTAACGGGGTGTGGTTGTCCTCGGCAAAGTGGCTTGGTTGTCCTCGGTAACGGGATGTGGCTGTTGTGGGCAACGGGGTGTGGTTGTCTCGCCAACGCGGAGTAGCTGTCGTCGACAAAAGGGTGTGGTTGTCTCGCCAATGCGGTGCAGTAGTCGTCGGCAACGGGGTGTGGTTGATGTCGGGTACGGGGTGTAGTTGTCGTCGGCAACAGGACGTGCTTGCCTTCGGCAAAGGGGTGTGGTTGTCGTCGGCAACGGGTTGTGATTGTCTCGGCAACGCGGTGTGGTTGTCTTAGGCAACGGGTTGTTGTTGCTGGTAACGGGGTGTGATTGTCTTCGGTAACGGGGAGTTGTTGTTGTTGACAACGGGATGTGGTTGTCCTTGGAAACGGGGTGTTGTTGTCCTCGGCAACGAGATGTTGTTGTCGTTGGCAACGGAGTGTTGTTGTTGGCAAACGGGTGGTGTTATTGTTTGTAACGAGGTGTTGTTTTCCTCGGTAACAGGGAATCTTTGTTGGCAACGGGGTTTGTTGTCCTCTACAACGGGGTGTTGTGTTCGGCAACGGGGTTTTGTTGTTGTTGGTAACGGGGTGTTGTTGTTGGCTACGGGATGTTGAGGTTATCAACCGAGTGTTGTTGTCCTCTGCAACGGGTGTTGTTGTTGTTGGCAACGGGTGTGGTTGCTGTTGGCGACGGGGTGTGGTTGTCCTCTGCAACTGGGTGTTGTTGTTGGCAACGGGTGTGGTTGCTGTTGGCAACGGGGTGTAGTTGTCCTCTGCAACGGGGTGTGGTTGTTGTTGGCAACGGGGTGTGGTTGTTGTTGTCAACGGGGTGTGGTTGTTGTTGGCAACGGAGTGTGGTTGTCCTCGGCAACGGGATGTTGTTGTTGGCAACAGGGTGAATTTGTTTTTGGCAACAGGGTGTGGTTGTTGTTGGAAACGGGGTGTGGTTGTCCTCGGCAAAGGGGTGTTGTTGTTTGCTGCTAAGGACTGCTACAATGGGTACTAAAATTATAATAAACAAAACATGATAATTGCCAACCTCAGTTGTTAACAATCACGGTTACAATACTTTCATTGTATCTTTCAATGTATGGCGAAACATATCAACATTAAAAATACATAATTAAAAGTTACTAAATATAGGACTATGATCATTCTCTTCCACAAATCAACGTTTTATTATATTAGACATAAAACGTGTAAAAAAAAGAAAAGAAATAACAGTAGCTCTATACGATTATTCAAAAACGTTTCGTTGTAATGTTGCCCTCCATTGGTTTCCTGCGCATGCGTCATGATCGTCATGGGAGCAAAATTGTCGTCTGCATCTATCTCGGTTTTGCGTCATAATCATCTGAAAATAGGTCGTTTGTTTATTGTCTCTGCTAAAGAGGCATTTACAATAGCGAACTCTGGTTTAAATGGTTATTTCTTGAAATTGTCATGCCTCTCTGAATTATTGTGATACCGAATTACTTGAAAGTGGAATTTTTAGCAGTTTATATTTAGAGAGCACGTGTTTTTATCGAATCGCGAATACATTGTGTCTTAGGGGTGACTACAATCCAGTAAAATACTTAGTCATAGAAGTAACATATGTTAAGGATCTTGTAACTGCTTTAGAACATCAAATAACACTTAGCTAAGGTTATTGTCTCATCCATTGTCGACTGACTCCATTTCGAACATCATATGCATTGAACTGTTTGTGCCGATTGTCTCGGACTCTGTTGCATCTAGCACTGGCTATCACCTGCTAAGTCTGAAAATTCTCATCAACATATTAAAAACAAAACTTAGCTCGTGTTATTGCAATCATTGTCGTCTGCATCCAGCTCTGGGCCGCATCGCTTCTTGTTGTCCCAAGCATTGTCGGAGTCGAGGTCGAAGAAACGGTACCTCAGCAGCATAGCGGTCACTTTGACCGCCACATCGGATATACAAAGCAGAAATACAACGACAAATCAATAAACATGAATTATTGTGGTTGCATGTACCTATGATCACATATCATCATCTTCTTCATCTTCATCATTGATGACCATCATCAATATTATTTTGAACATATATGGCAACTAAAACTTTGGCATTTTGAGCTTTTCTATACTTATTCCATCCCGTTTTAAGAACATCAGAAAAGACTCGTATTTATTCCTTTCAACTCCCAGGTCATGACCCTGACAAGCCAGACGGCAGGGTGGGGGCGCCCTTCACATCTCATCGCCTGATTTGACAGGACCTTGGCTTGAGAATTCAATTAAACAAACGCTCCACTTTTCCGACTTTAACATTTATATAGTTAAAATCAAACGTTAATCTAAAAAACGTAGATGTCTATGTATCAAAAGTCAAATTCTTCTACACCCCAAACCAGAATTTTTAGTTAAAGCTGCCATATATGTTCACAATTTAGAAAGGGTATATTTAACGTAATAATGCATTAGACGCTTAAGATTTCACACTTTCAGTTAAAAGATCAACTTTAAACATTATCCTAAATAATAAAACTTTATAAATGAAGTATTTGCCTCAAAGCAGAATTATACTTGCAAATTACGTGAATATGTGATTTCATTATGACTTATCTGTTTCTGGTATCCAATAGTAACCGGCCTCGTTCCCGTAATCGTTTGGAAACGGGAGCTCCGTCGATGCGAGGAATGCGTCTGCACGAGATCGACGAAACCTGTCAACTTGGCGGCCCAAACACTGGACCAGAAGAAAGCGTCTACATGAGACCGATGAACGTTGCGTCTTCAGAGCGCATAACATATAAAAAGCAGGTTTAGGACAAGGTTTTTTATGTATTTTAACAAATATGTCTATGCCACTAAAATATGTCGATATATTAAAAACAGTATTATGTTCGAAAAGAAGTTTAGCTTTGCAAACTTGTGTAACTATAATGCTTCTATGTTAGGAAATATGTTGTGTAAATACGTGTACCATGAGTTTCAATACTTCGTTAATTCAAACTAATGTTGCAAGTGCAAATTAAACAAAAATTCACACGATAAAATCCCATTGAAATTCAGAAATTCTATATATAAAAAAAGAAATAAATCACAAAATTTTCGTACAAAATAACAATGCAAACTTATTTTACAATCTTTCATGTTAAATTTAACTGAATAAAACTATTGAAGAATCATTTATACAAATTGGTAATATATAACGTATTAGACTTACATTTACATATTTGGCATTATAACCACATGTTTTGGAGTTCTGAGTTGAAGTAGTGCGCTGTGTCAGATTGTATGACATCCATCTTGCTCGGGAACAACGAACGAATGGTGCGCCTTTTTTCAATGTATTCATGCGCAGTAAACATCGACGAATCACAATCTACGTCTTAACATTCAGAACCCAATCAAAACCCTCAATGCAAAATTGAAGCAAATCGAATGCGCGAAAAGCGCTCATCGAAATCCACGTGGAAACCGCCCAAAGTAAAATTGTTTTACCGATATAGTAAAAACCAATCCGATAACCAGGCGCGTAACTAGGCAAAGTTCATTTCGCACCTTATGCTTACAGAGCGATAAGAAGAGAAAATAAAATGAACAAAAGTTAGAATACAATCACTGAATCAGAATAACATTGCATCGAAATAACATTGGCACGGATGTAGAGCTTTGACACAGATGTAGAGCTTTGATTCAGAACAAGTATTGACTGACAAAATGACCTGCATAAAAGGAAAAATGAGCGTGTAATGCAAAATGAAGGGTACAAGTGCAAACGATTCACAAATATTTGAACTTGAATTGTGACCTTGACCTTTGACTGATAAGCATGAGACATGTGCGTGATACATTGTCTAGTCACGTGGAGTATTATTTTGAAGTGATATTAAAATCCCTCCAGGCATTTAGAAGTCGGTATAAATATGTTTTATATATAACATCGGAATAAGTATGTTTTATATATTCTTTAGATCTAGATTATTTAATAAATGCTTATATGGGATAGAATACTTACTAAATGAAAGACGCGAACATTCATATTTTTAATGTGAGTATGGTATAGTTATATTCGGTTCAGCTACGCTCCGGATTACAATATTTCACGGTCTGCTTGCACGTGTTTTACGTGTTACAGCTTTAGATTAGAAGACGAAGATAACAAATCAGAAATCATTCAGATGTAAACATACCAAACGCAAAGTCAGTCCTGCAGGCCCTAGACACTGCCAGAGACAAAGAACTGAACGACCTGTCATCTGCCTTGACCTCCCTGTGCAGAGCCCACACGGTCGTGCTGCAATGGGTCCCTTCTCACTGCAACATACTAGGCAATGAAGCCGCAGACACTCTGGCAAAGGAGGGCACCACAAAAGAACAGAATGACAGGTCAACCACCTTCAAAGAAGCCAAGACCATCATCAAGGCAAAGCAACACACCAAGTGGCTACAACAGCACCCACGATACAACCGAAATGACCCATACCACCTGCTCTCAAGATCTGAGCAGGTCCTCATATTCAGGCTGCGGACAGGCCACAACCGTATGAACCACCACCTTTTCACCAAGTTCAGATTTGGCCAGTCAGACCAGTGCCCCTGTCAGACAGGCAGCATGACAACAGAACACTTGCTGCAGTCCTGCCCACTACACAATGGCCTCAGGCGCCAGATCTGGGCGGAGGAGACCACGATGCAAGGGAAGCTCTATGGCAGTCTGGAGGACCTGCGGCGCACGGCGACCTTTGCGCAGAGAGCCGGCGTGTCCATCTGAGTGATCGACAAGAAGAAGAAGAAGAAGAACATACCAAACAATGAGGATGACTGATAATATTTTGCATTGTGATTATCAGGGGCCGTATTGCAGAAACATTCTAACTAAAATCTTATCTTTAACTTTAAAAACATATATCTTTAATAAAAATTTTATTTCATATTTAGATGGCTTTGTGCTAAGTGTTGATTAATTATTAATGTATTATTAACTGCTGTTAAGTCAGTATGTGAAAATATTTTAAGTTAAACTTAAGATGTTTCTGGAATACGTTTCCTGAAAAGTAAAGTAAAGAAAAAGATTGGAAAAAATGTGCCGGGAATATAAAAACAAAACTTGCAATTAACTTGATTGCAATACTATTATACTATTATGATTGATATATTAGGCCTAAACATTATTTTATTTTTAGTTGTTGTTATGTTAAGTTTAAACCTATCTATTTTAGCTCGATTGTGTCGAAAGCCTGAGACTTACTGAGACGCTCTCGAGTCGGTTTCCTGGGTAGAACCAGTACTGGTGATAGAGATGAGAGAGATCATTGGAACGCTCCCTGAGTAGGGATCGAACTCACGACCTCCCGATCGCCAGGCGGACACCATATCCATTACACGACTGCGACCTTTTTCAAAATATTTTCAAAACATAACCCTCCGCCTATAATTTGTTGCAGAATAGCCCACAGCTATTTTCCTTCTTTATCAATGAAAAACTAGCCGCATGCCGTGTTAGACTTTTAAATAAAAAACGTTAACAAATAGTCTAAAAACTGACGTCATTCGTTCACTTATTATAAAGGAAACTTATGTGACCATGAATTTGATAAAGATACTGAATGACGTAACTGTGACAGACAGTGGTGACGCGCGTGCGAACGTGAACATGCTCGGAACACTGTCGAATATAGATAGTTGCCGAGTTTATTTGTCACATCATTCCAAAATAGAAATAATTGTCGAATTTTAATATCGTACGGGTTTTCGTTTTGATGGGCGGTTATTGAACCCCGAGACCGTTAGTAGATTCCTTTTCATCATAATTTCAAAGCGTTTATAAACAACGTTCAATCGAAAACAATTTTTTAAATAATTGACTTTCATAATATATGTTTCCATTGTATACATCTGCTTCGTCACCAGGTTATAATATATTCTAAAATGATACTCGGTATTTTTTCTTTAGACAAAGAACAAAATTATCGTTGTTAAATTAACCAATAAACAACGCAGAAAGAAGTTCCGATTCTGAGCGGAGTTACGTAAAAAGTAGTTCCAGTTAGGGAAAAAAGTTGCAAAAATATATGCCAAATCATGTTAGAATCGAAATAATTTTGTCGTTTTGATGCGTCGCTGTTAAACAACTCGGGCTTACGCCCCCATGGCTGAATTCCTACGCATTAGAACAACAAATCGTTCTTTTTTGGCCGATAAACAACACCAAATCGAAAATTAATGTCTAAGTTTAATATTAAAATCTATTCATATTGGAATGTTTGCATTAAAATGTATGACGATGGATGAAAATATGAGTCTTACAATTGTCTTCTGTTGTTTTTGCAAATGATGACATCTGTACCTTCAAAAGAATTCGTTTTGTCATTTTTGTATTATATAAGAGAACACATGGCGCACAAAATGAGCAGAAGATGTGGTGCACCAATAATTTCGGTTAAAATAAGTATGTTTATTTTTTTGTTCTGAAATAAATATTAATTATGTGAACATATTTGTTATATACAAATTCACAAATATATATTAAAACAAAAGTTAAATTTAATAAATTTTAAGAAAATATTCATTAATATCTTTGATGATGAAACGATTCTGAATATAGAGTAAAAAAATACGAGCAATAAAGCATATGCGTGTGATTTGGGTACAAACTAATATTATCTGTTATTTATAAAACCCCGGCCTCTCAGGCTTCAATTAACTTGAGCAACACTATCTAGGCTTTCTAATTGTTCCAACGTTCAAGGTCTGCAACAAACTGCACATGAATGCATTTCAAAACTAATTAGTAACATCGTAGGAAACTCACGACTGCTGATTCTGAAGGTCGTGTCAACATGCCCATTCTCTTCCGAAATCACTACAACTCTATTTTCGACACTCATGGTTGATTGTACATATTGTATATCCAATTCAAATTTCTAGTAAAAATCATGAACCTGACATCTGGGCCCGTATTTTCCATCTAATTATTAGACTTAAGAACTCAAGAAACGATATCTCTGCGTTCGCAAATATGCCCGGTACCAACGTCGCTATTGTCATTAACAAGTTGTTCTAAATAACGAACTTTGTAATTTTAGTTGCTGATTACCAATAACGATTCAAATTAACATCGTTGTTAGAACACAACAGTTTAAAAGAAAATTTCTTTATCATTACGTCTTAGTCTCAAAAAATATTGGTGATTACGTGCACTAAACGTCATTTTAAAGAACACATGTTGACAAAAATAGTCTCAAAAATTATTGGTGCATACGTGCACGAAACGACATTTTAAAGAACACACGATGACAAAAATAGTCTCATTATTGGGGAATACGTGCACTAAACGACATTTTAAAGAACACATGTTGACAAGAATACCACGATGGCTGTTCTTGTTATAACAATTACATTTTCACCAGAAACCAATGAGACATTTTATTTATATCATTATCTTGTTGTTGTTGTTTTGTCATCGGTTATAAACAATATTGCTCAATGCTCAACTCAATAAAAAGCTAAATACATGATCAAACAACATGGGATCGTATTTTTGTTAAAAATATGTCTTAAAGATTTCAATACCAAACACACTGATATAATTGGTAGAACATTAAGTAACAAGAGCTGTTTGTAAATCAGTAATGTCCTATATAGGTTAAAAGCAATCTTTAAAATATCAAGTTTGATTGTGACAGCGGAAACCGCTAAAACGGCCAATTGTAGATAATTCAAGGGCCATAACTCCACAATTCCTGGAGCAATTTGGCTGTATATCGAATTTGGCCGAGATATTTTGCCGATAAACAGACGGACGGACAGACAGACGGACGGACGGACCGACGGACGGGCGGGCGGGCGCGCGGGCGGGACCGGGCGGACGGACGGACGGACGGACGGACGGACGGACGGACGGACGGACGGACGGACGGACAGACAGACAGACAGACAGACAGACAGACAGACAGACAGACAGACAGACAGACAGACAGACAGACGGACAGACTACCCCGCCATCTTCGATGTGGGCATAATTATGATCAAGCATACCAAAGATAACAAACTCAGTAATAGTCACGAATATAAGATTCTAACGCTTTCAGTAATTATCACTAATAAAGATCGTACACAAAATAATCAGCACAAATAAAGATCGTACATAAAGTAATTATGGCTAATACAGCATATACAGATCGTATACTAAGTAATCATCACGAATACAAATCATAAATAAAGTAATCGTCACGAATGCAGATAAGAATTGTGTGACATAGAAAAGAAACATTTCACGCTAAGATGCGGGCACGGAGAGATACAAGAACACTGTTTGCGCCGACAGAGAGGGAAATACCTGGTAACGCCGCTCTATTGTTTATTTTTTTTTATTAATTCAAAATTTCATTACTTTCCACGGCCTATCGTATGTGTACGATATTATTACGTCTAGCGCACTGAAAAACAAAGCAACAGCAATACTAATCTCTGAGTCCTTGTTGTTATTATATAATCATAAAAGGTCGACCGTTATAAAGTGTTTGTTTCTCAGAAAAAGACGTACTCACTATCTTGCATTTGATGAATAAAAAAAGATATGTAAACAAACCCTTTCTATTCTCTGCCAATATCGGAATAGTTTTTCAAGTCAAGTTTCTTGAACACAGTAATGATAATTATGTAATAGTGGTAATTTCCTTTAGTTATTTCGAGGAAAGAGAAATAAATAATATTAAGTGTTGGGAGGCCAAACGATAACTTCAATGTAAGATGCGCAAATCAGCAACAGAAGCAGGTAAATCGCGCTTACTTCGCAACGCCAGAATATAATATGACGAAGACGTACACAATATATTATTCCAGGGATATCGTGCACTCGATGTCGCCAAGAAGCTTGGTGCACGTGTACTATACGGAATTTCTCGCACCCGGTTTATATGCTTCTGGTTCATAAACCAACTCGAACTAAGCCGCATCTCAAAATGGCAAATGTGGAGACGTGCAGAAGACAATTCGTGCAAAAGAGTTTCCTCGTGTTCAGAACGGGGCAGGATATACAGTTATACACCACTGCCGAACAAGCGTTTTTTCTGACGCACAGGACAGAAACATGGAAGTGAAATGATGCGTATAACACATGGACAATAATTATGGGAACATTTTTAGGAAAACAAAATGTCTTGTAAGTCATATAAGTATAAATAAAAGCGAATAAAAAACATGAATACTGTCAAAGTTGGTTATCGCTGACAGACAAATAATTACGTATTTCAATTTTAATTAAATACAACTGTACATGTAGTGGGACACTGTTAGTTTTTACAAGATTAAATTTAATGAGAATTGTGTCACAGACACGGATGCCCCCACGACACATGTATGGACACAGACATGGATGACCCCACGACACATGTATGGACACAGACACGGATTCCCCAACGACACATGTATGGACACGGACAAAGGGCGTGTCTCTAACACTGATTGTCGCCTCCACAAATTTATGTTCATATAGCGGAGAAAATGACAAAGGGCTAAAAATAGGTCACCGCCAGAATTCCTTCCTTTACAATCACCTATACATTAAGGTTCTTCAGCTGTTCAAGCGAACTCCGCCAAGCAGTTAAAGAGCAGTTGAGTCCACACAATTCGGAACGTATGGACTTACTGACGTACAGACGTAGGCCTACGTACGTTCGGACGGACAAGTGCATGCTTAACGCCTCCTACTTTGTGGGGTCATAAAAACAAAAAACGTATGTTTTTGTTAATCTATTATCAAATAAATCTAAATCCAACATCCACACGCAACACATTTCACAACACTTTCATGAGTTACTGAGTCAAGCAACACAACAATTTGTACGTGATACAATAAAACAATTAATCAAGCAACGAAAGCGTGTTAAACAACCAAGTGTAATATCACAACCAGGAGACACAACGACGCAACATAAAAGATGCGACAAAACAACGTAACACAACCAAGCGACACAACGTTGGAACACAACTTATTGACTTTACGACGGAATACAACTACGCGACACAACGATGGAACACAACTAAGTGTCACGTTTGAAAACACAACGGGCTGTTTGTCAGCATTAAATGTTTAATCAGAGATGATTGCTAGCAAACTCTCGTTTTATCAACAGACACTTGATTATATTATCAAAAGCAATGTCTTTGTTATACGTTATATTTTGACGCTAAATGGATCATTCATAAACTTTTCCAAAAAAAAGACTAACTACCTATCCGTTAACACCAACCTTAGGTAGGCAACGGTAAACAAGCAATTTTTAAGGTTGACCTAACGCACGAAGAAATCATCATTCACAAAGATCAAACAGTATGCGATCGTGACGAGTTTTTTAGTAAACTGTCATGACGAAAGATCGTACAGTATGCATTAATCACAAACAAAGATCTTACACAAAGTTATAATCGTGAAAAAATATCGTACATAAGCCGATCACCATGAATACGAATCGTACAGTATGTGTCGTCGTCGTGGATAAAGATCTAATACATATCATAAACAAAGCAATTATTATGAAAAATGATCATTTCGTTACAAATTACAAGCAAACGCCATTATAAAACGTCAGTATCTTGTCACGTTTCTTTTTTAGAATCCACATACACAACACATACTCGACGAGCGTTTGCAGGTTTAGTTTTACACTGGTCCATTCACATGAAAGAAGTCAACAATACATTAAGTCGTGTCCATTTCTTTTGGGCCGGAAGTGGGAGCAGAAACGAGCAATACGAGTCAAGCCCTAACGTCATGTGCCATCCAAGTTAAATGCTGGTATTTATAAATGTTCGAAAATTAGAAAAAAGTCTTACAATTCCGAAATTCTCTAATAGAAGTTTAGTCTGACAAAGAAATGCATAGTTTGAAGATGTGACAAAATAGTTGCAATTAAATTCCACTAATATTAAGTATTCGTCGTGCACATGTTAGGATATATGTATGTTTTGCTGACTTCTGTCATTACCTTATTTAATATTTTTCTCATAAATGTATAGCACTTATGTTTTTGCATATGATTAAAACGATGATGTTGTTGTTGTTGGCGGTGGTGTTTTGACTTATTTTCAACTCAGTTACGAACGACTTACGAATCTTTCTAAATAAGGGACCAGGTCGCGCCTTTGAAGATTAATACGGTGTAATAAACATGACATGAGTTTGTGCAGGGACGTGAATGAGAAACGATACGTTGTTCGTAATGTGCGTAAATCACAAGAATTTAATCTTATTCTTCTCCATTGTCAAAAAAAGTGGTGCACCTGTACCAGTGATTATATAGGTCAGGACGATCCTAACAAGTCACTTGCTTCCGATCTGTAAACCTCCGGTTTACGCGACAGCTCGACTTGATCCACACGGTATGTCCAATCAAAATTTGGCACAGTGGCACAGAGCAGTCGTCGGGCATTTGATTTCTGCAGACGATAGTTTAAGTTTAAACCTATTTATTTTATCTCAAATGCATCGAAAGCCCTGGGCTTATAGAGACACTCTCGAGTCCGTTTCTTGGGAAGAACCAGTACTTGGTGTCTTTGGAAAGATCTTGAGAACGCTCACTGAGTGGGGATCGAACCCGGACCCAAGGCAGACACCATTGCGACAGTTGCATGTGTCCAGACAGAGGCAGGGATGAAAGGCCAGTCAATGTACCGCCATGCAAGCAGAACTTTTGAGACGTCGTATCATCTAAAAACACGCATTTGGACGGGCGAAGCTATGATATTTATTTTCAAAATCCGGACGCAGACTGGGTCAATATACTAAGTCCAATGTGTCCGGATACAACCAACACAACCAAATAACAACAGTTTTTTATCCGTTTCAAACAGAAATTTTTAAATTGTGAACTATTATTTAACATGTTCTTGTATATTGTATCAAATTAAACCGCCTAATTAGTTATCAGAAGATTATAACAACGTAACTTGTATATATTAAGCAATATTTTTGTTATATTTGATTGTCATCAGTCTAAATAGTGAATGTTTTGAAACTGCTGAAAATTAATTACTTTAATTGTAGTCATTTTGTCTTTTAATAAATCATTCACGTTACTTGGTGGCACTTTGAAAACGAAGACCTCCGCTATGGCAGCTCGATCACCCACGTGGTATGTTACTAATCCAGTATACACCATCATGTAAAAATCTATCAATAATAAAGAATCTTTCCAAACAAAAATCCTGGATCCAGTCGGTGATCCGGATCACGAACACAATCTTATCATTTGTTGATTTGCAGATTATCGACTTTTTCAGAAAAAAAAATCATGCAAATCATGCAAATCCGTTCATAATGTTTTGCGTAAAGCTGCGAACAAACAAACAAACAAACAGATAGACACACAGACAAATAGACAGACAGACAGACAGACAGACAGACAGACTCCGCGAGTCGGATGTGTCGCCTGACGCCGGATAGCTTACGTGAATCCAAATGAAGAAGCACTTAAGGTTAATGCTCTTTTTTTAACATATTTATTGAAATCTTCAAAAGCACTGCACTCTGGCTAATTGCAAAGAAAAGAAAGATTAAAACCAAAAATGCGACACAAAAATAAGTATGAAAATTTACAAAGGGCAATAACTCCATAAGTATAATGTGCAGAGTAACGGTTCTTTTGCACTGCACTTTTCCTCCATGAGATCTATCTACTTATGAAGTTTCAAGTTGATAGCTTTCATAGTCTTAGAGTTATGCTCCGGACAAAAATCAAGTAGTAAAATAAACAAAGGGCAATAACTCAAAAAATATGTGATGCAGAGTAACGATTCTTGTGCACTGCACTCCTCCTATATGAGATATATCTACCTATGAAGTTTCAAGTTGATAGCTTTCATAGTCTTAGAATTATGTTCTGGACAAAAATTAAGTATGAAAATAAACAAAGGGCATTAACTCCAAAAGTATACTGTGCGGAGTAACGGTTCTTATGCACTGCACTTCTCCTCAATGAGATCTATCTATCAATAAAGTTTTATATGTTGATAGCTTTAATAGTCTAAGAGTTATGTTCCGGACAAGCGAAGGGGACAACGCCGCCGCCGACACAGCCGACACCGCCGACGCCGCCGCCGACAAAAGTAACACCTGTATGTCGCCGAATCAGGCGACACAAAAATATGTATATGTGGCTATGTGAATACAAGTGAAAAACATAGATTTAGAATCACATCGGCGTCACTCAGTCAAAAGCACTCAAAGAATGAAGATTGTATTAAGAAAGTATTGAGAGATTGTTTTCAAATGTCGCTTTTTGTCCGAAAAAATATGTACAGATAAATCTTGTTAAGTTGTGGCTGTTTTCTACACTGTGCAATGCAATCTTTTGACAATAACACGAATCCAATCGTGTTGTCTATTTATTAACTTAACCACTGATGAAGCTTGCATCAATATTGATCGTAAATTTTGTTGACCAAATGCTGTTAAAACTAGACTTGATTTACTTGGTTTCAGTAACCTGTGGTTGTGACAAAATCATGATGTCAATTATACATATGTTAAAACAAACAGTCCATGATGTTCACATTCAAACTTGATATGAGTTTATACAGTCTCAGAGTAAACTTAAATATTACACAAAATTTAAAAAAAAAGGAATTTTGTTTTGAAACTTATTTGCATTGAATCGACAATGAAAAGCATAGAATAGCATTGAGTAGATTTCGATTGTGTTCACATCATTTAGAAATTGAAAAAGGAAGAGTTAATAATATTAACATCGATGATCTTATGTGTAAAGTGTGTAATACTGGAATGATCAAATATGAATTTCATTTCCTGTGTATTGGTCCAAAATATAGAGATCTGAGGTCTAAATACAACATACAACTGTCATTTAATACCTTGAATTAGTTTGAAAACTAACTGTGTTCAAAGTTTGTCAAACGTATTCGTAAAGCATCCACATTTATTTATTTTGCAATGTTAATAAGAAAAGATATCATCGACCTTTCTGTTGCTGGCTAGTTGTCTCAAATGCTTGACATTACTTGGATTTGTTTGTGTTATATTGTTATGTCATATACTGATATTCTTAGCATTCTATTTATTATTTTCTTATCCATTCCATCTTCATCTCACTGTGTATATGTACTTATAGCTAATTGCCTTTTGCCAAAAGCATGTATTGCTGCAAACAAACCATACAATACGATTGATGACGCCGAACGACGGACTGTTCGTGACCACAAAAGCTCACCATTCGGCCTTGTCACCCTTGAGCACTTCGTATACAAGTGGAAACGATCGCCCTATGAAAAAACGCCTCTTACTCAGCCTTCAATATAAGCAGTCCTTCCAGGGTCCATATTTATAAGGATTCTTAAACTACTTTGAACTTATATTGAGCATAAGGCAAAAGTAAAATGTGTGTTTGAAACACTGTAGGACCATATTTTTCACAAATCAATTTTCACACGCGTGAAAAATAGGATCTCATTCTTTACACATCGCAATCTCATTTATCACATTTTTTGTGAAATTTGTGATCGAGTCCAGTTCTTGATATGCACTCAAATCATATATTTCACACAGGAAAAAAGTGTTCAAAATTTAACA
Organism: Congeria kusceri; assembly: GCA_027627225.1. Taxonomy (NCBI): domain Eukaryota; kingdom Metazoa; phylum Mollusca; class Bivalvia; order Myida; family Dreissenidae; genus Congeria; species Congeria kusceri. The sequence goes on from CM051039.1 coordinate 774,953, forward strand.
AAATGTAATTTGTTACAACATAATCCTATTTTTCACACTGTTTTTGCCCGATAAAAACCGGAGCATTTACGGTACGGTACGTTATGCATGGTACTGAACGGTACCGGCCGGTTAAGTACAGTACGGGTTGGTTTACTAAAGCATGGCATGTGTGGTATGGTTTGTAATGCTTTGGTGTGGAAAGGTACGGTACGGTACGGTACGATACTATACGGGAGGCACAGTTAGCTAGGCTACTGTACTGTTCAAGCGTACTTCCCAACATGTGCGATGGGTTCTAATAAGGTCATTATATTACCATCCGTCTATACGTATATTCTATTTCGGGCGGACATATGTTTTTTTTGGTTTCACTTATCCAAAATAGGATGTTTGTTTTTAAGTACGTTCGGATGCGTGCACTGGTCAATATCCCAATAAAAAGGTGTACGTTCGTATGTACGTACGCGAGTATGCATTTCTATCTCCTAATTAGACCGTACACACGTATTGACTAACGATTACGAGCATGCATACATAATTAGCTCTTATATAAGGCTTAGTTTTTCTTGGTGATGACAATACTGATGATGACGTTAAGTATAATGATAATAACGGTGATGACGAGAATAGTTATGATAACGATGATGCTGCTGCTGCTGATGATGACGACGACGATGGTGACGATGATGATGATGACAATGATGACGATGATGACTGTATAATTATGCTCCAAATAATGATTTCATCGATCGTCGCGTTACAATTTCACCAAAAAATATGCGAAAAATGTGATCCGTACTCATACCTCCGTTTCGGCCAGTCACATTCTTCACACTTATAAATGTGACAAATGAGATCCTATTCTTCACAGGCGTGTGAAAAACATTATTGGTGAAAAATATGATCCTACAAAGCACCATTCTTTTGAACATATACATGGCAAACTCTAAATATTATTATACTTGGTATAATGTTACAACTTCATGACAAAATCGTCAGAAATGCATTTCTTTGAAAAAAAACCAACAACAACAAAACAACAACAACACAAGAACTCTAATTTCTGTATTTTAAGATTGTTCCTTATTGTTGACTAAGATGCTTTATAAATACAAGCCCTGGTTACTCTTCAGGTAGACTTAGGGTTCACAAATCAGCTCGATTTAATCCGTATTTCAACCCCGACACAGATGTTTCTTATATGAAAATGGGACATGGGACACGAAACAGACGACAAATTATGCAGACGACAGTTGCACGTGTCCAGAAGGATAGACCGGACTTAATACCACCGAAAACGCGGAAACTGTGAAGAGTAGCGCGAAAAGCAGCAATAGGCAGACAAAGCTATAAGACCTCCAGCTTGCAGCAGCACTGAAGCGATGACCATTCTTTTTCATATATAAAATAATCACTGTAAATCTATCGAACGCCTTTGTATCAATTCAGACGAAGATATTATGTTTAATTAAACAATCTTTACACTGAATGATAAAAGGAGATTTATTGAGTTTTCATTCAACCACACAAAGAATTATTTAAAGACCCACTGTGCAGTATACAAGGACTAAAAATACTGTAATGTGGTTTGAAACATAACTGTGTTGTATTATAAACGTCCTCATGGAAAAACGAATCAAAATAATTTTCGCACTATTGTTGTTTATTGAGAAGAAATCGAATTATATAGGCTAACACCACTAACTACGGCATTTTGTTCGTGTCCATTTTGGAACTGAACTGCTTCGACTAGTTTATTACGCATTGTATGTTTTAGAAAAAAAAATCTATTTGGAGTTCTGATGCATAGGAATTAAACAACGAGGGCGGTCTAATAGCCACGCATCAGAACGGCAAAGAGTTGTTTATTGGCCGATAAATAACGATAATACGAAAATTATTTCGATTTTAACATGATTTGACATGATTTTAATATTTTTGCAATTGTAATGAGAAATACATTTTACAATGCTCCGCTTAGAATCGGGACTGCTTTTTGGGTTTCGTACTGGGTAGTTTAACAACGATAAATGTGTTCATTGTCTATAGAAAAATTAGCGAGTATCACGTTAGAATGCGTAATAACGTCAAAAGAAAGCGTAACTTGAAAGGGGCATAACCCTGTATTTTTAACCCTGTCAAAAAACAGAGTTAGGGAGAATGTTGAATCTGGTGCTGAAGTTGGTGACAAAGGTATATTCAAAGGTTCAAGTTAGTAGGTAACGGCCGCTTACATAATAATAGCAATGTTGGCGATTTTACATTTATAAATGCAAATGGTTCAAGTGTGGTAGACTACTTATTGTTAAAACAATCGGATTTTGATATTATTTAAATGTTTGAAATAATGCCCCCGAATTTTCTTTCTGACCATTCCCCCGTTCATTTTCGTATTTCAAGAATACAGTCCATCATTTTAATTGACAACCCAATAAATGAAAATCCCTGAAATGACAATCAAATGGGATAATTCACGAGCAGAAATATTCCGAAACAAATTATTTGATAAAATATTGACTTTGAAAGATATGACTTCTAATATACCTAGCAATACCATTGATGTAACTATAAATACGTTCACCATATTTGTGCGAGACAACGCGATAGCTATATTTCGTAAACCAAAACGTTATGTAAACAATAACATCCCGCGGACAGCGAAAACAATCGTGGTTCAATAAAAAAATGTTCAGATGCACGACATGAATTTAACAAATCGATAAATTTGTTTTTGCGAACAAGAAGTGAAGAAAACAAACGTATTTATTTAATTAAAAAACGACATTATATATTAAACGCACGCATAGACAACGTTTTGTGCGTACTGAGGGGGTTCGTATTGGTAAATAAGCGAAACATGATTCTAAAGGATTTTGGAAAGGTATTAAAAACAATATAATCGAAATACCGGTAATATCAATCCCAATGACGTACCGAGAAATTATCTATTTAACCACTATAATAAACGCTATGGGACCCAAATACCAAGTACACAAACACCCAATGCATTTGATGAAACAGTATACGTCAACGACTTAGGTAATGATTTCATCGACTTTGAAATTAAAAACGCAGTGTTTGCACAAAATAATTCTAAAAGTGCTTGAAATTATTTACTTATCGCCGAAATCTTAAAAAGTTCTTTTGATATCGTATCGCCATTGCTACAAAGGTTGTATAATAAAATATTTAACGATGGTATATTTCCAACAGAATGGGCAGAGGGAATGATTGTTCCAATATTTAAATGCGGAACGGATGAAGCCTAAAAATTTCGAGGTTTCACTTTAAATAATATATTGTCGAAAATTCACTCAACAATTCTTTTAAGTAGACTTACTAAGTGGACGCACACGCATAATATATTTATCGATAATCAGTTTGGTTCTCAAGAAAACTAAATCAACAATCGATTGTATATTTATACTCACGCTATTATCAGAAAAACACTCGCAAATAAGCAAAAATTATACGCAGCATTCTTAGATTGGGAAAACATGTTTGATAGAATAGACGGAGTATTATTATGGAGACAGCTTTTGTCTGCGAATATTAGCACGAAATCTATAAAAAGCCGACAATCAATGTATAATGTAGTCAAATCTTGCGTTAGGTACAAAAACGAACTATACGCTCCAATAAACTCGAACATCGGAGTCAAACAAGGGGATGCAGCGAGTAGCATAATTTGCCTTTTTTTCCAACATAAAAATTTCTTGGAAATATATATAGTAATTTAAATGTTGTTATTGACATTGGTGATTTAAAAATTTTCATGTTGCTGTTTGCCGACGATGCAATAGTCTTTGCAAGCGATCCGAAAACTCTACAGTTGATACTGAACGATATCGAAATATACTGTAACACGTGGGGACTCCGTTTAAATGTAAAAAAAACCCTAAAGTAATGATCTTTGAAAATGGGCGACCTACTGAATATAATTTCTTTTTATACAATGCGAAAATCAAAAACGTAACTTCTTTTAAATATCTGTGTGTAGACCTTACTAAAAACGGCAACTGGCACCGTACACAACAAAGAGTAGCTCAGCATGCGATGTATTCACTCCACAACCTTTTTAATATTTATAATAACTTGGAATTACCAGTTACAAGCAAAATTGAATTATTTAATGCACTTGTTCTGCCAGTTCTCAATAACACTGCAGAAATATGGGGTTATCACGAAGGGCAAAATGTCGAAATAGTACACTTAAAGTTTTGTCATAAGATATTGGGTGTTAGGACGTTCTACTAATCGCGAAGCACTTTACGGCGAATTTTGGGCAAATACCCATTCACATACACAGAAGCATCCTTATGATGAAGTACTGGGTTAAATTATTGACACTTAACGAGGATTATTACACTTTTAATTGACGCAGACAGATATATTAATTATAGCGGATGTAACTGGGCTTCGAAAATAAAGCAGATTTTCCACGAGCATGGTTCAGGATATCTCTGGACGTACCAGTCTAACGAATTGATTAATTTCCACGCTATTCGACAACGTATCCTTGATAATTACTATCAAAGTTGGTATTATTCTATCAAAAACTCCAGTCGACTGCAATCGTATTGTTTATTTAAATTATTTAAACATACTTTGGCTATTGAAAAATATCTTGTCGTTATTGGTGATTACAAATTAAGAAACGCTCTATCTAAAATCAGAACGTCATCGCACAACCTACTTATCGAACGAGGCCGCTATTCCAACATCCAGAGGCAAGAAAGACTGTGCACAAAATGTAATCAAAATATGATCGAAAATGAATATCGTTTTCTCCTATTCTGTCCAAAATATGCAGAACAAAGAGCGAAATATACAAAAAGATATTATTATACGTAGCCATCGTTACAAAAATTCGCCAATTTGTTATCCGTCACATCAAACAAGTCTCTTATAAATTTAGCGAAATTTATAAATTACGCAAATACACTTAGAAACAACTCATATTTTCTTAAATTGTAGCTATTCACAAATATGTAAAAGCTTTTCTGTAAACTCATACAATCTCTTATCTTGTTAGTATTTTCATGTCTTACCATCACTATGTAATGTTTATTGTTGCTATAAGCATATTGATATGTTTTACGCAATAAATATATTGAATTGAATTGAAAAATTAAATTTTCACGCTTTGAAATCAGAAGACTTTTGAACCAAAACATAAACAGAAGTTCGGACGAGGAAGCTCAGGCGACCAGGACAGGTCACCGTTACTTCCAATAGTTCCTCGAATGTTTAGTAGAATATTATTTTACCAAATTAACTTGTATTACATTAATCGCTGACAAGGCAATACAGCTATATACCAGATGAGCTAAAATGTAAAACACAACTTTAATTAAATTCGTTAAATCATGCGAATAATCAGGCCGAGTCAACCTAAGGGAAGCAACTTCTGCTAGGAATTCGCCAAGAAGTAACATCCAGTTGTCTCCGTGCTATTTAGGAACATGCACTTGATGAGGATATTTTGATCGCAAACACAATAATTGAAGAGCCGTATAATCATATATGAATTATTTTTATTTTTATGATATTTTATGATATTTCCAAATGGAATTTGCTTAACTGTTCAATCATGATTTAGTAAGAACAGGCATTACTTGCATGGAGTTCCAATAAAGTAAATGCCACAGTCTAGAGAAAATGAAGTTGTCGAAATTTAATTGATAAGTATTCATTAGCAAATAAATACAGTATATCTCTCATATTCAAGGTATTGTTTGTTTCATTTTAAACTAATCGATGGCACACGTTTGGTGACTGTGTAAATATTGCTGTTTGATTGCGAAATCTTACTTATTAAATTCTCCAGAAAATCAAACCCCGAAAAAAACTGTATAAACTGCAATTCCATGTGCTTTGTGGCCTGTATTGCCTATATGTATTGTATATGAACACTATAAGACAACAGCCCCATTGCAGTTTGTCCACAGACCGTAAAATGTAGGTATACTAATTGTAGTAGTACAATGCTTGTTTTTGCATACTCGTGTCGAAACATTTTCTTTACCATAAACTGCTGACATAACAATTTGGAGCACAATCTTTTTCCGACGTAAAAATAAGCAAAAGCGATAATTATGTACACAAATCTAGTAACAACACATCCTAAATGTTAACGAATCTACAAATAGACATATAACTGCAAAGCATATACGAGGTGTGTCCGAAAATTAAAGCGTACAACACACACACACAAACTGGAATTCATTAAAATGTTCTAATAATCTCGGCTATACACTGTTAGTCTTAATAACACACACACGCACACAGGCACACCCGCACGCACACACACACACACACACACACGCGTACATTGAATAACAGCGGCTTGACAAGTCGCGTTAATATCGACGCCAAAATAACGTCAACGTCCAATAACAGGAAATATGATGCGCACCATGACAGTTTATCCAACCAGGCGACACAACAACGTAATACAACCAAGCGACACAACGACGGAACATAACAAGGCGACACAAAACCGTAATACAACCAAGCGATACAACGACGGAACACAACCAGGCGACACAACAACGGAACACAACAAGACGACACAACAACGTAACCCAACCAGGCGACACAACGACGGAACCCAACAAGGTGACACAACGACGGAAAACAACCAGCCGATACAACGATGGAAAACAACCAAGCGACACAACGACGATGCACAACAAAGAGCCACAACGACGCAACACAACCAAGAGACACAACGACGTAACACAACCAAGAGACACAACAACGCAACACAACAAAGAGACACAACGACGGAAAACAACCAAGCGACACAACGACGCAACACAACCAAGACGTGACACAAATTACGCAACACAACCAAGCGACGCAGAGACGGTACACAACCAAGCGTCACAACGAAGTAACACATCCAGGCGACACAACGACGAAACAAAACCAAGCAAAACAACGACCAAACGCATCCAAGGGTCAAAACGACGGAACATATCCAAGCGACACAACGATGGAACACAACCAATACGTGACACAACGACGGAACACAACCAAACGAAACAACGACGAAACACAATCATGCGTTAAAGCGACGGAACACGACCAAGCCTCACAACGACGGAACACGACCAAGCCTCACAACGACGGAACACAACCAAGCGACACAACGACGGAACTCAACCAAGCGTCACAACGACGGAACACAACCAAACGAAACAACGACGGAACACAACCATGCGTTAAAGCGACGGAACACAACCATGCGTTAAAGCGACGGAACACAACCAAGCGACACAACGACGGAACTCAACCAAGCGTCACAACGACGGAACTCAACAAAAGACACAACGACGGAACTCAACCAAGTTACACAACGAAGGAACTCAACCAAGCGTCACAACGACGGAACTCAACCAAGCCTCAAACGACGGAACTCAGCCAGTCGTCACAACGACGGAACACAGTCAAGCTACACGACGGAACTCAACCAAGCGACAAGACGGAACTCAACATAGAGACACAATAACGGAATACAACGACGGAACTCAACCAAGCGACACAACGACGGAACTCAACCAGGCGTCACAACGACGGAACTCAACCAAGCGTCAAAACGACGGAACTCAGCCAGTCGTCACAACGACGGAACTCAGCCAGTCGTCACAACGATGGAACTCAACCAAGCTACACACATAATACAACCAAGCGACACAACAACGGAACTCAACCAAGCGACACCACGACGGAACTCAAGCAAGCGTTCCAACGACGGAACACAACCAAGCGCCACAACAGTCGGACACAATTATGCGACATAACTTTTCATAAACCTAGCTTGTGCACATGTTGAGTTATCAGGATCAAGGCTGTCACTGACAGACGGACGGACATTCCACTATGTCTTCAGATTCTGTTTCTACAATTCTCATTTTCTTCGTTGAATTTTACATAAAAATCATACACGAAAAGTGGCAGCATAATAGTTCTATGTGTACAATTACCAACACTTTTGTTGCAACACAATCATGTTGCAGAAATTTACGTGATATCCGTCTTTCGATCGGAAGATCGTGAGTTTGATCCCTACTCTGGCAGCTTTCAAATGATCTTAATTAAAAGTCATCGCGTAGTGGTTCTACCATAGACACGGACTCGAAAGTGTCTCAAAAAGCATTTGGCTTTCGACACTCGATCTTTAATATATAAATGTAATTTTAAACTAAACTTGACAGTCCATAATGACATCAAATTTTGTTTCTACAATGCTGACTTTCTTCGTGAATGTTTACCAAATCAAAATCAGTCCAGGAGAAAAAAAAACAGGTAGCGAAACTTTTGTTGTTGTGCAATATTTCTTCTGTTGCCATAGCAACCACAATTTAGTAAGACGAAAACGAAAAACAATGTGTATTATCACCTCATTGCTCACTCATTAAGCACATCAAGTTTTTGCAGAATCTACATTTTCTTGGAGAAAGAGACAATTATTACTTCTGGGGCCATATTCCAGAAAAATCTTCGGTAGAATCGTATCTTTATATCACCATTTTTCGCCACCATTTAACTCCTTATTTAAATTACGGGGGGCTTAGCATTTATTAGTTTTCAACTTATTATAAATTTAAGACATAATTTTATATTTATCGTTGTTTGTCGGCCAATAAACAACGATTTTGAGTTCTGATGCGTGTGACTCAAACCACGAGGGCGTTAGCCCGAGATGTTTAATAGCCACTAATCAGACCGACAAAATGTTTCTTATTGGCCGATAAACAACGTTAATGCGAAAGTTATACATGATTTGACATATATTTTTTGCAATTGTAATTGGAACTACTTTTTACTATGCTTCCCTCAGATTCGGAACTTATGTTTGCGTTGTTTATGGGTAGTTTAACAGTTCTGTGTCTATAGAAAAATAAACAAGTATCATATTACATTATTGTTTACACAACTGTAAAGGAATTGAAATATTTAAATGAGGTTACACAGCTGTAAAGGAATTCGTAAATTTAAATGATGTTACACAGCTGTAAAGAAATTCGTAAATTTTAATGATGTTACACAGCTGTAAAGGAATTTGTAAATTTAAATGATGTTACACAGCTGTAAAGGAATTTGTAAATTTAAATAGTGTATATAAAATAATAACTTTTAAAAATTAGAACTAAATATTAAAAAGTAAACTTACAATGTGTATGGAATAGGGCCACGTATTCCCCTTAAACAATGTATACTATATTCATAAATGTTTTACCACATCATAAGGAAATTACGTTGATAAGATAATTATGTCTCAGTATCTGTACAATAATAAAGGAATGGTAATGAATTAGTATTATTATAATTATAATAATAATTATTATTATACGAAATTGTTGATCTAATAAACGTTCATTCCGTGCAGTAGAGTATGTCCTGCAATTTCACAATATCCTCGTGCACAGTGTACATGTACAGTCAGTTAAAGTTGCCTCGCTCGATAACAGCACAGTACGAGGAAATCATGAAATTATTAGTTATCAACTTATTATTTTTTATTTTTTATTGTTTACATAAATGTAAATTTATGGATTCATAAATGTAAATCTTATTTTAAAATTAGAAAATATTTGAAGGTAAACTTAAGATGTTTCTGGAATACTGGCACAGAGCTTACACTGAAAAATATTTTTCTTAAAAACATAAGTTTTTTTTTCTTCACAAATTACCTTAAGCCTGTTGCTGTGTCGGTTTTGTTTGCATTAAATGTTTTAAGGAGTGTTGCTACAGTTTGGTGTTTATTTTCCCAATAATAGATTTTTTTAAAACTTTGTCTGCAAGGAATACATACAAATACTATGTGAAAAATGAAATAAAAACAAATGGTTATCAGTCTTGTTTTGATCTTATTTGCAACTTTATAACGTGCACTTCTGCATAAAAACTGCTATATTTTCGAGTGTCTCAAGACTACCTTAAATCCCCAATAAAAGATGAAAAGGACAAAATTAAGGTTTGATGTAAGTTTATATTAATCAATATACATTTAATGAAAGCAAACATTACCAAAAAAACCATTACAGAACGTAAATACTGAAAAAATCACATGTTTTATGTATTCAGTGTGACCGACAAAGCCGAAGAAATTCTTACTCTTCAATTCAACCACAATTTTGGAAATATATAAAGTTCTACATATTAGAATTCTGCCAAACTACTTGAATGTATTAATCTATATGTTGTCAAGATAAACCAAGAATAAAATGTATAGGTCACCATATTATTAATCGAATAAAATTGTAAAAAAGATCACTATCTTCTCATCATTTTTCACAAAATACAGCAATTTTACAGACCTAAGTATTCAGTTAATACAGCAATTTTACAGACCTAAGTATTCAGTTAGCTAGAAATACAGATACAAGCTGGAAAAAAATTCATACAATGTATTAAATTCAGAACAGATTATAAAAGAAACCATTAATAATGGTATTAACTTCAATATCAATAATCACAACTACGGAACACGGACAGACAGCCGACATTTGTCATTTGGACTAAATGATACTATGTTCTTTTTCTGACCGACAAAGCCAAAGCGATTCTCATTTTATAAATAAACATTTTTCTAATTATATTAAAGTTAAAAGAATTCTGCCAAAGAACTTGAATGTTTTCATATATATGTTCTCATCATAAAACTAGAAAACATTGTACCGGTCACATTATTAATTGAATTATATTTTAGAAAAGTGGCTCAATGGAAAGTGCGAGTCCAAATGCCCTAATTATACGAGGAAAGTCGAACTTTAGCAAGTTATGACCCACAAGAATACAAGGCTGGTTCTGTTCAATGAATGTTCTCTACAAGTGTTTTAGTATCAACATGCTGACCATTGTAGAACATTGAGCTGCCCGTGACAGTCAGACCTGTAACTTCAGATGCAGCGGGTGCTATCTGTTTTGACGGGAAACGTAACAGTTTAAACATTTATCTGCACAGTTTGCAGCAATCTGTATTATATCTGCATCTTTATGTAATGATGTTGTTTCAATATCACAGAAGATTTTGTTAACACCAATCAACTCATCAGTTTTAACCTTTTCAGTTGTTTGTACACTTTTAGGAGGGGGAATTTCTGTTACGTCTGTATTACTACATGTTGCTATTCCACTCTGATATGTTGGACCTTCATGAATTTCACTTCTAATATTGTCAAACTTTAGCTTTGACTTCCGTTCCCATTTTCTTCGCTTGAATTCAACACGGTTTGCAATTTCAATTCTTCGCTTGCGAAGCTTGTTTGGTTTTTTTGTTTGGTAGCATGAAATTGTAGCAATTTTCCAGGTGATATTCCTATACTTTGATTTACTGCGTTCACGTAAGAAGCTGCAATATTTTTCAGTGCTACGGCACAACTAGTTCTGATGTGAAGACTTTCTGAGCCAGAGTAGTGTGTTTTTTTGGAGCCTTTGCAGCTACCATACAGTTGAACGACTCCACGTCTTTTGTTGATGCACCTGGGGCTATCTTAGCAGCATTCTGGACCACAACATTAAACACAGCTTCTAAATTTGACCTAAGGGTTGCTCCAGTCAAAGATCTACCATAAGGCAAACCTCTGTGTTTATAGGTCCGTGGACTTTTCTTGTAGCCACACCATTCCCCACAATGTTCATGGTCTCCAAACAGATGTGCTTCACCGTGTGATTTTGGTCACTCCATTTCTCTACACTGTGTGTCAGATCTTTTCTTACTCTAGCTAAAGTTGTACAGTCGTCATCCATTATAAGGGCACCAACATCAACATGTTCTGATTCAATTTCTTTTACTAGCTCTCCTGCCACATCTGGCTCCATTGCTTTTGAGCTACCAGTCCAATTTCTACTGCATTTATGATCTGGAACCACATTGCCCTTAACTTTATGATAATCACATTTCTTACAACTTTTGGAGCGTATGCCATATGCACAGATTTTTCCTTTCAAGTTTCCTATCATAGTTCCTACGCCTGATCTGCTGTCATAACATCTCCCTGAGCCCCTTTTCTGCCAGCCCATATCATATTTGAATTGTCCTGAAAGACGGGGTCTTTGCCGGATCCTTTATATATATATGGTCGGAATGGACTGAAGTTTCAGCACAACCATCCTCTGCAATAGTTAAATGAAACAATATTTAGCCGTACATGTAAACATGAAGATTCTCATTAAAGATGTAGTTCAGCGTATTGTCGATAAAATATTTACTTTTATTCCACAGTGTGGGCGGCATTTTTAAACTAAGTAAATATTATTTAGTGAGGTTTGTCGGGTTTGGTGACAGTGTAACTGACTGGTATTCATAATCAATAATTACGATGTATTAATTATACTTTTATATAACAAATATCGAGTGGACAGCTAACTCCGATTGTTTACTGTGTTGGTTAAAATAGAGTACAATTAACGGATAATGAATGCACTCAAAGCCTGAAAAATATCTTTCTTTCTGAATTAGGGATATAAATGTTATGCACACAGGCATTGTAAACACCAGTGTTCAATAGAAAAAAGGTGTGAACTGCTAGAAATTTGTTTTTGCTTCATGATCTTTAACCCTTTAATGTGCAGGCTCAAGGAAGCCCTGTCTGGGCTATTCATATGAAAGTTCCGTCACTACAAAATGCTTTCTACTCTGGCTGCTAAGTATACAGCTTATACAGTTATGATACATTTACCTATGACACATCCAGCTGAATGAGGAGGATGGGTATCGCCAGTATTAGTTGTATCACAGCCTGTCGGAATCTCACACTCTGTCACACTATCGCCCAGGGATGCACTGCTTGTGCGAATATCTATTGTGGTTGCACTGCTTGTCATGTCATCATCGGGACCTGTCAGGCTACTTCCAGGGATAACATCAGGAAAATAATATACATTAAATTTTATCATTTGATTATTATTTGGCTCATTGAGTCTAGTATTTATAAGAAAGTGTGTTACAAAGACCATCAAAATATGTGTTTATCTTTTTTGATATTTATTATCAGTATTTTACTTTAACAGAGTATATTAAAATTCTTAATTATATATTCTTCCAAGGGACTTGTTACCGTCTTTCTCTGATCAACATATACAAACCTTGCAGTTCTAAAATGAGCATCTTGTAGGGCAGCATGTCTTGAATGGGAATCATCTGGGGAGGAATTGGTGTGAGAGGTACCAGCAGCCTGAGTACTGAATTATTCATCACATGATCAGCAAAATTGTGTGCTATATACCGGTATCTAAATTTTATCGTACTTTATCAGAGACTTAGTTCATTACACATCAAATTGCTATATGTATATAGTAACAGACACAACATAAAAGTGAACACATGGGTTTATTTTTTTTTTAAACCAGCAAAACAGACACTAGTGGTTTGCATACAAAATCCACTAAATTGTGTTGTTTAAATATAAATTATCACTAAATTATCAAGGAATTAAGAGTCATGTTACATTTTCTGTATATAGAGCAATTAAGCTATACTTACCACAAGCGCCTTGTTATTTCTTCCTCCTCTTGTTGCAATGCTTTTTTACAGGATGCCTTTGCAATAGAAACTATGTGCTGACCAACCTATTTTCTGAGTTTATATCGAATAGACACACTGTTCCAGATATCGTAATCTTTTAAAGGGACTTGTTCACAGATCGGCAAATTGACATTTTTCTAAAATTGTATCATAGATTCCAAAAAGAAATTATACATTATATACAAACAAGCGAAATAACACCCATGACTAAGAAATATAGTAGAAATATCGTTTCGTTTGTGGAAAATCATAAATTGAAATGGATAAAAAAATTGCAACGCTTTTCATCGGTATTTTGGAAAATACGTGTATAACTTACAGAGCGTTAAAAAGACACAACGAAAAGTATAAGTCCGAGTTGCTGGGTGATTAGCGCATGAGATTTTTTATCTTAAACGTCCCGGTTTCGAGTCCCGGCGAAGACAAATTTTGTAATTTAACTTTTTTTTTCTTCATATAATATTTGTTTCAGATTATTCCAAAAACTGTGTTTTTTGAGTTAAAGACATTCAATGACATTTTTCACAAATACCTGTAAACAAGCCCCTTTAAGTACAGTTAATTACGCAGCTAAAAAGAAAACTCGTTAACTCAACATGCCACAGTTAGATGAGGTCGATTTTAATTGGATCCTTACACTTAGTATGTCAAACTTTGATGCATTTAATGTCTTTTTTTCGGGTTCTTGGTTTCAATTATCCAAACAGGGACACGTGACACGGAACAGATGTGCACGGACAAACGAGAAGTGTACGAGTCCAGAACAAGGTAGGAATAATAGATTGTTAAATAAGCGGAAGCTAGTGAGGGATCGCGTGAACTGCAGCGTAGGACAGGAGACGCTATAAAACAGGCTCCAGCGTGCTGGACCACAGGTTCGAATGATGTTTGAATGTTTGATATTTCTATTGGCGTCTTCTAAATAGTTCGGACGTGTGGATACACGCATAAATGCTTTGATGTATCAACGGTTATTTTCTAAATCGTTCATTATTTCATATTCATATCACGATTGCTATATATCGGTTTGAACATGTATACATATTTATAACGAAAATGGAATACAACGGAACTGGAATTTCTCTTTTTCTCCCTGGAGATTGAAAAAAATTACAATGTATATACTTATCTATGATTTTACTTTTAATAATATCAACAAAATGCTACAAATACATATATGTCGTCAAAAACAACATACAGTTATAAGAACCGTCAGTATATTATAACAGTAGATGTAAAGTCACAGCGACTTAACTGAAATAAATATGCTAAACTTCATTTCGACAACTTTGTCAGAAGTTTTGTTATTTTTTGGACCATACGTTTAGGTTATATGGAAAATAGATGTTTCGTAAACTATTGCGAATAATATGCAATAAACTTTTGCGTTCTGCCCAATAATGAATTAATGTTCAAAGTAACAAACTCTAACATGTTATTATACAACACCAAACCATGCTTGGACCCAAGGTAACTCTGATCCGAAACTTCGCTCACTTGATGTCTTCACAAACTTACCCAATAGATGTATCAAAATGTTTATATTGTTTGCTGTTTAAATCCACATATCACACACCACTATCACCAGCAACGATTCACAGTCGTGTTCTTGTAAACATTCAAGTTGATGTTTGAACAAAAAATAGAATCGCAAGCGATTTCAAATTGTAATCCAATATCCACGCACAATTCACACATAAAAAATACTTTGTATCTGAAGTTGCTACACTTATGTATGCAAATAAAACAAATTTGATTTCACAACAACGAGTTCTGCAAAACCCCGTGCTGATTTAATTCCAGTATTCCAGCCATTAAAGGCGCTCGCTCATATGCTGGCTTGTGACACTGTCATGTATGTGACGAAACTACGGAACGCAACCAGGTTACACAACGACGAAACACAAGCAAGAGACACAACGACGCAAAACCAACAAGTGACACGACGAGGCAACAAAATCAAGTGACACTACGAGGCAACAAAATCAAGTGACACTACGAGGCAACACAAACAAGTGACAATACGAGGCAACACAATCAAGTGACACTACGAGGCAACACAATCAAGTGACACTATGAGGCAACACAAACAAGTGACACTACGAGGAAACACAATCAAGTGACAATACGAGGCAACACAATCAAGTGACATTACGAGGCAACACAAACAAGAGACACTACGAGGCAACACAATCAAATGACACTACGAGGAAACACAATCAAGTGACAATACGAGGCAACACAATCAAGTGACATTACGAGGCAACACAAACAAGAGACACTACGAGGCAACACAATCAAGTGACACTACGAGGCAACACAATCAAGTGACACTACGAGGCAACACAAACAAGAGACACAACGAGGCAACACAATCAAGTGACACGACGACGCAACACAACAAGCGACACAACGACGCAACACAAACAAGAGACACAACAACCCGACACAATGAAGAGACACAACGACGCAACAAAATAAGGCGACACAACGACGCAACATAACATATGGACACTACGACGCAATACACTGAAGAATTATTATTATTATTATTATTGTCATTACTATTATCATTATTATTATTTGTATAATTATTAATAACTTTAGTACCTTTATTAATATCATTATTATAAGAAGAATTATTTTTACTGCATGGATCGGTAGTAGTTATTGTTTTGTTGTGGTTGTAGTGGCTGGTGTTGTTGTTATTGTGGTACTGGTTATATTTGAGTTAAACGTTCATTCCGTGCAGTAGAGACTGCCCTGCAATTAAGAAATAATTTTCTATTTGTCGTTGTTTATTGGCCAATAAACAACAATTTGGAGTTCTGATGCGTAGGAATTAAACGACGAGGCGTTCGCCCAAGAGGTTTAATAGCCACGCATCATAACGACAAAAAGTGGTTAATTGGCCGACAAACAACGACAAAATACACGATGAAATCGAGCAACACGTTTGCAATACAGAAAAGCTAATTTTGGCTTCCGGCAGTCTCTTTAAAATATGACTTACAAAACTACCAGGAGCCATTCCAGAAACATCTTAAGCAGAATCTTATCCTTATCTTCAAAATCATCATTTTCAGTAGCATTTCACATGTGAATTACAATTGAGACCAGTGTGTATTAATTATCAACTTATTAATATTGATTGTTTACGTAACTGTGAAGCGATACATACACGTATATATTGTTTTAAATGTAGAAACTATTTTAAGGGAAACTTAAGATGTTTCTGGAATACTGCCCCAGACCTTATATTCACAGATCTCATTCTTGAGACCCTAAGTTTTTTTAGTAATTCATAAATAACCTTAAGCCGGTTGCTGAGTCAGTATAGGTATTTTCGCATTTAATGTTTTAAACGACTAAATATTACTTAGATGTATCGTATTTTACACCTTTGTAATCAGAAATCACTGAATTTTACATATAAAAATCTATCTGAAATGTTTGCTTTTAGTACAACTTGAGTTCAATCCGGATCTTTGTGAATACCGGCCTAGCGTATTTCAGTTTCGATGTTTTACAAAATTGCTCGTATTTTTCCGAATAGTTTTATGTTTGCCGTTACATCTTTAGGTCTAGGTAAAATTGTACTCGTTCACACTTAATATGGTAATACAATTTTCCAGTTCATAAACGAATGCCACTTTATTCACTTTGAGCTTTCTTTAACAAAAATATGCATGTAAGAATTATATACTTAAGAAATAATTTTTTGATCGTTGTTTATCGGTCAGTAAACAACGATTTGGAGTTCTGCGTTAGCCCGAGTGGTTTAGTAGCCACGCATCAGAACGACAAAGAGTTGTTTATTGGTCGATAAACAACGATGATGCGAAAATTATTTCGATTCTAACATGATTTGAAACATTTTTGCAATTATAATGAGAACTACATTTTACTATGCTCCGCCAAAAATCGGGACTACTTTTTGCGTTGTTTTTTGGTAGTTTAACAACGATAAGTTTGGTGTGTGTGTGTGTCTATATAAATATTAGCTAGTATCATGTTAGAATGAACATTTCAAAATTACCCTCTACCTAAATTGTATCACGTTAAAACATGCAAACCGCCAAAGGCGTATCTGTGGTTGAATATGACATACGCACATGTGCTAGAGGGGGAGGGGCGATAGAGCGGGCCTTGTTCTGCCTTGAAAATACATGGTATTTCTAGAACGCCACGGATGCATTTCAAATGCTGTCTATATAAAATGACATCAGTTTTATTATAAGTATATAATGACGTTTTTCGAAATAATATGTTTTAGGTGTTCAGGTCGCAGTGATGCTATGGATATGGAGTCCGCCTTGCAATCTGGAGGTCATGAGTTCGATCCCTAATCGGGGAGCGTGCGAAGGATCTTTCTCTTATTACACCAAGTACTGATTCCTAGGAAACGGACTCTAAAATGCCTCAATTATATATATTTTCGAAGTCAATGCACGCGCTAATGTCTAGGCACGCACCTGAGCGTACATTTAAAACGGACATGCACACAATTTGACAAATTCCTATGTCAGTAACACACAGCATTTATAATTGACAGCAAATTTGGAGTGTGGTTAAGTTTGTTCCAAATATGTCGTACCGCCGTTACTGTAACATATTCTTCACTATTAAAAAAAATCCATTTGTAGTTATTACATCAATACAACTACAGCAAACATCGTTTTTTCGGACAAGGTCAAAGAATTCGGTCCAGCAGAAGGATTCATTGCCCTTGTCCGACTGGACAAACATCAACAGTTTATTATGAAAAGTGGTTTATTACTGTAACAGTCAATAAAAAGTACATGGTATCTTCCATAATCGCAATGGCCTCACTTGCTTGTACGATGGGTTAACGATTGGCGATGCGTGCTGCAGCACAACACGGTTTCAGACTTTTAATTTAAACGAATCATGCACGGTCCGTATTTCTGAAATGTTATGGAAATTTCAACAACAAAAAAGTTTTTTTGTCGTTTTCAACGAAGAAATCCTAGCATAGATTTCTGAGCAAGTTATTTTATTTTCGTAAAGATATTCGTTAATCCAATGAACGTTTATTACCTTGTTCGCGGGCCAATCAATAAACTGCGTATAATATGAACGATTTGAAAATGAATATGCAATCCACTGAAGTTGTATATAGTATAATACTGTATACACTATCCATTATCATAACCAAAGCGAAGCAACTGCTGTCAGGAATTTGTAAAGAGGCATAACAAAGTTGTCTTCCGTGACCTGATTTACCATTTAGTAAATTTTCATAAATCTTTAAAGGTGCAGTTTTACAGGTTTTGGCTGTGAGAAATAATTGTTCAAAACTGACTTTTTTCCTGTTCTATAATACATTTACTGTTCATATTTCAAAGTTTAAAATGCACATTATTTGCTACCTTGTAGACATACGGTACCATAGTAGCTTGTTGCACAAAAAGGCATAATAAATATCAAAATGAATATGTTTTGCAACCAAAACAGCATACAAGACAAAATGGTTCGATATGATCTCAAAATTATTGTTAATTCGATTTGAGATTTTTTCTAACCTCAAACTATGAAACTGTCCCTTTAAGTTCGACACGAGTTCGGTCTCCATTAGGAAATGGATTCTTGATATCTCTACATATAAGACATAATGTAACAAGGTTGTATTATTCGAAAACGCTTATCATACGAAAGTAGTCATGTACAGGCAACATTATTATTATAGTCATGGTCATTATCATCATCATCATCACCAACATCATCGTCATTATCATCATGGTCATTATCATCATCATCATCAACAGCAACAACATTATCATCATCATCATAATCTGCATCATATCAGCTTCATCATCATCATCCTTTTCCTTTTTTTTCATCGTAGATCTATAGTATATAATTGAATAAGTTATCTCAATGCGCTGAAAAGGCACAGACCTGCCACATATATACAACAATTGCTTTCTGCCGTGTGTGTCGCTGCATAAACTACACCGTTCTCTCTATGCGTTTAAAATCAGCGACTTTGCTCACGTTTATGCGTCGACGAACATATGCGGCGCTACAGGGCGTTTCATCGACAGCCGACGACAACAGCATGATTCGTGATAAATTCCCCGTTGCCGGAAGTGTAACAGCCCACCGCTGCATTAACGGGAAACAGCGGGTCACAATCGAATTCTTAACTTGAAAAAAAAATTAGAATTTGTGTTTAATATATCATTATTTTTGATAATGACCAACAATAAATAATAACACACTTGATATTATATTACGCTTTCAAACATGAACGCGTGTCTTTGTCAGAAAATCCAATGATACCATTTCAGAATTTAAAGATTTGTCTTAATTTTTTAGTAAGATTCTATATAAATACCACCCCAGACGTCTTGAGCATGAGAGAGGCCAGCGTGGAGTTGAGACCGTGATAGTTTTGGGACATATGTCCCTGATTCTTACTACAACGCTCCGTATGCCGGGACAAAACCAAAACACAAAATGCTACAGAGAAGCGGCGTCCTTGCAAAACCCGGAAGTCGAGCGCCGCCATCCGTTTTTTTTCTGTTAATTCTTCAAACAGTTCGAGCTATGATCAGAGTAACGGTATATGAAACCTGTTATTGGTTTGCGACCTGGGCCTGTATTCACCAACCCACTCTTAGACTTCTGAATCAAGGATAGACTTAGCCTCTAGAAATAATATGTGTTCGTTTGCAAATGTACCAGATACCAATGTTCCAGTATTGCTTATGTCAGTAATAAATCGTTATAAATAAGGACTGGTAAAATTAGCATGGGTGAATATCAAGAAATATTCAAAGTAACAGCCTTTTTAGAACAGCAATTTTAAGAATATCCTTTATTCTTAAGTCTTAGAGTCGGTTGGTGAATACGAGACCTGTACTAATAAAATAAAGCACTGTTATTGGTTGCATTTTCTATTGCTAAAGTAACTGGTCTCTTAATTGACGTACTCTGTGGTGATCATTTCATGTATAATCCACTACACTGATCAAAATAGTACAGTGCCCACGTACACGAAGAATGTGAACAAATGCTGTAGCCCTGAATATACTGAAACTGAAAAACGTGAAATAATAGTTTAACGACTCTGTTAACAGAACGTAATTCTTAGTTTAGCGTTTTTGAAACATGGAAACTGTATGCTCATTAGCAGTGCTAAATATGCCAAATTAAAAACGTCGCTGTGGCGGAATGGATATGGTGTCCGCCTTGCGATCGGGAGGTTATGAGTTCGATCCGGACTCGGGTGGCGTTTGAATGATCTTTCTCAAGACAACAAGTACCGGTTCTACCCAGGGAAAGGACTCGAAAGTGTAAATTGCCTCTCTAATCCGAAATGAAGACCAGATATTTGAGAATATAGCCCCCAACCCCTGATGTATCGTCAAACGAATGTATTTGGATTTGAAACAAAATAGCAATTCATCCGATTTCTATCTTGATGAATCCAACATGAAAATGCACTGCGACCCGATCGTCAACTGATGACACATTTATACACAATGATTCAACAATCGTGCATATAATCACGTATACATGTATTCAAAGGAGCATTTCTTATCATACAGCTTCTATATTATTATAATTACGAACCGTGCAAAATCTACACGACTTTGAAGTTACAGTATAAAATATCGTCATGTTAGTAGTTATTCACATGCGACAGAATTTCATTGCAAGTGTAGAACCAGAATTACGCTAGCTTCGAATAACCAAATGCTTCGAAATGCAGACACTTGATTATGAAGAACGTCTTCGACAACACTTTTTAATGTCTAAAGAATAATTTAAAACATCAAACCACCTGGGCCTCTATTCACCAACCTATTCTTAGACTTAAGACTAATAATAAAGAATATTCTTGAAACCGTTTATTTGTTCCAAATGCTCAGTAAAGTTCAATCTTACTAAGTGGTATTTAGACAATCTTATTACAACATTCTTTATGTAGAACAATTTGTTAATGACATAAGCAGCATAAGTACCAAGAATAATTGCAAACGCAGAAGTATATTTTCTTGATTCAAAGTCGGTTCTTTATTACGATGTCTAACAATAAGTCGGTGAATACGGGCCCTGGGGAACAAACTCCTCTCCCTCGGACACTACAGTATAAAACCACGTATCTGAGACATGTAGGTAATCTTTCACGTGCAATAAGTACACACATTATGACGTGATCAAATAATACAAAATACATGCAATAGTTCAATACTGTGGATCTTAACACAATACAGGAAAAGATAATGCGCAATATGGAATTATAATAATGTTTACTGAGGCCAAAAAGAAACTTCCGCTAAGTTTGAATGAATGTTTTAACGTTTGAATAGATTTGGACTTAAATCTTCTGTTTGATACATACAT
The DNA here is from genome assembly GCA_027627225.1 of Congeria kusceri. Lineage (NCBI taxonomy): Eukaryota > Metazoa > Mollusca > Bivalvia > Myida > Dreissenidae > Congeria > Congeria kusceri. The sequence continues at coordinate 796,848 of CM051039.1, forward strand.
GTATAAGTTTGTATAAGGAATCTACTAATATTAACTGGTCGATTTTTCAAAGTAGAACGATTTTACAATAACCACACGTATTTATATGTGTACATCTCTTACATAACCGTGACAATTGGGCATTTACTTAAATACAAAAGTTTCTTTTGGGGTTAAGTATATATCTGTATCAATATAAATCTAGAAACGGCGAAGAATTGATAAGAAAATTCAATTCAGTAAATTTATGAATTTGTAATGGATCCGTGCGTGTGTGTTAAGACACGTAGCCGTGCGTGATTCAAATGATAGAGGATACTCAATTACTACATTTACAGTTTACATCATTTGTGAATTGACTATGTCAATAACTTAAAAAAAGTTTGTTACACGTGTTTATAACTTTATACATAAACGCTTACAAATCCAAACTGACTTGATACCGATTGTTAGTGGTAAACTACCACGAGCCTTTTTTATTATTCTAACATGATACTCGCTAAATTTTCTATAGACAAAGAGCACACTCATCGTTGTTAAACTACCCAATAAACAACGCAAAAAGTAGTCCCGTTTCTGAGCGGAGAATAGTAAAAAGGTAGTTCCAATTACAATTGGAAAAATATATGTCAAATCCTGTTAGAATCGAAATAATTTTCGCATTATCGTTGTTTATCGGCCAGTAAACAACTCTTTTTCGTTCTGATGCGTGGCTATTAAACAACTCGGGTTAACGCCCTCGTGGTTTAATTGTTACGCATCAGAATTCCAAATCGTTGTTTACTTAATCCGTGCATCACCAGTCCTCCACTCCTTGTATTCTTTTCGCCTCATTTGTTTGTCTTTCTAAAACTTAGCATATCCATAACGTATACATCTTTGTCTGGCATAAATGCCCGTCGTTTGTTCTATACAACCCTGCCATTTATATGTGTACAAACAATGTCAAGGAGAGAAACCATATAAGAATTTAATTCTTTCGTTTCAATCCTTTTCTTATTCTTATTGTATTGTGCATCTATTTGTATATTTGCCAGTTGTACAAGAGAAATACATATGTTTAAACTAAATCGTTGTTTATTGGCCTATAAACTACGATAAACCGAAAAATTATTTTTTTTAACTAACACTCAATTGCATGACGCAAATAGGCATTCATGTATCTGGCCATCATTTCAGAAAGGACGGGCGTTTCATCGAAAGCCGATGACAACAGAAACGCTTCATCACAAATTCCCCGTTACCGGAAGGGTAACAGACTGCTGCAGGCGACATAAGAGGGATGTTACCACCCCTGAACAAGACACGCGTAAATTTCAACCTGGAATGCACGGGAAACGCAGAGGGTAAAAAAAAGCAAGTATCAAGGGCCCATCAGCGACACGAAAGTACAAAGACGGTTACGATAATATGTTCTGTGACGAGGGGCGTAGCTAGGCCCATCAGCGACACGAAAGTACGAAGACGGTTACGATAATATGTTCTGTGACGAGGGGCGTAGCTAGGCCCATCAGCGACACGAAAGTACGAAGACGGTTACGAGAATATGGTCTGTGACGAGGGGCGTAGCTAGGCCCCTCAGCGACACGAAAGTACGAAGACGGTTACGAGAATATGGTATGTGACGAGGGGCGTAGCTAGGCCCATCAGCGACACGAAAGTACCAAGACGGTTACGAGAATATGGTCTGTGACGAGGGGCGTAGCTAGGCCCATCAGCGACACAAAAGTACGAAGACGGCTACGAGAATATGTTCGGTGACGAGGGGCGTAGCTAGGCCCATCAGCGACACGAAAGTACGAAGACGGTTACGAGAATATGGTTGGTGATGAGGGGCGTAGCTAGCCACATAATCCTGTTGATTCATAATATTGTTTCTTGTATGCAGCTACTCCCAAACCCCACCCACCTATAGGATTTGTTTTTAAATAATTGTGATTGGTATATTTTAAGCATTCTTAGATGCTTTGTTAAGTACTTAATATCTACATTTTAGGATAACTAGACGATAAAAAACTTTACTTTGAACATTTTATTCTACAAAAAAGCTGCAACATCAATCAAATACAAGCCCCGCGATTTACAAAAGTCTCATTTTCTGTTCTACTTGCCAGCGAACTGTACTATTGCCCTTTTAATTTCACTGTCCATATTTCTGTAGTTTTAAGAGTAGATCTAAATATTTAATATTATTTTAATTTGTTAATTCTCAGCTATAACTGTGTTCCAATACAACCGAAATGAAAAACCATATAATTTATTTATTTAAATTATTAAATTATAATGTCATTGTGCTCTTCCGTATTTTTTGACTTGAAAATTAGCATGAATATCAAATAACAGAGATCTACGCTCCGAAATTCAAAGTACCTTTTACGTCGAGCCAACGTGTATTGCGGTGAAACCGGGCCAGAAGACATGCTCGATGTTTACTTACGTTGTCAGCACCGAGGAGTCCCGCTTTACCATAACCGTAAATGACATCAGAACTACCTGTGCCAAGGTGAACAGTGTACCGGATTTCGTATGTACGATAGTCTAGGCGGAAAATTCAAACTTAAATGCAATCCAGCATGCTGAGGTGAGTCTGGAATGCGCATTCGATCAATGCGGCAACAGAACAACGTGTAATAACCGGAAGCCGATTGTCGGCGAGCACTGAACACCCTCAAGCAGCGGTACATAACACCCTCAAACAGCGGTACATAACACCCTCAAATAGCGGTACATAACACCCTCAAATAGCGGTACATAATACCATCAAACAGCGGTACATAACACCCTCAAACAGCGGTACATCAACAACATTGCATTTCTACGAATGATGCAAGATTTCGGAAGACAGTTTCCAGCAAAGTCCAGAACTAAGTATTCATTAGTGGTTTGTTTCCGAGTCTAAATGGTGAAGCCGCATACTCTTGAGTATGGGGGATAGTTGCAACAATGACCAGAGAATTGAGGAAATGGGCGTCCTGCTGTATCCTCAATTTACTTATTTACGAGCATATTATAGGTACTAGTACTATTTCTCGCAAATCACGCATTTTTTCGATTTCAGTTAATAAACGGATTAATCCGATATATATATCATAGTGTATGCAACATGCAAATGTGTGACATTTAATTGGCAGTCATTCACTACTTTTAAATAAAACCACGTGAAAACTGTATTCCATTTTACAGACAAATTGGCAGACAAATGCTGCAGTATTTACTTATACTCTAACATCCATATGTTTACAATTGAACTTCAAGTAAATGTTACACAGTATACACGTTAGTGTTAGGAGAAAATAAATTACATACTGACAACATTATACCGCATATGCTGAACCAGAAACACACTGCCAAATTCAGAACTTATATGAATAACGTTTTTCAACTGTCTTTTTATCGTTTCGGGGAAAGCATAGTTTCGAGAAGTCCTAAGAACAAAATACACACATAAAATTTTTCAATTTTTTTTCCAAAAATTAACATTTTAATTATGACACTTTAATTTTGAGTAAGACATTTACCTATCAATAAAAGTATTTTGTTACAAAATTATTATCAATATAAACGATTCTCATTCAATACATTTCCTATTCAATCTAGAATAATACAACATAGACTGATTGCAATATCATTTAGTTTTTGTTTACCTTTTTTCTTAAATCTTTGCAAATACATTCCCGAGGATATGCATTGGGAGTGCATGACAAAGTAACGAAAGTGTATTGCCTGTGTAGAATAATTATTAATGCTTTGAAATTCATAGGTATGGGTATGTGACTATTAATTCATGTACCTGTGTTAAGAAATATATGTTTGTGAAATAACTATTAACTGTTTCCATTAACTATACTTTTGATACTGTTAACTATGCGCAAACGGAAAGCACTAGGCTAGCGTACATATCGGTATTGAATGGAACCCGTTAATGTAAAACACGTAACTTACCTTTGCTGACGTCGTTTCCCAGACAACGGTGCAGCCGCGTTGCACACTCCACGTGCTTGTCTGTAGATGAGTTGCACACTCCACGTGCTTGTCTGTAGATGAGTTGCACACTCCACGTGCTTGTCTGTAGATGAGTTGCACACTCCACGTGCTTGTCTGCAGATTAGTTGCACACTCCACGTGCTTGTCTGTAGATGAGTTGCACACTCCACGTGCTTGTCTGTAGATGAGTTGCACACTCCACGTGAATGTCTGTAGATGAGTTGCACACTCCACGTGCTTGTCTGTAGATGAGTTGCATGTTCACACATAGTTTAAGTTATTAATAACGAAATATTTCCACCTCGCAATAGTCACAAGAACGTAATTTCCACCTCGCAATAGTCACAAGAACGTAATTCGCAACTTTATCCAGAGCTTACACTTTTACTTAAGAGTGTATACATACACGATCGTTATCCACGTGTTTAAAGACATTACAAATTAAATTCAATAAATGCATAAAAATACAGGCACTTTATTCTAATTGAATGTCCACAAGTTTAGAATTGCACATCAAACATCAATAATACAGCATTTTACCCCAGTGTACACAATCCATGTCGTACACGAAACTTACCGTTACTGTCTGTTTTGTGTGTGTGAAATATCGTGCAGTTTCATTTGGATTATAAAAAGATAAATTTAATCCGTTCTCACCAAACTAAAATGCACTGTGTGTTTTTTTTTCAATGTGTGTCAAGTATTTTGGTAATAGTGAACATTGGGAAATGAAATTTGCAGGAAAATGAAACAGGAAGTTATTCCAAATTGTTGAGAGCTAAATGTTAAGCAACACAACCACACGTCGTAATCCCGCAACAAAACCACGCGTCATAATCACGCAACACAACCATGCGTCGTAACCATGCAATACAGCCACGCGTCGTAATCACGCAACACAACCGCGCGTCGTAATCCCGCAACACAACGACGCGTCGTAACCACTACACACAACCACGCAACATAATCACGCAATACAACCACGCGTCGTAAACACGCAATACAACTATGCGTCATAAACACGCACCACAACCACATGTCATAATCACGCAACACAAATACGCGCCGTAATTACGCAACACAACCATGCATCGTAAAGACGCAACACAACCATGCGTCGTAATCATGCAATACAACCACGCGTCGTAATCACGCAACACAAATAAGCGTCGAAATCTAGCAACACAAATAAGCGTCGTAATCACACAACACAAATACGCGTCATAATCACGCAATACAACCTTGCGTCGTAATCACGCAATACAACCACGTGTCGTAATCACGCAACACAACAACGCGTTGTAATCATGCAACATAACTACGTGTCGTAATCACGCAGCACAACTAAGCGACCCAAATACGCAACATAAGCATAGAAAACAACCACACAACACAACCATATGCATCACTCTCAGACAACTCATGACTTAAACACGTAACATCACCAATAACATGAATAAGCAAGCAAAAACCAGGCGGTAATTCCATGCGAAATAGCAATAAGACAAAACTGTTTTACGTAAAACGAGCACGTGAAATACCCATATATCCGGTTAAAACATATGGCTAAATGAATAATTGATGGGCATTGAACGTAAAAAAATATATTCCACAGGTAAAACGTGCTAATTGATAACAAGGATTATTAAACAGGTACAAGAAATAATGCAGATGTACAGTTAGTTGTACCCAAAGAAAAATGCACATTCTAACATGATACTCTGATAGATTTTTCTATAAACAAAGAACAAACTAATTGTTGTTAAACTACCCAAGAAACAACGCGAAAAAGTAGAGACTGACGTCATTATTTCAGTTTTTATCAATGAAATTGACGTCACACTGGATCTATATCATCAGTGCCATCACTGGTAACAGCGGAGACGCGCGTTCAAACGTTCGGGCGGGAAGTTCGGCGCAACATAGTAAAATGTAGTTCTTATTGTAATCGCAAATTTTTTTGGTCAGATTTGGGTTAAAAAAAAACAATCGAAATAATTTTCGCATTACCGTTGCGTATCGGCATATAAACAACTCTTCTGATGCGTGGCTATTAAACCACGAGGGCGTTAGCATCAATCCTACGCATCAGAACTCCAAATCGCTGTTTATTGGCCGATAAACAACGATAAATCAAACATTATTTCATAAATATATTATTATTATTTCTGTATGTAAAATGTGCATGTTCACCACAACAGCAATAGTTTGGTTTTCACAGAAAAATACAACTTCAGTAACGACTAACAGTTGTAAGTAATGTGTACATGCATAAGGACAAAGTGTTCAATGGATTACAGCCATTACAAAAGCATCTTATTTTGTAAATTCGTGTCCTCCTACACGTTCGTGTGCTAAACTATGGCGTAATTATCCACCCAATGACGTGACGTCACGAGTCCGACATCTATGAAAGTGGGACTTAAAGAATCCATTAACTCAGAGGAGAAAGAATATTCGTATATCTTTACTATAAATTACAAAAGACAATGCAAACGATCTCTTAATTGCATTTATTATATTTATTGTGTTGATTTCATTCAACTTTTTATAATTATTGTTCACCAAGATTTGAGTTTAAACAATCGATTCTGTTTAAATTAACATAAGCTGAATTGATATTAAGCGGCAAAGACAAAGAACATCACAAAATCTAACAAATGTGAAACTCGATGCCAGTGCTTTCGGGTATGATGCCATCTAAAGCTGCGCACGAACTTGCGGGAATTTGCGAAAGTCCAAATTCGCTGTAGAGTCCTGTTTTTGTAAGTAAGAACACGGATTTTACATCACGTGTTACTATTTATGTAACATGAATAGTGAGTTTATAATCCGATCAATTATATTTGCGTTGTTTGTGTAACAGACACAAGCTTGCAGGTGTAGAGGCTATTAAAATATTCTCCAGTTTAACGCTACTATACTTTCCGTTGACAACTAGGCTTATGGACGGAACATAAGCATGTGATTGAATTGAGATTTTGTTTGAAATGTGTCCAAAGTCTTTCAAATTCTTGACCACTGTCAAAGCTTCATTTCAAGGAAGAGATCTTTTCTGCAACGCGACAGACATTTCCTCAACCAAAATAAAAAGCTGATTTCCTTAAATCTTCACGAACAAATGCTTCCATCGGAACCGCAATGCAATGGACATTTGATTTTGATTGAGGCCGTTTTCTGACAGGAATGGAAAATATAGCAGCGGCTTCAACATTCCACACACCATCAGCATCATGGTCATCCATAATATAATCATTATCATCGTCATCGTCGTCATCATTGTCATTATCATTATCTTCATCATCATTGTCGTTGTCAGCAGCAGCAGCATCATAATCATCATCACCGTTGTCTTCATCGTCAGCATCATCACCGTCGTCGTTGTAAACATTAATTACAGAAGTATTATGATCAACATGCATCGATTATCGGAAAATGGGCGTATTCAGACTCTCGGCATACACATGAACAATGGAACAGACCTGGTCGTTATATTGCCATGGAAATGGCGTAGAAATCGTAGCTTCCGCTGTGTACTTTCCGGCTCACAATTTCTTAAATAGCAATGGAATGTTCCAAAATGGTGTACGCATTAATTCAAAACCAAATAAGAGCGCTTCACTGACCAGCACTCTCTCAATATATATCCCATACTGAATGATTATGTCTGTAATCAGCGTACTATTTAAGATGTCAAACACCAAACATGGTTCAAAAACTGGGAAATGCTGACTGGATGAAGAATGGGAAGCCACAAGTTTGAATAGCTCACATAAATCATTCTTAGCGTCAGCGATGTGTAGCCCTTATACGTGCATTAAATGGACACACGTGCTTTTTTAATATGAATTGAATGTCCAGGTAATAACGGCATCCAAGCATATAAATCTGTCAGTTATATTTGAAACAACTAACATAGTTAAGTGGCACTTTATACGTAATGTTGACTAAACTGACAACGACGTCAGCGCCGTTATGCTGGAAATCGTGCTGTCGAGTAATAGCCGTTAGGTACCTTTTTATATAATAAATGTATTTATTGTATACCTATTCTTTCGTATTTTGTTCCCCAATATTTTGGTATCAACAAATGCATGAATAACTTAAATAATCGCAACTGACATTCTTATAAATAAAGAAAATTTAACAATTTCCATTATTTCCATTTGGTGCGTTATAACTTTTGTCAAGTGTATGTCACTGTTCTACTTAAAACTTTAACAAATAGTCCTGATAGATTCATGTTTATTGCCCTGTACAATTCACCAGTTTGTGATAAAAGAAATTATAATTATAAATCCAGTGTACACATTTATTGAACAGCCCTGTTATACGACTATATTTCATGCCATATGTAACATAGGGTATGTTTTTGGTAATAGGGTTGAAATCATTTTAGTTAATGAAAAAATGAACATAATCTGGTGTGCATGACAAAACATTTAAAAGGTTGGTACATTTAATATCATGAACTCAGATTTAAGTGTCGAACTTTGGGTTAAACCATTCTCAATAGTGTTCGATCACGAGAGACTTAAATCTAATGACAAAACGGTCCACAGAAAATGTGTTCCAAATTCTAGAAGGGCCATAAATAACATGTAGTTTGGTCACAAAACAAAACAGTCAAAGACAGACCACTTTTAAGACGAAGTGGTCCTAAAGCACATCGGTCAAGAGACAAATCAGACCTAAAACAGATCGGTTTCCAAACAATTCGGATATTCAATAATTCAGCCACTAGACAAATCGATTCCAAGACAAATCGGTTTCTGAAGTAATTGAATGTGTGTTTTAATTTTATTATTAGCAACATGTTTACATTTAACATGTGGTTAAAACTGTTAGAAAGGCTGCTAGTGACAAAACGAGGGTCCAACAAACGCCCAACCCAGAGGAGAAAATAATATATAAATATTGCATTCTTTGAGGGTGATAGTGCATTTTGTCAACCCGAGGAAATACTGTTGGCCAAGGCGGAGCTGCGGGCAACAGTATTTTTCGAGGGTTGACAAAATGCACTATCGCCCTAAAAGAATGCAATATTTCTTTTATAAGACCAATACAAGGGCTTCTCAATACACAATGAGCTTTTTTAACACATAGTAATTTACTCACTGTTTCATTAGCGCCTTTTAACTCCAATCAACTTGTCTATCGCTACGACGTCATAGCGGGTGATATTGCGGTGAGATATTTAAAATTGTTGACTGCATCGTTTTTATATTAACAAAGAAAGAAAACAAAAGGGTGAAGTATAATAATATATATCCAGATATATGTAAAGCACTCGATTTCAATTAGACGCTACATGCAATGAAGCCTTACTATTTCATGCACTCTGCATGTTTTGGTTTCAATGTTTTAACTTTCGTTTTGTATTGAGACTTTAAACAAGTTTATGTCCAACTATTTATTTAATGAGAAACACAAGTCCTGAGTAGTATTTGAGAAAATTCATTCCTTGGGTAGAACCAGTACATGATGTATGTGAGAAAGTTCATTCCATGGGTAAAACCAGTACTTCGTGTATGTGAAAAAATTCATTCCTTGGGTAGAACCAATGCTTGATGTATGTGAGAAAGTCCATTTAATGGGTATAACAAGTACTTTGTGTATGTGAGAAAGTCCATTTAATAGGTAGAACCAGTACTTTGTGTATGAAAAACAGTCCATTTAATTAGTAAAACCAGTACTTTGTGTATGTGAGAAAGTCAATATGATGGGTAGAATAAGTACTTGGTGTATGTGAGAAAGTCCATTTCATGGCTAGAATTAGTACTTGGTGTATGTGAGAAAGTCCATTTCATGGGTAGAATTAGTACTTGGTGTATGTGAGAAGTCCATTTCAGGGTTAGAACCAGTGCTTGGTGTACGTGAGAAAGTCCATTTCATGGGTAGAATTAGTACTTGGTGTATGTGAGAAAGTCAATTTCATTGATAAATCAGTACTTGGTATATGTGAGAACGTCCATTTCATGACTAAAATTAGTACTTGGTGTATGGGAGAGAGTCCATTTCCTGGGTAGAATCAGTACTTGGTATATTTGAGAAAGTCCATTTCATGGGTAGAACCAGTGCTAGATCTATGTGAGAAAGTCCATTGCATGGGTAGAATTAGTACTTTGGTGTATGTGAGAAAGTCCATTTAATGGATAAAACCAGTGCTTGATGTATCTGAAAAATTCCATTTCATGGGTAGAATCAGTACTTTGTGTTTGTGACAAAGTCCACTTCATGGCTAGAATTAGTACTTGTTGTATGTGAGAAAGTCCATTTCATGAGTAGAACCAGTACTTGGTATATGTGAGAACGTCCATTTCATGGGTAGAAATAGCACTTGGTGTATGTAAGAAAGTCCATTTCATGGGTAGAACCAGTATTTTGTGTATGTGAGAAAGTCCATTTCATGGGTTGAATCAGTATTTGGTGTACGTGAGAAAGTCCAATTTATGGCTAGAATTAGTACTTGGTGTATGTGAGAAAGTCCATTCCATTGGTATAATCAGTATTTGGTATATGTGAGAACGTCTATTTCATGGCTAGAATTAGTACTTCGTGTATGTGTGAAAGTCCATTTCCTGGGTAGAATCAGTACTTTGTATATGTGAGAAAGTCCATTTCATGGGTAGAACCAGTGCTTTATGTATGTGAGAAAGTCCATTGCACAGGTAGAATTAGAACTTGGTATAAGTGAGAAAGTCCATTTCATAATTAGAAAAAGTGCTTGGTATATGTTAGAAAGTCCATTTAATGGGTAGAACCAGTGCTTGATGTGAGAAAGTCCATTTCCTGGGTAGAGTCAGTACTTGGTATATGTGAGAAAGTCCATTTCATGGGTAGAACCAGTGCTTGATGTATCCGAGAAAGTCAATTGCATGTTTAGAATTAGTACTTAGTGTATGTAAGGAAGTCCATTTAATGGGTAGAACCAGTATTTGGTGCATTTGAGAAAGTCCATTGCATGGGTAGAATCAGTACTTGGTTTATGAGAGAAATTCCACTTCATGGCTAGAATTAGTTCTTGGTATGTGAGAAAGTCTATTTCACGGGTAGAACCAGTGCTTGATATATGTGAGAAAGGCAATTTCATTGGTAGAATTAGTACTTTGGTGTATGTGAGAAAGTCCATTTTATGGGTAGAACCAGTAATTGATTAATGTGAGAAAGTCCATTTCTTGCATAGAATCAGTACTTGGCGTATGTGAGAAAGTCCATTTCCTGGGTAGAATCAGTACTTGGTGTATGTGAGAAAGTCCATTTCCTGGGTAGAACCAGTGCTTGGTATCTGTGAGAAAAGTCATGTTAACCTACTCTGTCTATGGAACTGACAGATTCTTCAGCTTGCAGGCCAAACACTATATCAGTTTTGTAATGTGACTCGCAAATGGTTTACTACAACTAACTAAACAGTTCCTGAATTTATTTTTATAGAAAATAAGACAAATGGTTGTAATGTGCTTTCTTTGAATTCAAAGTGTAATACAGAAATGTGCTATTTAGACAGTGACCACATATGCAACTACATGAAAGGAATTACAAGCCAAGAACTTGCTCACTATAACTGTATCATTTCCAGGCAGTTAATCAGATGAAAGTCATAATATCAGCAATATGAAGGACATATTCCGTTTGGGGCATTCTATTTGACCAATTTTGTTAGCAGGTAATGAATGGCAATTATAAAGCCACAACGGACAGGGAAAATAATGCATGGTAACCATCTTAATAAAGGGGTTCCAAAAAACTGAGGGTAGACATTCAGCAACATATTCGCTCTGAGTTAATGGAATCAAACTGTAATGCCAGATCAACTTCTCCAAGAAATGTAGTCAAAATCTACAAAACAAAGACCAGGGTGTATAAATACAATTCCTGCAAAACAAGAGCACCACATCCCCAAACTACAGGACATATACTGAAGCACCTGGAAAAGCGGCGAAACATGAAGATGAGCTGAGCGCTCTGTATGACAGTCGGTGCGGGTTGGCACCCTACACCCCAAAAACACACAGTCATGCTTCTCTTAAATACATTTGATCATAGCCAACATGGTTGCTAGTTAAGATATCAACACTATTTGATTTCATATATTGTATATTTGCAAACTCTGCAATTATATTTGCTTATTCAATTTTATGATTTTCAGAAAAATGACCTAACAGATGTAAATCTTAAGTTACATTTAAGCTGTTTGCATACTGAAATTTGCAACTGAATTTCGTTAATAATGTGCTTGTTAAGGGTTTTAAACACATTTCCATATGTGAATATTTTCTATTATTTCTTTAAAACTGATCTTAAGATGGTACCAAACAATTTAATTAATGCAGATAAGCACTTTGAATGGCACCAAACAAGTTGCTCTTAACCCCTGACAGTGTTTTTGTAAGGAGACGAAACCTGTTGTGCAATGTATCTGGGAGTAACTCAATATGTATGAGTACACATCTTTAATCTACAATACATTCATGCAATCAAACAAGCATGACATGTACATTGCAAACGGAAGTCTGGGTTTGATAGAGACGGTTTATTTCAATGAATGGACAATACAACACTCCAGAACACTTATAATGCTCTCTAGCATCAGCTGCAGCAGAATGGTTTATTCAAAAACCTGTCATACACTTTATTTCATGCTCACAAGGATCAAAGCAATTATTTTTTGTCAAACACAACAAAACATATATTACTCTCTAATGTATAAAGACATCATGAAATTAATAAAGCAGAATACTTAGAACTTATCAATAAAGGTAAATTTGCAAATATTAGCACAGTTTTAGTTGTATTTTTTTTTTTTTTTTTTTTTTTTCGCCGTATTTAAGAGTATTTCAGTCCTATAACGACGGTTAGTTAACTTACTCACACTTTTCCTGGGTAAGCTGGTTTACCAGTACTAAGTGCACATACTTTTGCCAGTAACTGACAATTGCCCTTCTTGAATCAGAGTTAGGGGGAGAATGGCCGTAGAAATAATTTCAAGACCAATCCCCATACAAGTTATGTTGCAGAGCTGGGAATTGAACCTGCGATCCTTTGATTTGTAGTCCAGCGCTCTACCAACTGAGCTAACTGGCCCGGCTTGTGTTTTTTTCAACATACACATGTCATCCAAACAAAAAGCAGTGCCCATTGTATTTTGGCCAGTATATGGCCCAGAGTCTCACGGAAAGTAGAAATACTGCACCCTAAATTTGTTGGTCACAATACTGCCACATTATTTCTTCTCATATGAATCATTTTGTAAATGGGCACTCATTTTTTTCCAAAATGGTTTCATCTTGGCATAGAAAACTGTCCATGTACTAAACTCTAAAATAATGAATTGTGTTTATAGGTTTGTGAAACTCATATCATATATGTTAGATGTGTCGTTTTTAAAAATTCTCAGATGCACTGCATTTAGTCCCATCCTTACAATTTATTGTTTGTCACACACTCAATAGACAGACCAAGACAACGAAAAAGAATGCTTGAATGATATTTCTCAAAAGACAGCAAGTACTGGTTCTACCCAGGAAACAGACTTGAAAGTTTCTCAATAAACAACAGGCTTTGGACACATTGAAGCTAAAATAAATAGGATTTAAACTTATGGAAACTACAGAACAGAATAACCTACCTACCCTAATTTTTTTGGACATGTTACCTGAAACAAACTTTTTTTTTTACTCCTAATTATGGGTTTCTGACACAAAATGTTCTTTAAGAGTAGCAAGGTAGACACCCAAAGATAGAATGTTTCAGTATTAACTATTTCCCTATGAATCTGGGACCAGTAAACTTGTTTCGGTTTTCTTGCATTACAAAGTTAGTTCATTTGTATGGCGACTGAATACAGCATTGCAGCATCCAAGATAGAATGCTTCAGAATTCAGCATTTCTCTGTGAACCTGGGACCAGGAAGACATGAAGCCAGTCTTTTGCATTTGAAGATTGGTCAATGTGTATTCCAGTATATGGACTGTTTCAGAACAGATTGCCCAGAAGATAAAATAAATCGCGGGAAAAACAGAATATTTGCAGAATGCTAGTGAATTTTTTGTCATATATCATCTTTTCACTAGTATGCGAGTATTCACTGATCAAATTGCAAGATCTGTGGCATGAATTATGTAGTGGACGAAGCTTAACTGCAATGGGAGATCACTATTTGATGTTTATAAGCACACATGCATGAAGTCTGACATACCTCTACCAAAAAACAAGACTTTTGACCACAAGGTGTCTAGACTATGAAACATTCCAATGTTCAATTATACCTTTCAAGCAATGCGTGTTAGGGACGAGAATTTAAAAGTTGAAGTTTTTTTTTAGTGCTTGATTCACTAGGTTTTAATGAAGAAAACAGTGATTGGATCAATATATGGTAAACAATTTACCAGTAATAGTCAATGGGAATTACTTCCCTAATCAACAAAGGATTCATTTACCCATGTTGTTAACTCTATTTCATTTTAATACTTATCTGATATCCAATACTCATACTAAGTTCTACAATAAGAACATGTTAAGCGTTCAAACTCATCACTGTGCAAGTCTATCTGTCACCAAGTAGAATTTTCAATAATTCTGCCTAAGTAGGTTATCTCAAACTGGTTCACTCTGTGTGGCACATTTTCCCACATATTTTAAATCCTAACCATAACCCTTAACTTAAACTGCCAACTGGTGATAGTTTCAACAAATCAATTATGAGATAAAAATAATTAAAGATTATAACTGTCTAAAGAACGTCCTTACTGCATAATTTTTACTTTCAACCCTAACCCCAGTAAACTTAAAGAATACCAACATATTAGCAAATAAAAAAGAACCTAGATCGGAAAATATTAATCCAATCAATTCCCAACAATGGTAAAACAACAATTGCATGATGCAGTATTAAATGCTATGAGGTAACTGGGTGAGAACATTGTGCAGCCAGTCTGGGACTCGAACCCGGGACCTCTCACATACATGGCGAGTGCTCTACCAACTGAGCTAAACTGGCAGGTACACAATCTCTCCCCTATAGTACCCTTTAACAGTTTACATCAGTAACATGTATTTTGTCATTCTAAATACAACCAATGAAATAAATTCTGGCTAAACAATTACTTGTTCAGGATTTATAATAATTTTATTTCTGCTAAAACACATTTTCTGCCCCCAAAGGAGGGCATATAAAAATCAAACCGTCCATCCATCCGTCTGTGCATCCATCTGTCTTTATGTGTCTGTGCATCCATTTATCCATCTGGACAAGGTTTAAGTTTTTATCATGCCATATATCTTGAATACTATCAAAGGTATTTACTTACAACTTGAAGTACTTCTATAGTATCAATGTCTCCACCAGGGAAAGAAACCCCCGTAACTCTCTTTTGTATTTTGACAGATTTATGCCCCTTTTATAACTTCGTCAGTTTGGTTTAAGTTTTTCATAAAGTCCAATATCTAGAATTCTATTAAAGGTATTTACTTGAAACTTTAAATACATCTTTACTATAAATGTCTCCTCCAGGAATAGCAACCCTCCTAACTCTGTGTTGTGTTTTGACAGATTAATGCCCCTTTTTTTAACTCAGACATTTTGTTTTTTTCTAAAGTTTTTTTTTACAGCAGCCACTTTAAATTGAAAAAAAATTCAGCTGAATAAATTATGTTTATATTTTTCAGTCACTTTTATTTACAAAGATTCATTTTCATTCGAACCTACGACCACCTGGATAAAAAATGTGTAGCTTTAACCACTCAACCATTGTGACTAACAATCATGGTGGTGATTGTGACTTACAATTATGGTGGTGATTGTGACTAACAATCATGGTGGTGATTGTGACTTACAATTATGGTGGTGATTGTGACTAACAATCATGGTGGTGATTGTGACTTACAATTATGGTGGTGATTGTTAATTACAATCATGGAGGTGATTTTGACTGACAATCATGGTGGTGATGGTGACTTACAATCATGGAGGTGATTTTGACTGACAATCATGGTGGTGATTGTGACTTACAATCATGGTGGTGATTGTGACTTACAAAATTTGAATTAATGATTTTTCATTAACAACACTATATTTTCAATATTTCTTTGTCAGAAGTATTATTTCATGTGTGTATGTATGTAATGTATGTCACTATTTGATCTATGACAAAATAATTGAACTTTTGTTAATTTGTCAATCTGTGAACAGGTCACTTTAATAGCAGTAAGAAATAAAGACTTCAAGGCTTCCAGGTAGACACAATCAAGCACATGTATCCATATCTCCAACTGCTGAGAAAAAACCCGTATGAAACAAGGAAACTTAGCTAAAAACTCTATCAAGTACTAACTGATAAACATGAGCAAAATTACCATGAAATATATATGCAACATGACCACAATCACTATTAAACTATATCAATTTAAAGCTTATACATTTTAGTACTTCTTTAGCCTTGGACAGAGTGTCTTTCAGACAGTTTGAACATGAACATTTTAAGCAGTTACAGTGCACGGTGCCATTAACATTTGGTTGGATATAATGGAACTGATGTGGTCGTCTGCAGGAGTGCAGAACGTAGAATCAAATAGAGGCATTTTAAATAAATCTTTAATTCGGAGACTGCGTGAATTTTTAGAGCCCTGACTACTTAAGCTCCATGCGACAGAAACATGCAGAATTAAACGGGCATATTGACAGTATTTTCCATAAATATAGACAAGTATTAAAATAAGGTTTATCCCATTTCTTCACGAATATATTGTAAGTAGAAATAATATATTTATGGAATTGTTAAGAAAAAATTATATACAATGCAGGATTTGAACTCACTCATACAAAATCGCGCAATCAATGAAAACTTTTCCATGTTACAATACAGTTATCAATCGTGCGCAGGCGCAGTGCGGTACTTCATGTGCATTTCATTCATGTTGATTTTCTTGCTACTACTAATTTTCTCTCACCCGCGAAAAGTGTCATGGCGACTACTTTTTAAAATTATAAAATATATTATTTTACTATTTGTTTATAAAAACCAGACCTATGTAGGAAGCAATATTCAATAAATACCTCTTGAAATATAAGTTCATTCATAAAAATATGATACCATATTATCCATCGATATGCCCCTTTAACATATGCAGGCAAAAGTCATATCTTTTCCATTTTCAAGTCTGTTTAATTAGTAGAACCAGTATGAGTGTCAAGTCAATTTTTCAAAGATTACTATTGATAAATCACGTAAGTCCATTTGTTCAAATTGTCTTACAAATAACAAACTTTAGTGTTATTGAATTAATCAAAATGTTTATTTGTAATGTCATTTTTCAACACAAAATATTATTTATTGTGACAATCCGGCATACAATTTTCAATCAAACCATAATAATTGTCTTTACACTATTAGTAATGCATGCAATACTTAAATATGAAAACAAGGAACTTATGCTTGTCATATCATAACACTTTTGAATTTTTTAGAAATTGGGGCTGGGATTATGAAGTGGAAGACCCTCAAATACTCATGTAACTTGATACTTGCATCTTTTATTCTTTTTTCTCAGTTTTAATGTACTTTGCTGCAGACTGTTTACTACTTCGAGTATTTAACCAAGTATATTTCACCATTGCTTCAAAGTAACCCCAACAATTGATCAACCAACCCATAACAATAATGCAGGGGAGATCACTGTGATCGTTTTAGTTTGAGGAGTCTTAGGCTTAACAAAGTTAATGATTTGTTTCTCAGGCAGCGCCGCAACGTATTTTACAGGCCTGCCACAAATTTGATTTAATGCCAAAAAAAAATTATTTACTATTTTTTGACGATCGCGCTCGGGTTTCAGAGGAGCAGTCCAGAAATAAGTTAATACAAATAAAACTTTGCAGAAAGTGTTTCTAATAGCGTGTTACCAAACAAAATACAAAAACTATGCATTGAAATCTGTTAATTATTAACATTTTGGTAAGCTGCTATCGTCTATTTTTCTGTATTCGATAACTGGTGATGACTCTGGAGTAAAGAAGCATGTACATTATAGTATATTCCGCTCGTACCAAGTGCTTTTGAACAATGCCTTTCGTAGAGAAGAAACAGATTTCAGACGAATAAACACCATAAACGTTCATACGAACTATTACTTAAAGTACGATGTATTGAATTAGATCCCATGGACAGCGGCTTAAAATGAAAAGAATCTGCATTTTAACATTGCGGAAGAAGAGTAACCCGGTGGAGATTTTGGTGTTTGCAGTTACTTTCTTCTTGTAGGATTTAATTATATAAATCGGATATACACAAATTGCGACATACTGTGTAAATTTGAAAAAACAGTCATTTGCGATTGAAAACCTTTATAAATATTGTCTATTTGTTGATTTAAACTTTTGTGTCGTAGATCCTTTTGCTTGTGTAATAGCATTCCATATTTTTTTTATAGAAAATCTGTGTCAATATAAGTCATATGGAAAACAAACAAAAGTGCCAGCTGCATTTTCGAGTGTAAATTTTCCTTTCCAAAAATTATTGGGGATTAATTCCAAAAATAATTCCTATTTGTTTACAGTTAAAAAATATGAATTACGAAAAGTTAAACTCATACATAAAAGTACTTTAAAGCTATTGGTATATCAATTTGAAGGAACTTATGTTAATTATGAACATTCAAATAGATTGCCTTTTTACGTCAGCTTGCATAATTGACTATATGTGATTAACAAATCTATATTTATAAAAAGGGATGCTTATGTTATTTACACTTAAAATTGACTTTAATCTGTACTTATTTACTTGTTTTACAAGCCATTACATATTGCCAATAAAAAAGTGTAGGAGAAAAAAAAATACTTCAATAAAAAAATTTGCCCTCTCTTCTGATTTTTTTAGAAAAAGTGCCTGAGAAACAAATCATTTTTTTTTCACCTAACAGAGTTCTCTCCCTGAAATTACAAAAAAACAAGTAATCTGCACTAGGGATTACTGTCACATTTTCTACTGAACTCGCTACACCAGATACTTATGACTTTATAAGAATATTTGATACACAAATTGTCATTCATGCAAACTATAATTTCAAGCAAAGAACACTCCTGTTGTTGTTATCAGCGTACCATCCAGTTTAAGTATGGTTGCACTCAAACTACAATACATATAGAATAATATGCTAGTATGGTGTTCTGAGAACTCGTATCAGCCCAGTTGGTTGTGTGAAGTCGTACCACACAAGAGGCGCAGAACAACATACTAGTGTAATATTCCATTTATTATATACCTTTTTCAGCATAACATTCTTTAAAATACCAAAACAAAGTACGCACTATTTTATTCACGTAGACTATTTTTATCTCGGAAATGAGTTGTGTAATGATGACATAATTATATGCCGCTTAACGACTATGTCAAACATTAGCTCCGAGTGGATATAGAAATCTACATGCGATGCTGTGTTTAGTGGATATTACTGAATCATTTTTAATTGAGTTGGATTAAATACACAATAAATCACAATCACTGTTTGTCATTCTTGTTTGCCTTTTGGTTTAACGAGGGTGAATTTTAATAATAATGGTTGGTTGCAATAAAACAGCAGTAAACTTGTATGGTTTGTTTCTGGACCATATGTTGAAATTTGTGGAAGAAATTATGTATTGGATGCCTTATAGAAGAGACGTTCACCAGAGTTGAGATAAGCAAATGATTTTATTTATGTTCTATTTATTTGATAAAGGTATACTGAGCAAGCCAAACTAGAAATCTAGGTCTAACTTGACAATATTGAAGTTGTAAATATGCATTCCAATAATTACTGGATTCGACCAAGTGTTTGTGTTAACACGGGCTACTAGTATGATACGGAAAAAAGAAAACGCTAGTAGCAAATATGGTTTCCTGTATTTGAGTGCTGAATACTGTATATATCGATGACAGCAAAACGATAGGTATATGATAAAGACTGATATGATCATAAACTCTTCAAAAAACAATAATAACTTGGGTCTTGAAGAATTAAGTATTAGGTTAATTTTAATTTACACTTACATGTTTTTGTGAATATTTCTGGGCCAAGTGTGAGGTTCGTGCGCACATAAGATGGTTTAAACCCCAAATGCTTTGCATTGACCGTTCCAAGGCGGTGACCCCAGTTTTGTTCATGTGTGTTTTGCGTTTGATATGTGTTTATGTGATGTCCTGTGTATTGTTTTTGGCAATTGGTCACTTGCCATAAATAAAAGACCTCGGGCTGCTAATAAGAGTTCTCTCCTGCTGTCGCAGCTAGAGTTTCGCTTTGTTTATATTCCTATAATCAAAGATTCATGTTTACATACAAGACAGGATGCATTGCAACTGGAAAGCAGAGATGTAATTTTCCCAATCTACAACCATGACAACAGAAATCAGCCTCAGAATCTCACGAATAGCATTGTCAAGTACCAGAGCAAGACTGCAGTGGACGGATAGGAATGAATCACTGAAATTGTTAATGAGGGAATACAAAAACAACTTTGGTTGGAAGATCTCACAACTACTTGCTGCGTAAAGTATTGACAAAATAAAAGTAATTACAATTATCTGTGTAACTCATTGTCTACAAAAGTTTTAGATTGATTACATTTCATGAAAGGTAATGATCTAATTGAAATTCCAAGTGTCATTCAAAACTTATATCTCTGCAAACATTAAATGACATTCCACTTTAAATTTAGCAAGTTTTTTTAAGATCCTTGGATTTCTTTTACCAACAGGATCAATAACTGGTTTTACTGGTCTGATCTGACTAGTTTCAACATATTAGATGTGCATGTTTGGTCAACACTGGCTCAACTATTAAGGCCTGATTGTGCATAAAAGACAATTTGGTGACAGACAGCCGTCAACGCAGAAGAGGTTCCCTATACCGATAGCTTACCAATCATGCTGAAAGGTATGCTTAATTGTTAATAGGAATACACGTTGGGTCAACATTTTGTCAACCATAATAGTATGTACCAGACACCTCTGAGCAATTCTTACCTTAGCTTCAGTCAACCCCCGGCTGGACTTGAAATTCAATGTCACCAGTCAGCACCCTGCCTGCCTGTCAGTGACTCCCAGTCAGCTGATATGGTATGCACAAGGACCCCATGCACTGCATTCCTACTTTGTTGCTGTGCAGGTATATGTTAAAGTAACTAACATGCAACACCAATCAAATAAAATGCATGCAAACTATTTAATAGTGTTTAAATACAGGTAAACAGTTTACCCAAGGTGGGCGTGATTTAATGTAAATGACATATTTGTAATAGTAAGTTTGGAAGGATAAATCAAATAAAGGGCAATTACTCTAGAAATACTGAAGAAAGCTACAATTCTTGTTTTCTCCTCTTCATTGCAAAGTCCTCGTTTCAATTATTTTTGAAGCTACACACAAATGGGAACTTACAGATAGCCTAATGCAAAAACTAACAGTCTTTTAGATTATCAACAACAGTAAGCGAAAATGTGCAATAATGAAAATGTGGCATTTACCATGTAACACATTCCATGTGTGACACCAAGTCGGGGACACTCCTTACTGCCTCGTGGTTGTGCAGGCATGCCGGTTATACCTAATGATAGAATAAATGGGACTGGTTATACAACCAGCCATTTGAAACAATTTTTAACACCACACTACCTTATAAACCTATATTGCCTGATAATTGTGCAGTTACTCAGTCATGGTGAGGAAATGGTTGATTCCCAGCTTTAGCCTGGGAGCTCAATTCCATTATGTAAGTATTCTGACACGTAATATTTCTTAAAGTCACCAAGCACTGGTTCTACTTAAGAATGTGTCTTGAATGGTTCTTAATAAGCCAGAGCTATCAATACAACCAAGTCACAAAATAAATAGCTTCAAGCGCATAATTTAAAACAACACTGACATCTTTGTTGATTGTTTAACCATGAAGACTCCTGATGAAAGCTTTTTTGGCCCTGTGACATCAAGAAAATTACTTAATGCTCAATTTAATAGAATGGTTTGAAACAGAAAT
Organism: Congeria kusceri; assembly: GCA_027627225.1. NCBI lineage: Eukaryota > Metazoa > Mollusca > Bivalvia > Myida > Dreissenidae > Congeria > Congeria kusceri. Next base: position 818,812 of record CM051039.1, read on the forward strand.
ATTAAACATACATTACACATATTTTACACATACCATAACTCAACAAGTCGTCACAGTGTTGTTCTTTCATCAATGCTTCACCAGCGCTGTGAGCTTGGATGTGCAGAAGCTGCATGATGCACTTTCTACCACACAGTCTCAAACCCTCGACCAAATGTGCACTCCTGTGACATTCAGTCTGTGTGTCCACATTGTCCAGGCCTCTCCATCTAATCATAGACATTACATACATGCAAAAACCTAAGCATAATGCAATTCACCATTCATTATCAAATGTATTCTCGTTAATGTAGTGGATCTTTCCCACAGGAAAGAAACTGGTTCTACCCAGGTAACAAACTCGAGAATGTTTTAAAAAGCCCCATACTGGTCATGCTATCATCACCAGATCCTGTGAGATGATGGTCCGTGTCAGGAACAATCCTCCACACATATAGGACTAGATTAAACAAGGCATAAATATTCCTGGTCATAGCTTATTCTAGTTCAAATTCTTATAACCTTAATTCATATTTAGAGACTTTAAGACATTTTCAAAGACCAGTCTCTTTGACTCTTATAACAGTAAAAGCTTGTTTTAAGTTCTTATCATTTCAAAACACTGATTTAAAGGCTACATACCACTTTATAAAAATTTTCCAAACATGAAGTTTCTAAGAAACCTTTTAGAAAGGGGTAGAATGTTAGGATAATGCCAAGTGGAACCGGCTTTAGATTGTGGCGATTGCCTGACGCTTGAGTACTAAAAGTCAAAATCAGGTATCGCTTTTGACACAGATTGTTGGAATATCCAAAATATTAATATGGGCAATCAACAGAACACCTTATGAATTTCTCGCAATAAGTAGATTGGATGAAGTTGTATGTTCACTAAATACTAACAATTAACTCATTCAACAATTTTTATGAATAGATAAACAAATAGACATGACAAAAACCAAAACAAACAATAAAATACTAAAATCATTTAATTTCACAGGTGTCTCAATTTCATGCATTTTTTAAAAATTGTTAATTCTAAAACTCACACACTTTTTTGTACATTTTTTAAATATTCCAACAAAAGGAAAATCATATTATTTCCTTTTTTTTTCACTTTTTGACTTAAGAAATAATTATCGATTTATAGTTGTTTATTGGCCAATAAACAACGATTTGGAGTTCTGATGCAAAGGAATTTAACCACAAGGGCATTATCCGGGTTGTTTAATAGCCACGCATAAGAACGACAAAGAGTTGTTTATCGGTCGATAAACAATGACAATGCGAAAAATTACTTGGATTCTAACATAATTTGACATACAGTTGAACCTTGTTATCTCAAACTCGGTTAAGTCGAATTTCCGGTTAAGTCGCAGTAGACACAAATTTCCGATTGTCCATCTTCTTATTTCATATTAAATATTGTTGTTTATCTCGAAGTTTTTAACTCGAAATATCGGATAAGGCGAAGTGAATTTTCATTCCCTAGCTGTAATTTCACATGTATTATTGCGTGTTTTTCTCGAAGTGTCAACACGTTTTGCAGCTTAAACCCAATAATAGCCTAATGACAGATCCCTGTCAAGGTATTTCATACATTGCATACATATTAGCCCGTGTTCTATAAAAAAGTCTTTGATATGGGTTGCGTGCGCTTTAATTTAACTATTTGTTAATTGATGGCGACATCACTGGAAGCATTGGCGGAACAGTCAGAAGATTCCTTGAGCAGCTGCTAGGTAGCGAAGATATAATCAACAGATTTGATGACATCTACCGCTGAATTAAAACAAGAGGGCCCTGAGGGCCATTGGACGCTCACCTGAGACCTTGTAACCCTATTGGAATAGCATCCCCGAGGCGTAGCTTATTTATATCCCAGGGGCAAATATGAACAATCTTGAACAAACCTCTGGGCCTTGCGGTTCTGGTAAAGATGTTTAAAGTAACTTTGCTACTATATAAAGCATGTGACCCCTCGGGGTGCCACCAGATTTGACTCCAGGGGCAGATTTTGAACAATCTTTGGAGAAGACCACTATGCAATGTTACGTACCAAATATAGGAAAGCTGTGGGCCTTGCCGTTTCAGAGGAGATTTTTAGTCATTTTGCTATTTAAGTCTATATAAAACATGTGACCCACGGAACGTGACTAAATTTGACCCCAGCGGCATAATTTGAACAATATTTGTAGAGGACCACTATAGGGATCTTACATATTAAATATGAAACCTCTAGGCCTTGCGGTTTCAGAGAAGATTTTAAAAGACATTTTGCTATTAAAGTTATAAAAAAAATGGCCCCCGGGGCGTGACCAGTTTTGACCTCAGGGGCATAATTCGAACACAGTTTGTTGAGGACTACTATAATATGATGTTACATACCAAATAAGAAACCTCTGGGCTTTGCGGTTTCTGAGGAGAAGATTTTACAAGTCATTTTGCTATTTAAGTCTATATAAATAATGTGACCCCCGGGGCGTGGTCTGTTTTGAGCCCAGGGGCATCATTTGAACAATATTTGTAGAAGACCACAATAGGATGTTGCATACCAAATATGAAACCGCTGGGCCTTGCGGTTTCAGAGAAGATTTTTAAGGACATTTTGCTATTTAAGTTTATATAAACCATGTGAACCCCGGGGCTTGGCCAGTTTTAACCCAATGGGCATAGTTTGAACAATGTTTGTGGAGGACCACTTGAGGATGTTACATACAAAATATGAAACCTCTGGGCCCTGCCGTTTCAGAGAAGATATTTTAAGTTTACAGTTTTTAAATCTATTTTTAGCTCTGGTGACCTACATTTGCAGCGGACCGTAAATTGGAACAACTTTGAAAGAGGGTCACCTAATGATCATTCCTGTGAAGTTTGGTGAAAATCTGCCAAGTGGTTTAGGAGGAAATGTTGTTTGATTGAAAAGTTGATGACGCACGCACGCATACATGCACGACGGACAACGGGCGATCACAAAAGCTCACCATGAGCACTTTATGCTCAAGTGAGCTAAAAAAAACTTTCTGTTCAACACAATCTCCAAACAGAAAGACATAAAACAAAATAAAAAGTGACTTTTTTGTTATGTGTACTATGTTATTTGTGCTATGATTCATATGGTTGTTTTTGTCATGCTTTGATGTGTATGTTTAACTTGTTATGTTTTGTACAGAAATGTAAATTGCATTTGTTACATTTATAAATGTAATAATCAAATAAAATACTAAAATAGTACCGGTAATTTTAATAATAATATCATCTTTATAATAATGACAGCCAAAACGTAAGCATCGACAAACAGTTAAATGTAACCCAATGCTACTTTCACAACGTTCGAGTTCAGATAACTACCGATATCTCAAAGTCGCTATTGCATCCCCGTCAACTTCGAGATAACGAGGTACAGCTGCATGTTTTTGCAATTGCAATTGGAACTACTTTTTACCCTGCTCTGCTCAGAATTGGGAATTCGTTTTGCATCGTTTATTGGGTAGTTTAACAATGATAATTTTGTCCTTTGCCCATAGAAAAAATTAGCGAGTATCATGTTAGAATACACTTTCTAACATAACAACATTTAGTTTTATTTCACTTTATCAAAGGCCACCTTGTTATATACTCAAACTGCAAGAAACATAACCACACATTTGTAAAATAAACTAGATGCCTGTTGGCAAAATGTCGAGCCCATTGTCAATAAAGCAACTTGTATTGTAGTTATTTAATATCTCATTTTTCTAACAAGCAGATGTTCTCTTTTGACCTCTAAGCGTGACCTTGACACTAGAGAAACAGGTCTTGCATGCAACATGGTGACCATTTGTGGCAACTTATTTTAAAATTGCCTGATGAATGATAAAGTTACAGTCCGGAGAAGCTGTAATATGCACATGTTTGATCTTTGAGCTAGGGACACAGGTCTTGCACGTGACATGCCGTCTCCACATGGTGAACATTTGTGGCATGTTATTTTAAAATTACCTGATGAATGAGGAAGTTACAGTCCAGACAAGATCGAATGGACGGACAACTAAGTCAAGCTGACCGCAGGCGGGCTCAACAAAAAAAAAGTATTAACATAGGGTCTTAAAGATCGGATCGCAAAGTCAGCGCAAACTAGACCACCGTGAAATAAAATGATTTTACAGCTAGCATTTTATTCCACATCTACAAGTACACTACCAATAACGCCAATTCATATGGTTGTGTTTTGTCTGCACTGTTTACCAGTAAACTGCGTATTACAATTCACAGGTTCAAAGATGGTGTATTGGCCGAGTACACGTATTGATAATCACACGCACATGTTCTGTATTCAGAACATTTGCAAAGTGGTCTGGAAAATAGTGATGGCAGCTTTTTTATGCACTAAATCTATGATAATATAATGACGGACACAGGGCTATAAGAAAATACTTAATTCTGCGACATGTCGTGCCAAACTTGCATGTGCAATAAAAAAATATTGTGTTTCATATAATTAGAAATATTTTACAAATTTGAATCGAGAGTTACCTTTTGTTTCATACTTTACAGGCTAACTCATTTTTAGTATATGCTACTTTTACTGCACGTTATTAGTTTAGTTTAAACCGATGTATTTTAGCTCGATTGCATCGAAAGCCTAAGGCTTAGTGAGATACTCTCGAGTCTGTTTCCTGGGTAGAACCAGTACTTGGTGTCTTTGGGGGATATCTTGAGTACGTTACAAGAGTGGGGATCGAACCCGGGACATCCCGGTCGCGAGGCGGACACCATATCCACTACGCCACCCCGACCTCAATGTAATGCATGTAATTAACGGGACTTGTTCACAGATTTTCGCATTTTTTGAAGTATGCAATTAAATGTCTTAACTTGACAGATTTAAGCATTGGAATTGAACATGCCCCCGGTTGGTGCTGGGTAGTCCATTTCTTAGTCCAAATTAGGTGAAGGTCAAAGTGAGGTTGGGTGATATGGTGGATTGGGAACGGTCATAAATAACAACTGTGTAAATATCCAAGTGTTGTAGTAAGCGGTGTTGGTGCTAGACGAAACGGTAAAATCTAGTTAACCAAGAACTGGCACTTTTGAATTATTATCAGTCCAAATTAGTTCAAGGTCAAGGTCAAAGTAAACTTGGGTGATGTGGGTGGATTGGGGATGGTCATAAGCAACAACTATGTAAGTATCCAAGTGTTGTAGCAAGCGGTGTTGGTGCTAGACGTGTTGGTGCTATTCGAAATGGTAAAATCTAGTTAACCCAGAAACAGACCATTTGAATTATTCTAAGTGCAAATTAGGTCAATATCAAAGTGAGGTTGGGTGATATGGGTGGATTGGGAACGGTCATAAATAACAACTGTGTAAATATCTAAGTGTTGTAATAAGCAGTGTTGGTGCTAGACGAAAAGGTAAAATCTAGTGAACCAAGAAATGGCACTTTTGAATTATTATATGTCCAAAATAGGTCAAGGTCAAAGTGAGGTTGGGTGATATGGGTGGATAGGGAATAGTCATAAGCAACAACTGTGTAAGCATCAAAGTGTTGTAGTAAGCGATGTTGGTGCTAGACGAAACGGTAAAATCTACTTAACCTTGTCACGGACGGAAGGATGCCGGGGGCATAAAAAGAAAGAAAAGAAAAACAAGAGGGCCATAAGGCCCTAGGTCGCTCACCTGAGGGGCTAAGAAACTACTGTTCTGAGCAGGTTTAATGATGATTTGGCTGAAAATGTGGCCTCTAGAGTGTTCACAAGCTGTTTTTGCAATTTTGCCTGGTGACTTTGTTTTTGACCCCACACAGGCTGTCAACCAAGTTGCACTGAAAATATAGGAACAATATAGGAATATTTTCATCTAAAATACAGGACTTTGGGATGATTTTTGGACAAAATATAGGAATTTTATGGTAAAAATACGTCATCTAAATGAAAATATGGGATCACATTCTAGCCTGATAAGTCTTCCAGGTTGCGTTGTAATGAACAAATTATTTGCTAAACATTTTCATGCTCATCAATTGGCAACTGAGACATGTATGCTATGACATAACAATAATCTGAGTATTTAAGTTTGATGCGAGCAAAGCGAGCGAGAAAAAAATCAACATATAGGTTCCAGATATACCGTTCACGAATCAATTTCAGACGCGTGAATGACAAAATTTCGCAAAAATATAGGATACAATTCTTAAATATAGGAAAATATAGGTTTTTCAAAATATAGAATTTCTTTCCAAAATATAGGAATCGGTCGACAGCCTCCCACATGATCCAGTTATGAACGTGTCCCAGATATTATTTGGACAAATGTTCTTAGAATTTTTCATGATGATTGGGCTATAAATGTGGCATCTAGAGTATTCACAAGCTTTTTTTAAATTGGTCCAGGTGACCTCGTTTTTGACCCAACATGAGCTTGTTTCAAACTCGTCTGTGAAATCATTGAAACAAATGTTCTGAACAAGTTTCAAGAATATTGTGACTTCTAGAGTGTTCACAAGCGTTTTCTTCAATTTGCCCTACTGAGCTCGTCCAATATATTATTGAAACAAATGTTCTAAGCGAGTTTCAAGAAGATTGGGTAAAAAATATGACTTTAAGAGTGTTCACAAGCTTTTTATTCAATTTGACCTAGTGATCTAGTTTTTGACTCCACATGACCCAGTTTTGAACTCGTCCGAGATATCTTTGGGACAAATGTTCTAAGCAAGATTCATGAAGATTGGGCAACAAACGTAGCCTCTAGTGTTCACAAGGTTAATGTTGACAACAAACGATTCACGACCGACAAAAGGCAATCACAAAAGCTCACCATGAGCATGTTGTGCTCAGTTGCGCTAATAAATTGGTTTCACTGGGGTTCTAACCCGGGACCTCCGGATTAAAAGGCTATCATCTTAACCACTCGGTCATTTCGACTTTATTACTTATTTACTTTATGTAAGTGTTCCACGAGTTGTCAACAATTTCAACGAAATTAACAGAAACACTCGTATTAATTCCATCGTTTAAACTAAAACGTTTTTACAGTATATTTCTAGGTCCATAGCGTTATTTTGCTCCTTTGTATACAATGTTCTTTTATTTTTGGAATCGGTGACAAGAAGTTGAACAATTTTCAATTCGTCAATCTGTGAACAGGTCCCTTTAATGTAGTCATTATCTGAATATTAATACCTTGTCAAACAACAATATAGAAGTTATCACATATGTGTTTTCAATGTTTATGAATAACATCAAAGACAAAGGTGAAATAATCAAAGTTTTATTCACACTCAAAATATATATGGTTTGTGACTTGTCTCATAAAATGTTTATATTGTAGATAACAGATAACAAATATTAACAAGAGAGCCACAAGGCCCTAGGTCGCTCACCTGAGGGGCTAAGGAACTTAACTGTTTTGAGCAAGTTTCATGAAGATTCAGCTAAAAGTGTTGAACTCTATGCTGTTCACAGGCTTTTTTTCAATTTGACCTGGTGACACAGCTTTTTACCCCATGTAACCTGGTTTCGAACTTGTTGCAGATATGATTGCGACAAATGTTCTAAGCAAGTTTTGTGATGATTGGCCTATAAATGTGGCCTCTAGAGTGTTCACAAAATTGTTCTTTAATTTGTCCTAGTGACCTAGTTTTTTACCCCACATAACGCAGTTTCGAACTCATCCACACGAAAAACGGTCGTTATCAACACGAATAACGGTCGTTATTTCAGTTATCCTCAAGAATTTAATAGAACACCAATTATTTATCACTAATAAAATACTGTTCGCCAAGTAATCGTCACGGACAAAGATCGACCTCTAAGTAATTTTCACTAATTAAGGTCGTGCACTAAATAATAATCAATAATAAAGATCGTACATAAAGTAACTGCCACCAATAAAGATCATACACTTCGTAATAATAACTAATTAATGTTGTACATGAAGTAACTATCACTCATAAAGATCGTACACTCAGTAATCCTCACGAATAACGATCGTGCACTAAGTAATCCTCACGAATAAAGATCGTACACTCAGTAATCCTCACGAATAAAGATCGTACACTAAGTAATGATCACGAATGTGGAACAATTTTAATTGCTGATAGGTAGGTAACTCTGAAGGTTTATTTTTTACTTTGATTATATAAAAAAAAGTCAAAGATTTCCACAACGTTACGTATGTTGTACGATATTTGTGCCTGGCGCATAGAAAAAAATAAAAATTTCTTAGTCCTTATTGTTAATATGATATTAAATCATACGAAACCAGAACTGCGAATACAATACAATAGTAATATCAGAATAACATCGTACAATACCATTTTAAAGTGCGTGTTTCTAAAAAAGAGACGTGTTGCCAGGCTAGCATTTGAAATATGAAAATTCTGTGACCAAGCCCCTTTCGTTTTGCTACCAATATCGGAGTCTTCGAGGCTGCATGTCATTAACAAAACATTCTTCGGTTCTGTCAAGGGAAGACAAAAATATTTTAGTTTCAGGCAACCAGACCAGAAGATACTTTAATGTAAGTTGCGTAAATAAGCAGCAGAATAAAGTAAATCGCGGTTTCTTCACAACACCAGGATAGAAAGACAAAACAAGAGGGCCCTGATGGCCCTAGGACGCTCACCTGAGACCTTGTCACCAAATTGGAATTTGCCTCCCCGAGGCGTGGCTTAGTTTTATCCCAGGGCCATAATATGAACAATCTTTAACAAATCTCTGGGCCTTGCGGTTTCAGGGAAAGATTTTAAAGTAACTTTGTTATTTAAGTCTATAAAAAGCATGTGACCCCTCAAGGTGTGGCCGGATTTGACCCCAGAGGCATAATTTGAACAATCTTTGTAGAGGACCACCATGCAATGTTACGTACCAAATATAGGAAAGCGGTGGTCCTTGCAGTTTCAGAGTAGACGATTTTGCAATTAAGATCTATATAAACCCTGTGACCCCCGGGTCGTGACCAGATTTGACCCCAGGGGCATTATATGAACAATATTTGTAGAGGACCACTATACGGATGTTACATACCAAATATGCAACCTCTAGGCCTCGCGGTTTCAAAGGAGAAGTCATTTTGTTATGTATTCTATATAAACCATGTGACCCCCGGGGCATGGCCAGTTTTGACAGAGGACCACTATAGGATGTTACATACCAAATATGAAACTTCGGGGCCGATCGGTTTCAGAGCAGAAGATGTTTAAGCTCTGGTGATCTACATATGCAGCGGACCGTAACGATTTAAACAATTTTGAAAGAGGGTAACCTAATGATTAAATCTGTGAAGTTTGTTGAAAATCTGTCATGTGGTTTAGCAGGAGATGTTGTTTAAATGACAAGTTGACGACGCACGCACGTACGCACGACGGACAACGGGCGATCACAAAAGCTCACCATGAGCACTTATATACATCACTGATTATTTCACGCAGATCGTGCACTCAAAGTCGCTGAGAAGCGTGGTGCACATGTACCGGTATATTCGGAATCACTCGCATCCGGTTTGTAGCCTTCCGGTTTACGAACCAACTCGGACTAGTCCTCATCTGAAACAAGAAATGTGACACGGAGCAGACGCGCAGATGACAATTCGTGTAGAAGACATTTCCGCGTGTCCGAAACGATTTATAGACCAGTCTATGTACAACAAGCGTATTCTCTGACGCGTATGGTTCATGAGAAACATTGAACGGAAATGATATTTATAACACACGGACAATAGTTATGGGAACATTTTCAGGATTCTCTGGCCAATCAGTATAAATAGTAACAAATAAAGAACATGATATTGTCAATTTTGTTTTTCATGAACAAACAAATAATAATATAGTTCACTAACCCGTATATTAAATATCTCTCAGTCTGACACGTGACACGGATACGATTGAAAACACGGTATAAGCTATCTATTGGTGAAATATTGCCTTTATGTTGACAGAAAAATACTTTCTACAATCAGGAAATTAATGTGCTTTAAAAAGCAAAACGAATTTGCGGTTATTCGAAAAGCGTTCAATCGAATATTCGAATATTCGAAGAGTTTTGCCATCCCTACTTTATACATTAAATATAACAGAAATGCGTCTGTAAATGCAAGCTGTTGTTTGACCTGAAATATTATGCACCTATCAATATTTTCCCCCAGGGTGGAGCGGCGGGCAATCCTAGGGCAATTTGACTAATTGTATTTTTGGGCATCTAATTCCCAACCCTAGAACCAAACATTTTTGTCTAAATCCGAACAAATTCTATTATCGGGGGGTGTATATTGTTTTGTACCACTTTTATAAAACCAACCGTTCGAAGTCACGCTCCTCCGATCTCAAGGCGGACACCGCATCCATTACACTATAGGCCTACTGAAACTTTATTTTTATAAAATAACAACCATTCAAATATGTAAAACATTCCAAGTCCATTAGGAACCGATTTGTTTGCGAACATTGTTGTGAGTTTTATATCAATCATAAAAAAGCGAAACATATGTATCAGTATGCGTAAAAGTATAAGTTCACTGGATTTGGTGTATCACTGACAGAAACGTTGTATGGCAATATACATTATTCTAGGTTTCCACTATAGTGCGATCTGTCACGAACGCCACGATTGGCCACTCGTAGCTGATCGTGATATTTCTCTGAGGTTTCAGGCTTGAATACGACCTGATGCGAACCCATTCGTTTTGATACGATGGTTTGCGCTCTGTTGCGATCTGGTAACGATTTGTCAATTACATGTGTCACGATCTGTCCCGGTCTGATCTCCAGTTTAGATATCATTAAATATGTTCCGTTAGGATTCTTTGGATCGAATTCACGATTGGGTTTCGATCTGACACGATCATCGGTTCCCCAAATTACGACCTTCTAGTACGTACAGATAAGTTGCGATACGCGTATCACGAATCAATGCACTCCGTTACGATAGGATACGATTGTGGTCGCGATGTCTTTCATGGTCATGATCGATGGCGATCACGATTTGAGCTACGATTGGGCCGAATGATATAAATACAGCCCGAATGACTATTGACTTCATTTTTTATTGAGATCGCAACACATCTGAACAGATTTGGATGCACGATTAGATACGATTTGTCGCGCTTTGTTACGATGCAATAAGATCTGATACGATGATCCCGATGGACAATTGATCGCAGTTCATCGTGTTAATCGTATAAAAAATTTTAACCGTTCCAAATTTTTCTACGATAAAACGATTGCCACGACTGAGCCAAGATCTGATAAATTCTGATAGGATCACCACGATTGGTCCACGATTCAGACAACGATTTCAATCGTGGCGCGAATCGTGACAGTGGGAACCTAGCATTACTAATGGATATTATTATGATACCTTAGTGTGAGGTTATGAGAACCTATATTTTTGGCCGTAATTATTCTGATAGTTCGGATATCGTACATTGCAACTTTTTGTTTTCCCGTTATGAAATACACTTTTATAATATTATGAATGATAAACACTGAGGAATTTGTGCTTTGGTAGTTACTTCTTCAATGTTATGTTTTTGCAGTTCAATGTTTCGAAGACAAGAAGTCAACTTTGATTTTTATTTCCGATTTTCTGAAAAGACTGCGAAAAATGATTTTTTCCTGTAATTAAACATCAATTATTCAGTGCTTTTAAAATTTACATTCAATTTTGTAAATTGTAAATTATAACAGGCAGTATGCAATATTGTTTTACAAACCACATCTATTTATAAAAATAATTATTTTACTTATAATAATCGAAATGTGTCGCGATTATATTAATAATTTGAAATATGTAGTAGTAATAAAAGAAACAAAAGAGCAATACGTTTTTATTCACTGCGTGTATGATGTATATTGACTTTAAATCAACATAAAACAATAAAACGTATATTTAGTAATTATTGTTGATAGGCAACACGATGGTTGCTTTTTTGCACTATCGTCATTTCCAAAAGGTTAAAAATCGTGTGTGTTGTTTGAAAAACGATCAAATAAAATAACATTACCACGCTATTTATTCACAACACTGTCACAGATTACTGAAAAACAGTCATTTGCACGTGATACACTAGCACAATCAGGCAACGTAAACGTGTTACACAACCAAGTGCCACTTACGCCAATAACAGAACCAGCCGATTCAACGATGCAACTAAACATGAAGACACACGGATGTCACACAACACAGTGACACAACGTCGCAACACAGAAGGGGCGACACTACGACTTATCACAACCAGGCGACACAACGACGTAACAGAACAGCCAAGAGAAACATCGAAGTAGCGCAAATTGGCGACACAACGACGCGATACAACCAGGCGAGACAACGACGTAAAACAACCAGGCGACACAACGACGTAACACAACCAGGCGAACCAACAGCGTAACACAACCAGGCGACACAATGACGAAACACAACCAGGCGACACAACGACGTGACACAACCAGACGATAAAACGACGTAACACAACCAGGCGACGTAAAACAACCAGGCGACACAAAGACGTAACACTACCAGGCGACACAACGACGTAACGCAACCAGGCGAACCAACGGCGTAACAAAACCAGGAGACGCAACACAACCAGGCGCCGTAAAACAACCAGGCGACACAACAAAAGGACGTAACACAAACCAGCCGACACGACGGCGTAACACAACCAGACGAGCGACACAACTGCGTAACCCAACCAGAAGGCGTAACACAACCAGGCGACGTAAAACAAGCAGGGGACACAAAATAAGGACGACACGACGGCGTAACACAACCAGGCGAGCGACACAACTGCGTGATACAACCAGGCGATGTTACACAACCAGGCGACGTAACACAACCAGGCGACGTAACACAACCAGGCGAGCGACACAACTGCGTAACACGACCAGACGGCGTAACACAACCAGGCGAGCGACACAACTACTTTACATGACCAGACGGCGTAACACAACCAGGCGACGTAACACAACCAGGCGACACAACGCCGTAACACAACCAGGCGACGTAAAACAACAAGGCGACACAACATAAGGACGTAACACAAACCAGCCGACACAACGGTGTAACAAAACCTGGCGACACAACATAAAGACGTAACACAAACCAGCCGACACAACGGTGTAACAAAACCAGGCGACACAACATAAGGGCGTAACACAAACCAGCCGACAGGACGGTGTAACACAACCAGGCGAGCTACACAACGGCGTAACACAACCAGGCGACAAAACGACGTAACACAACCAGGCGCCGTAAAACAACAAGGCGACACAACATAAGGACGTTACACAAACCAGCCGACAGGACGGTGTAACACAACCAGGCGAGCGAAACAACGGCGTAACACAACCAGGCGACACAACGGCGTAACACAGCCAGGCGCCGTAAAACAACCAGGCGGCACAACATAAGGACGTTACACAAACCAGCCGACAGGACGGTGTAACACAACCAGGCGAGCGACACAACGGCGTAACACAACCAGGCGACACAACGACGTAACACAACCAGGCGAGGTAAAACAACCAGATTACACAACGGCGAAACACGACCAAACGACGTAACACAAACAAGCGACACAACAGCGTAACGCAACACAATCCCATTATACACCACCAACGCACTAAGTAATCATCATTAACACAGATCAAACACTATGGGATAGTGACGATTTTTTTTCGTAAATTGACCGTCATGACGAAAGATCGTACAGTATGCATTAATCACAAATAAAGATCGCATGCTAAGTGATCATGGTGAAAAATATCGTACATTAGCCGATCACCATGAATATAAATCGAACAGTAAGTGTCGTCAAGAGTTAAGTCTAATAAATATCATAAACAAATATGAACATTTTATTACAAATTACAAGCAAATGCCATTCATAAAATGCAGACACCTAAAATATTGTGGGAAGCCTGAATGCCAGGTCACAAACAAGTAGGGGCCTGTCTTTTTTTTCATCACTGATAATTTCCGTTGATGGCATACTGCTAGAAGCTTTTTATGTGTTTTTTTTTAGAATCCACATACTCAATAGCCGACGAGCCTTCGCAGGGGCGTCGGCAACTTTGCAACTTGGGGCGGCGAGGGGGTGCGGGTGCAGGTGGCTTCCAGATTAGACTTTTACTTTGTATTTCAATGAGTATAATATCGCATTTTACACTATTCTAGGGACTGAACGTAGGAATTAGTTTGGAAGCAATTACTAAATGAATATCATATCACATTTATTTTATTGGTGTAATTTAATAATGATATACATTAAATCGCATTTATAAACTGGTCTTGTACGATTTTATCGACCTCACACGCAGGCCAAATAAAAACTGGTTAACTTCCACTTACATATCTAAAAAATCTAGGAGGGGAGGTAAAATATAACTGTTTTTTCTTTAACTTTTTTTTCTTTGACGCATATTTTCCACACAGTTTAAGTATATTTGGCTGCATGTAAAATGTTTAAGCGACTCACAACAAAGAAACTGTACTTGAACTATAAATAAGGCCATAGAAAGAGCGATTTCTGGCGAGAAACTTATAATATAAGCGAAAACTGCTCTTTTTTCCCGAAAATCTGAAAAACTCAATGATTTATAGGCAAACAAATGTTTAGGGCCGCCGGAAAATATTAAAGGGTAAACGGAAACCAACAACTATTTTACGCCTCGTGAATATTCTGTTTATTTTCGTAATTTTTTTTAAGCTACTAATTCAAATAGGACACTAAGAGGCGATTGTTCATGTGTTGATTAAATATTTACTCCGTTACGTGTGATATATACTGTAGTGCAGTGATAAGCACGCAATGTTTTGGGTTCGATTCCTACAACAGGCACTTTTAATTTATTTAATGAATGTATTTCATTTATCAGTTAACTGACGTCGTGACACGGAATGTCACCATCAACCTCGATTCTGACCCAGAAGAGATCTGCACCGATACTGCGAGCGAAACAGAATCTTGGTGAATGCATTTTTGCGTAGATAAACTGAATTAACTGCTTAAAATAAAACAAACGAAAAAAGGAAAAAAGAGGTAAGGCCAGCTCAATAAAATCGCACAAAAAACTCAAGACTTGTAAGATGCACATAATCATATTATATGATAAGATATGAAATATTCACAAAATGATAATACCATTCAATGAAATATCAACATAAGTTTGTAAGTTGCATACCACTGAGGGTTGAATTAATGTTGTTCTGGAGGTTTCTTTCCGAACGAAGGTTTATAAAATTTGAAATTAGCTGGCTGATTTGGTACATTCACATTTAGTGACAATAACAGAATGGGACATGAATGATGTTTTCTTGAAATTCGAAGTTAAGATTTGAGTTAAAGCTATTATAAATAGAATTATGAATTAGCGTGTTTGTTTTAATCCTCTTTTACAATTGCTGACAAAGATGTTTTCTGTATATTGTTTATAACACTTACAGTCTAGAAACAATGTCCTGATTTATGAGATTTATGACACATGGGCTGTTGATTGTCATAGATTAGGGGCCAGCATCATATATGGTAATTTAATTGACCACGTGGAACAGCAACCGACTTTAAACAACATGGGCGATTTTCTCATTTCCGAGAAGGAGCGGCGGCATTTATAATGAAGATCAATTTCCGAAATATTGCCGCCCCATTGCCATCGCCCATGACTTCGCAGGTTTAGTTTCGCAATGGTTCATTCGCATGAACGAGGTCAACGATATTTTCGGTCGGAAGTGGGAGGGGAAACAAGCAATATTTTTGTTAAGCTCTAAGGTCACGTGCTCTCCAAGTTAAGAGTTACATGCTGGTAATTATAAATGTTCAAAAATTAGGAAACTATTAAAATTCCGAAATTCTATATCTTGATTTGTTGAGAAAGAAATGCATAGTTTAAAGATGTTGACACAAGCGTTGCAATTAAATTCCACCAATATTTAGTAATTGTCGCACTCATGTTCCAAAGCGCTGTGATATTTATTCATATATTCATCGTTAACTTCTATCATAACCTATTCAATATTTTTCTCATCCATGTATAACACTTATGTCAACGTTTGCGTTTGGCTAAAACGCAACTGTATGCTTGAGAGCTAATCAATGGTTGCTGATGTTGTTGGTCGTGGTGGTGGTGTTGGTGTTTTATTTTCAACTAAGTTATGCACCTATCAATATTTTCCAACGGGGAATATATCTAATTTTCTTTTTGGGGACTAATTCCCCACCATAGAGTCAAGCATTTTTGTCCTATCCCCACAGTGGGAGATGCTTGGTGTATCAAATGGCCCGGGGGCGGCCCCAATATTACCGGGATCTAAAATCCGAATCTTTTTCCTGGAATCCGGAATCATTCGGTGTGTCAAATTCTCTCCTGTCGGAAATCCTTATGTGTAATAAACATAACCATGACTTTGTGTGGGGACGGGAATGAGAAACAATACTCCGTTCGTAATGTGCGTGAATTACAAGAAGCTAATCGTATTATTATCCTTCGTCAAAAAACTTGGTGCACCTGTACCTGTCAATATCTAGGTCAGGATGGTCCTAACAAGTCGCTTGCTTCCGGTCTGTAAACTTCCGGTTTACGCGACAGCTCGACTTGATCTACACGACATTTCCCATCAAAATTTGGCACAGTGGCACGGAGCAGTCGTCGAGAATTCGACTTTGCAGACGACAATTGCACGTGTCCAGAACGAGGCAGGGATGAAAGACCAGTCAATGTATCGGCATGCAAGCGGAACTTTGAGACGTCGTATGATCTAAAGCTGGTATTACATGGCCGCGTCTGCTCATTCCGTTTGCGTTCTGCGTGTTCCGTCTACGATTCCGTTAACGCAGACATTATTCCATGCATCCGTCACCCGTGACACGTCATTAAATAAATGGTATTGTGTAATTATTACTGATTAAATACATAATTATAATTTCATGGTAGTAAAAAATATAAGCATTCAACATAAAAAATGACAGTTCGGGGAAAATTTAAATCAATTATTATGTTACAAAGAGTAGAATAGTCGAAAATCTGAATATATAACATCAAAAAGCTTGAATGACAGTGATTACTTTTTCACTATTTTTCTTCAGCACAAAATATTGTATAAATTAATGTGTAAATCGTACACAAATTTGTATTTTTTGTTCAAATTAACTGATATTTCTTAATATATTTCCGCCTTTCTTTGATTGCACACAGCTGACGCAGACAATCGCATTCTTTATTTGAGTTAACCGAATTTATATCGAAAAAAATATTTACATAGATGAAGTATACCTATGTTATAATTTTGAAAATCAATCATGCGCTCCAACAGACTTCGACAGAGACTAGCGCTCCAACAGACATGGAGAAAGACTAGCGCTCCAACAGACTTGGAGAAAGACTAGCGCTCCAACACACTTAGAGTAAGACTAGCGCTCCAACACACTTTGAGTAAGACTAGCGCTCCAACACACTTATAGTAAGACAAGCGCTCCAACACACTTAGAGTAAGACTAGCGCTCCAACGGACTGGAGAAAGACTAGCGCTCCAAAAGACTGGAGAAAACTAGCGCTCCAACACACTTAGAGTAAGACAAGCGCTCCAACACACTTAGAGTAAGAATAGCTCTCCAACACACTTAGAGTAAGTCTAGCGCTCCAACACACTTAGAGTAAGACTAGCGCTCCAACACACTTAGAGTAAGACTAGCGCTCCAACACACTTAGAGTAAGACTAGCGCTCCAACACACTTAGAGTAAGACTAGCGCTCCAACACACTTAGAGTAAGACTAGCGCTCCAACACACTTACAGTAAGACTAGCGCTCCAACAGACTTAGAGTAAGACTAGCGCTCCAACACACTTAGAGTAAGACTAGCGCTCCAACACACTTACAGTAAGACTAGCGCTCCAACACAATTAGAGTACGACTAGCGCTCCAACACACTTAGAGTAAGACTAGCGCTCCAACACACTTAGAGTAAGACTAGCGCTCCAACACAATTAGAGTACGACTAGCGCTCCAACACACTTAGAGTAAGACTAGCGCTCCAACACACTTAGAGTAAGACTAGCGCTCAAACACACTTAGAGTAAGACTAGCGCTCCAACACACTTAGAGTAAGACTAGCGCTCCAACACAATTAGAGTACGACTAGCGCTCCAACACAATTAGAGTAAGACTAGCTCTCCAACACACTTAGAGTACGACTAGCGCTCCAACACACTTAGAGTACGACTAGCGCTCCAACACACTTAGAGTAAGACTAGCGCTCCAACACACTTAGAGCACGACTAGCGCTCCAACACAATTAGAGTAAGACTAGCGCTCCAACACAATTAGAGTAAGACTAGCGCTCCAACACACTTAGAGTACGACTAGCGCTCCAACACAATTAGAGTACGACTAGCGCTCCAACACACTTAGAGTACGACTAGCGCTCCAACACACTTAGAGTACGACTAGCGCTCCAACACACTTAGAGTACGACTAGCGCTCCAACACAATTAGAGTAAGACTAGCGCTCCAACACAATTAGAGTAAGACTAGCGCTCCAACAGACTTAGAGTAAGACTAGCGCTCCAACACACTTAGAGTAAGACTAGCGCTCCAACACACTTAGAGTACGACTAGCGCTCCAACACAATTAGAGTACGACTAGCGCTCCAACACAATTAGAGTAAGACTAGCGCTCCAACACAATTAGAGTAAGACTAGCGCTCCAACACAATTAGAGTACGACTAGCGCTCCAACACAATTAGAGTAAGACTAGCGCTCCAACACATTTAGAGCAAGACTAGCTCTCCAACATACTTAGAGTAAGACTAGCGCTCCAACACACTTAGAGTAAGACTAGCGCTCCAACAGACTTTGAGTAAGACTAGCGCTCCAACACACTTAGAGTACGACTAGCGCTCGAACAGACTTGGAGAAAGACTAGCGCTCCAACAAACTTGGAAAAGGCTAGCGCTCCAACAGACTTCGATGAGACTAGCGCTTCAACAGACTTGGAGAAAGACTAGCGCTCCAACAAACTTGGAGAAAGGCTAGCGCTCCAACAGACTTGGAGAAAGACTAGCGCTTCAACAGACTTCGATGAGACTAGCGCTCCAACAGACTTGGAGAAAGACTAGCGCTCCAACAGACCTCGATGAGACTAGCGCTCCAACAGACTTGGAGAAAGACTAGCGCTCCAACAGACTTAGAGAAAGACTAGCGCTCCAACAGACTTGGAGAAAGACTAGCGCTTCAACAGACTTCGATGAGACTAGCGCTCCAACACACTTAGAGAAAGACTAGCGCTCCAACAGACTTCGAAGAGACTAGCGCTCGAACAGACTTTGAGAAAGACTAGCGCTCCAACACACTTAGAGAAAGACTAGCGCTCCAACAGACTTCGAAGAGACTAGCGCTACAACAGACTTTGAGAAAGACTAGCGCTCCAACAGACTTCGAAGAGACTAGCGCTACAACAGACTTTGAGAAAGACTAGCGCTCCAACAGACTTTGAGTAAGACTAGCGCTCCAACAGACTTGGAGAAAGACTAGCGCTCCAACAGACTTGGAGAAAGACTAGCGCTCCAACAGACTTCGATGAGACTAGCGCTCCAACATACTTGGAGAAAGACTAGCGCTCCAACAGACTTGGAGAAAGCATAGCGCTCCAACAGTCTTTGAGAAAAACAAGCGCTCCAACAGACTTCGATGAGACTAGCGCTCCAACAGACTTGGAGAAAGACTAGCGCTCCAACAGACTTCGATGAGACTAGCGCTCCAACAGACTTGGAGAAAGACTAGCGCTCCAAAAGTCTTGTAGAAAGACTAGCGCTCCAACAGACTTGGAGAAAGACTAGCGCTCCAACAGACTTGGAGAAAGACTAGCGCTCCAACAGACTTTAAAAAAGACAAGCGCTCAAAAAGACTTCGATGAGACTAGCCCTCCAACAGACTTGGAGAAAGACTAGCGCTCCAACAGACTTCGATGAGACTAGCGCTACAACAGACTTGGAGAAAGACTTCGATGAGACTAGCGCTCGAACAGACTTGGAGAAAGACTAGCGCCCTGACAGACTTGTAGAAAGACTAGCGCACCAACAGACTTGTAGAAAGACTAGCGCTCCAAAAGACTTGGAGAAATACTAGCGCTTTAACAGACTTGGAGAAAGACTAGCGCTCCAGTAGACTTGGATAAAGACAAGCGCTCCAACAGACTTGAAGAAAGACTAGCGCTCCAACAGACTTCGATGAGACTAGCACTCAAACAGACTACGAGAAAAACTAGCGCTCCGACGGAATTGGAGAAAGACTAGCGCTCCAACGGACTTGGAGAAAGACAAGCGCTCCAACAGACTTAGAGAAAGACAAACGCTCCAACACACTTGGAGAAAGACTAGCGCGCCAACAGACTTGAAGAAAGACAAGCGCTCCAACAGACTAGGAGAAAGACAAACGCTCCAACGGACTTTGAGAAAGACTAGCGCTCCAACAGACTTATTGTATCCAAGACCAGCGCTCTAACGCACTTATTATACATTTATTGTATGTAATTACAATACTGATGCATTTATATTGACGTAAAATGTTGTCATAATAAACATTCTGTTAACATTAATCGTTTTTACTACAAGTTGTTAATGTGAGTCGAGAAGTTTGAAAAGTTAACCATTTAACAGTATGTAAGGCTTTGTAAGCAACCGTCATATTTGCATTTCTACATACATGTTACATTTCAAAGTGTTAATCAGGATGCACCATGTCTTATATGTAATGTTTCTCGGTCACCCGAAGACATCTACTACAAATTAAACGCGATACACAAAACGCTGTTTCCACATTCATACCAGACGTGGTGCAGGAAAAAAAACAAGCGCTGTTTATTTCACCGTCGTTTTCGATTTTCGTAAACAAGCAACAAAAACAGATACAGCAAAACTGAATAAATTTTTGTAAAACACATGGTAACATATTTACAGAAAATTAATTACAAAAACTGTGAACAACCATAGTGACTGCCAGTCGGGAGGTATCTCTTCGGTGTAATAACAGTATTTAGGTTAAGCGATATTTTCGGAAATACATGATAGATATAGATATCGTTTTAAAATATCTTTTCGTAGACACAAATTTCATATTCAATTGTTTCTACAAGTATTACCGGTATTAACATTTTCACTGGTAAACAATAAAATGTGATACAGTTAAAGCGTATGTCACATGCGTGTAGAATCTTCAATATTACGGTTATGAAACTGTTTTCATTTTATCAACGTGTTGGCTGTAAACAACCTGACGAATTCTACAAATGTGGTTGTCATTTTTGTTTTCAAAATTCAATAGCAGGCCCCGATTCAGGATTTGTAGTTGGAGGTGGCGTAAATAGTTCAGTACCTTTCAATGTATACATATATACGATATATTTTGTAAATCAATAACCAAATTAAATCGCACGGTATTATTAATAAGAAGAGATTCTACAGGCGTTCTAGGCTTCTGTGCAAATATATTCTAGTAAGAAAGCGGATAAGCTGATAGACTCATTTGATAGACTTATTTCATTGTAAGATTAAGGAGAATGTAACAATGCCTAAGTAGTTGTAAGTTAATATTGTGCAATTTAAAAAAAAAACGATTTTTAAAATTAGAAAATTTTACGAGAGACGTGCGCCGCCTTATACCCCAACCGAACCCCTCTAAATCTGCCGCTTGTGTTTTAAGATAAATTTCCGACAAGTTATTGTCGTATGTAGATGACATACATATTATTATGTGATGAAGAACTACGATTACTTAATATAATTGATGTTTTCAGTAATAGGTTACCTTCTTATCTTCCAATAATAAACATTCATTCAAAAGGATCCAGGCTGTTATCCAGATCACCACTTAACGCTAATCATGTGTTAAATGGGCAGTTTCCAAACTTTCTAGAAAATATTGTGCGTACAATTGTTAACAGAAAGACGTCAACTTGCTAACAGACAGACAAACAGATAAACAAATAAACCAACGTTCAATTCATTTAAAGATAAGTACCTTGGCGTGTTTATTATTTCTTCGTTGGTGTTCGGTGGAGTTGTGATCGACTAACGGAGCGGTATAATCAAGGGTCGTCAGGTAATTGACCACTATAGATATCTGATGACAGTGCTATGTCAATTATTATTCAATCGTATTTAGATGTTAAACACCACTGTACTTTAATAGTAATAAATAATCGTATATCATTTCGAAAACATTTGCTTTCTTTATATTATATTACGGCTAGCGTCAAAACTGTTGCATTGGAACTAAACGTTAACAATAAATAACGAAATGGACGTAGACGGGAAACATTATGCGCTGTTTTTTTTCTTTCAACTGAATTCATTTAGTATATTACTATTAGTTTAAACCTATTTATTTTAGCTCGATTGGATCGAAAGCCTTAGTCTTATTGAGACACTCTCGAGTCCGTTTCCTGGGTAGAATCAGTACTTGGTGTCTTTGGGGGAGATCTCAAAAACGCTCCCAGAGTGGGAATCGAACCCGGGACCTCCCGATCGCTAGGCGGACAACATATCCACTATGCCACCGCGACCTCTTATATTACTATTAACTGAAAGAAGAAGTAAACATTTTAGAAGCGTTTAATAACTGACTGTAAATGGCCAATGTGTATGCAGCAATCCGCCGAGATCCATAACTTTGTAAATGCATTTAAATCGAGCTTCACATTTTTATAAATGGTAAAACTGCTGGTGTTCACGTCGCATCTCATTGCAGCGTGACAAACTTTGTTAATTATGCTGATAATGATAATGACGATGATAGTGATCCAGGGGGCGTCATGAGGTCTGAGTAAACCATATTTTATAATTTTAATGAATGTTCAAGTTAGCATATTTAAAGGATTGCTTATTTTCTGGCCGGGAAATAATACACCAAAGGCCTACAAAAATTATATTTCGAAACATTTCCAATTTCCTTCATTCATCTGGATACGAACGTTTTATGACGCGGAATATTTTACTTTATTGTTGTTGTTTTTTCTAAGCAATACTAACAAAGGAGCACCGAATGTAAATACTAACTATCTGGCTACCGGTCTGGCTAATTAAGACTGACAACATGGAACCATTGCATAAAATCACGGAACCGGAAGGATGTGATGTTCAGATATATATTTCAAGTCATTAAGGCTTGGAAGTGATACTTAGGAAATAAGTTATTCTTTTATTACCGTGACATGTGGATACAACTGAGTAAACAAGCATATACAAAGCAAAAATGTAAATTGAGCACCCGGCCCAGTGGACCTATATGTCACCATCAATAAATATGTGATTAAATTTCGTTCCATATACATATTTCCAAATTACTTTATCATAAGCATGATATGGGCAATAATGAATATAAAAATGGATATTGATACAAACAAATATTCATATATCACTATGAAATAATGGGATAATAACAAGTATGATTTATAAGTAAATGGTATTTCGCCTATGTAATTACGCTTTCACAATAAATTCGGCTGTTATCCTGGGGTGCAATGTTAATAGCATTTTTAGTGTTTCCTCGCAGTTATCTGTTGACAGTAACGCTATAGTGCTGGTCCTAATGTCATCGTACAGAGAGCACTCTAGCAAGAAGTGTGATTCACTTTCAACTGTTTCAGAGTCACAAAATCGACATAGCCTGTCTTCGGGGGATTCACCTCTGTATCGTCCTGTTTCAATGCGTAACGGAAGTATTCCCGCTCGGAACTGGCATAGAACAGAACTTTCGTATTTAGATAGATTCAATTTGACATACTCTTCGCATTTAAATTCGCTCTTAAATGTTCTATATGTCCTGAGCGTTGGTGTCGCTTGTATATCACGGGACCATATTGCTGCGCAGTAACTACGTATGCGCGCTTCGGTGTCTTTGAGGTTAACTTTTACTTTGTTTGTGAAATGATCGTTAAGTCCCAACATGCACATTATAGTTTTAACCTCACTTGGCCAATTATTCTCACACTCAATATCATGCAGGGATACTTTCTTCGTGAGTGTTGTGTCGTCCATGTCGATAAGCCTATTCCAGAACCTCAGGGCACACTGCCACCGTATGTAGACACTTGGTATTCAGCCCGTATCACCGTGGATCGCTAGCGTAGGGGCGAACCTGTTCACGCCCAGGAAGTAGCGGAGTGCTTTGTTCTGTATGTTGTCAATGCACTGAAACTGCTTTAGTCCCCAAACAGCAGCACTATAGTCCAGTATCGGTGTGACACAACTTTTTAAGAGTTTCGCAAATGCCTGAAATCCGAATTCTTTCGAATTATGGATTTTGCTGATGATCGCTCCGAGCGCCCGTCCACAGCCCTTCGCAAGTTACTCCGCGTTCAATGTGTAAATGTTATTTTCATGAAAAATCACTCCAAGATACTTATATTGTTCTACAGTCTCTAGGGTGTTTTCTCCAACTTTATACACAAAGTCAAAGAGAAATAATTTTCGATTTATCGTTGTTTATCGGCCAATAAAAACAATTTGGAGATCTGGTGCGCAGGAATTTAATAACGAAGGCGCTTACACGAGTTGTGTAATAACCACGCATCAAAACGACTTAAAGCTATTTTTTGGCAGATAGACAACGGTAATGCAAAACTATTTCGATTCTAGCATGATTTGACATATATTTTTGCGATTGTAATGGGACTACTGTTTACTATGCTCTGCTCAGAATTGGGACTTCTTTTTGCGTCGTTTATTGGGTAGTTTAACAACGAAAATTGTGTTGTTTGTCTATAGAACAATTAGCGAGTATCATGTTAGAATAAAGGATAATCATGAAATCTCTATTGAAGTTACACAGCTCGTTTGCACGATAACTTCATAGAACTCCATACAACTAGTTAAGGACTGACGAACTTTTGAAGCGATTAAATAATTGTATACATGTTTAATATTTTTGTGATAGCCTTAACAATAAATATACTACGGAAATACGATTCAACTAATACTTAAAGTACAAATATATACTGCGATTACACTGTGCAGCAAACATATGCAAAAAAGGATTTCTAAAGTAAGGGGAACAAATGCAGATGTAATTCTGCCCACTTCATTATTCCAGCTATCTCCCGTGGTGAAAAGAAATATTACGGTTTCATCCGTTAATAGTAATAGCCAAATTTACTTCATACGAAATTAGTTGAAAGTCATGGCATCAAATAGTACAGGTTCACAAACGAATACGCACATGTTCACACGCAAACTCGCACATGTTCTCAGGCGAACACGTACACGTTCACACGCGAACACGCGCACGTTCACAGGCGAACAGGCACACGTTTACAGGCGAACACACACTCATTCAACCGCACACCATCATATGCGAACACGCGCACGTTTACATGCGAACATGCACACGCTTATAGGCGAACACGCACATGTTCACAGATGAACACACACACGCTCATATGCGAACACGCACACATTCACAGGTGAACACGCACATGTCCATAGGCGAACGCGCAGATGTCCATAGGCAAACACGAACACGTTCACACGAGAATACGCACATGTTCATAGGCGGACACGTACACGTTCACAGGCGAATACGCGCACGTTCACAGGCGAACATGCACACGTTTACAGGCGATCACGCACAAATTCACATACACACCATCATATGTGAACACGCGCATGTTTACAAACGAACACACACACGCTCATAGGCGAACACGCACACGTTCATAGGCAAACACGCATACGTTCACACGCACACCTTCATAGGCGAACACGCACATGCCCATAGGGGAATACGCACATGTCCACATGCGAACACGCACACGTTCACACGCGAACAGGTACATGTTCATAGGCGAACACGCATACGTTCATAGGCGAACACGCATAAGTTCATAGGCGAACAGGCATGCGCAAACGATCACATGCGAACACGCACATGTTCATAGACGAGCACGCACATGTTCTCATGCGAACACGCACACAAGTTAACTAACGATGTCCTTTTAGAACATTATGACAAATTTCAATCTTTTTAATTAGTCAATGTCCACAGAAATTTCATTCATTTCTTTCATAGAACACTCAGCAACAATGTTCTTGAACCTCAAAACAAGCAGAAGTAGAAACACAACTGCACTTACGGTTTGCTAAGGCTAAACAAAATTAATGAATTGTTTCTCATTCACTTTTTCCGCAAAATCAAGAGCGAGGGCGGACTTTTATTTTATCGAACTATTTTTTTTTTGACTTTTTTTGCTCCTACTCTTTTCTATTGGCACTATGTAATGGCTTATTACAACGAGTAAATAAGTACAGATTAAAGACAATTTATAGTTTTAACAACAACAGAAGTATCCCTTTAAGTAAAATTTTAAATATATATTTATTAATTACTCATGTTACAAACGGTCATTTAAGCAAGCAGACGTATAAAGGCAATCAATTTGAATGCTCATATTTAACATAAGTGCCTTTAAATTGATACACCATCAGCATTAAAGTACTTCTATTTATAGAATTAAACTTTTCGTAATTCATATTTTAATAACTGTAAATATAGGATTTTTTTTGCAATAAATCACCAACAATTCCTGGAAATGACAGCTACTTTGAAACCCGATCACGATCGACCAAAAATAGTAAATACAAATTATATTGGCATTAAATGAAATTCGTTCCTGAGAAACAATTCATTAACTTTTTTGCCTAAGTTACTTTCAGATGCAATAATTTTCACGGAATTATTTCTTATAACAAAATGAAGCACCAAAGTGCACATTCAAATAATTGCGTTTACTTTGTGGAACAAGCGCTATTACATCGCAATGTAATCATAGAAACACAATCACAACTTGATTGTTGCTGTCACACATTAAACACATTCTCGACGTGCCCCGTTAAGGACACGTTTATGTTCCCATCCGTCAACCAGTACAACACCTTCTGAAACATCTCATCAATTAATTCAACATTTCGTATTTCGTGGCAAATCAAAAGAGTGCGATACAGCAGAAAGTGGAAAACTGAATATTTATGTACATACCTATATTGATATAGATAAAGGGTAAATGTATTGTTCACATGTATTATTGCCCCCAACGCGAAATACCGTTGTATAAGCTTTTTTCTAGTTTATATTAAGTTCATGAAAACGACTACTAATAAAACGTGACTGTCATCAGATATCAGAAAAGGTGCGTAGTAAAAGGGACTGTCAACGACAAATGTGTTTCCTATTGTACTATAAATTATGTTAGGTTATAAAAAATACGCTATACTAAGGCATTCATATTAAATAAATAATATAATATATTGAAAGACATTAGATATCAAAAAAACAATCAGAAACATGTTTGAAAAAATTAAAACCCCAAACGGGTATCGAACTCACGACTTAGGAGCCATACGAAGAAATGACAGTGGACAGCGCTTAAACCAGCTCCACAATTCTGCTTTGTAAAGAAATATGTGTATGCTGTGTAAAGAAATATGTGTATGCTGTGTAAAGAAATATGTGTATGCTGTGTAAAGAAATATATGTAAACTATGTTTATACAAAATCCTCACAATTCAGAAAGTCAAAATGTAAACTTGAAAAGGGCCAAGCAAACACGATCCATATTATAAAGTGATTTTTATTGAGACTGCGAAAACTCTTTTCCCATAACGTGTACCTTATTTTAACCGTTATTATATGCCATTCTTAATATCTTAATTAAAGATTTAACAAACAATTGCCCTGTTGAGGCCCGTTTCGTTGACATAGTCTCTTTTAGTTGGTAATTTTCAACACACAAATGTTAGTTTAATAGAGTAACATTATTTTCTGTACACAGTTATATCATTTATAACCAGCAACATGGTAAGGCCGCTTTTCCATAATGCCCGCATCCGCATTGCACAAATCCGCATCCGCAAAAAAATAAAAAAACAAGTTGAAAACAGTTGGACCGTTTTCATATGTCTTCAGTCCGTACTGTATCCGCAAAGTGTACAGAAATCGCAAGCTGAGCGATTTTATGCGGATGCGGACGCTATGGTATCTAACTTGTTAGTTAAACAAATGGCTGTTAAAAATATAAAAATAGTCTAGATACACCTTGATAACTCAACCTAAGGCTCACTGAGTACAATAAATCGGTAATAACGGGTAACCTTTTCATGAGTTATTACTGACGCTGTAGATATAACTGTTAAATTCTTTATTTTGTTAACATCCACCACCTGTGAATGTGTTCGCATACTGCGATAAAATATTTGCAGCCGACTTCATAAAATATGTTTATATTCTTCAAATGCAGGCTTCTAAACTCTTTGAAAATCAGCACAAAACTCAAATATTCCACGATATAAGCGGATGCACAGAAAAGCGCCTTCCGCATATAATAATGAGGATACGGATACACTTGCGGATGCGGACATATGGACAAGCGGCCTAATACAAAATCTGGAAAACTAATCATAATGTTCCTCTTGGGCTGTGTCTTTGGCGCGACATCTATTTATAGAACGGGTCGAAGCGCTTGTTTACGCCCAAGTCACCATGGAATTCACGATATCCTCGTGCACAGTGTGCATGTACATTTTGCGTCAGCTTGCAGCATCGATCGATAAATTACGATGAGCACGAGGAAACCGTGAAACGCGTGGTTTACAATTGATGCAATTCGATTTGAAAAGTGAAAACCAGGGGCGGGTTTCACAAATCCCCTGAAATATATCATAATTTAACAGGATATGTAAAACATGTAATACCTCCGACTTTCAGCCATGTGGTGAATATGTGCAATTGTTAAGAATAGTTTTTTAATATGCAATCCCAAGCGAGGTCTCGATATCTATGCATGAAGTTTCATTAAAATATCTCGATACGTTCTCAAGTTATTGAGGGCAAACCGTTTTCCATTTTTAGTAACGGTGACCTTGACCTTGACCCCACCCACCCCATATGCAATCCCAAGCAAGGTCTCGATGTAAGGTACTTATGTATAAAGTTTCATTAAAATATTTCAATGCGTTCTCAAGTTATTGAGGGGAACCCGTTTTTCTATTTTTAGCAACGGTGACCTTGACCTTTGACCTATTGACATCAAAATGTATAGTGTTCTTTCTTTCCTCCCAAGTAACCAGCGTACCAATTTTCATGATCGTAGGACAAAGCTTTTTCAAGTTATCGAGCAGAAACGAAATGGTCTACGGACAGACCTACCGACCGACCTACTGACAGGTGCAAAGCAAGATACCCCCACTTCTTTGAAGGGTGGCATAATAAGAGAAGCTGGGGCGGAATTCATAAATCTCCTGAGAAAGATAATAATTTAGGATACAAAAAGTAAAAATTAAGATAAAGTTTTATGTGAAATGAAAATAAAAAAGAAGCATTTGTAACAGTTTTACTAGAATAAACATTCGAACTCGAGCTATAATTGAAATGGTCCCAGACTTTACGGTTAACGGGTTGATCTTAAGATTTTGAGACATTGACTTACGTGTTCACTAAAAAGCTGTATGAGTACATGCCCAGACACATAAGGCCAAACAAACAAACGCTTGGTTTCCGCTGATATCTCATACAAAATCTAGGAGCGGAGGTAAAATATAAATATTTTTGTTGTTAACTTTTTTTCTTCGCCGCATATTCACCACGCAGTTAAAGTATATCGGAATGCATGTAAAATGTTTAAATGCCTCCCAACAAAGAAACTGTACCTTAACTATAAATAAGGTCATAGAAAAAGAGATTTATAGCAAGAAACGTATAATATAAGCGAAAACTGCCGAAAATCAGTAAAACTTAATGATTGATAGGAAAAAAAGTGTTAGGGTCGGTGGAAAAAATAGGCTGGGGGGGGGGGGGGGGTAGGGGGGGGGGGCGGGCAAGCGGAAATTAACAACTTTTTTTACGCTTATTACTTGCTCAGATATCGCTGTGACCTGTGTTATTCTTGTTATTGTTTCACGTAGATTCATGTTAACGCCTATGCTAATATTACTCGTTCAACTTGTAAGCTATTATATTTAAGAAATAATTTTTCGATTTATCGTTGCTTAGCGGCCAATAAACAACGATTTCGAGTTCTGATGCGTAGGAATTTAACCACGAGAATGTTAGCCCGATTGTTTTAATAGCCACGCATCAGAACAACAAAGAGTTGTTAATTGGTCAATAAACAACGATAATGCAAACATTATTTCGATTCTCACATGGTTTCATTACAATTGCAAAATTATGTGTCATATCATGTGAGAATCTAAATAAATTTCGAATTATCGTCGTTAAGCGGCCAATAAACAACGTTTTTGTGTTCTGAAGCATAGGAATTTAACAACGAGGTCGTTGGCCCGATTGTTTTAATAGCCACGCATCAGAATGACAAAGAGTTGTTTATTGGCCAATAAACAACGAGAATGCGAAAATTATTTCGAATCTCACATGATATGACAAATAAATTTGCAATTGTAATGATACCTACATTTTAATATGCTCTGCTCACTATCGGGACTACTTTTTACTTCGTTTATTGCGGGGTAGTTTAACAACGATAATTGTGTTCTTTGAGTATAGAAAAAAATCAGCAAGTATCAAGTGAGAATTCAAACTGATGATAGAACATAAGTCAGTGAATGACTTGCTTTGTAAAATCGCGCCTGTTTTACATGGTGCTGTTAAATAATACATGATAAATACAACTTTAATTATTCATGTAAGAATTACGCAGTCAGTTGGATTTTTTCTTTATATTAATAAGCAATATAACATTAAATTGCTACTACTGATCGATTTAAAAAAAAAAGTAAATATATGTTACCGTGTGCCAGATTTTCGATATTTTCAAGTGGAATGAAATATATTAAACACCCGCCCAACTTTGAAAAACGTTACACATAACAAAAAATTTTCAAAGTGAAAACTGACCCAAACATGACTGAGAATACCAACCCATTCTTAGACTTAAAAATGAAGAGCAGACTTAGACTCAACAAAATATACTTCTGCGTTTGCAAATATTCTGGGTCCCAATGTTGCTTATGTCCTAACAAATCGTTCTAAATAAAGAATGCTGTAATTAGAGTCGATGGATACCAATTAAGATTCAAATTTACCGCGCTCCTAGAACAGAACAGTTTCAAGAATATTCCTCATTGTAAGTCTTAAGTCTAAGAATAGGTTGGTGAATACGGGCCAAAATCAGATGTCAATGTTTACAGCATTTGCACTTTGTTGCGCTTCAATTTTACAAAGTCTGGATCATATTCGACATATGTTACATATATCTTGCAAACACAGTCCTAGTTTATAATTGTTGTTATAAAATAATCTACATTTATATTAAAACGAACGAAAAAAGTCCCTCAACAACTGATGCATGCCTCAGCAAATTCAGATCGCTAACGTTTAATTCACATAGACCAGCATTTAGTAATTTAAAATGTTCTGACACAATAAAGAAATACTACGATATGTCAAAAATTAACATTACATTACATTTTCAATAGCTCATTCTAAAGTTTGTTTTATTTTTCTGAATTTATACAAAACTAGCACAAAACTACGCTATGAATTTTTTTTATATGACCAGCCTCTAAAAACTGCTATTTACAATGACCGTCGGCAGACACACGGTTGCGCTCATCGGCCGACACACGGTTGCCTACATCGGTCGACACACGGTTAGCTTTCGTCGGCGGACAAACCTCGCTTTTATCGACGGCATATACCCATCTTTAAAACAAATATTATTATGGAATTCAATCAAATATGTGAATTTGCCGGTTAATGGCGGACCCATGCGTCTGTGTTACGATGCGCAGTCGAATGTAATTTAAATTATCCAAGACTGTTTAATACTATGACATACTATTACATAATATTTACACCGCTTATGAACTGTCTCAATACCTTAAAACGGCAAACTATCAAATTATACATCAACTCTCAAATGTACGAACACACATTTTTTGTGCCACGTGTTTATACATGAAATGCTTACAAAACACAATTAAATGAATACCGATTTTAGTGATACCCTACATATCCGTTAACGTTTGTTCATTAATAAAAACCAAATTTGCGTCTAAAATTTCAAGAAGTATGAGCGTTTTATCTACAGCCGAGGACGACAGCAATAATTCGTGATGAATTCCACGCTACCGGAAATGTAACAGGCCGCTGCGAGACAACCGCGAAAGAAGTTACCATCCCTGAACAAGTCACGGCGGTACGTAGACGATGACTTAAATATGGCGTATGGCCGAAATTGAGGGTACAATTCACGGCAACACAGTGCATTGCGGTGTATCTGGACTAGACGACATGTTTAACGTTCCATGGCCGACTGGGCTAACGTTGTCAATGTCAATAATTCCAGCTATGACGACAGAGCGCGTCATTTTCTTTTTATTGCCAAATGCTGTTTTCACGACCGAGTAAGTAAGCGGGTGGTTCCATGAATCGCTACATAATAAAACTGGGGCCGTATCACCGAAACATCTTAAGTTTAACTGAACTGAATATGTTCACTTCGGAATAAATTTATGTTATCTAATATTACTAGTAGTATAATGTATGATTTACAGTTACGTGAACACGATTCATTTATTCAGTTTACAGTAACTTTACACTATGCGAAATGTCAAATTCAATTTAAATAAAATGTTGATTTTTAAGTTATGGATAAGATTTTACTCAAGATGTTCCTGGAAAACAGCCCCTGAACGCGTAATTTGTTAACGTAAACTTGAAACGCAGTACGTTATCAACGGGGAGTTTTCAAACAAAACCTTTTACCATGAACTAGAAAGGAAAACTGAAGTATGATTCTCGCGCGCCACACTGTTCCGTGTCACACGCGCAACAAGGCATGCTACAGAACAGCAGCGTTCCTAAGACTGCAGACCGAAGTCCAGTCGGGCAGGTTTGGGTGAGTTGGGAAGGCGAGTTGGATCAATGTTTGGGGTGCGTATGGAATAACCTGTAAAAAACCGGCAGCAGACCGCCGGCAAGCGCGGAACATCCTCACACGGCGGTTTATTCAGAATTTACAGCAATGGCATGCACAAAACAGCATCAATAAAACAAAGTATCGTGTCCAGTCTACATTAAGAACTTGATGTAGAACAGTTGAGTAATAAAATGTAGGGAAGTAAATTTGCAATTCTTACTGCATGCAGTGCCCGAAATTAACTCTTCAAAGACAACCGGTTCGAGCGAAAAGTCTCGGACCTACGGACACCCGTTAAGAACGAACCCTGACAAAAACAACAACAACAACAACAGCCAAACCAGCACATTAATAATGTACACAAGAATTTGAAAACCTGCAGTAGCGCTGAATATATTGATACTGAAACGCGTAACAAATGTAATTTCGGATGTTGTAAGATTTCTTAGGGTTTGATGGACGCTTTTAAACGGACATCATACTTGGTTGTTTTTTACATAACACCGATACTCCTGAACAGGGCGAAATACATCAAATAAAACTTTTAAATTCACAGTGGCATAATTGATATGGTGTCCAACCTGCAATTGGGAATTTGGGAGCTCATGAGTTCGATTCGTACTCGGAAAGCGTTGACATGACCATACGACAGAAGTTTTGGTTCTTCCCAGGGAATGGACTCGACAGTGCAAATTAGCTAGCTTTCAACACAATCGCGCTTAAATAAAAATGTTTAAACTTAATACGACATTATAATGAACAATAATGACCAAAGATTTGCAAATACGCCCCATGTTGTGACCTTTAATTAATTTAATTTAATTTAATTAGAAGTACTTCATATATAAGATGTAAGTTTATAAAATCACGAATAAAATCTATTTCGAGTTCAATCAATATACTTATAAGGTTTACAACATACAAATAAATGTCATCTCAATTCATCGCGATTTCTGAAAATACTTAAATATTTATAATCAAATATTGTATACAAGATTATAAAGCAATTGTGTCGATATTTGGTCTATTCAACGACCAATATCGCAACATCACGGTCCGTATCCTGATGATGCTGGCTCAGAAGATAATGCAGGCTTCAGCGAAGGAGCAGACAGTGGGGTACGTCAGTTTATAAATAATTGTCTTTTTACATTTACCTCATGCATTCTTTTTGCAATAGATATGTATTAACTGATCCATTATCTACCTTCGAAACTTTCGAAAATATTGGTCAGAGAAACGTAACATTAGACGCGAAACAATGCCATTTAGAAAATATCTTGCGCTTTTTTGTATCTTTGCGAGCAAACATTATACCTTGTACACCGTTATACTGAACACGCGGGAGTACTTTGAAAGTGTGAACATTGGCAAAGTTCGGAGCGTTTGTGACGTCGATAACGTCAATACTTTTTCTGTTCTCGTGCGCCGGCTTGCGCACACACTGTTGTAATTGTCATAGAAATTTAAAATATGACTTTATTTCATTGAAATGTTCACTGTATATACAGGAAATGTTCCGATGTATTGTGTATATATAATCATATATGTAAATTAAAAGATGTTAACGTTATTGCCTCAGTGATATTTATTTTTGAACAACCCTCGTACATTCATAACGAAATATATGGTTGTGAAAAACAACTTCATTATTTTATTTCCTATATATTTTATTGCCAACCCCGACAAACAAATGAAAAAAAAAACACTTTTAAACTTGTCCTAGATCTACATATTTAGGTATATTTTAATATAAAACTAAACGTCACTTACCTTTGCTGGCTTGAACTTCCCGACACAGTCCACGTTCTTGCCAAGTTTGCAGTTTCACGCTCACAGATAGTTTGAATTATTAATAACAAATATCTCCATAACGCAATCGTCACAAGAAAACACGTTATTTGCAATTTTCTACACTGATTTCACTTATACTTGGAGCACTGTTTAGACATATATAATTATGCACGTGCTTAAACAAATTACAAATTTAAGTCAATAAACACGTAAAAATATAAGCACTTACCTAAACGATCACATTTTGCAAGTTTAGAATTACACACCACACACTTAATCACGTGTACACAACCCATGTCGTACATAAAACTA
Source organism: Congeria kusceri (assembly GCA_027627225.1). Classification (NCBI taxonomy): domain Eukaryota; kingdom Metazoa; phylum Mollusca; class Bivalvia; order Myida; family Dreissenidae; genus Congeria; species Congeria kusceri. The sequence continues at coordinate 853,799 of CM051039.1, forward strand.
TAACCGTTACTTTAATTGGTTTTTAAATGTGTGAAGTCTCGTGCAGTTTCAATTGGATTATAACAATAGAACATTTAATCTGGCCTTGCCAAAGTTAAAGGCACTGTGTCATGCTTTCATCATCTCTATCATCGTGATCATCATCATCGTCGTCGTCATCATCATCATCGTCATCATCATCATCATTGCTATCGTCGTGATGATTTTCGTCCTCATTGTCATCATCATGAACGTAATAAATCACCATTATTATCATCATCGTTGCATGTAATGCCATCGTCATCATCAGATGCATGCGATATGTATTCATTCGTCGTCGGACTCCGCGTTCGCTCAGATATGCTTTTTGATCAATAACGTGGTAAAGGTAACGGAATATATACCGACGATGACTATCACTAAGATGCCACATATTGAACACATTCAAACATTTGAAAAACAGATCACTGTGCCACTCGTGAAAGTATAAATTTCTACGATCACTTGTGAATTAAAATCGATAATCTAAATTTCCAAAGGTGTTAATATTTAGTTTTCGTCACGCAAATAGTTCAATTCACAGTGTTTCAAACCCCGACGAACACCGTGAATTGAGACAGTTCGATTCACAAGACATCTGTGTCCCACAATAAATTCCTGACTTTCTGAGCAGCTAAACCACCTTGGTCAAACCTTGAAGATCAGAAACAAACTGACACAGCTCAAACGACTGCTATCCTGGCTGGATTTTAGATAATTTTGGGTTAAAGCACAATTGCACGCGATGCACGTGAAGTGTAAACTTGGCGGGAGTTTGGCGTAGTCTGTAACATAACTTAAGAGTAATTTAAAGTGGCATATCGCAGAAATACAGAAGCATATACACGTAATAAACAAAATAGCCAGATTCTGCAATAAATCTTTCATGCATTAAAATTACATATATATTGAAAACATCGATAGAAATAACGGAAATTGGATGCACGAAAACCAGTGCTTAAGCTTAAGTATTATAAGAATTGCGGCCTTCGTTGTCGAACATTTCACGCTTAACAACTTCCCAAGTAGCAATGGATTGCTCCAAGTGATTGTGCCTGATCTTAATTATGGAAAAAAAACGAAATAAGAGTGCTTTGTAGGATCACATTTTTCGCACACCTGTGAAGAATATGATCTCATTTGTCACATTTTTAAGTGCGAATAATGAGATTAAGTGCGAGGATCACAGAAGAATATAATTTAACTGCATATCAAAAACTGGATGCAATCACAATCTTCACAGAAAATGTGACGAATACAAATGGGATGTGTAAAGAATAAAATATAAATTATCTCACCGGTGAAGAATGAGATCCTATTTTTTCACAGATGTGAAACAAATAATTTGTGAAAAATATGGTCCTACAGTGCTTCATTGGTTAACACTAATATCGCATATTGACACACTGTCCAAGAACTGGGAAAATGTGTAGTTGAAGAATGGAAGACCACATGCCTGTATAGCTTACATCAATTGTAGAACTGGTGAAAGGTGTATAATGGAAGACCACACGTGTGTAAGCTTACATCAATTGTAGAACTGGGGAATGCTGTAGTTGAAGAATGGAAGACCACACGTGTGTATAGCTTACATCAATTGTAGAACTGGGGAATGCTCTAGTTGAAGAATGGAAAACCACACGTCTGTATAGCTTACATCAATTGTAGAACTGGGGAATGCTGTAGTTGAAGAATGGAAGACCACACGTCTGTATTGCTTACATCAATTGTAGAACTGGGGAATGCTGTAGTTGTAGAATGGAAGACCACATGTCTGTATAGCTTACATCAATTGTAGAACTGGTGAATGGTGTAGAATGGAAGACCACATGTCTGTATAGCTTACATCAATTGTAGAACTGGGGAATGCTGTAGTTGAAGAATGGAATACCACATGTCGGTATAGCTTACATCAATTGTAGAACTGGGGAATGCTGTAGTTGAAGAATGGAAGACCACACGTGTGTATAGCTTACATCAATTGTAGAAACTGGGGAATGGTGTAGTTGAAGAATGGAAGACCACATGTCTGTATAGCTTACATCAATTGTAGAACTGGGGAATGGTGTAGTTGAAGAATGGAAAGCCACATGTCTGTATAGCTTACATCAATTGCAGAACTGGGGAATGGTGTAGTTGAAGAATGGAATACCAGATGTCTGTATAGCTTACATCAATTGTAGAACTGGGGAATGCTGTAGTTGAAGAATGGAAGACCACATGTCTGTATAGCTTACATCAATTGTAGAACTGGGGAATGCTGTAGTTGAAGAATGGAATACCACATGTCTGTATACCTTACATCAATTGTAGAGCTGGGGAATGCTGTAGTTGAAGAATGGAATACCACATGTCTGTATAGCTTACATCAATTGTTCTTAGCGTCAGCGATCTATAGCTATAATATAAGTGCATTACATATTCATATTTCTATACGAATTGAATGTTCAGGAGAGGGGGGGAGCCGCAGGCATATACGGGACTTTAAACTGAAAGCGATTCCCAACATAAGTGAATTTGACACGCCGACTGATTCGAGGTACAGGGGAAATAGACTTTAGTCACATTTTAGATCCCAGTAATACTCCCTGCATATAACTAGTTCTTGGTATTTGTGAGAAAGTATATTTCATGGGTAGAACCAATACTAGGTGTATGTGAGAAGGTCCATTCACTGGACAGAACCAGTTCTTGGTGAATGTGAGCAAGTCTATTCCATGGGTAGAAACATTACATGTTGTATGTGAGAAAGTTAAATGGTGTACAACAGAAAGAGCAATTCTTGGGTAGAACCAGTTCTTGGTGTAACTGTATGTGAGAAAATCCAATCCTTAGGTTAAATGGTTTTTGCTGTTTTTGAGAAAGTCCATTTCCTGGGTTGAACCACTACTTAATGTGTGTTAGAAAGTCCATTCCCGGTTAAGAACCAATACTTGAGAAAGTCTGATTCCTAGGTAGAACCAGTACTTGGTGTATGTGAGAAAGTCCATTCCTTATGTAGAACCAGTACTTGAGGTATGTGAGAAAGGCCATTTCATGGGTTGAACAAGTACTTGGTAATTTGGTTTGCAGGTAATGGCAATTGTAAAGCCACGCTAAATAATGAAAAAACGCATGGTAACCGTCTTAATTGAGGGGTTCCATAAATGAGGGAGGACATTGACAGCAACAAATTCCCTCTCAGTTAATGGAAACAAACCATAATGACTGATTACCGGTATATTATGTTTTTACGCAGTAACCCATTTTTGGAAATAGAAAACGCTAAATATGTTAATTATAGATACATCTAAGGCCAAAAGAGTTGTGTTCAGCATTATATAAACATTATCCACAGTAGTTTTTTAACTAAGTGCAAGATAACCCGTATTAACAGATTCAATTTAATTATTTTCGGAGAAATGTATTCTACCAATAATTTGCTTATGAAATATTTAAAACCCTTGTTCCATATGTGAGTACAATATACCATTATGCACAATAGTTTCTCCCTGGCATATAAAACCGACATGTACACATTAAATTCAGCTTATTGTTCACTGATAATCGAATGATTATAAACAACTATTTACTTAGTTGTAATTGGATTTACTCATTTGTATGTAGTTTAAGAATATTACCTTACACAAATCAGAACTTAAGTGAAAATATTTTTAAATGAGCGAAACAGATATGTATTATGTTCAAAGCGTAAATTTAGGACACACTTTCATGCGCATTTATGTTTTGCTTCGATAATAAAATCATATCAGTTGTTTTTTTATAATATGTCATTCACAAAAATGCGTTTATCAAATTAAGTGTTATAATAAAACCGTTCACATATGCAGAAGAAGAGAAAAAATCCAATTTATCTTACAAGATGCCCGTTATAGCATTTAATAGTATTTCGCAAGTTTTTTGTGTCGCCACTAAAATATTTCATGAAATAATTTAGGATCAATCAGGCGTGAGTTGTAATTGCTTAATACAGTTGATGAAATGTCAACCGTTAAAGGCACGGTTAAAGGGACTTCCGCATACTTTAAAGTATGCCATTAAATGTCTTAACTTGACAGATTTAAGCATCGAAACTTAAAAGCTCAAGTATAATAACAAGATAAGTATTTAGAAAAAAAAAGACAATAAAAAAATTGGTCCAACTGGGGTTCGAACCCGGGACGTCCGGATTAAAAGGCTACCACCTTAACCACTCGGCCATTCCCACTTCTATACTTCACACATATTGCATTATTTACTTTATGTAAGTGTTCCACGTGATGTCAGCAGTTCCATCGAACACAACAGAAACACTCCAAATTATTCCATCGTTTAGCGTTAAAAACGCTTTATAATTTTATTAATTTCAAGTGATGATTATTACTCATAAACGAATGTTTTTTACAGTATATTTCTAGGTCCGCAGTGTTATTTTGCTCCCTTGTATACAATGCTCTTTTATTTTGGAAATCTGTGACAAAAAATTGAAAAAATATCAATACGAATATCAATAGGAAGACTTGAAGACTTTTATTTCAATAATATCAAAAATTAATATTAAATGTATGCAGAATAACGATCTATGAAGAAATGAGACTGTTCATTTATAAACCAAATCAACATATGCATCAGTTTTATATATTCATGTTGGATATTCACTTTACATTCTCAATATCTTACATACGTTAAATAATATAAAAGGTTATGTGAATTACACCCTTAAACAACAAAGGATTATTTTACTCACAAATGTGGTGTTAAATCAGTTTCATTTTAACACTTATCTGATATCAAATAGTTGTACAAAGCTCTACAATAAGAACGTGTTAATCGTTCAAGCTCATCACTGTGCAAGTCTATCTGTCACGGGGTAAAATTTTTTATTCTTCTGCCCAGAGTAGGTTATCTCCCTTTGACTATATTAAAACCAGTTCAGTCTGTGGGCACATTTTCTCACACATTTTAAATCTTTATTTAAAGAATAACAACATATTAGAAAATTGAAAAGAACTTAGTTAGAACTTAGAATGCACAATGATAATCCGTTTCACTCACAACATATAACACAACAATTGCATGATGCAGTATTAAATGCTTTGGTGTCACAGGGTGAGAACATTGTGCAGCCAGTCCGGGACTCGAACCCGGGACCTCTCGCTTACATAGCAAGTGCTCTCCCGACTGAGCTAACCTGGCAGGTACACAATCTCTCCCTATAGTGACATTGAACAGTTTCTACCAGTTACAAGTATTGTGAGGGTCTAAATACAGCCAAATGATATGAAATCTGGCTAAACAATTCAGGATTCATCTCTTAATCAAGACTTTTTTGGTGTATGCAAGTATACAAAACATGCGAATATGGCAATTATTATTGATTGAAAATACATTACGCACGGAACATAAGCATGTTTCAGGTATGTAATGGCATGGTAGATTTTTTGACAAACCCAAACTTGAACTTAAATGAAAAAGAAAACAATTTCTGACAGTCTTGAAACACATGTTTTACATCTTAAATAAGTACCTGAATGTGTACTGTGATTTTTCTAAGTAAAAATCCCCCAAAATAACAAATACTGTTTATAATACATGAAAACAGAATGAAATGAATAAAATACGAACACCAATATGGAGAGGTTACAGGTACCGTCCAATTCTGACCGCCACTAAAAATTATGATATTTACACCAGTTGTTCGCTTATACAGTAAAAGATAACAATAAACACACCTTTGGGAAATCATTTCAAGTTGAGCTAAACTCCAGAAATGTTTAATGAAACATAGGGAATAATGACTAAAATATCGCGGAAATAGGCAAACGGCACCAAAGTTAACAACACTTTTCACTGCTTTTAGGAAACAGATCTAGTGTGTATGTAATAGTGTGAATTCCTTTCCGAAATAGCAGTATTATGTATTATGCAGTATTATGGTCTGTAATCATCTGGGTCTAATTTCTCAAAGGATGACCACCTTACACTTCTTATTTCATCAATCAAAATTATTATTTTAAAATTAATTTACAACACAATATATTATTTATTGTGATTATCTATTTATATGTCTTGAAAACAGTATTTATATTACTGCACACTTAATTGAAATATGAAAATGGTGAGCTTAAGCTTATCGTTTTAAAACATGCTGAAGAATTTGAGAAACCAGATCCAGTACTCTGACAAGTAAAAATGTAAATGGTTACCTTGAACACTGTGGCACAGTAGACAAGCTCTATGATCATTAATAGTGAACATATATGCTTATTAAGAGAAACAGGGACATTTTAAAAATCAGACATCACAAATATGCTGCAGTTTAACATGTACAAGGTCAACACATATTTTGTTTGAACAAATCCTTTGACATTATGAAGTATATTTACTTAGTAGAAACAGTATTTAGTGTCTTCAGGAATGAGCTTCAATCCCAAAGATTACTTTGATAAATAACCTGGACGATGATGTGTAAGACCCTCAAAAACTAGTATACTTGATATTTGCATCTTTAATTTTTTCTTTGTTATTGTTCTTTGTAGCAGACTTTTTGTTTGAGTATTTAACCAAGTATATTTCACCATTGCTTCCAAATAACCTTACAAGTTGATCAACCAACTCATAGCAATAATGCAGGGGAGATCACTGTAGTAGTTTTAGTTTGAGAAGTCTTATTGAGTTCTCTCCCTGAAATTGTAACACCCAATTAATCTGCACTAGGAATTACTGTCACAGTTTCCTACTGAAATTATTAGACCAGCTACTTATTACTTTATAAGAATTTAACACATTACTTGTTAACCCATGTCATGCATTCATACAAACTATAATTCCAAGAGAATTACAGTCCTGTTGTTTTCAGCAGCATCCCTTAAATTTTTTTTGTACTCTTACTACAATACTTACAGATATGATTTTGGTTTTCTTTAATCAAAGATTCAAGTTTATATACAAAGACGGGATGAATTGCAACTGGAAATGAGAGATGCATTTGCCCCAATCTACAACCATGACAACAGAAATCAGCCTCAGAATCTCACAAACAACATTGTTAAGTATCAGAGCAAGACCGCAGTGGACGGATAGGAATCAATCACTGAAATTGTAAACGAAGGAATACAAATACATTTTTTTTGGGAAGATCTCAGAACTACTTGCTGCGCAAAGTATTGACAAAATATAATTAAATTTATCTGTCTAACTCATTGTCCAAGAAAGTTTTATTTTGATTTCATTTCATGAAAGGTAATGATTTAATTGAAATTCCAAGTGTTATTCAAACATTAAATTACTTTCCACTTAAAATTTAGCAAGTTTAAATAAGATCAGTGCTGAAATGGGTGATACAGGGAATGTAAGAACAGGATATAGTTTACCAAACAGGATCAATAACTGGTTTTACTTGCCAGACCTGACTAGTTTCAACAGATTACATGTGAATGTTTGGTCAACACTTGTTATAACTATTAAGGCTTATTTGAGAATGAAATACAATTTGGTGACGGACAGAAGTCAACGCATAAGAGGTTCTGTATACCGATAGCTTACCGATCATGTTGAATTGTTTGCTTAATTGTTTAATTGGTAATAGACATTTCCAACTTTGACGAATCTGATGTTGAAAACTTAATCTGATTAGAAGTATGTAAACGTTGGGGTTGTCTGAAGTTTATTGTATAATTTGACGACGCAATAAAATGTGTGTTTATGGACTGATAAAAAACATGTTAGTTGGGTGTTTCACATATGCACGCAACAAACTTAACACTTCATCCTTGCTTTGTGTAAAAAACAGTAGTTTCTATGATATATTTCAGTATGCAATATATAACAAGACGTTACGCGTAATAAACATGCCGTTTCCTTGGTCTTACACTAGTTAATATGCGGAGCACGTGTATGTCGTGCTTTTTGGTAAACTAATGTTAATTTATATTTATGGGTTTAAATCTGAAAGAAATATCATTAAGGTAAGAAATATATATGCAATATGTAATATACAGTTAAAGTATATGTTTTACTTGTTTTCTTGTTCTTCATTAACTGATGTATTTTAAATACACACTGAATTGTAAACACCAATATTTTACAGTCGTTCATTTTATCCACACGATGTTACGGTAATGCAACTTTGTGTCACATGATATTCACGTGATTCTTGAAATCAACAAAGAGCATGTGCCTTGCAGTGTAGTACTATATATATTTCTGTATTGGTTTCTTATGTTTTAATAGATATACTGTAACACACTGATTGTTGTTGACTTTTTATAGACAATTTATCTGCCATATTTATAATGTTCACCACTAAAGGAAGACCATACCAAACATACATGCTGATCATTTTATATAACGTTTAACAATTAATAATTTAGTAACCTTTCCTGTTCCCCCATTCCAAAACAGGTTAGCGGACTATATAAAATGACAAACGTTTCAAGAAAAGAATGGAATGCGAGGTCAGTGTGACAAATTGGGGCTATTGACGTAACATCACATACCATCATATCACTTAAAACATAAAATATATCATTCCAAGTAAGATTTACAGTTCTTCTTATGTTTTTTCTGTGTGATGATATATATCCAAACATAAATCAATTGATCGCACATATTAATCAGCCAATATTGTGCGTGTGTTAAAACACAGCATCATGTTCTTTAGGTCGAGCATCATGCTAAATAGTACAAGGCTGTACGAAGAGCTCAGTCTAACGATCAGGATGCTCATTTCTATGAGCATATGCAGGTGTCAGTCCACACATGTCAGGTCTCTCTATCCAATTAAGACATTAAACACATGACAAAAACTTAAGCATATTCCAATCCGCTATAAATTATCAATTGAATGTACAGTAATGTAGTGAATCTTTCACACTTAGTACTGGTTCTACCCAAGAAACAGACACGAGAATGTTAAAATAAGCCTCATGCTGGTGACAGAAACATTTGATCCTGCCAGATGATGGCCTGTGTCTAGAACAATCCTCGACACATCTAGGACTAGAATAGACCGGCTATGAGTCATAGTGTCTATGACTTTGGTTTATTCTAGTCCTAACGCTTATATGCTCATTTCAGATTAAGTACATTTCATTAATTATTATGTTTCTTAGTTTTAGAAAAGGTATGATGCTATGTGAAACTGTTTTAGTATGCGGCGATAAACGGGCGATTTAGTACCGAAAATCAACATGGGGTATAGCTTCCGACTCAGAAGAGTGGACTTCCATATTAATATCGTCTGTCGTCGACGTCAACCATTTATTTTACAACTTCTCTGAAACCGCTTAGCCCCTTTAAATCTAACTTGGCAGGAATGTTCCTGATGACAAGTTTTACTTTTTATACCTCGTAAGTGCCTTTAAATTAATCACATAAACACTGATCATGACGTTTTTGATTTATGCATACAAATTGCAGAGAAACGTTGACCCTGTTCCATTACTTACTGACAGTAAAATTACCTTATTAAGTATACAGTTATATTTCAACATAATTTTATAATGACGGACAAAGGGACTTAACAAAATAACTGTTTTTTGTTCATGAGGCGAATTTGTGCATGAGCATCAAAGTTTATTAATACCTTCACTTACGGTATCTATCTTTTCTTCCATACTTTACGGGCTAAATGGTTATTTGTATATGCTATTTTAACAGTTAATGTTAATTAATGTAATAATTATCTGCATATCAACACCTTGTCACTGAACAATATCGCAGTTATCACGTACAAGTTTAAATAATATAAACAGTTAGCTCAATGTTTATAAATGACATCGAAGACAAAGGTGAAAGATCAAAATTTTATCCACACGCACAATATAAAGTTTGTTGTTATAACATGCTACATAATAATAACGGTAGAACAATCATCACATATGTTTAATTATATCATCCATGCAATTTAAATAAAGTTTAAATACATGAAAAATAATTATATATCTTAATTGTCTCCATTGTCTGAAGATTAACATACATCACTTACACAGAACAGAAAAGGCATATGCATCCAACACTACAAGCAGGTAGGTTATTTATGTCGGATTGTTTTCACTTAACTTCCAGCACAAGTGTCAATGTTATAATAAACAATTTTAAATTATCATCAGTATAAAACTAAATACAATTAACCAATTTAACATCATGTTTTCTTTTTATATGATTAAACTAATCAATACTCAAATCATCAATGTCTTTTCAATGCAGAAAATTACAATAAATCCTTCATATTTCAAAAACCAGTATTTATATAACATTGCAATGTCATGTTTTCAAGTAATTGATCAAATACATTTCTCACATATGTGTACAAATGACAGTCTAAAAATAGCAATTGTCATGTACATTTTACAGGTATATTTCTGTACACACATTGACTTTTAAATTAAAATTGTCCCAGGTATTTGTCCTTTAACATACATCATATATAACTTGTCAAGTTAAGGACAAATGCAACAACACTTATTTGATACAAATAACGCAGACTATTGGCTCCAAAGTCATACTGTCATAATTATGATAAAAGTATATTATACAGAAATATAACACAGTACACAATATATCATTTCTAACTTACAAACTGTCATTTTAAGATAACCATATTTGTTATTATACAAATGTCTGATACATGTAAAAGTATGCTATTCAACTTTTAACACGACGATGTTGTTGCCATCTTGTCCCACAATAATGGAGGCTGTGTGCCTGTTGTAGCAGACTGACTCTGGGTAACGCAGTCCATCCCTGTCTGTAGCCAGAGTGGCCAGCTTCTTCCTGCCCTCCCTGTCCACCTGTATGATAGCGGGCGACAGGCCTCCACAGACCAACACCTGGCCTGCAGGTGTCACATGTACAGACGTTGGGTATCGTAGTTCAGGGTCCTCCAATGTAGAGAGTACCGACCCATCCCTGGCCAGGGTGAGGAGCTTGTGCTGGGAGCGGTTGGTGATGTATATACGATCACCAGTGGGACTCACAGCACAGCTCCATACTGCAAAACAGAGTCACATCAAGATATTAAATTACTTTAATTGTTTAATATGTTAATACACAAACTGCAGTGACATTGTATTATTAATGCGTCGTTAAACAGACAATTACGCGTCTTAAAGATCTGCATAAAATCCAGTAATAATAAATATTTTAGTGTGACAGGAAGGTTCTGTATCAGTTTATTGCCTAAAAGTTTGACACGTTGACTGGTGAGTTAGAATTGCATTTACCACAATTACACAGATGGAAACAATTACACGGTACAATGAACATGTACACATGAATGTGTCAGCTGATGTAACTATATGCAGTAATAATGGATTTCCTATACATGTATACATGATTGCAATATACTGACATATTAGTGTACTTGAAACAAGCAGACATATTTCGTACATGTACAAAATGACTGTAGTTACGTTTGTAACTTTTAACAACAGGAAAATAATGTTTCAAAACAAATGGGATTGGAACTTTTCTATCTAGTTCTTCTTCACCAGTTATAAAAGCCAGTAACTGTTTTTAATTTTATAATTTTATAAACATAATTAAGGAAATTTCTCAAATTTCAAATACAACAATTTGAGGTTTATTGATTGAATATAATGTTATGAAGCAATGTTAATTATAAAAGTCATTATACATGTATAGTTATTTCCAAATCACAAAGTTAAACAATAGGTCACAAGGTGTGTCATTGAAAAGCACTGTGTCTATTTATAGACATGCCATGTAGTGACAGTCACAATACATGATTACTCATATATATAAATCAATAATACTGAAAATCATTCTTAATTGCTGTTGTAAACTTAAACTGACACACGTACATTCTACAACTATGCAGTCTTACAATTACTTTATAATACATATTGCTAATAATATCCGGATGAACCCGCCATGATTCTAACCTGTATATCTATCTGATGTATCCTTATACAGCTTGCTGACCAGTTTCCCACTCAGCGTGTACTTGTACAGTGCAGTATAATCAGTGACATACAGCTCCCCCTGGTGGTGGGCGATACCTCTACAGTAATGTTGTAACTGAAGCTTCCTGCCCTTCACCAGCTGCCCATTGTTGTCAGAGATAAACTGGATCTCATGTGTGTTACCATCATTCACAGTAACAGCAACTTCACTGAGTGTTATATGACATATGTCACATGGAGAAGTAGACACATCACAATGAGTAAGCACCCTGTACTGCTGGTCCAGCAGCTTTAATTTCTCATTACTGTAGTCTACAACAAGGATCTGGCCATCAGGGAGAACACAGGTGGATATGATCCTGCAATCTGATGAATCACTTGGTATGCTAACATCATATAAAGACTTTCCTTTAACCGTCAATACTTGGTCTGTGCTTCCCTGTACTGTCAATGCCTGGGTACTGTGTACAATCCTCCCCAGACCTGACAGTTTGGACAAGTACTGCACAATGTCACTGTTAGGCTGGAATGTTAGTGAATGTTCAACCTGAACAGAGTTTTCCTTCAAATATGTTTCTGACTGTTGTATTTTGTCACTACATTTCTTGCTCGCTATAAAGGAGAGTTCTTTCATGCTTCTATCACTTATGTCCTGTATGGCTTCATGAAGTCTTTTCAAGTCATCTCGAAGCCTATTGCAGTTGTTCACATCAGTCTTGAGAGAAGCTTGCAGGCTTGTGAGTGTATTTTTCATTTCCTTCAAAGTGATTTTTTCAATTTTGTCTAAAGTGTCATTTATTTTCCTGCGTGTTTCTTGTATTTTGTGTAATTGTTCATCATATGAACCCTGCAGTGATTTAATGCCGCTCTCCCAATTTGTTTGAAGATTGTTCATTTGTTCCTGAATTGTTTGAAGCTTCACTGCAAACTGCTGCAGGTCAGTTGACTGGGTTTTGCCAAACTCAGATATAAGCGTCACTTTGGTGCACTGTCTGTAACAAAATACAGTATATTATAATAACGTGCCTAAAATAATTTGGCAGATTTTTCTTAAATATTTAGACAATACTATTATACATATTCTTATTTTAAAGCTTGTGAGATGGATGGTTTACATTCGCCATTTCAAGACAATACCGGTATATTCTTACACTGGATATTTACATGTATTTAGGCACATAAAATATAACAAGAAGCACAGGAGTGCCTGTATCGCTCCACTGGCTTATTAAGTAAGGAGAGTCAGAAGCAAAAGGACCCTGATATACTATATAAGGAAAAAAGGTCCCACCCAGTGGAGGCCTTTTTAAAAAATAAATCAAAATGGTTAATTTTGGCAGAGAACTTAATCCAAGCTGTGGTTGCTAACATTAAGATCTTCAAAGTTCAAAATATAATCATATTAGGAAAAATGGCTCCACCCCCAGGACCTAAACCATTTGAGCAACTTTGCTAGAGAACCACCCAAGGAACATTTCTGTCAAATTAGTTCGAAATCGAAAAAGTCGTTTGTGACAAAAAGATTTTCAAAACTTTCAATCAAGACATATAAGGTAAAAAGGCCCTGCCTCCATGGCAGCTATACAACAGACCTGAACAGTTTGAGAAACGTTTGTAGTGAACCACCCAAGGAACAGTGCTGCACAAATTTATTCAAAGTTTTAAATACAGCCATATAAGGGAGAATGGCCCCGCCCCCTGGCGACCATGTTTTTTCAATGGAGTGCGACCATATGGTAAAGGACCACCCAAGGAACATTTTTCTTAAAGTATCTGAACATCCACCCAGGGGTTAAGGATGGGATGTCATTTAAAGATTTTTTATTTATAGTTCTGGTGGCCATTTTGTGCAGCGGACCGGGACGATTTGAGCGACTTTGATAGAGGACAATCCAAGAAACATTTGTGTGAAGTTTCAGCAAAGTTGGCCGACAGGTTTCGAAGGAGATGTCGTGTAAAGAAATTATCTACGGACGCAAGCACACACAAACGATGGACGAACCGCCATGGCATAAGCTCGCTGGCCTTTGGCCAGTGGAGTTTAAAATGAATATGCCAGCATTGGAATAAAGGCTACCTTGTTTGCAAAGTAGTGAAGAAAACGCAATAATGGAATTGTAATAACTTAACATTTCTATATCAGCTACAATAGTTACAGGATCAACCCTCGATGTGTAGCCGGTATTGATCTTATAATTCATTAGTCAGTTTACCTGTTAAACATTGGTATCCAGGTAAAACCAGGAAGTTTAAAACTGCATCTTTTCTGTTATATAAATATATTGGTTTCTCAAGCCACAAGTTTTGATATTGTCCTCAACTTAATTTTTGCTAATAATAATTATCAGACTGAATCATATTAGTCTAAAAAGTTAATTGTTTAATAATAAAGATAATTGTTATGTGAACGATCATTTTAACAAAAATGTCTTATGATACCTGTGATTAAGTAGAACACAATTTGAGCAGCACAGCTGTCCATGGTCTTTACAGAACATTTTCAATTTTTCATCTTTGTGAACTTCGCATTTCAACAGAAAATCCTCCACGTTCTTTGAAGCTGGCCATTTCTTCATTTTTCCCCTTCCATAAGGGGAATGTTTTTTAAACAACTGACCATGAAAATGAATACATTTTTCACAGTAAAACTTCAAACATGTTTCACAGTAAAATTCTGCGACTACCTCAATAGATTGCTCTTCGCAGGTCGAACAACAAAAATCTTTAAATTCATCTGACCCTTTAGCAACAGTAGACATAGAAAATGTCGCCATTTTGCTAACTGACTTTCAACAAACAAAAGTTTCAACTTAAATTCAGCTGAAATATTAATGTCCCAGTATCTCGTTTAAAATAAATTAATAGTCCAGAAAACACACATTAAATGCTAGTGTCAATAGTCAAGTAATCAAAAATTTCCAACTGAACAAAAACCAAGATAACCTTCAAATGACGCTCAGTGGACTGATACAAGTAAATAGTGTAACTATGTAAACTGTCACGTGAGTATTAGGTCACGTGAGTGTTGGGTTACTTTAAACTTTACACTGCACCAAAGAAGGTTTGTAGCTGAATAGTAGGTTATAATAAACTAGTTTTTATCACACAGACCAAATGCAGTTGGTTTAAACGTGTACTGATTAATGTCTATAGAATGTTTATTACCGGTATGTAAGAGATTTCCCACACTGACTATTTTATCACAGTTGTCACTTCCTTTTGCCAAAACAGCATACTGACTTGATTTTTGTTCTTTAGTCATTTTAAAACAATTGCACTGTTTAAATCTTGCAATATAATTCAATCTTCAATAATGAAAATATAAGGGAGACAACTCCTGTCCTAAAACACTTTAATTGTCTGACCCATATTAATGACATACTGTCAGTATCAAATGTAAATTCCAACTGATTCTGTGAAGACTCACAATCATACTTCAAATAAAAAGTCTGAGGCAGCAACTGTAAAAAAAAAATTGAATATATTTACCATTTTTACAAGATCAACTTCATTGGAAAGCATCTGAACAATTAATTATGCCCATTTTTTCAAGTTTTTCAACTTCCTTGTAGTGTTTTCAGAGAACAGGTTGTTTAAAGCAAAATGTTCACAATGAATGACAATTCTAACATGTCACGTGCAGTTTTCTATAGACAAAGAACAAAATTCACCGTTGTTTAACTACCAATAAACAACCCCCAAAAATACTTCAGAAACTGTAAAATATAGTTTGCATTGTAATTGCAAAAACAATGTTGTTAGGTCATGTTACAATTGAAATAACTTTCGCATTATCGTTGTATATCGGCTAAAAAACACTAACAACCTTGTGGTTTAATTCATACGCATCAGAACACAAAATCGCTGTTTATTAGCCAATGAACAACTCTAAATGCAAAAATATTTCTTAATTAACAACAGATGCCGGAGGATGACTGACCACAATATATCTCAGTTCGAGGTCAGGTGAGCTAAAAATATGTTGGGTGCAACCACACTACATTTGGGCAGCGTTTCACTGCTTTAGCAACTGTTGTTGTTGATCTCCATGTTATCTTACCTGGGCAAGACCTCGGGCTGCAATCCTCAACTTGATAACTATCGCAACCATATCAGTACAGGTTCTGTGTCTGGCTCAAGTTCCATACCAGCTGTTTATTCCCTGGATGACCAATCTATTCTCTGTACATCACTGCCAGGCCCATCTGTTCGGGTATGTGTGTATATACAACTAAATAATATTGGCAATCATGTGGATGTTGTGTTAATAATTGAAAACTTCATCAAGCTTTATATTAACAAGAGCTGTATCAGGACAGCACGCTCAACTATTCAACCACTTTGTCAGAGTTATCCGCCTTTATCACTACTAAAAAAGAGGCATAATTCTCCTAAAATGCTGGTCACAGTTATATGCCTTGGTCAGTGACGTTATATAATGACCTTGAAGACATGTGTGATCTTTTAATTGATTATGTGTAGCGGATATAGAGATAATCCTACTAAATTGCAGGTCAGAGCTATGGGCCTTGGACAGTGACCTTATATAATGACCCTGAAGACATGTGTAAAGTTTCAACTGACTATCTGTAGTAGTTATAGAGATATAGAGTTGTTGCACACAAACTTTAACCTGAATTTATAAGTACAAAAAGGGGCATAATTCTGCTAAATTGCAGGTCAGAGTTATTGGCCTTGGTCAGTGACTTTACATAATGACCCCAAAGGCATGTGTGAAATTTCTTTTAAATATCCGTAGTAGTTAGAGAGACATGTACTTGTTGCACACAATCCTTAACCTGAATTTTCTCTTGCACGCAAACCTTAACCTGACTTTTCTAAGTACAACAAGGCTTGCCACAGGATGTGACATATTGCCCCAAAGCATATGCTGGTCAAAGGAAGGCAACACAATGTCAGTTACATGTTGGAAAAAATTACGCTTCCTACAAAAAGAGTTATGCTCCTTGTACTCTGCACTTCCTCTCGATGTCCTCTATCATTATATGAAGTTTCATTTGAATCCCTTCAACGATAATGGAGTTATGCTCCTCACAAGAAAAATAAACAAAGGGCAATAACTCTGTAAATATTGAAGAACAGTTATGGTCTTTTTGCTCTGCACTTCCTCTCATCAGCCTCTATCATTATATGAAGTTTCATTTGAATCCCTTCAATACTAATGGAGTTATGCTCCGCACTAGAGAATTAATGCTTCACATACGGAAATAAGACAAAGGGCAATAACTCCATAAATATTGAAGAAAGAGTTGTGGTCCTTGTGCTCTGCACTTCCTCTCATTGTCCTCTATTATTATTTAAAGTTTCGTTTGAATCCATTCAAAACTAACAGAGATATGCTCCGCACAAGTAAATTAATGCTTCAAAAAAGGAAAAAAACAAAGGGCAATAACTCTGTAAATATTGAAGGAAGAGTTGTTGTCCTTGTGCTCTGCACTTCCTCTCATTATCCTCTATCATTATATGAATCATTCATTTAAAGCCTTGAAATACTAATGGAGTTATGCTCCGCACAAGATAAACAAGAAATGTGGAAATTCCACGAAAACCAAATTTTTCCAACGAAATACATAAACGTCAGCACAATAATGAAAGAAAGTTCTGGGTGCCATATGCATTCCTAAGCGAGGTCTCGTTATAAGGTATCTATGTATGAAGTTTCATTAAAATATCGCAATGCGTTCTCAAATTATTGAGCAGAAACCGTTTTTGTATTTTTAGTAACATTGACATTGACCTTGATCTCACCCACCCCATATGCAATCCAAAGCATGGTCTAGATACAAGGTATCGATGTATGAAGTTTCATTCAAATATCTTTAGAGGAAACAATTTTTCTATTTTTAGTAATGGAGACTTTGACACCACCCACACTATATGCAATCCCAAGCGAGGTCTTGATATAAGGTATCTATGTATGAAGTTTCATTAAAATATCTTGATGCATTGTCAAGTTATTGAGCTGAAACCGTTTTTCTATTTTTAGCAATGATGACCCTGACCCCACCCACCACATATGCAATCCCAAGAGAGGTCCCAATATAAGGTATCTTATGTATGAAGTTTCATTAAAACATCTTGATGTGTTTTCAAGTTATTAAGTGGAAACCATTTTCTATTTTTAGTATCTGTCACCTTGATCTTGACCACACCCACTCCCATATGCAATCTCATTCAAGGCTTCGATATAAGGTGCATATGTATGAAGTTTCATTAAAATATCTCGATGCGTTCTCAAGTTATTGAGCAGAGACCGTTTTTCTTTTTTTAGTAACGGTGACCTAGACCTTGACCCCACCCAACCCATATGCAAGTCCAAGCGAGGTCTTGATATATGGTATCTATGCATGAAGTTTCATTAAAATACCTTTATGGATTCTAAAGTTATTGAGCAGCAACTTTTTTTCTACTTTTAGTTACGGTGATCTTTATGTTGACCCCACCTCATATGCAATCCCAAGCATGGTCTCAATATAAGGTATATATGTATGACGTCTCATTAAAATACCTCGATGCATTCTAAGTTATTGAGGAAAAATCAATTTTTTTCTATTTTTAGTAACGGTGACCATGACCTTGACACCACCCACCCAATATGCAATCCTAAGCGAGGTCTCGATATATGGTATCCAAGTATGAAGTTTCAATAAAATATCTTTATGGATTCTAAAGTTATTGAGCAGAAACCATTTTTCTATTATTAGTAACGATGACCTTGACCGTGACCTCACCCAGTCCATATGCAATCCCAAGCAAGGTCTCGATATAAGGTATATATGTTTGAAGTTACATTAAAATATTTTGATGCATTCTCAAGTTATTGAGTGGAAACCATTTTTCAATTTTTAGTAACGGTGACTTTGGCCTTGACCCCACCCATCCCAAATGCAATCCCAAGCGAGATCTTGATATAAGGTATCTTTATATGAAGTTTCACCAAAATATCTCATGCGTTCTCAAGTTATTGAGCAGAAACCGTTTTTCTATTTTTAGCAACTGTGACCTTGACCCCACCCACCCCATATGCAATCCCAAGCGAGGTCTTGATATAAGGCATCTCTGTATGAAGTTTCATTAAAATATCTTAATGCCTTCTGAAGTTATTGAGCGGAAACAGTTTATCTAGTTTTAGTAAGGGTGACCTTGACCCCACCCACCCCATATGCAATCCCAAGCGAGGTCTCAATATAAGGCATCTATTTATGAAGTTTCATTAAAATATCTCGATGCGTTGACAAGTTATTGAACGGAAACTGCTTTTCTATTTTTAGTAATGGTGACCTTGACTTTGACCCCACCCACCCCGTATGCAATCCAAAGCAAGGTCTTGATATAAGGTATCTATGTATTAAGTTTCATTAAAATATTTTAATCCGTTCTCGAGTTAGAGAGCGGAAACAAAAAGTTGATGCTGCCACCCCCCCCCCCCGTCCGCCTGCCGGCCCAACGACATACCCCAATCTAATAACATAAATTATTCTTCGAAAAATTTGGTTAACAAACGGCAATAACTTCATAAATATTGAAGAAAGAGTAGTGGTCCTTGTACTCTGAACTTCCTCTCATTGTCCTGGCTTTCATCTGAATCCCTTTAATACTAATAGAGTTATGCTCCGCACAATAAGCTTAACAGACAGACGGACGGACAGAGGGAAGAACCGACAGACGATGCGATTACATTATGCTCCCAAAGTTCCCTTCGGGAACATAATACGGGGCATAGTTCTGCTAAAATGCTGGCCACAGTTATGAGTATTGGCCAGTGACTTTATATAATGACCCTGAAGGCATGTGTGAAGTTTCAGTTGAATATCAGAATTCTGTAGTAGATATAGAGATATGGAGTTGTTTCACACAAAATTTAACCTGAATTTCTTAGTACAAAAAGGGGCATACTTCTGCTAAAATGCTGGTCACAGTTATGGGTCTTGGCCAGTGACCTTATATAATGACCCTGAAGCCATGTGTGAAGTTTCAATTGAATATCTGTAGTTACAGATATATGTACTTGTTGCACGCAAACCTTAACCAGAGCATTACGCAGACGAATAGGTGAATAGTGTAGCTCGAGCTATTCGGTGAATAGTCGAGCTAAAAATGTAAGTACTCAACACGTCACCTGTACTTGTAAAGCAACAGAAGGATGATTTTGGCAGGCAGATAATCGAACATTATCAAATATGTCGGCATAGGTTTTTAAACAGACATAAATACTGTTTGCATAAACATTTATCGCACTACTTCAAAAGGTTTCTATTGCACGCATATTTATTACCCATAAGAGTTTACATTTAATGTTACTCTGTATGTATGTCAAGACCATATAGAGTTCATATGCTGACAGTAAATGCAGTCAAACATTGAGTTCTATAACACTAAACTAAGTTACCAGGCCTGCTGAACAGTCGGCCTGTTACTGGGATTATCGTGTCCACAGCCTCTTCCTTGGTCTCCCCAGCCTGGCAATGACATACTAAAGATGAACATAGAAATCAATGAGTACATACAAACATACACTTTTTATAAACTTTATTTTACTAATTCTGCTATGGTGGTTATGTTTTTTGTTGCATGGTTTTATTTTATGTTTGTCTTTTTCTTTCGGAACACCCCATCAGTGTTCTGCCTTGAATTTGGACTATTGGGGACAAGGGCCCTCTAGGCTTGAAAAAGTGGGGACAAATTACAAAAATGTAGGGACACTGACAAAAAAAGTTGTTCACCTCAGGAATATTCCCAAAGCAGCTTTTTGTTTTGAAATGTACATAATAGAAATCTAGCTGTTTTCATTCATGTTTGTTTTTATTTTCTGTTCAAAAAAGGATTAATACATAATACTGTGTTTTTAATTAATTCATAAAATTCTGTTGATCAATGTTACACTGCATTCTTAAAAACCTTATAAACCTGCATTATTAATTTTAATTTGAACAAATAAAAACAAGGCATTAATACTGAAACCTGTTAAAACTACAAAGTGTAACAGTGTTACATCATCAATTAGCCGGGCATCCAAAACTGCAAGACCCTCTTACAAAAATTTGGTGGGGACAAATCGTTTATTTTTGCACCAATGGCGCACGGCAGAACACTGGCCCCATGTATATGGACATATATCTTACGTGAATTCTGAATACAATAAGAATTTTGTTAGTTTTCGAAATGGTACATTACATTCCTCCGCCTGCAAGTGTCATCGATGACCAGTGTTTATATTATTACAAGTTTTTGTGCAATCATTATAAAACTTCAGGTTAGCGTTAGTAGGCAAAAACGGAAGGTTAACCCTTGCAGTGCTGACACCGGATATATCCAGTCAAGCTATGGGTAATCTGGTCCATGATGAGACCGGATATTTCGACCAAATCTTGTATTCCTTATGTCCTCCACTTTTGGTCACTTTGCCATAAATTCGAGACTGACATCCAAAATGCTGTATATAATCCAATTCCTAATATAAAATTATGTTTAATTATTTCTATTTTGAAATATGAAAATGCTTCCATGCCAGGCAAACTTATACTTCGGTCAAAGTCAATGACTGAAACTCTTATATTTGACCTTCAAGTGTAGCCTTGACCTTGGACCAAAGGACCTGGTTGTTGCACACCACATACTGTCTCATAATGCTTATCACATCTGTCAAGTTATTTGAAAATTCTTCCATGCATACAAAATTATGCTCCGACAGAGTCAATGGTATTAATTCTCATATTTTACATTTGACCTTTAAGTGTGACCATGACCTCGGGCCTAGTTGTTACACAGGACACACCATCTTATAATGGGTATCACCATCACTATCTGCCAATCCTTCAATTCTGGACAGTCATTGCCTAGACAAGAATATTAACATATATACATTAACTTGATCTTTGACCTTTAAGTGTGACCTTGACCTTGAAATAAGGCACATGATTCATGCACGCCACACTCCGCCGCATAATGCTTATCGCTTGAGCCAAGTTATTTGATTATTCTTTCCTGCTGGATAACATTATGCTCCGATCAGGGTCTATGACTTAAATTTTTATATTTGACCTTGGACCTTTAAGTGTGACCTTGACTTTGGACCAAGGGACCTTGTTTTTGCGCGCGACACACCATCTTAATGCTTAGCCCTTCTGCCAAGTTATTTGAAAATCCTTCTCTGCTGGACAACCCTAACCCTAACCCTAGCAGTGTTGTCCTCCACTTGTAGCAAATAAAATATAATTTAGTCGAAGTTTCTTCAATTTAGCAATAGAATTTTTCATGTTTTGGGTGTTCATAAAAATATGTTGTCCATGCTTTTTTTGTGGGCAAATTCAGTAATTTAGGGAGTGTACTGTTGTATCAGGTCTTTCTTTATTGCATGGAAGAACATCTGTCATAAATAATATTATGATTTGAGCAGACCCTTACACTGTGATGGTGTAAAAAGGACTAAGAATCAGTCAAATTCAGTGGCGTGGCCTCTATATATCCAGCTTATTTCATGTTCAAGTTGTTTAGCTAAACCAGTGTATCTGTTCCTATTATTCTAAGACATTTCTGTGTTATTGCAGTTATGATTTGGTACTGGGTGCCAAGATGATGGGTGTATTATCATAAAGAGTAACTTAAAACTTAAAAGCCAATTTCCCTGTGATACCGCCGACGCCGCCAAAAGTAACACCTATACGTCGCCTTTTCAGGCAACACAAAAATAATGAAAACCAAACAATTAACTAGGAAGGATGGTCAAAGTTCTCGATATGTGACAAATTGTGTTAAAAATCGGCTACGGAGCAACGAATAACAAACTTATGTTGTCAGATCATACGCAACAATACGAGTATCTTTCATAATATTTTATTAAAAAAACATGTTCGTCTGTCTGCCCGTTAGTTCGTTCGATGAACAAAAGCACAGTGTAAAGTACATTTGCAGACAATTGATGAGCATGAGTGTGTACGTGTAAGTTACTTAAAACATTCATTTCAAAAAGAGAAACTTCGGTAAATGATTAAAAAAACATGTTCGTCTGTCTGCCCGTTAGTTCGTTCGATGAACAAAAGCACAGTGTAAAGTACATTTGCAGACAATTGATGAGCATGAGTGTGTACGTGTAAGTTACTTAAAACATTCATTTCAAAAAGAGAAACTTCGGTAAATGATTAAAATGCAAATAATTTTCGATGTGTGTGCGTTGGAATGTAGTCAGCTACTGATTTTACAAACTGAAAGATATTCAAGATATATATAACATTGAATGTCAAATACGTATTTAGTGGTCAGGCACATCAAACAAGGGCAATTTTCTGCCAAAACAGGTGCATGACACACAGATGAACCAACATGTCTTTCGAACAAAACAAGTGCATTTGATGATGGCGATGATTATGATGACGATGACTATGATGATATGCAAAGATTTATTATATATCTTTGATACGGATCTGTAGCTGATCACTGCAGACCCATAGACATCATGGGGTTATAACTGCACAATCAAAAGTTTACGCCCCCCTAACACGAAATCCTGGATTGCCCCTGCGCCCGAGCCATTTATTCATATAGATAGTAGTGTAAATATACACAGATTTACTGTACCAGTGAGTTGTCATTTCTTTGATGTGTTTTACCTTTTTCGGGAAAAATATTAATCAAGAGCATGGTCAAGTTTCAATGCTCAATAATGCTCTATATCTATCCAATGTAGACTACGACGCTTACTGATGTTAAGCACGTGGTGCACGTGATAAACATACAGAAAGCGTTGTTCCGTCCCGCATATAATGGACGCTTCCACAAATGTCTATCATAATCAAATTATTGTTAAATTTTATCCAATCTTTGCAATTGGATATCACATGTTTAGCAATTAATGTATTTTCATACAGGAGAGCATGTGGTATTGTTTGTGATATTCAAATAAACTTGTGTTTATGTTTGTGATATTAATGAATGGAAATTATTCCTCTACAATATTTGGGAAGGAATTTAAACTATTCATGGATAGGTATATATGCGTGTCGTGTTACTCTAATACCATGAATGTGGTAATGAAACTTACTGACAAGCTTTCATGAAGTGTAGCATCATTGCAGCATATTTTCTTCGACTGTTCATTTCCTGAGAGAATAGGCATATCGTTCTTAAATGGAAAAAGTAGATTTTCTGCATATCATAAAAATGTTTAATTTTCACACGTACAACTATTCACGTTTGTTACCATCATTCAATTTAGATTAATTTTTTTAAAGTAAGGATATCTCAGTTCTCTGCGCTACTAAATTTAATACATATAAAATAGTTTCGTTTTGAAATGAACAAGTATAGATTTAATACTGATAGTAATTATATATTAATATATACGAAACTGTGGTATCATCTTTGCTTATTCGTATTGAATACAGTGTAGATGTAAATTATACAATACGAAGGTCCGGTCATGTCCATTACCGCGCAAGTAGTAGGATTTGAGAAGAACAATGTCTACTTTAAAAATTAATACCGGACTAATTCAGTTTGAAACACTTAATTAATAAACTAGATTAACAGTTTAATCTAACTATAAAAATCATACTATAAAAAATAAGACGTTTTTATCGCAAAGCCGACCCACTCGCTACGCCCGCTTCGAAGTCTGATACTGCGTCATGTGTTGTTCTTTTCTTGATTGTGACGTACGTAAAAATTTCCGTATGTAAGAGTTCAACTAACATTTTATTAAATATTATATCCTTGCCTGCTTTAGAATGATCCGAGTTGTAAAAAAAAAATAACACTTCTTTTTTCTAAAATGCGGATTGTCGGAAAAGGCTGAACTTTCAGTGTAATATTGCAAATCATTGAATTTGCAACATGCAACAACACAAAAGCTTTATTTTTACATTCAATACATTTATATAATCTGTATCTCTAAACATTAGTTGAATTTGTTGGACGTGTGTTTGTAATTAGTCAAGTAGTAAGCATCAACGGCACGCCAAAAAATACACTATGACGTCATTTCCAAAAGTAACGTCAAATTAAGCCAGAACGCTTATACAGTAGTCGTGTTTGACGTTGTAGCGTAAACATATGTGTGGTTGTACGATTTTAAAAATATTACATCCTTAAAATTGAAAAAGTGGCCTATTCAGTGATACAAATTTCATTAAATTTTCAAAATGAGGCCAAAATCGACCCTTAACGCACCTACTCCTTATGCACATTCAATGCAATAGAAAAGTAAAATACACAAATAGCCGACACAATTTAGACCAATGGAGGTAATAACAATCCAGTACAATACACTTTACTCTCATATTAATTATGAACTTTACTTTCACATTTAATACCTATAAATATAAAAAAATTAAGTCTTTATGTTTTCTTTAGATCCAGAAAAAGATGCATATATTGCAAACATGTTTGCAGTTGATACAACATACATGGAGGGATTTTCTATTTACAAGCAAGCGGTGCATGAAGAAAAATTATGAATGGACATGGAAGAATTCTCTAATATGCAAAAATACATGAGAGCAAATACTTGCTAATGCTTTATATTTTTACCAATTAAAACTTTGACAGACTGTGCAGGGCCACAACTATTTCACAGATCAAGTCAGACCAGAATTATGAGAATTACAGCCCAATCGTGATTGTACTAATAGTCACCGGACCGACGTGATGACTTGTATAATCGCATTTTCCGTATTTCTTAAAAATACGGAACATCGTTCTGTAATTTCAGTATTGCTGCATAATTTTACTCATAATCATAATAAGGGATTACTGTGTAATAAAACATAATAACTATAATATCAGGTTGAATTTAAATATTAATTCAATAATTATTATTTTATAAACAATAGATATATTGTAATCTTGGTTGTGTGAAATTTTGCCTCAATTACGCAATGACCTATCAGATAAGTTTGTAGCACAGTGTGTCTCAACTTCCGCGCTGCATTATGCGAAACAAAGGATGGTGGCTGTCACCCGTGTCAAAACATCCGCCTGTCGGTTATTCGTATAATCACATCTTTTTCACACATATTTGTCATCAGACCATGATAATTGTTCGTATAATTGCATTTTGGGTATAAACGCGATTATATCATATTTTTTCATATTGAATAAAGATGGCAAAATGACGGGACCGCAGCAGTTGTTAATAGTACACCATTTTTTCATATTATCGCTATTTGCATATTCGTGGTTCCACAAATAATTATCAATTGTATCCACAATAAATTGTTGATATTATAAAAACTGTAAACAATTAAACTTTTGCGAAACAAGATGGTTACTACAGGCTACAACTGCTCTTTGGTAACATAATGCTAAAACAATAGCTGTCTCAGGACACTGCGCGACTATTCAACCGCTTTGTCAAAGTTATTGCCCTTTATCACTACAAAAAAGGGGCTTAATTATGCTAAAATGCTGGTCACAGTTATGGCCAGTGACCTTATATAATGACCTTGAAGACGTGTAAAGTTTTAATTGAATATCTGTAGCAGATATAGAGATATGAAGTTGTTGCACGCAAACTTTAATCTGACAGTACAACAAGAGCTGTCTCAGGACAGTGCGCTTGACTATTCAACCGCTTGGTCAGAGTTATGGGCCTTTATCACTACAAACCAGAAAAATAAGTTTCCTTACAAAATCTCAATGCGTTCTCAAGTAATTGAGCATAAACAGTTTTCAATTTTTAGTAGTTATTGAGCGGGAACAGTTTTTCAATTTTTAGTAACAATTAAATTTACCTTAACCCACCCATCCCATATGCAATATAAGGCGAGGTCTCGATATAAGGTATCTATGTATGACGTATTATTAAAATATGTCAATGCTTTCTAAAGTTATTGAGTGGAAACCGTTTTTCTATTTTTAGTAACAGTGACCTTGACTCCACCCACCCCATATGCAATCCCAAGCAAGGTCTCGATACAAGGTATCTATGTATGAACTATCATTAAAATATCTCAATGCGTTCTCAAGTTATTGAGGCATGTAGGAAGCTCACAAAGATTGGGGTCGCGGAATGGGTGGGTGCGGAAGGGGTATCCTCTCCCTACAAGAATTTTTTTATGACGATGTAATACACGTTTTTTTTCTGCATTTTTTTGCTAAAAGTGGTGATTCAAGATGCAACGTTTGATAATTTATTTCATTATTTCAAGGTCAGATAATTTCTTAAATGGTATAAAGATGCAGGGTCCAACAATAGTATTTATTTAGATATCTTATGGCATGTAACAACATCCATTATCTAATAGCAATGTAACAAGGATAGGTATCAAACCACTCAACAATTAAATAATCTCTGCTCCGGATTTTTGATACCAAATGATCGTTTAGAAAATTTAAAATTCCAAGGTTGGTTTGGAAGTTCCGTTTAATAAACTTTGGATTTAAGAAAGAAACAGTAAAATAGCTGCATGTTAATTTCAACAGAAGAACTTGAGCATTTTATCGAGTAAAGTCAGTGACACATTTTAATTATCTGACATTCTTTTGATCAATATGTTGACAAGACCGTTAAAGAAAAGAATGAATAAAGTTTTCACACTTTTTTTTTTGCAAAATTATATTTATTCGCCAAACATTTAATGGTTATTGTTTTGATAAATAATTGGTTGTCATCTGTATGTTCAAAGCATAACTGTGTTAATTACTTCGTGTTGTCCGACAATTCATAAAGCATAACTGTGTTAATTACTTCGTGTTGTCTGACAATTCACAAAGCGTAACTGTGTTAATTACCTCGTGTTATCCGACAATTCACAAAATAACTGTGGTATCTTACCTTGTGTTTCAATAAGAGTTAAAACAGTTAAACGCCGATTCTCCAAAGATTCCTAACATGTTGTGTACTGGTTTATTAATCAGGATCGCGGCCCATTGTCTATTGCAGACGCGGCCTCAATCTAATTGCAGCTGTAGGCCTATTTTCTTAACAGCTGAAGACCAGTGAGAAATCTTCGTAAAGTAGTGATGATTTTCGACAACGATTTTAAACTCCCCAAAATATTGGAGCCGCAGCTGAGGCTCCTGCGGTCCCTACTGCTACGCGCCTGTATTTTTAGTAACCATGACCTTGATCCCACCCACCCCATATACAGTCCAAAGTGAGGCCTCGCTACAAGTTATCTACGTATGAAGTTTCATTACAATAGCTCAATCCATTCTATAGTCATTGAGATATGGAGTTGTTGCACGCAAACTTCAACCTGAATTTCTAAGTACCATTAGGGGCATAATTCTGCAAAATTACGGGTCAGAGTTATGGGCCTTGGTCAGTGACCTTATATAACGACCCTGGAGACATGTTTGAAGTTGCAATTGAATATATGTACTAGACATAGAGATATGGAGTTGTTGCACGTAAACTTTAACCTGATTTTCTATGCACAAAAAGGGACATAATTCTGCTTAATTGCAGGTCAGAGTTATGGGCCTTGGTCAGTGACCTCACATAATGACCCTAAACACGTGTGAACTTTCAATTAAATATCTGTAGTAGTTAAAGAGATATGTACTTCTTGCACGCAAACCTGAATCTTAAAAAATCTTAACCAAGTGAGATCTAGATATAAGGTATCTACATATAAAGTTTCATCAAAATATCTCAATGTCTTCTCAAGCATTGAGCGGAAATTTGTTTGTCTATTTTTTAGCAATGGTGACCTTGACCCCATCTACCCCATATGCAATCCTAAGCAAGGTCTAAACAGAAGATATCTATGTATGAAGTTTCATTAAAACAACTCAATGTGTTCTCAAGCTATTGAGCGGAAAACGTTTATTTTTTATTTTTTGTAAAAGTGACCTTGACCCCATCCACCCCATACACAATCCCAAGCGAGGTCTTGATATAAGGTATGTATGTGTAAGGTTTCATTAAAATATCTCAATTCGTTCTCAAGTCATTGAGTGAAAACCGTTTTTCTATTTTTAGTAACAGTGACCTTGACCCTGACCCTACCCACCCCATATGCAATCCCAAGCGAGGTCTTGACATAAGGTATTTAAGAATTAAATTTCATTAAAATATCTCAATGCATTCTCAAGTTATGGGGGTGAAACCGTTTTTCTATTTTTAGTAACAGTGACCTTGACACCACCTACCACATATGCAATCCAAAGCAAGGTCTTGCAATAAGGTATCTATGTATGAAGTTTCATTACAAAAGCTCAATTCGTTCTCGAGAGAGCGGAAATGAAAAGTTGACGCTGCCACAACGCCTTTGACTTGCAATTGTGACCTTGACCTAGGGACCTGGTTCTTGTGTGCGACTCTACACCTCATCATGCTTGCCATTTCTGCCAAGTTATTTGAACATCCATCCATGCTGGACGAAGATATGCTCTGGATTGATTTGTTGAGGTGTTAAGGATTGATTTCAATATTTGACCTTTGACCGTGAATTGTGACCTTGACCTTGGACCTAGGGACCCGATTCTTGCGCGCGAAACTCTGTCTCATCATGCTTATCACTTCTGTCAAGTTATTTGAAAATCCAAGAAAATGGAGAATAAGTGCAGACAAGATCTCTTAAGTAAAAAACTTCAAAGGGCCATAACTTCGCCCGAAACACTCCAACCACTACATGCCAACGAATTGCACGACTAGATTGGACCTGATCAATCCTGTGAAATTTCATAAAAGTCCGACCAGGGGTTACGAAGAACAAGCACAGACAAGAGTCAACAAACTCAAAGTAACCTTAGCCCCTAAGGTCATAGTAACACTACCTAAGATACATTTGTCACTAACTCAAAATGGTTGTAAATTAATGTAAAATCGTAAATGTCACCTTAGCTTAAGGTGACTTCATCAGGCTCTTTGTTCTTCCTGAGAAGTGATTTTGAGTGGATTGATTTTATATCAAATAACATGTATTTTTAATTACATGACGCATAATGTCATGTAATGCAATATATTATATTGGTAATACAATATACTATTATACTCGTACATGTAATATAAAATAATATGATATCATACATGATATGATATGATATATGCTATGATGTGTTATGATATATGATATATGATAATAAAATGTAATATACAGTCGACTTCTGATGCCTCGGCTTTCTTGTTGGCTCGTAGTTTCTTCAAGGGACCAGTTATGTTTTGCTATATATTCATATAAATTTATGTTGTTTGGCTCAAGTTAGCGAGGGTTGAATTTTCGAATGGTTCAAAGTGTTTGTCAAGGTGTCAGTTACAGTTTTCACACATTTAATTGTTTGTTTGGCTTGAACACGCTTCGGTCACATAGAGACGTTAATATCTTCGATGTGATTGATTAGTGTAAAGTGTTAAGCAAATGCAATAACTGATTTTACAGCTTTCAAAAACTAAAAAATATAATTAATTGTTTGTTGTTTGTTAATAACCAGTACATATATCAGAATACTTTGAGAAATTTGAGATTTGAAAATAAGGCAGACAGATTACTGCCCATACATGTTGAATTACTCATTTTCAACCTCCATTTAGCTCGAAGTTTCGAATGCTCCAAGTTTCCTAGCTGGTCCTTGTGACTTCAAGCCATTGGTAGTTGACTGTATGATATGTCAGGATATATGATACGATATATCAGTTCTATTTACATAATATTAAAATTTGGAAAACAAAGCAATAACATCTACCAACTGAGATATGCCCACCCATCGTCTCTATTTCCTCTTGGTTGCTACAACATAAAGTGGTTAGGTATATAGAGGATATTTGTTGGTTTTCGGTACGATAACGCCTATCATCACCGGAAAGGGAGACAATTAATATTTTCACCAGCATTTGTGCGAGTGAAAATATATACATTTATTCCCTTTCCGGTGATGATATCAGGTAGGGGTCTCTCTCTGGTTTAGGGGAGGAGTACCTGTTCCCTCAGGTGGGTGAAGTTTAGCGTGGTTTAAGACAGAATTAAGTTTCATTTGAATCCCTTCCATACTAATGGAGTTATGCTCCACACAAGAAGCGTGACGGACGGACGAACAGACGTATGGACGATGCGATTACTATATGCCCCCGAAGTTCCCTTTGGGGGGCATAAAAATTGTTTTTGGGATACACGGTTCAAGTAGTTTCAAAGTCATGACTACAAAATCAAACACTTCAATAAAAACTTCCCTGTGACACTAATCAGAGTATTTCGATGGCGCCCATGAATGTAACGGTACCTCATGTACATTTCATTCATATCAATCTTACTACTACTACTAATTTTCCTGCGCCCGCGAAGTGTCATTGACCACTCTTTTTATAGTAAATTATATACATTTGACAAATGTTTATAGAAGCACTGTTTTGCCATAATACTGAACAATGCTTAAATATTAATTGTTAATAAATGAACTTTATTTTTGAACATTGTATTGTTGACCTACTGTCGATATGCCACTTAACATAACTGCAAGAAAAAGGAAATGCCGTTGCTCGTTAGCTATAGCATTTTGAAAATGAAATTAGCTGGATATCAATGGGTCATGCCAACAAATGTGATGTTTTGATGTTTTTATGAATATTATATACACAATCATAGTGTTAGGATGTGCCTAAACATATCTGTTGGTTTGTTGTGTTTGGATTTTGTGCGATTTTTAACAGTATTTGGGGTTACCATTGCGGTCAGTTAACATACTCACACTTTTCCTGGGCAAGCTTAGCCTATCTAAGTGGTTTACCAGTACTAAGTGCACATACCTATGCCAGTAACTAACAACTGTCCTACTTGAATGAGAGGTAGGAGGACAAATTATTTCATGACCAATACCCACACCAGTTTATTTGGCTGGGCTGGGGCTCGAACCCATGATCCCAGGATTGACAGTCCAGCGCTCTACCAACTGAGGGTTAGGGTTATATAAACCATGTGACCCCCCAGGGGCGTGGCCAGTTTTGACCCCAGGGGCATCATTTGCACAATCATTGTAGAGGACAACTCTATATTGTCACAATACCAAATATGAAACCTATGGCCCTTGCGGTTTCAGAGTAGAAGATTTTAAAAGTCATTTGGCTATTTAAGTCAATATAAACCATGTGACTCACGGGGCGGGGCTCCTTTTGACCCCAGGGGCATAATTTCAACAATTTGTGTAGAGGACAACTAGTAAATGTCACATATCAAATATGAAACCTTTGGGCATAGCGGTTTCAGAGGAGAAGATTTTAAAAGTTGTTTTGCTATATATTCTATTTAAACCATGTGACACCCAGTAGCATAATCTGAACAAGGCCGTCCAAAGGACAGCTATATCTCCCACCGTGATCCTTCATTAGATTTTAAAAGTGACTTTGAAGTATCACACTGACCTTTATCTGGCACAGTTGGACCAGATATGAAAGTACAGTTTCAGAAATTTAGATATGGAGCTGACACAAAAATGGAAACTCAAAGATTTGACCTTTAAGTGTGACCTTGACTGCTCCATGCCTTCTGCACATCGCCTCAATGTAATGAACATTTGAGCCAAGTTTTATGAAAATCCTTCAAAGGGCATAGGAGATATGGAGCAGAAACAATAATGGAGGCTCAAACATTTGACCTTCAATTGTGACCTTGACCTTGAGGTGGCATGACTGCCTCATGCCTTCTGCACATTGCCTCAATGTGATAAACATTTGAGGCAAGTTTCATGAAAATCCTTTAAATGGCACAGGAGATATAGAACAGACATGAAAATACAGGCTCAAACATTCAACCTTTAAGTGTGACCTTGACTTTGAGTTGGCTCGACTGGCTTATGCCTTCTGCACATGGTCTCAATCAGCAAATCATTTTAGACAAGTTTAATGAAAATCCTTCAAAATGTATAGGGGATATGGAGCGGACATAAAAAACAGACACGAAAATGGAGGCTCAAAAACTTAACCTTCAAGTATGAACTTGACCTTGAGCTGGCTTGAAAGGCCCATGCCTTCTGCACATCGTCTAAATGATCAAAGCATTTGAGCCAAGTTTCATGAAATATTTCAAAAGGCACAGGAGATATGGAGCAGACACGAAATGGAGGATTGAATATTTGACCTTCAAGTGTGACCTTGACCTTGAGCCAGCGTGACTAACCAATGCTTTCTGCACATGGTCACAATGATCTAAACATTTGAGCCAAGTTTCATTAAAATCCTTCAAAAGGCATAGGAGATATGGAGCGGACACGAAATGGAGGCTCGAAGATTTGACCTTCAAGTGTGACCTTGACCTTGAGCTGGCGTGACTGACTCATGCCTTCTGCACATGGTCTCAATGATCTAAACATTTGAGCCAAGTTTCATCCTTCAAATGGTATAGGAGATATGGAGCGGACACGAAAATGTTACGGACAGACGTATGTCCGGACAGATGGACAGACAGACGGACTACCGGACAGACGGACAGACAGACAAGTTGATTCCAGTATACCCCCTTACAACTTTGATGTGCGTGTTGTGCGGGGTATAAAAATAGTGATGTTCTAGCATTCATAAATAATAAAATTCATAGCCAAAATCAACATTGAATCATTTATTTTTCCTATCATCCCTTGATAAACTGCTCCGATGTTCAGATAACACAAACAATCCAAATCTTCCTTGTTGAAACATATTATTAAAAAAAGACCAAGCATCGCTCATCTAGCTACACATGCGTTTTGACAAACAAGGATTTAAATTAAAACGTGTGAAAGGTTTTCAATAAAGAAAATAAAGTCTTTTTTAATGTTGTATTAAACGTGGTTTAAACCATTTCTGTAGTTAAACGCTATAATTATTCATAGAAAAATTTAGAACAACAGACCATTCCAAAAGCTCATGTTGATCATTTTGTACAATCATAAGGTAAAGCTAAACATCACAGTAGCATACAACCTTTAAAAAATGTGTAAACACACTCTAAAACAATTGTACAACTGAGACATTTGCATTAAAGGTACTGGCAACCAGTATCAACAGAAATATTCTTTCATGTGTGCCATCAATACAAAAATCCAACAGTGCAGCTTGTATTAATCTTCAAATTATAAGAGCAACATCTACTGGTGGCAACGCATGGCTGCTGATTATATGATCTAGCTATGACAGTTATTCCCGATAACTAAAGAAATGTGCTACTAATCATACATATAAAAAGTGCAAATGCCTAGGCCGTAACAATTTTCAGAAAAACAAGAGGACCATGATGTCCCTTAATCTTGAAGGTCCTTTGTGTTCTGATCAACCTAGGTGGATAGAGCACAAATTTGTTTAATGAAGTCACGGTCGAGCTCTGTTTGGTTATGTGAATTTTGAAGAACTCAGTAATGCAGTTTGAAGTACAAACTTTGAATTGTGAACTATGAAGTGTAAATTGAGAACTACAAAGTGTGAACTGTGAAGTGTGAATTGTGAAGTGTTAACTATGAAGTATGAAGAGCGAAGTATGAATTTTAAACTGTGAACTATGAAGTATGAAGTGTGAACTATGAAGTGTAAAGTATGAAGTGTGAAATATATTACACTATATAGTGTACTGTAGAGTGTATTATGAAGTGTGAAGTGTGAACTATGGACTGTGAGCTGTGAAAGTCTGAAGTCACCACCGGGCTTTCGTACATACAGCATGAGGTTTTTACGACTTATATCATAATCACAAGTCACACTGTACCAGGGATTCCCGCAGGCCTGTTTCGCTTGTCCGGCCCGACATGCCTTCAAAGCAGTTAGTGATAGGCCGACATGCTTAACTATCGCCGACATGCTTTAATTCCCATAGCGACAACCCTTAATCTCTTTATCTATTAAACTGATTGTTAGCCGCAGGACCATAAACGAACGCCGCATTGATCGATAAGGTCTCACTTCCAGCTTTTGATTAACAAGTGACTGAACTGTGTAGTCCCGCCCACAACGATCTATTTAGCCAATCAAATACGGAGGGTGGAGTTCATGCCTTCTTCACATCTAAAAAAGTGTTTGACAACAAATACTAGCCTTGCCAGGAAAGGTGAATAGGCATTTTAAAACATTTGATTATTATATTTAACGTTTTATTTTATCCCAATAATTTTCTTATCCATTTCACAAATTAACAATAAAAAATATGCAAACAAATAATGTAATATAGAGCCTCAATTTAAAACACAATTTAACATCTTCAAACTTAATTTTGTTTACATAAACACTGAAATTAAGCACGTGGCCAGTACACGCATGTTTTTCATGAAGCATCCATGACCTTGTGCATGGTAACACAATTTGTGCGCGCTTTTGTAGAAAAACACGCTTTTAACATGGAGATACAGGACCGTATTCTATGTCGATTAGGAACAGCACGTTCCAGTATTTAAAAACAACTGTGAATTTTCAGCTTTTAATATCCGCATGTAGTATAACTGATATTAACGATTGATTACTTTCGCATCAGAAAACAATTAATGAAGTAAAAACACTAGCGGTCATGACAGAATTTCAAGGCGGAAAACGTTTGGTTGGTTGAAGGCTAGACTTTTCAACAAAACCATGTATGATTGAAAATTAATTCCATCAAAAATGCAGCCTAGTATTTTGATGCACACTGCCTCCAAAGGAATTAGTGAACACGTTTTATTCAACAAAGAAACCGCGGTTATTGCGACTTTAGTAGGAGACGTATTTTTAATAGTTTCAGTTTTATAACAGTAAGAATTCCCAAATTAAATATAATGCAAAGAGAGGTGCCGGTCGAGCAAAAGGCTAGGTAGTTTAAGTGATAAAGCGGTAGTTAAAGCAATAGTGCCGATTTGATCGCCGCCGCGATTTCGAACGTCGCAACCGATTTCGGAAAGGTGGGGTCGCGCGATGCGGCCGATTTTGTGAAGGTGGGTTGAAGCTTGCAACAGATTTCAGGCAGCTGGGGCCGATTTCAGGCAGCTGGGGCCGATTTCGAGGAGGTTGGGGTCAAACTGAGCAGCCGATTTCGGGGGTGGGGGACTAAGTGGTCGAATTGGAATGATCTTGAGGAGTGGGGGGGGGGCCAAGTGGTCGGATTGGAACGATCTCCAGGACGGGGGGGGGGCATTGAGCCGACGATTTCGGGGGTGGGGGACCAAGTGGTCGAATTGGAACGATCTCCAGGAGGAGGGGGGGCATTGAGCTGACGATTTCGGGGGTGGGGGACCAAGTGGTCGAATTGGAACGATGTCCAGGAGGGGGGGGGGCATTGAGCCGACGATTTCGGGGGTGGGGGTCCAAGTGGTCGAATTGGAACGATCTCCAGGAGGGGGGGGGGGGCATTGAGCCGACGATTTCGGGGGTGGGGGACCAAGTGGTCGAATTGGAACGATCTCCAGGAGGGGGGGGGGGGGGCATTGAGCCGACGATTTCGGGGGTGGGGGACCAAGTGGTCGAATTGGAACGATGTCCAGGAGGGGGGGGGCATTGAGCCGACGATTTCGGGGGTGGGGGACCAAGTGGTCGAATTGGAACGATCTCCAGGAGGGTGGGGGGTGATTGAGCCGATTTTTATGACAATAACATTTGTAAATAACAGTTCATTGACAGAAAATTAAATAAAGTACTAATAAAAATAATAGTCTTGATTACAGAAACAATTGACAAATTATTTTATATTATAGCAAAACAGTGTCCATCCAAGACACTTTCACGGTCATTTCAATATTAGTAGTAGCTGTAGTAAAATAAATATGAATTAAATGTACATATCTTACCCTTACGGACATGGACAACATTGATAACGTTTATATAGCACAGTGAAGCTTGCAATAAAGTGAAGCAACTTTGTATAGGTGCGTTCAAATCTTACTGGAAAACGTATCTAAAAACGTTTTATACAATTTCATCAATACATTTTTGCTACTCGTAAAATATACTCTAGATAAATAGGAATATCTTGTTTTCATTATGTATCTGCATTTTTGTACAATATGCCACTTTAAAGGAAATGTTTCATAATAACCTCATTATTGTAGTTAATAATTATTTGATAATATAGCTAAAACAATGGTCATCCAAGAGACTTTTAAGGGCATGGCAAAATTAGTAGTAGTAGTTGTAAAACAAGAATATCGATTTAATTGATGGCTGCTCCCGAACCCTGCATTGACCTTGAAATGTGGCATTGACTTTACCCTAGGGACCTGATTCATGAAAGACACACTGACTTAATGAGACAAACATTTGTGTAAAAAGATTAAAAAACAACAACCATTGTATATTATATGTATAAGTTCGGAGAAGCAAAAAGCCAATTCCGATGTTTGACCTTTAAGTATAATCTTGACCTTTGACCTACAGTCATGGTTCATGGGCGTAACATGCTGCCTTACTGGACAGGACGCAATGGGACTGGGCGGGACGGGACAAAGTGAGTCCTATATAGCCCCCCCCCCCCCACATCATGATTGGCGGGGGTATAATAAGCAATAAAATATGGAAACACTTTCAGCTGGTATTTTGCGATTGTTATTGCTCAGAACAATTGTCCGGATTGGGAATATACAAAGTGGATAAATTGGCAAGATTACCTAGTTTTAGGAAAGGCCTTAGGCTATATTAGTATTGCACCACAAGTAAATGTATCTAACATGATAAAAATTTAGAACATATTAACTAATCAAACTTCAAACTGTATCTGTCTCCATCACCATTTAACTGATATGTCAGTCACCACGTGAAGAGATATAGAAAGATAATCATCCCAACAATGATACACATTTATAATTTAATAGCATGTCAATGTCATTTAACGGGACCATTTTCATATTCAACTTTTCAATTTCGTATTGCTGTAATGTTACATAAAACGTTAAACATCCAGGCACGTGTTACCATTATAATGTCTTACTACATGTAATACCTATCACCAACCAATGTGGATCAATAAAACATCGCCTTTATGTCTGCTTTACAAATTATTGCAAAATACTTGCAGTGATATTTTTGTGTGTGTGAAATCAGGTTTTTTTTTTTTTGATTTTATAGCCATTATATTCCCAGTGGCAAAAAGTATCATGCAGTCCCAAAGTTCCCAATTGATGGTTTGACTTTCAGATGATTGGAAATAAGAGGTGTTCAATGCAGAAAAAATACTGTTGAAGTTTTAATAACCGTTTTACTGATTTGTTTTTGTTCAGAACATTCTTTTTTTAATGTAGTTTTATCAATAATTCTTCACATTTTATTAAACAAACAATTATACTTTTCCCAAATTTTATGTGAATTTATGCTAAAATTCCCAATTTCATGGGTATAGGTCATATTTTCAAAATGGTGAAAAAAGCCCTGGAACAAATATTAGTGATGTGGCCCAGATGTGCTATGCAGTTTTTCTTTAGACAAAACTGAATCTTTCAATCAAAAATATAAATGAAATGAAATGATACATCATAATAAACCTGTATTGACCCTTTATTGTTACACGTGCTTGGTAACACACACAGGTCATTTCATGCAGATATATGGACAATCACAGTCCAGAGTCTGCAATAGTTAGTATGTGATGCGGTGAACCAGTTTAAATTCACATCACCAATATCTAACTTTGTGATAAATAATTTACGTCAATAATCTGACCTCCTAATCTGACCTCCGACATTTTTAAGATATTAAATTGTAGACGATGATCCCAGACGTCCCGTGATACATTGAACCTTTACTCACTCTGTCAGGTGATTTTAAGACATGATATCATTCATGTGATGAGGTGAAAGAGTGAATGATAACCTGATTATGCTGACAGAAATAGTATCATCCCACTCTGGATTTTTTATTTGTTCACAGTAATAGAAACAGGGATTGCGCAATCAATTGTCACAATGACTTATAAATACTTTACATTACAGACAAGCAGCAAAATCATTTGTCAAAAAACAGACAAGTAAGGCAATATGAGATATCGCAACCCCTGGTAGATATCGCATATAAAGGTTTTCATATGCAACAAACCTTGGGTTCAGTTTGGCTGCAGTTGGCAGTCATCAAAGCACTCATCACTGGGCGGTTCTTCAGAGTTCCAGTCCCATGTACAGGTGACATCTGAGGTGTAGCCTTCAACACTCTCTAATAACAGAGGAACATTGTATATATCATATACAACCAACTTCATAGTTCATTAAACTGCAATTAATGTAGAATTCATAAAATTTCAGTTCACTGAGCACTTCCTGATTAGTTGTGAGACAAGCAGTAATTGACTACCTGGGTACCTACCACTGAATTACCTGGGCACCAAAATTTTTTATTTCCCTTTTACAGAAACCAATCACCATTGAGTCATTGTATCAAATAGCATATTTATACAGGCATTTGAAACACTTCATGCCTTAACTTTGAGTTAAGTATACATATAGTAACTAGCAAAATTTTTTGTACTAAGATATTACTGTATAGTACCAATATATGTAACGGTATGTAACAATGTGCTAAGTTGAAATTGAAAACATAAATTCATTGAAGTCTTCAACTTTATGTTACTTTTCTTAGCTTTGAATGATATAGTTTTTGTGCTACACTTATTGTTCTTATTTTGACTACGTAGCTAAATAAAAAATTGTGAATGGTTCGGACAGCTTCAACCAATCATCAGACAGCATTCTCCAAACTGTCCAAACCATGGAATACAAATAAATATGAAACGTTAAAAAAAAATGGGGGGGCAAAATTTATATTTGCAATATTTACATGTAATGTATTATCTATGTAGATTTGCAGTAATATTGTGTCCTATTTAAATACGCACACCAAACAACAAATGAGAAATGCTCACATCCGATCTATATAAAAAACAAAAAATATCTGTTGAAAATAGAACTACTATTTTTTAGGTTCCAGAACTTATACTAAAATACCTGTCAAGCAAACATGAGAGGACATGCATGAACTATTATTATATTGGTATCAACACGAAACAGCATCAGTTAGTACGTATTTTTGGAAAGTGGAAGGGGCATACACTTGTTAAAATACAAAACTTTTAAGTGAAGCCTTGTATAGTTTATACATTTTTGGAACAAAAACTTTAACAAAAAGTCTATGTAAAAAGTGGGCTAACTCTGTCAAAATACAAAACACAGTTATGGGTAATGCTGCCCCTAATACTAGAGTTGTTGACAAAGGTTAGTTCCAAGTTTCAAGTGAAT
Organism: Congeria kusceri; assembly: GCA_027627225.1. Taxonomy (NCBI): domain Eukaryota; kingdom Metazoa; phylum Mollusca; class Bivalvia; order Myida; family Dreissenidae; genus Congeria; species Congeria kusceri. The sequence continues at coordinate 893,818 of CM051039.1, forward strand.
AACTTATCTAGTTTTGAAGTTACAAAACTTGTGAATATAAACTTTAACCAGAAAATCTATGTGAAAAGGGGCATAACTCTGTCAAAATACAAAACAGAGTAATGGGAAATGTTGACCCTGATACTAGAGTTGATGACAAAGGTTTGTTCCAAGTTTCAAGTGAATAACTTATGTAGTTTTGAAGTAACCAAACTTTTGAATATTAACTTTAAACAGAAAATCTAAATGAAAAGGGGGCATAACTCTGTCAAATTACAAAATAGAGTTATGGGAAATGTTGACCCTGATACTACAGTTGATGACAAAGGTTAGTTCCAAGTTTCAAGTGAATAACTTAATATGTAGTTTTGAAGTAACCAAACTTTTGAATATAAACTTTAACCAGAAAATCTGTCAAAAAGGAGCATAACTCTGTCAAAATACAAAACAGTATTATAGAAAATGTTGCCCTTGATCTGGAGTTGATGACAAAGGTTAGTTCCAAGTTTCAAGTGAATAACTTATGTATTCTTGAAGTTACAAAACTTTTAAAAATAAACTTTAACCAGAAAATCAAAGTGAAAAAGAGGAATAACTATGCCAAAATACAATACAGAGTTATGGGGAATGTTGCCCCTGACACTGGGATTGAATGACAAAGGTATATTCCAAGTTTCAAGTGAAAAACTTATGTAGTTTTGAAGTTACAAGACATTCGAATAAAAACGCCGACGCCAGTGGTAGTAGGAAAGCTCACCTATTCTTCTAATAGTCTAGCTAAAAAATGTACCCTTAAAATTGCCAAATCATTTATTGATTTCACGGATTAATATCTGTAAATAAGTGCATTCAAGTAGAGCTCTGTAAAGATGGAGATGGTGATGATGATGATGTAGGAGATGTTGGTGATCATGTCGATGTGGCGATAATTATGATATTGTTAGTGATTACGACGACCACAGCAATGAAGACGACGATGCTGTTGCTACTGATGCCGATGATGATAATGAATATGACGACGGTGACGGTGATGATGACAATGATGAAGAAGATGAAGAATAAGACAACGATATGGCGAACACGATAATGATAATGATGAAGAAGACGACAATGATGACGACGACAATGATGACGGGGACTATGATGATAATGATGAAGAATTGAAAATTTAATTTTTTCTATTTTGTGAACTATTTTGCTGCATTTTCATATTTGCAGACAACACAAGTTTTGGCAGTGAACTGTCTTTGCATAGAGGTGTGTATACGCGACAACACTGCTATTAAATGAATTGACTCCCAATTAAAAGGAGACCGAAGTAAATCGGATATGCCGAGAGTTTACCACAGCGTCCAATGCTCGGAATAGGCTGTACGAACCTAAGATGTAATGTCCAAACTATGATAGTTTTTAGTGTTTCTTTATCGGACTGTTTTTTATGATCAACAACCATTTTAAATGCCAACAAATCCTGTTTCAACGCCTTTAAAGTGTCCTTTTTTATGATACAAACATGCATCTATTTGTGAAAAATATTAAGTGCAGTAACATATTGCACCGCGTAGAAAGCATTCAACCTTCATCCGAACATTGGTGAATTTGCCCTAATTACTTGGAACCCCGATAGTAGGGATAGTAGCGTTACCCGACCTGATACCTTTACACCATCTAGATAGTCTTACTGATAAATGATCCAACTAATAGGAGTGACACTTATTATACAGGCTAATGTCTGATCGCTCAACAATTGTTTTAATGGTGTGAAACTGAAAATTACAATTTTCATCAATACTAACTATACAAAATCTAGGAACAAAATAAATATTGAGGGAATCCACATTTGCCAGCCTTCTGATCATAGAATGTACAATTTGCAACTACAGACCAAATCACTTTCTAGAAATCAGTCATGCCACATTCCTAATCTGGAACATTGTCCAAATTTGACTTCAAGGCCAAAACATCAAACATTATCTGTGCTTCTTAACAGGTTACAAATGCACACACAATACCATGTTTCAAGTTTATTCAAGACAAGTCAAGACAAAACAACTTTTATGGTCGGGGATACATCAAGTAAACATTTGCTATCTATAGCTATTGACCGACTTAAAAGTTAAATAATCAATAATCGCTAACGCACAAACACTGCATGGACGATGTTCAGGAGGACCAAAAACTATTGATTGATGCTTGTTGTAACATTGTCTTCATGCAAAGCATGTACTGTAGATCACCGTTATTTGGAACACCGTTTATTCCTTGTTATTGCGTTGTTGTTTTTTGTACTTGAGTTGGATTTACATTCGTTAGGTCATCAGTTCGCATTTACTTGTAACAGATTCTAAATAAACTATATTGCGCCATGTACAATAGTCAGAATGTCAGTGGAAATAATAAATAAGGAAAGATTCACTATTATATATACAGTTTGGCGATTTTTGCAACAATAACGCTACCTAGAAATGTTTAATTCAAATAATCATTATTTCGTAGTATTTTTATTGGTCCCCACGACTTCCAAATAACGAGGTTAGACTGTACCAGGTTTTTCAAGGGCAAGCTTTTATGTTGTCTAGCAATAGCAGCGGTCTCTTATGCTATGAAGCAGGACACAGTTATGTATAAAACAATACGTGAGATAGTTTCAGTCTTAATGAAGTTAGGCTCAAAACAATGAATTAATTGTTTCTCAGGCACTTTTTCCAAAAAATCATGCGGGAGGGCGAATTTATTTTTTTTGGAAGTAATTATTTTATTTTTTTCTCCTACTCTTTTCTATTGGCACTATGTAATGGCTTATTAAAACAAGTAAATAAGTGCAGATTAAAGACAATTTAAAGTTTTAATAACAACGTAAGCATTCCTTTTTATAAAATTCTAAATATAGATTTATTAATCACAAATGGTCATTTATGGAAGCTGACGTAAAAAGGCAATCAGTTGAATGTTCATAATTAACATAAGTGCCTTCAAATTGATATACCATCAGCATTAAAAGTACTCCTATTTATAGAATTTAACTTTCGTTATTCATGTTTTTATGAATGTTAAAAACAGGAATTATTTGCAATAAATCACCAATAATTTTTGGAAAGGAAAATCAACACTTGTCAATGCAGCTGGCATTTTTGTTTGTTTCCAAAGGACTTATATTGACTCATATTTTCTTAAAAAAATATGGAATGCTAAATATTACACGAGCAAAAGCATCTACAAAACAAAAATTTAAGTCAACAAATTGACGATATTTGTAACGGTTCACAATCGAACATGACTTTTTTTTCAAAATTTACAAAGTATTTCACAATTTGTGTATATCCGATTTATATAATTAAATCTGACAGGAAGAAAGTTACCGGAAATACCGAGATCTCTACCGGGTAACTCTTCTTCCGCTGTCTTAAAATGCGGATACATTTAATTTTAAGCCGCTGTCCATGGGATGTAAATCCATACATCGTAATTTTAGTAAATAGTTCTTATGAATGTTTATGGTGTTTATTCGTCCGAAATCTGTTTCTTATTTACGAAAGGCATTGTTCAAAAGCACTTGGTACAAACGGAATATACTGTAATAAACATGTTGGTTTACCCAAGAGTTATCACCAGTTATCGCATACAGAAAATAGAAGATAGCAAGTTACCAAAATGTTAATAATTCAAAGATTTCAATAGTTAGTTTGTATATTTTGTTAGGTAACATGTCCATCAACAACACTTTCTGCAAAGTGTTATTTTTTATTAACATATTTCTGGACTGCTCCTTAAAACCCCGGACGCGATCGTCAAAAAATAGTTAATTTGTTTTTGGCATTAAATCAAAATCGTTGCGGGCCATTAGAAAACGTTGCGGCGCTGCCTGAGAAACAAATCATTTAATTTGTTTAGCCGTATGATGGGTGTACCTAGTAGTGATTAATATACATGTTATTTTCACTTTGTTCTTAATGTTCTTTTGTTATTTTTATTTCACTATTTAAACAGGTTCTCGTGAAACATTTCGTAGTTTTGTAAGCAATTGTATACACACTCCACGGATCAATTACAATTAAGCAAGAACTACTACTTTGTCACATGGGTGACAGCCAGCCCCGATTGATAGCATGTTTGAAGGTAGGGGTCAGTCAATTTTGAAAGTAATGATAGGAAATGAAAATATATGTACTTTTTAATAAAAATTCAATCCCCATCTTCACGTACTGTTCAACTACACATTACCCTCTACAATGAAGACAAGTTTCAAGAAAATCCGTTGGATACTCTAGGAGGAGTTGCATTCAAAAGGCATTTTCCCTATACATTACACACAGGAAAATAATTAAGGGCCATAACTTGCAAATGGAGGAGAAAAATTTAAATCTTCATTTATACTCACAACTTCACGTCCAATCTGGCCCATATTCGACTTCAGATGAGACCTTATGGCTATACACAAACAGTGCAAGTCTCTGTCCTCCACTTTGTTTCGTGCTCAGGTGAGCTAAAACGTGGTTGAACGGACAGATGGACGAACAGGGTGATTACTATAGGGCATCTGCAAAAAATTTGCGGGGCCCTAATTAGTAATAAAAGATATCTATGTATGAAGTTGAATTACAATAGCTCAATGCGTTCTCGAGTAATTGAGCAGAAACCATATTTTTCTATTTTTTGTAACGGTGACCTTGACAGTGTAATCCACCCCCTATGTAATCCCAAGCCAGGTCTGGATATAAGGTATCTACGGATGAAGTTTCATTAAAATATTTCAATTCATTAGAGAGCTGAAACCAAACGTTGACTACGCCTGAAAATGAAAAATTAACAATGGGCAATAACTCAAGAATTATTAATTGCAGAGTAACAGTTCTTGTGCACAGCACTTCTCCTCAATAAGATCTATCCACCTTTGAAGTTTCAAGTTAATACCTCTTATAGTCTAAGAGTTATGCTCCAGGCAAAAACGAAGTATGAAAAATTAACAAAGGGCAGTAACTCCAGAACCATGAAGTGCAGAGTAATGGTTCGTGTGCACTGCACTTATCCTTAATGAGATCTATCCACCCATGAAGTTTCAAATTAATAGCTGAAATGGTTTTGAAGTTATGAAAGAAAAACATGAAAAATGTGGACGGAGGGACGGATGGACAGACGGACGGACATACGGACAGACAGGGTGATAACTATAGGGCACACGCAAAAAATTTGCGGGGCCCTAATGACTCGCTACTGAATTTGGGGTGTTTATGTGCAAGTGACTCACATGGAATGCATGTGAGCATTTGTTCTATGTCGCATCTCAATATTTGATCAGCTTAATCAGTTACTTCTAATCTAAGCCTCTAGTCTATGCCTTTTGGTCAGCAAAACGTGTAGTTGTACCAATAGAATGAGGTCCCATGTCATGGCCATATTAGCTAAAGAAACTTCAACGAACAGTTTATATAGTACTGACTAGACCTGTTCGCTGAAGCCAATCCCGTTTCGAAAGTCAACCAGAGTCGTAACATATTTATGTCACGCTATAAATCCATAATTTTGAAAATTCTGGAGGAAATCACTACATAGACACGCAAGTCAATATAAACTTTTGACTTGTGGCGTGTTTTGAGAATCGAAATACCTGAAAATAACTCTGATCAGCACACAATGTACAATTAGGCCGCCGTTGTTGTTTCATCACATGACTACGAGATTTTCATTCGGATATTTTTGGATCGACCATGACCTTTTCGCGTGCTCAAATTGTTAACATGGTTTTTGTTTTCTGTAATGCATTATTTTTGTTCAATTTCTAATGTCTGACCAGCAAACATATTGTATTAATATTGGTGTAAGTGATGTTTAATCTAATATTCTTTTACTAGGTATTAAAATTATAGTGTGTTCACAAAACAATCACCAGTAAACTTTAAATAGATCCACATCAAATCTATAATCATTAGAGAAATACCATTACTATTGTAGATAAGCTTACTCTGTGTGGATCTTAAGATGTCCAGCAGTATTAAAACCAATCAACATACTTAGTGAGGAAACTTGGAACAACGCGTTGAAAATGGCACAACTTTTAACAAGGGAGTTAACCTTGTCGTGCCAATATCTTGATTGTTTTCTGAAGCATTTATCGTTCCTCATATTCATTGTGCTCCCCTGCCATGGATGCACTCCACCGTAACGATTGATCAAATTTGTTTTGACGTATGTCATGTTATGATTGATCTCAACTGGTATTATTCATCTCCTCTGTTATTATTTATTTCGTCAGTTATGATTTATTTCGCCTATTATGACTGCATGACTTCCTTTTGTATGACTGATATCAGCTGTTATGATCGATCTCCCTTATAGTGACTGGTCTACCCTGAAATAATGTATATTCTCTGTTATCTCCCATATTACAATTGATCTCACCTGGTATGAATTATCTCCTTATGTAATGATTGATCTCACATGTAATGATTGATCTCACATGTTGTGACTGATCTCACCTGTGGCGATTAATCACACCTGTTACAATTGATCTTCCCATTTTATGATTTATCTCACCTGCTATGACTGATCTCCCGTGTTATTATTGATCTCCAATGTTACAATTTATCTCCCCTGTTGTGATTGATCTTCCATGTTAAGACTGATCTCCCCTGATATGATTGATCTCCTCCGTTATGATTGATCTCCCATGTTACAATTTATCTCCCGTTATGACTGATCTACCCTGCTATGACTGATCTACCCTGCTATGATTGATATTGCCTGTTATGATTGATCTTACCTGTTATGATTGATCTCCCCTAATATGATTGATCTCACGTGTTATGATTGATCTTCCATTTAACCTCTGAATTAAGTTGTTATGATTGATTTTCACTGTTACTTTTGATAAGTCCTATTCTTGCCAATCGGCCCCTAGTACAGCTGTATTGACTTATATCTCCTTTGATATGGTCGGTCGTGATTTTCCACTCGTGAAGCTTAAAGCTTGATCTTATAGAATCATTTCCGAAACGTACAAACACACAAAACATTTTGAATATTCAGAAATGTACAGTATATTATGTAAAGCTATTGATGCAATTTATATAATATTTTAATGTGTTATATATTTGTTTACCTCATTTAGATTCCTTTCAGTGTGTTTATGTAACTGTAATGGTCTACATTATATATATTGCGTCTACATTAAAGTACTATACTAATTAACGGAGTTATTATCAAGTGTAGAATCGCCATTCTTTGCAAAATAATGTGAATGACATATTAGAAAAGTATGAAAGACAGACATTTCGTAGAGTTACTAAATACGATTTCGCCTCGAAGTATAAGTCTTACGCCATATTACAATTCAGTCGCTTGCTCCTGTTACTGTTGACGTTCAAGAGAGGAATTATCATATTATTTCATCAAAGCAGCGAAGGTACAAAGAAATTTGCTCTGTGTGCAATTGTTAAAAACGATGAACTACACGTTAATATGTTAATACAGTTACAATTAGAACTCAAAATTGTTTGAAACGGATTGAACGGATGAAACGGATTTAGTTCCAAAAAAGCACAGTTTATTCAGAATAAAATCACAGTTCAAATGTTCATGTCTAACCTACATAAATAACTTCGTAAGTTGTTGGCTTAGTTGGTCATACAGATTTCTGCACCCCAATACTTTCTGTCAACTAAGTTCATTAATGTTGTTGAGCTGACCATAACTACCGAGTTACCTCCCTTTAAACTGCCATAAGATGCGGCTTAAAAGTAAACCTACTTCAATGCCAAAATCATGTATTATTTACCAACAACAAGTATCCCAATTTCCTCGTGCTTTGCCAATATGCGTGTAAACTGTCTCCCATTATACGTGTATCAGCTGTCGAGAAGTACAACTATGCAGAAAGAAATCGCCTGAAATAATAATAATGCGCAAAGTTGTAAACAGACGAACGGGTTAACAAACAGTAAGCACTCTGAGAGCTCAGACCTCTGCCACCCAAGTAAACAATTTAATTTCCAGTGATGAACGAGGGATGATCAAATTTAATGTATTTTTTTTTTCATATTTTTAGACATATGATTATTTCATTTTTTTCATATTTTTAGACATATGATTATTTCATAGAAAAAAAAGTACATTAAAATAAACTGGAATATATATTGCATCAATTTACAAAATTAAAGCGATTTTACTCTGTTAAAAATGGAATGCATTCAAAATGAGTCACTATAGGCAACCCGGAGCACGTCAATTGGCATTCAATGATGTCGTTAACGTCATTTGCTTCAGGGAAGATTTGGTGCCTAGGAAATGTTCTTGTTTCAATATTATTATTTCACTATTATTCAATATTTTCTGATATTTCAATTACACTATCTTATCAATGATTCTTGTGTTGGGATCTCCGTAAAGAGGTCTTTCTCATCATGGTCTTGAGGCAATATGATAACCAATCACATCTACTTGTACAAAGCGCTTTTTTGCATTTGGAATACCAATATATTAGGGATGGGACCGAATACTGAAATCAATATTCGAATATTCATTTTAGGTATTCGAATATATTCAAATATTTGTGTTGTAAATATGACTATATACGACACCCTGTCCGAATATTTACCTATCCAAAATGTGTATACTACGTGTACCTAGGTGTTTGACCTTGTTTCAGTGGTAAATGAGCGATATAACTTTGCGAGTGTTAGGCAAATATAAAGAAATGTAAGATATTTTTAGATGTATTGATAGTGAATTTGTTAATCGTTCCGTTTTTTTTTCAGAACCATGAAGCTTGTATCTGCTGTGCAGATTACACGTTGCCTGGGTTTTGTCTACTGACCGCATAAAGTACTTCCAAGAACGTGATGGTGGCATGGCTTAATAATAAAGACTCTTGTATAATATACGGTGTTGATATAATAGAGAATAATTTACAAGTGACGTATAGTAAGATTGACCAGATCATGCTAATTTTGTTAATGATAATCGATTCATTTTGATTAGTTCACTTAGAGAGTAATTGTAATTTACTGTAAACAAGTTAACTGTAAAGATGTCACTTAAGGACAATAAACAACAATATACGCCTTGTGCAAACTGTGAAACCGTTATCACAACATGGCCCAGTTTTGTTATTTGTGGATACAATGCGTCATATTCACGTCTCCCACAAACTGTTAACTCACGGCCCTTCTACAGACGTGGCCCCCTTGCCAATTATTAATTGTCGTTAATTGGACATGTTTAGCATGCATAGTGAAAACGTTACACTGCCCCCGCCCACCTGCTAGGCAAGCAATACGACTGGAATTCATGTTAAATTTGCAATCAAATTGGGAAAAAAACATGATTTTGAAAAGAAATTTTGTTCTTTAAATAAATAAGAAAATCAAATATTCGTATTCGTTTTTTTTATATTCTAATATTATCCAATATTCGAATATTCGAGTATTCTGTCCCATCCCTACAATATAAAAAAAATAAAAACATTCTGCATTTAAAGTATGGCTGATTACATTACACATTTAGCATATAAACGTGTATAACGTTAACATATGCATACATTATTTTACTGAATCAAGAAAGAAAATACCAGTAAGAAATATTTACAACAAGGTTTTGATAGTATTGCAAGCAATACAAGAGTCCCCTACCGGTGTCACTGCAGTATTAAGTTGTAGTTTTTTTCTATTTTAGTAACATTGACCAGACATTCTAGTTACTTTTTGAGTTATTGCAGTACTAAACTGACAGAGGGCCATCATATAGTCCATTATGTGTACCAAGTTTCATGATCATATGTTATGTTCTTTAAGAATTATTACAGTAATAAGTTTATTCTATTTTAAGTAACAGTCACGTGGCCTTTGACCTCTGGTGAAAAATAAAAGGACGTGCATAATCCTCACATTGCCACATTGCTGTTTATATGTATACCCAGTCAGTGTTCATTTTGGGCCACGCCTTTGCGGGATTCCCGCAAGATATTATGAATGGGCGCAACAAAATTATTGTCAGTGGGCCATTTGGGCGCATTATTAATATACGGTGTGCATAGAAAATTCAATGTTTTTCGTATGAAAATTATTGAAAATTGTCTTGAGAATATTAAACATCGCATAGTCAGATTGTTAGTGGAAACTAACCGCTGCTAGGCTACAGCACGCACTGTATTACAACTAGCAATTTCATAGGCTGCTAAAGGTAACACGCCATTTGACCTCGCTTACATCATAACAAATTGCTAACAGTGCTGTCTGAAATATATGCGGTTTAAGTTGATATTAATAACAAAATAATGATGTTAGAGCGGAAAGCAGATAAAGAGAGCATCACGGGACAAATGTTTTTGAATTTTCCACCAAATTTCCCAGGCAAAATTAGAATACCATGGGACAATGAGGGCAAGAAAACATCCGTTGATTCAGCCGTATCGGTACCCATACTGGCCGTACTTCGTCTGCAAGTTTGGGTGAAAAAACTGATAGGTACCCATACTGGCCGTACTTCGTCTGCAAGTTTGAGTGAAAAAACTGATAGGTACCCGTACTGGCCGTACTTCGTCTGCAAGTTTGAGTGAAAAAACTGATGGTCACACATTTCATAAAGGTTGTTTAGAGAAATTTTCGTGGTTATCGTACGATGAAGAACAATTTGATGTTTTTTGACCTTTGTAAAAAAAATATAATACAAGTAACATGAAAAATATACTGATAATTTGTTGCCCCCAACAAAATCCTTAAATGGCGCACTGATTTTGTGGCTGATAGGCCTTTGGCCCACCTGCAACTCAGCCCAGAATGAACACTGCCCAGTATCATCGAAATAAGTTCAGTACTTTTTGAATTATTGCAGGAAGTTTTGGGAATGGACGGACAGACGGACGGACAAATATACGGACGAACAGATAGAGAGACATACAGACAGATGGCAAACCTATAGTTCAATCAATGTACCAAGTTTCATTGTCATATCTTATGTACTTTTCGAATTATAACAGTATTTGGTTTATTTCTATTTATAGTAACAGTCACGTGACCATTGATCTCTGGTGAAAAAAAAAAGTCCTGCATAATCCTCACATTGCCGTTTATATGTATACCAAGTTTCATTAAAATATCTTCAGTACTATTTGAGTTATAGCAGGATTCAGTTTGTTTTTGTATATTTCTATTTTAAGTGAGTCATGTGACGTTTGACCTCTGGTAAAATAAAAGGTCATTCATAATACTCACATTGCGGTTCATATGTATACACAGTTTCATCTAACTATCTTCAGTACTTTTTGAGTTATCGCATGAACAATATTTTGCAGACGGACGGACTGACTGACGGACGGATGGAGGGCAATCCTATAGTCCCCACTGGTGAAACACCGGTTGGGGACTTACTGGAATTCTCACATGAGTTACCGATATACCCCCACAATATGGCCTTGTCACAAAAATATGGCATCCATTCGAAAGAAATGGACAGAGAATGGTCAACAGTGTATTTGAAAAAAAAAAATTCCAACAGGAGCCATAACTCTGTCAACATTTAGTGGTTTGTAACCAAAGTTAAACTTGATCTGTATTTTATGATGTTACACTTATGTACCAAAAATAAGTTAAATATATGAAGCCTTTCATGAGTTGTTGTCCATATTTTTCGGGAATTTAAGTCAAATAGGGGGGCCATAACTGTGTCAAAATTTAGTAGTTTGTAACCAAAGTCGAACTCGACCTGTATTTTATGATGCTACACATGTGTAACAATAATTATTTAAATATGTCAAGTCACTGTTGATTTATCGTCAGGAAACCATGTTTTTAGGGAATTTAAGTCAAATAAAGGGCCATAGCTCTGTCAAAATTTAGTGGTTTGTAACCAAATTCGAAATTTACCAGTATTTTCTGATGCTTCACATGTATACCAAGAATTATTTGAATATGTCAAGCCATTCTTGAGTTATCATAAAAAATCTTGTTTTTAGGGAATTATAAGTCGAAAAGGGGCCATAACTCTGTCAAAATTTAGTGGTTTGTAGCCAACATCAAATTTGAACTGTATTGTATGATGTTACATGTGTACCAAAAATTATTTGAATATGTCTTGAGTTATCATCCGGAAACCATGTTTTTAGGGAATTATAAGTCGAAAAGCGGCCATAACTCTGTCAAAATTTCGTGGTTTGTAACCTACATTGAACTTAACCTGTATTCTATGCTGTTACACATTTGTAACATTTGAATATGTCAAGCCTTTCTCGAGTTATAATCCGGAAACCAAAAGAATGACGAGCTCACTCCTATATACCCCCCTAAACTTCGTTTGTGGGGGTATAATAATTGTTTTTCAAGTAAATAAAAACATGCTTGTCAAATTTTTTAATGGGGTCAATAGAATTATTTAAGGAAATCATGTATTGTTGACAATTTTCTTTCGTTTTTACGTTTGGACCATCTGCAGTTTAGTCCATTTAATATACAGGTCAGCAATACAATATGGAAATGCTTTCAGCTGGTATTTTGTGATTAAATTGCTAAAATTAAATTGTCTGGTATGTGAAAATACGATGTCAATCAATCAGCCAGAATATAGGCTCCAGAGAGTAAAATTCTTCTGGTACACATGCGCAGAAGAAAAGCCTTTCAGAGCAAGATTACCTAGTTTCAGGAGAGGCCTATATTGTTCGTGCACAAGTATATGTATCTATTGATATGAATTTAGAACACGTCAACTAATCAAACAAGTTTGAACTGTATCTGTCTGCATCACCATTTCTATGATAAACACTCAGACAATGATTTAAATCACTTAGTTACTGAGATATAGAAAGATAATTGTCCTAATAAGGTGGCACATATATATCAAGTAGCAGGTGACTGTCATTTAAAGGGACCATTTTCATACCTGCCTTTTTAATTCTCTATTATTGTTATGATACATAAAACTTTAAATGCACCGATATGCATTTCACTTATAATTGCTTACTAATATCTATTAACGACTAATGTGGATACAAAAACATTGTCTTCATATTCTGCCTTAAATATTATTGCCAACTTTTTTAGTGCTGAGGTTTTTGTGGAATTATTAATGAGGTAGTCTGGATGTGCTTGCATTTTAAAGGGACTTGTTCATATATTTTTGTATAAAAAAAAACAACATATTTAATGTCAGAACTGCAAAACCTAAAGCAGATGGACTAACCAAAAACAAATACTATATCAAGAAAAAAGAATAATTAAAAGATTTGCCTTCGCCAGGACTCGAACCTACAACCGCTGCAATAATAAATCAGACTAACCACTCGGCTATTCTGACTAATAGTCATGGCAGTGATTTTTTAACGCTATGTAAATAGATGTGGTTTCCAAAACACTGCTGAAAAGCATTACGGAACGCTTTATAATTGTATCCATTTCAATTGATGTTTTTTCATAAACGACTCTATATTTCCAATATATTTCTTTGTCAGTAGTGTTATTTCGCTTGTTTATATATAATGTATTTTTCTTTTTGACAAAATTTTTGAAAATTGTCTAGTTGCCAATCTGTGAACAGGTCCCTTTAAGCTGGACCAACATAACACAAATTAACCTTTCATTTGATATGTACCGGTATGAATGAATTGATACATAGGAACAAAAAGTTTAATGGCCCTTTATCATTACCATACCCGGTGACATACAGGGTCATTTCAAGCAGAGAGATCGAAAATCACAGTCCAGAATCTGCTTTATTTAGTACGTGACACAGTGGACTATTGGAAAACCTGTATCACCACTATCTAACTTTGAGATAAATCTTTTACGTCATTAATCTGACCTCTAACATTTTCAAGGTCATTGTTGACGATGATCCTAGACGTCCTGTGCTTCTTACATTGAACCTTGGCACTCATTGTCACGTGATTTTTATACATGAGATCATGTGATGCCATGATAGAGTACATGATAACCTAATTTATATCTTACTGTATGCTGACTGAAATAGTATCAGCCCACTCTGCATTTTTAGAACGTTCACAGCTATAGGAACAGGGTTGTCGAAATCAATTGTCTGTAGTGTATTGCCCAGCTTATCCCAAAGCATGTATGGACGAGTGAAATCTTGCCACAATTACTTATTATTACTGCAAATTACAGACAAGCAGCAAAATCATTTGTCAACAAGATTCTGTGTTTGATAAACACACATGTCCCGGTTAATGCTGGATAGCCCATTTCTTAGTCCAAATTAGGTCAAGGTCAAGGTCAAAGTGAGGGTGGGTGATATGGGTGGATTGGGAATGGTAATAAGTAACAACTCTGTAAATATCCAATTGTTGTAGTAAGCGGTGTTGGTATTAGACGCAACGGTAAAATCTAGTTATCCATAGGCTTCTTCATTTCCTCCCGAGTAACCAGCAAAGTAACTTGGATGATCATAGGTCAAAGCGTTCTCTAGATATCCTACGGAAACAAAATGGTCTATGGAGAAAACAATTTTCATGTTACAATCCCCTGTGACCTTGACCTTTGACTTGTTGACCTCAAAATTAATAGGCGTTTTCCTTTCCTGCCGAGTGGCCAGCATAACAACTTGGATGATCTTAAGTCAAAGCATATTCGACATATCATGCGGAAACGAAATGGTCTACAGAGGAAACAGTTTTCATGTTACAAGTCCCGATGACCTTGACCTCTGACTGGTTGACCTCAAAATCCATAGGCTTCTTCCTTTCCTCCTGAGTAACCAGCATAGTAACTTGGATGATCGTAGGTCAAAGCGTTCTCTAGATATCCTGCGGAAACAAAATGGTCTACGGAGAAAACAGTATTCATGTTACAAGCCTCTGTCACATTGACCTTTGACTGTTGACCGAAAAATTAATAGGCGTCTTCCTTTCCTCCCAAGTAACCAGCATACCAACTAAAATTATTGTAGGTAAAAGCGTTCTCTAGATATTGTGCGGAAACGAATTTCATGTTACAAGCCCCTGTGACCTTGACCTTTGACCTGTTGACCTCAAAATCAATAGGCGTCTTCCTTTCCTCCCAAGTAACCAGCATACCAAATTGTATGATCGTAGGTCAAAGCGTTCTCTAGATATCATGCAGAAACGAAATGGTCTACGGACAGACCGACCAACTGACCGACAGGTGCAAAGCAATATACCTCCACTTCTTCAAAGGGGGGCATAATTAGTTCAAGGTCAAGGTCAAATTGACGTTGGGTGATGTGGGTAGATTGGGAATGGTCATTAGTAACAACTGTGTAAGTATCTAAGTGTTGTAATACGCGTAGTTGGTGCTAGACGAAACGGTAAAATCTACTTAACCTTGTCACGGACGGAAGGACAATCACTTTATGCCGCCTGCATCAAGATGCCGAGGACATAAAAACTGAAAAATAAGGCAATACAGGATTTCGCCACCCCTGTGAAAGTATGCTAAGTATGTTGGTAGTTTTGTAGTTTTTTTTGTATTCAACACAACAAACCTTGTGTGCAGTTTGGCTGCAGGTGGCAGTCATCAAAGTACGTCAAAGGGCGGTCCTTCAAAGTTCCGGTCACATGTACAGGTGCCATCGGAGGTGTAGCCTGCAGCACCCTGTACTTACACAGAAACAATGTTGACTTCACTTTCAAAATCATGAGCAACATAGAAACGTATAGTTCATTTAACTGCAATAAATGCTACAACATAGAAACGTATAGTTCATTTAACTGCAATAATTGCTACAACATAGAAATGTATAGTTCATTTAACTGCAATAAATGCTACAACATAGAAACGTATAGTTCATTTAACTGCAATAAATGCTACAACATAGAAACGTATAGTTCATTTAACTGCAATAAATGCTACAACATAGAACTGGTCAGTTGACAGCTGCCTGTTAAGGGCTGGGTGAAGTGGTAATGAATACCTGGGTACCTGCCGCTGAATTACCCAGGTACCGAAAATGGTTATTTCCATTGAACAGACTTTAAACTAGTCACCATTCATTTTATCAAATAGCATATTTATAGAGGCGTTTGAAAATGTTACGGTCTTAACTCTGAGTTAAGTATACATATAGTAACTAGGAATATACTGTTTTGTACTAAGATATAATTGCAGAGTACAAATATATTTATGTAATAATGTGCTAAGTTGAAATTAAAAGCAAAAACACATTGAAGTCTTCAACTAATGTTATTTAAAGCTGTATTGAAGGTTGATAACCTATTATCCAGGGTACCCAGTAATTATTTGCAACCCAGATAGTAGGGTTACCCGACCTGATACCTGAATACACCATTTAGACAGTCTTATTGATAAGTGATTCAACACATTTAACGATACTTATTACACAGGCTAACATCTCATTGCTGAATGGTGTAAAACTTAAAGTTACAGTTTGCAATTTCAGATTTTAACTTGCTAGAAATCGGTCAATGTTTCTAATCTGGAACATTGTCCAAAATGTACTTCAAGGCAAATACATAAAACATTATCTGTGCTTGTCAACAGGTTACAAACACACATGAGACCATGCAGGGATATAAACTAACGATCAGGGCGAGCCAACTGGGCTTCCTACCTTGAACATCTACGAGCCCACCCTGGATATTATGAGCCATCCGACCTTATTAGAACTTTCTTCAGGAAATGCCCTAGGTGCCAACACCTTAGTTCAATAACTCAACATCTGCAATGCCAAATAAAAGCACTTATAGAGCTCTTGAACTAAAGTGACGAACTGCTTGTTAGCTGAAATTGGGGTGCAGGCGTGTGTGTGACTCACATTGAATGTATAGGAGTGTTAGTTCTGTGTACCAATAGGCCTAAAATAAAATATGGTTTGTTTCCTTTCCCGCTACCTACTGGTAAAAATCATTCCTACCCAAAGTATTTATTTGAACTAAGTTAAAAAAATTCATTTTATTGGCATCCATATTTTGGGTACAAATCTGAAGACAACAAGAAACCTGTCCGACAGTCAGACATGTCTGACCACACATTATACACATTTAATGCTATTTAGACTTCTTTTAAAAATAAGGAATAATAACGGCAACACTTATTAGCTGTATGCATTTTGTTATGCCAAATAATTATATAATAATAAATTATTTAACAGTGTACAAGGTTTCCAGCAGGCCTGTTGTACTTGACGGGCCTAACATGCCTTCAAAGCAGTTAGCCATTTGCCATCATGCTTAAATAACGCCGACATGCCTTAATTTTCAAAGTGACAAGCCTTAATCCTTTTATCAAATTGCACAGATCTTTAACCGAAGGGTCATAAACCAACGCTGTATTGATCAATAAGATCTCACTTTCATCAGTGTAATTGACAAATGACTGAACAGTGTAGTTCCGCCCACAACGATCTCATTAACCAATCAAATGCGGGGATTTTAAGGGAGGAGTTTATACGCTACAACAACTAAAATGTGTTTGACAACAAATATTAGCGCTTGCTAGGAAATGCAAACATGCATTTTAAAATATTTCATTTTTACATTTACCCTTTAATTTCAATGCTCCTAATGAATTCCTTATTCAATTTCACAAGTTGACAATCAAAAACATTGGAACAAATAATGTCATACAATCAAGCAGACATCAGCATGTAAACTGCATTAGTGAAGCAGGGTGATCGTGAAGTCATAACTTCAGACTAGTGCAGTTGAACATTGGGCAAATGCTGGCCCGACAAAAACCAAAAATGGGCTAAAAGTTAGGCAAATGTCATGAACAATAGGCAGATTGCTGGCTGGCCAATAATATATGGGGGGATTCGTCTCCGATTATTTTCTCCCTGCTCATGCCTTAAACTCAGGAAAATTGGATGGGTGTCTGATTACTTGTGAGCTAGGCATTACTCACCCATGCCTGTAACAATGTTTATTTACCCGTATGTTCCATACATATAAACACTACAATAAGAGATAGTTCCCAACATAAATAAACATGATTGTTACAGGCACCTGTGCCTTGTACTAGTAGCATTACTGAAGTCTGAAGTATACTCGGCATCATTATTCTGGGATCTGGTCAAAACGTACCATGACCAAAACGTACATGGTCAAAACGTACCAAATTATGGTCAAAACGTACCTACAATAAGTCAAAACGTACCTTTGACGGGCTTTAAAATTTGTTTATCACATCTTTTCTCATTAGTTTAGATCTCAAAAATGCATACTGAAAACATCAGCAGTTTGGTCAAAAGCAATACTTCAGAGAAAAAAACAACACCAGTTAAATAAGATTAAAGAAGATGTAAGAGCTAATCATATCTTTCATTATTTTAAAAATTGATCAATGCTTTTAGCAGTAACTTTATTTTGGCTACTTTCAAATCGTATCGTATCAAAAGGGAGAACTCTTATGATTAACAAAAAATAATAATGAAATAACAAATAATAATATGTTGAAATGTTGTAAGGAATTTTTGTATTGCTTCATGAGTGAAGTTAAAAGGTAACATATCATAGTTGCCCAAAATCCAAATATCATCAATTTTGTTGACATTTGTAAGCGAAAAAACAACACATTCATTTCTATTATGCATTACACTATATATACTGATATATACTTCATTAATCTCATCCATGTTTTATATAGCCAATATTAAAATATCAAAATACAATTGTTTCATGGTCATTCATACAAAAATTACCAGAGACTATATACATTATTTAACACCATTTAAAATTCATTCATGCATTTAAATATTGGCTTATAAAAAGCAAATGTGTATATTTATTATAAAAAAGCTGTGTGCTAAAAAAATGCTGCTTCATTATGCAAAAAAATGCATATATTTATGATACATCAAAAGACTTGCATAAACATGCATGGACCCATAATGTATGACTGAGAAGTAAACTCTGGGACATTTCCTCAGTTAGAGACCATAAACATGCATGGACCCATAATGTATGACTGAGAAGTAAACTCAGGGACATTTCCTCAATTACAGACCATAAACATACATGGACCCATAATGTATGACTGAGAAGTAAACTCAGGGACATTTCCTCAATTACAGACCATAAACATGCATGGACCCATAATGTATGACTGAGAAGTAAACTCTGGGACATTTCCTCAATTAGAGACCATAAACATGCATGGACCCATAATGTATGACTGAGAAGTAAACTCAGGGACATTTTCTCAATTACAGACCATAAACATACATGGACCCATAATGTATGACTGAGAAGTAAACTCAGGGACATTTTCTCAATTAGAGACCATAAACATGCATGGACCCATAATGTATGACTGAGAAGTAAACTCTGGGACATTTCCTCAATTAGAGACCATAAACATGCATGGACCCATAATGTATGACTGAGAAGTAAACTCTGGGACATTTCATCAGTTAGAGACCATAAACATGCATGGACCCATAATGTATGACTGAGAAGTAAACTCTGGGACATTTCCTCAGTTAGAGACCATAAACATGCATGGACCCATAATGTATGACTGAGAAGTAAACTCTGGAACATTTCCTCAATTAGAGACCATAAACATACATGGAGCCATAATGTATGACTGAGAAGTAAACTCTGGGACATTTCCTCCATTAGAGACCATAAACATACATGGAGCCATAATGTATGACTGAGAAGTAAACTCTGGGACATTTCCTCAATTAGAGACCATAAACATGCATGGACCCATAATGTATGACTGAGAAGTAAACTCTGGGACATTTCCTCAATTAGAGACCATAAACATACATGGACCCATAATGTATGACTGAGAAGTAAACTCTGGGACATTTCCTCAATTAGAGACCATAAACATGCATGGACCCATAATGTATGACTGAGAAGTAAACTCTGGGACATTTCCTCAATTAGAGACCATAAACATACATGGAGCCATAATGTATGACTGAGAAGTAAACTCTGGGACATTTCCTCAATTAGAGACCATAAACATGCATGGACCCATAATGTATGACTGAGAAGTAAACTCAGGGACATTTCCTCAATTACAGACCATAAACATGCATGGAGCCATAATGTATGACTGAGAAGTAAACTCTGGGACATTTCCTCAATTAGAGACCATAAACATGCATGGACCCATAATGTATGACTGAGAAGTAAACTCTGGGACATTTCCTCAATTACAGACCATAAACATGCATGGACCCATAATGTATGACTGAGAAGTAAACTCTGGGACATTTCCTCAATTAGAGACCATAAACATGCATGGACCCATAATGTATGACTGAGAAGTAAACTCTGGGACATTTCCTCAATTACAGACCATAAACATGCATGGACCCATAATGTATGACTGAGAAGTAAACTCTGGGACATTTCCTCAATTAGAGACCATAAACATGCATGGACCCATAATGTATGACTGAGAAGTAAACTCTGGGACATTTCCTCAATTAGAGACCATAAACATACATGGACCCATAATGTATGACTGAGAAGTAAACTCTGGGACATTTCCTCAATTAGAGACCATAAACATGCATGGACCCATAATGTATGACTGAGAAGTAAACTCTGGGACATTTCCTCAGTTAGAGACCATAAACATGCATGGACCCATAATGTATGACTGAGAAGTAAACTCAGGGACATTTCCTCAATTACAGACTATAAACATACATGGACCCATAATGTATGACTGAGAAGTAAACTCAGGGACATTTCCTCAATTACAGACCATAAACATGCATGGACCCATAATGTATGACTGAGAAGTAAACTCTGGGACATTTCCTCAATTAGAGACCATAAACATGCATGGACCCATAATGTATGACTGAGAAGTAAACTCAGGGACATTTTCTCAATTACAGACCATAAACATACATGGACCCATAATGTATGACTGAGAAGTAAACTCAGGGACATTTTCTCAATTACAGACCATAAACATGCATGGACCCATAATGTATGACTGAGAAGTAAACTCTGGGACATTTCCTCAATTAGAGACCATAAACATGCATGGACCCATAATGTATGACTGAGAAGTAAACTCTGGGACATTTCCTCAGTTAGAGACCATAAACATGCATGGACCCATAATGTATGACTGAGAAGTAAACTCTGGGACATTTCCTCAGTTAGAGACCATAAACATGCATGGACCCATAATGTATGACTGAGAAGTAAACTCTGGGACATTTCCTCAATTAGAGACCATAAACATACATGGAGCCATAATGTATGACTGAGAAGTAAACTCTGGGACATTTCCTCCATTAGAGACCATAAACATACATGGAGCCATAATGTATCACTGAGAAGTAAACTCTGGGACATTTCCTCAATTAGAGACCATAAACATACATGGACCCATAATGTATGACTGAGAAGTAAACTCTGGGACATTTCCTCAATTAGAGACCATAAACATGCATGGACCCATAATGTATGACTGAGAAGTAAACTCTGGGACATTTCCTCAATTAGAGACCATAAACATACATGGACCCATAATGTATGACTGAGAAGTAAACTCTGGGACATTTCCTCAATTAGAGACCATAAACATGCATGGACCCATAATGTATGACTGAGAAGTAAACTCTGGGACATTTCCTCAATTAGAGACCATAAACATACATGGACACATAATGTATGACTGAGAAGTAAACTCTGGGACATTTCCTCAATTAGAGACCATAAACATGCATGGAGCCATAATGTATGACTGAGAAGTAAACTCTGGGACATTTCCTCAATTAGAGACCATAAACATGCATGGAGCCATAATGTATGACTGAGAAGTAAACTCTGGGACATTTCCTCAATTAGAGACCATAAACATGCATGGAGCCATAATGTATGACTGAGAAGTAAACTCTGGGACATTTCCTCAATTAGAGACCATAAACATACATGGACCCATAATGTATGACTGAGAAGTAAACTCTGGGACATTTCCTCAATTAGAGACCATAAACATGTATGGAGCCATAATGTATGACTGAGAAGTAAACTCTGGGACATTTCCTCAATTAGAGACCATACACATGCATGGAGCCATAATGTATGACTGAGAAGTAAACTCTGGGACATTTCCTCAATTAGAGACCATAAACATGCATGGTGCCATAATGTATGACTGAGAAGTAAACTCAGGGACATTTCCTCAATTAGAGACCATAAACATGCATGGAGCCATAATGTATGACTGAGAAGTAAACTCTGGGACATTTCCTCAATTAGAGACCATAAACATGCATGGACCCATAATGTATGACTGAGAAGTAAACTCTGGGACATTTCCTCAATTAGAGACCATAAACATGCATGGAGCCAAAATGTATGACTGAGAAGTAAACTCTGGGACATTTCCTCAATTAGAGACCATAAACATGCATGGAGCCATAATGTATGACTGAGAAGTAAACTCTGGGACATTTCCTCAATTAGAGACCATAAACATGCATGGACCCATAATGTATGACTGAGAAGTAAACTCTGGGACATTTCCTCAATTAGAGACCATAAACATGCATGGACCCATAATGTATGACTGAGAAGTAAACTCTGGGACATTTCCTCAATTACAGACCATAAACATACATGGACCCATAATGTATGACTGAGAAGTAAACTCTGGGACATTTCCTCAATTACAGACCATAAACATGCATGGACCCATAATGTATGACTGAGAAGTAAACTCAGGGACATTTCCTCAATTACAGACCATAAACATACTTGGACCCATAATGTATGACTGAGAAGTAAACTCAGGGACATTTCCTCAATTAGAGACCATAAACATGCATGGACCCATAATGTATGACTGAGAAGTAAACTCAGGGACATTTCCTCAATTACAGACCATAAACATACATGGACCCATAATGTATGACTGAGAAGTAAACTCTGGGACATTTCCTCAATTAGAGACCATAAACATGCATGGACCCATAATGTATGACTGAGAAGTAAACTCTGGGACATTTCCTCAATTACAGACCATAAACATGCATCGACCCATAATGTATGACTGAGAAGTAAACTCTGGGACATTTCCTCAATTAGAGACCATAAACATGCATGGACCCATAATGTATGACTGAGAAGTAAACTCTGGGACATTTCCTCAATTAGAGACCATAAACATACATGGACCCATAATGTATGACTGAGAAGTAAACTCAGGGACATTTCCTCAATTACAGACCATAAACATGCATGGACCCATAATGTATGACTGAGAAGTAAACTCTGGGACATTTCCTCAATTAGAGACCATAAACATACTTGGACCCATAATGTATGACTGAGAAGTAAACTCAGGGACATTTGCTCAATTACAGACCATAAACATGCATGGACCCATAATGTATGACTGAGAAGTAAACTCTGGGACATTTCCTCAATTACAGACCATAAACATGCATGGACCCATAATGTATGACTGAGAAGTAAACTCAGGGACATTTTCTCAATTACAGACCATAAACATACATGGACCCATAATGTATGACTGAGAAGTAAACTCTGGGACATTTCCTCAATTAGAGACCATAAACATACATGGACCCATAATGTATGACTGAGAAGTAAACTCAGGGACATTTTCTCAATTACAGACCATAAACATGCATGGACCCATAATGTATGACTGAGAAGTAAACTCTGGGACATTTCCTCAATTACAGACCATAAACATGCATGGACTCATAATGTATGACTGAGAAGTAAACTCTGGGACATTTCCTCCATTAGAGACCATAAACATGCATGGAGCCATAATGTATGACTGAGAAGTAAACTCTGGGACATTTCCTCAATTAGAGACCATAAACATGCATGGACCCATAATGTATGACTGAGAAGTAAACTCTGGGACATTTCCTCAATTACAGACCATAAACATGCATGGACCCATAATGTATGACTGAGAAGTAAACTCTGGGAGATTTCCTCAATTACAGACCATAAACATGCATGGACCCATAATGTATGACTGAGAAGTAAACTCTGGGACATTTCCTCAATTAGAGACCATAAACATGCATGGACCCATAATGTATGACTGAGAAGTAAACTCTGGGACATTTCCTCAATTAGAGACCATAAACATGCATGGACCCATAATGTATGACTGAGAAGTAAACTCTGGGACATTTCCTCAATTACAGACCATAAACATGCATGGACCCATAATGTATGACTGAGAAGTAAACTCTGAGACATTTCCTCAATTAGAGACCATAAACATGCATGGACCCATAATGTATGACTGAGAAGTAAACTCTGGGACATTTCCTCAATTAGAGACCATAAACATGCATGGACCCATAATGTATGACTGAGAAGTAAACTCTGGGACATTTCCTCAATTAGAGACCATAAACATGCATGGAGCCATAATGTATGACTGAGAAGTAAACTCTGGGACATTTCCTCAATTAGAGACCATAAACATGCATGGACCCATAATGTATGACTGAGAAGTAAACTCAGGGACATTTCCTCAATTAGAGACCATAAACATGCATGGACCCATAATGTATGACTGAGAAGTAAACTCTGGGACATTTCCTCAATTACAGACCATAAACATGCATGGACCCATAATGTATGACTGAGAAGTAAACTCTGGGACATTTCCTCAATTAGAGACCATAAACATGCATGGACCCATAATGTATGACTGAGAAGTAAACTCAGGGACATTTCCTCAATTAGAGACCATAAACATGCATGGACCCATAATGTATGACTGAGAAGTAAACTCTGGAACATTTCCTCAATTAGAGACCATAAACATGCATGGACCCATAATGTATGACTGAGAAGTAAACTCTGGGACATTTCCTCAATTAGAGACCATAAACATACATGGACCCATAATGTATGACTGAGAAGTAAACTCTGGAACATTTCCTCAATTAGAGACCATAAACATACATGGAGCCATAATGTATGACTGAGAAGTAAACTCTGGGACATTTCCTCCATTAGAGACCATAATCATACATGGAGCCATAATGTATGACTGAGAAGTAAACTCTGGGACATTTCCTCAATTAGAGACCATAAACATGCATGGACCCATAATGTATGACTGAGAAGTAAACTCTGGGACATTTCCTCAATTAGAGACCATAAACATACATGGACCCATAATGTATGACTGAGAAGTAAACTCTGGGACATTTCCTCAATTAGAGACCATAAACATGCATGGACCCATAATGTATGACTGAGAAGTAAACTCAGGGACATTTCCTCAATTAGAGACCATAAACATGCATGGACCCATAATGTATGACTGAGAAGTAAACTCTGGAACATTTCCTCAATTAGAGACCATAAACATGCATGGACCCATAATGTATGACTGAGAAGTCAACTCTGGGACATTTCCTCAATTAGAGACCATAAACATACATGGACCCATAATGTATGACTGAGAAGTAAACTCAGGGACATTTCCTCAATTAGAGACCATAAACATGCATGGACCCATAATGTATGACTGAGAAGTAAACTCAGGGACATTTCCTCAATTAGAGACCATAAACATGCATGGACCCATAATGTATGACTGAGAAGTAAACTCTGGGACATTTCCTCAATTAGAGACCATAAACATACATGGACCCATAATGTATGACTGAGAAGTAAACTCAGGGACATTTCCTCAATTAGAGACCATAAACATGCATGGAGCCATAATGTATGACTGAGAAGTAAACTCTGGGACATTTCCTCCATTAGAGACCATAAACATGCATGGACCCATAATGTATGACTGAGAAGTAAACTCTGGGACATTTCCTCAATTAGAGACCATAAACATGCATGGACCCATAATGTATGACTGAGAAGTAAACTCTGGGACATTTCCTCAATTAGAGACCATAAACATGCATGGACCCATAATGTATGACTGAGAAGTAAACTCTGGGACATTTCCTCAATTAGAGACCATAAACATGCATGGACCCATAATGTATGACTGAGAAGTAAACTCAGGGACATTTCCTCAATTACAGACCATAAACATGCATGGACCCATAATGTATGACTGAGAAGTAAACTCTGGGACATTTCCTCAATTACAGACCATAAACATGCATGGACCCATAATGTATGACTGAGAAGTAAACTCAGGGACATTTTCTCAATTAGAGACCATAAACATGCATGGACCCATAATGTATGACTGAGAAGTAAACTCAGGGACATTTTCTCAATTACAGACCATAAACATGCATGGACCCATAATGTATGACTGAGAAGTAAACTCAGGGACATTTTCTCAATTACAGACCATAAACATGCATGGACCCATAATGTATGACTGAGAAGTAAACTCAGGGACATTTCCTCAATTACAGACCATAAACATGCATGGACCCATAATGTATGACTGAGAAGTAAACTCAGGGACATTTTCTCAATTACAGACCATAAACATGCATGGACCCATAATGTATGACTGAGAAGTAAACTCAGGGACATTTCCTCAATTACAGACCATAAACATGCATGGACCCATAATGTATGACTGAGAAGTAAACTCAGGGACATTTCCTCAATTACAGACCATAAACATGCATGGACCCATAATGTATGACTGAGAAGTAAACTCTGGGACATTTCCTCAATTAGAGACCATAAACATGCATGGACCCATAATGTATGACTGAGAAGTAAACTCAGGGACATTTTCTCAATTAGAGACCATATCTCCAATTGATTACTGCGTTAATTGGTACATGTATGTATTTTGACACTTTGTGTTGACAATATACGAGATACTGGTAGGTGTGATTTGGTCCAAATACCGTGGTAATTAGATTTAATCTATGGATTCTAGAGAGTAAGTTATTAATGAAGAAATGAATCCATGATACTGACAAATGTACAAAAAGTATAAACAATGAAAAATATTTAAAATGAATGTAAAATGATGAAATATAATAGTGACCTCTATGTATAGCAGTACGTTGTGATTTAGCTGTTACCCCCACAATATACATGTGTGATGGAAATAAATGACATTTCTAAAAAAGGTATTATTTGTAACTACTTCCTCAAACCATCCATTGGCAGAACCAATTTTTTTTTTATTATAAAAAATGAAATAAAACAAGAGATGTTTGTAAAACATTGTAAAACATTAATCCCCCCCCCCCTTGCAGACAAGTTGTGAATATGTGCAATTGTTGAGAACTTTTTTTAATATGCGATCCCAAGCGAGGTCTCGATAATATATGGTATCCATGTATGAAGTTTCATTAAAATATCTCCATGTGTTCTCAAGTTATTGAGCGGAAACCATTTTTCTATTTTTAGTAATGATGACCTTGACCCCACCCACCCCATATGCAATGCCAAGTGAGGTCTCAGTATAAGGTATCTATGTGTGAAGTTTCATTGAAATATCTCGCTGCATTCTCAAGTTACTCAGCAGAAACCGTTTCTTCTATTTTTAGTAACGGTGACCTAGACAGCACCCACCCCATATGCAATCCCAAGCGAGGTCTCGATGTAAAGTATCTATGTATAAAGTTTCATTAAAATATCTCAATGCGTTCTCAAGTTATTGAGGGGAGACCGTTTCTCTATTTTTAGCAATGGTGACCTTGACCTTTGACCTGTTGACGTCAAAATTTATAGGGTTCTTCCTTTTCTCTCAAGTAACCAGCGTACCAACTTTCATGATCGTAGGTCAAAGCGTTCTCAAGATAACGTGTGGAAAAGAAATGGTCTACCATTTTTATATTTTTAGTAACGGTGACCTTGACCCCACCCAAACCATATTCAATCCCAAGCAAGGTCTTGATGTAAGATATCTATGTATAAAGTTACATTAAAATATCTCAATGCATTCTCAAGTTATTGAGGGGAAACCTTTTTCTATGTTTAGCAACGGTGACCTTGACCTTTGACCTGTTCACGTCAAAATGTATAGGGTTCTTCCTTTTCTCCCAAGTAACCAGCGTACCAACTTTCATGATAGTAGGTCAAAGTGTTCTCAAGATATCGAGCGGAAACAAAATGGTCGACGGACCTACCGACCGACCTACCGAAAGATGGACGGACAGGTACAAAGCAAGATACCCCCACTTCTTCGAAGGGGGGCATAATTAACAGAAAGAAAATCTTCATTAATTTTTGTTTTATTTGTCTACAGATATATAAAAAAAATCTGCAAAATGCGTTCCTATACAGTAATCAATTTGTACAAATTAAATACAGCGTACAGACATTTAACTTAAGAAGTCAACATACTAACCATTCAGATTAACAAAAAAATAATTATTTGCCCTTAAATATATAACATTTTATTCTGTTTCACCACATTGTACGTTTTGACTTCTATGTGTGTACGTTTTGACCATTTTTTGGAACATTTTGACCATAAAAACACTGTACGTTTTGGTCGCGGTACGTTTTGACCATAGATCGTTATTCTCGTGGTCTCTCTATTCCGCGGTAATTGTTTATCTCGGATTTTCATGCTTAATTGTGAACATCTAACATATTTTTGGTTTTCTTTAACATACTATTATATATGCTAAGCTTACTATGAGTGGATCGTAATGATGTTCAGCAGTATTTTATTGTTAAAATCAATTGACATAATAATATTGAGAATAAAACGGGCACAATATGTTGACAATGGCAAATATTGGTACAAGGGAGCTAACCTTGCAAGTCTTCAAATAGGTTACAAAAACTATACAACACAAACATAACTCATCCCGATATCTTGTCTGCATGGTTTTCTGAAGAAATTTAACGTCCCTTTTATGAGTTACTGTCTGTTTATTCATTGTGCTCTCCGGCTATGGATGAACTCCCCCCCGTAACAATTGATCTCTCTTTTGACGTATGCCTTGTTCTACTTCTTCACAACTGGTATGATTTCTATCCCCTGTAATTATTGCCTTCACCTGTTATGATTGATTTTACCTGTTATGAATGATTTCCCCGGTTATGACTGACTTCTTTTTTATGAATGATATTAGCTGTTATGATTGATCTCATATTTTACGACTGATCTCCTCTGTTATGATTGATTTCATCTGTTGTGACTGACCTCCCCTATATTGACTGGTATCCCGTGTTATAATTTATCTTCCCTGCTATAATTTTGATCAACCATATTATGATTGATCTCCCTTGTTATAATTGATCTCCCTTGTTACATCTGATTTCTATTGTTATGATTGATATTCCTTGTTAATATTGATAACTCCTATTCCAGTGATCCCGCCCCTGGTACAGCAGTATGAAGTGAATCAACATGTCTCGTTTGCAATGATGTAAATCAATGCAACTGTTGAGTGCCCCTTCTATATTCGTACACTATAAATAGAAAGCCAGAAGTGGTTATCAGCCTCCTTTGCACATATGTTGTTGGCGCCCTCTGGCTTTCAAGGGACGATGAAATAGAAAGGCAAGCACTCGACACAATTATCGTTGTAATGTTGGAATATTCTTAACAACACAATGAGATATCTAGCCAGCCATAAATAAACAAGAGCTGTTTATAAAACAGTTATGCCCCCTCTAGGTTAAAATAGCTTAACAGGCTAATTTTGGATAATCAAGGGCCCTAACTCCACAGTTACTGGGACGATTTTGTTGATTATAAAACTTAACGGAGATAATATGCCCACAAAGATTTTCACCCAATTTGTTGCAGATCGGTTAGGAACTGTTGGACTTAGAGAACAGAAACTGCTAAAACGGCCCACTTTAGATAATTCAAGGGCCATAACTCCACAATTACTGGGGCCATTTGGCTGATTATTATCATTGGCAAATATATTATGCCCACAAACATGTTCATGAAGTTTGATGAAGAACGGATGAAATCTGTTGGACTAAAGAGAGTGGAAACTGTTAAAAAAGACCAATTTAAGATAATTCAAGGGCAATAACTCCACTATACCTAGAGCGATTTGACTGATTATCAAACTTGACATAGATATTATTATAACAAACATTTTCATGAAGTTTGGTTAAGATTGGATGAAAAACTGTTGGACTTAGAGAGCGGATACAGCTAAACAGGCTAATTTTAGATCATTCAAGGGCAATAACTCCACACTTCCTAAGGTGATTTGGCTGATTATCAAACTTGACCTAAATATTATTATAACAACATGAAAACTGTTGAACTTAGGGACTGGAAACAAAAGTGGTCTACTGACAACCAACATTAGCAAACCATTTTACCCCGGCATCTTTGATGGGTGGCAAATTAAAATATTTGAGTACTCTAAATTATGCTACCCCATTAGAATGAAAATAATTAAGTATTAGACGAAGTTTATCTCCAATTTAGTAAAACAACCACAATGTACGCAAAGGGTTCGAGTTTTTCTTTACTAATACACATGAACATAACAATTTCTCTTTTCACAACACTAAATGTGCATACTGTTCTCAACACATAAGTAACTAAACTACACTGGATAAATTCTGAAAATATTTAATTTTGGTAGGTAAATCATGCTAACAGTTTTCAAGCTGAAGTCTGATTACTAGATACACACTATAAAACATTGCCACAACACATTGACACTGATAAATTGTATTATTCTTGGCAAATTGGTGGCCTAAGTGATGTTGGAAACATTTCCACAACACATTTACACTGATAACTTGTATTATTCTTGGCAAATTTGTGGCCTAAGTGATGTTGGAAACAATCCATTATGCGATTACCCTGGGGGGTCCCAAATTTGATGTAACCTCAAAATGACGATTGTTTGATATTACTTAGGAGATCTCATGCCAATGCAAAAAAAAATATTACTGAATATTTGCACAGGTGCTAAGTGTGTGGCTATGATAATAATTTGTGAACATATCATTTTATCAAGAAATGATATATACATTTAACAAGAAATCAAACTCTTACCCTGTCAGTCAATCACTTTACGCACAGAGTTTGCAGTTTTTTGCGTATTGGGTATTTTAATAAAGTTTTGTTACTCATCAAATATAAAATAACTTGCGTAAATGGGGTTTCAGAATTGCGTATTTACCCAAATTCCGATGGGGGGCATAATAAAAGATTAATGATATATTAGAAGGAGTATAGTATAAATTAGTATATAAGCATAGTGTACCGTTCCAATCTAGTCAGTCATGCCATGGATAAATGAACTATAAGTAACAAAAAAAACAACACAAAACCAAGTGACACACATGTCCATTAGCATCAGCATTCCTTATTGTCAAAATTAACATAGACGCCGATTATTTTTTTACAGATATTTCTTGTTAGTATTGTCAGTATTTCAGCGAAATACTGTAGATATGCTCCTTTAATAAATAGAGGATATTTGTTTGTTTTCGGTGTGATAACGCGTGATATCATCACCGGAAAGGGCGACAATTGATATTTTCACGAGCGCTTGCTTGTCAAGAGGTTACAAACACACACACAGGACCATGACCCGAGTTTATTGATGATCACTAATGCACTAACGCTGTATGTTCAGGTTCACAATGCTTGTTGTGACATGTTTAGCATGTAACAGGTTTTTCAAAGGCAAGCTCTTATGTTGTGTAGCAAAAGCCAGAGTCTCTTACTATGAAGCAGATCGCAATGAAGCTTTTAATTACACCAGATAGTGTCATAGCAGTCAATGTTATCATGGGTGTCCCTTGTAGTGATTCATGTTATTTTCACTTCATGTTCTTTATGTATTTTGTTTAAATCAGGAATAAAACAGAAAGGTTTTGTGAACTTGGTGGAAAGGAACACATCAATATTGATTATTTATGAAACAATAACATCAATTAAATGGATCATACAAACGTTACTTGGATGATGATCCTGTTTAAAGCTATTTATTAGCTTTTTCAAGTTCTCATGCAATGTTTTATAGTTTTGTAAGCAATTATATTCACAATTCACAGATCCATTTAGAAAAAAAAATGCTGAATTAATTGGGGTGCACATATGTGTGTGTGTCAGAGTGAATGCATGAAAGTATTTGTTTTATGTCACTTAGGCATTTTAATCTTTCTCAATATTTAATCAGCTGCATAAGTTAAGTCTCAGATTTTTGGTAAGCAAAACTTGCAGTTGTACAATAGAATGAAGTCCCATGGCCTGAAGCAACTAAACAGTGTTTTAAATACAAAGCTAAACATCCAAATCAATCATAGTTGGAGAAATATCATTACTATTGCATGATAAGCTTACTCTGTGTTGATGTCCAGCAGTTTGTATTGTTAAAATCAATCAACATACTTTCAGATGAAAATTGGCACAATACATTGACAGTGGCAAACTTGTTAACAAGGGAGCTAACCTTGTATGTTTTGGTATAGGTTACACAATACTATACAACACAAACAACTCATGCCAATATTTTTTTTGCCTGCATGGTTTTTTGATGCAATTGATCATCCCTGTTATGTGTTATCACCTGTTTAATCATTGAGGCCCATTTTTCTAATTGAACTCCCCCGTAACGATTGATCTGCCCTGTTTTGATGTATGCCCTGTTACGATTGATCGTTCACATTACATGTGGTGATTGATCTCATCTTGCTGGTATATCTCCCCCGTAATGATTGACTTCACTTAAAGTCAGTAGGAAACCAATATGACTGTTAGTTCTTTTTGTGTGTGTTTTCTGGCATTAGAAGGTTGATCGACTTGTATGGTTAAGAAATACTGCATTCCATCATGTAGTTTAAAGACTGCTATAATATGAAATGATTCCTGAAAAGACAAAATCAATGAAGGGAATACACTTTATTTTGCATAATTCTCCATTTGCTTCAGACAGACACATGTTAGATATTTTGATGTACAATCTCTTTAGTTGGAAATTGAGGATGTGGATCAGGTTTGAAGATTTAAAAAAAAAAAGATGTTCAGTGAAATTACCACAAGACTATAGGTGACTGGGTCTGTGATTTTGAGTAGCAGTAGGAGAATGCAAGAAGCTATGTCTTAAGATGGTGTTTGCGAGTTAAAGGGGCCTATCGACGGTACATTTAGATCAACAATAACATTTGCAAAATAAAAGTTCATTTACAGAGAATTAATATTGAAGCATTATTAAATGCAACAGCCTTGTTTCTATAAATAGTTGACAAATATATACAAGTCAGTGGTCATCGGTGACACTATTGTGGGTGCGGGAAAATTAGTAGTACTAGTAAAATCGATATGAATGGAATGTACGTGTTGTACCTTTAATGCATTTTTGGGGGGAATAAATATTTTATATCTTATTTCACATTGCTATCTAAAGAAAAACAATGTTTAAAAAAAAAAACTACAGACTGACGGTATTTTCTTAGTGTGAATAAAATTGAGATGTTTTTCCATTTATCTCAAATAGTTCTTTAGTTACTTCCCTTTGCAGGTCATTATATTTTGTATTGTCTTATATGTATTGTTTTAATGACGGAGGTTTATTCACTATATGGAATGGAAAAAGCATGAACATTCTTTTTCACAATTCCTATGCATATATCAAAATAGCCGCCATTATTTCCGGATCGCATTAACATATGGTAACCGCTCTGTGAATCAAAGTTCAAAGATACATGCTAACATAACACGCGCAGAGTTTTCTATAGACGAAGAACAACATTCGCCGTTGTTAAACTACCAACAAATAACCCGAAAAAAATAGTTCCAAAACTAAAAAATAGCTCACATTGTAATTGCAGAAAATGTTGTCAGGTCATGTGAGAATCTAAATAATTATCGCATTACCATTGTTTATTGGCCAATAAACACCAATTTGTCATTCTGATGCGGTATATTAAACCACTCAAGCTAACACCCTCGTGATTTAAATCATCTGCATCAGAACTCACACTCGTTGTTGATTAGTCGATAAACAACTCTAAATCAACTAGATGTGTCACAGACACGGATGCCCCCTTGACGCATGTTTGGACACAGATAAAAGGGCATGTCACCAACACTTATATTTACCTTCACAAATTTATTGTCATACACATTCAATAGTGGAAAAAAAGACAAAGGACCATAATTCTGCCACAATTGGTCACAGGCAAAATTCCTTTCATTACGATTACCTACACATTAACGTTGTTCAGCTGTGAGAGTTTGAGCGAAATCCTCCCAGTCATTAAAGAGGAGTTTCATTAAGTATATGTACAGTAGAGTCAGCGATCATGTTCTGCAATTAATCAGTAAAGAATTGCAAATAAAATACGTTTTAAATAGTTTTCACCCGTTTATAAACGGTTTTCAGCATTGTTCATCCGTTTTCAACCACTGACTTACGTAATTCACCGCTTTTCAGCGCAAAAGCTATCTTTAGCGATTAATTGCTACGGATGCGGAGTCGCTCAAAGGCGGAGTTAACTAATAATGCGCGGTAAAAGGGCGGGGCTTCTGAATCTATTTTAAACTACCACCAGTTTTCCTTTGTAAGCGATAAAGTGGCGTGGCTAAATATACATTATAAACCACTAAAAGGCAGTAACTAAAATGTATTTTTTTATTGTAGTGGAAAAATTGTCAAAGGGACATAATTCTACCAATTTTGGTAGCAGCCAAAATTCCTTCCTTGACGATCATCTACACATTAAGGTTGTTTAGCTGTGAAAGCTTGAGCAAAATCTGCCCAGCCATAAAAGAGGAATTGAGTCTCCAATATATCATGACCTGTATATAGTGAAAAAAAAATGTCAAAGGGCCATAATTCTGCCAAAATTGGTTGCAGCCCAATTCCTTACTTCGCTATTACCTACACATTTAGGTTGTTCAGCTGTGTAAGTTTGAGCGAAATTCAACCAGCCCTTACAGAGGAGTTCAGTCCACAAAATTTCATGAAGTATACATAGTCGACAAAAATGTAAAAGACTAATAATTCTTCCAAATTTGGTCACACCCAAAATTCCTTCCTTTACGATCATCTACACATAAAGGTTGTTTAGCTGTGAAAGTTTGAGCACATTCCGCCCAGCCGTTAAAGAGGAGTTGAGTTCACAAAAATTCGGGACAGCCGCACAGACAGACAAGTGCAATGCTTAATGTCTCCCACTTTGTGGAGAAATAAAACTTATTTCTTAATTGTTGTTTTACCTCACAATGTACACACTACACAAAAACGTGACCTCTGCTACATGTCCTGTCAATGCACCATCTTAATTTGAATGCAATAAAATATGCAACTTACTAGTGAACAGAAATACAAACACATCTTTAAGAATTAGCGTATTATGTAATAACTTGCAGATGTGCAAAAAGGATTATTTGATTGTAAGAGTTTTACTCTGATTCATAGCTTTAAAGATAGTATTTAGTATAAGTAAAAATGTTATTTATCCACTGATAAGGTTTAACTGTTTTAATTGGAGGTTCCAGCCAGTCGTGTCAGTAGCGATACTTGATTTCAATGTGCATGTACTAAAGACTCAGACTATCAGCACAGTTTTATAATGTTCCAGCCACTCCAACCATGGCTCATACATTTAATGATGTTTGACCTTTGTGTTCTTAACCAACCTAGGATCATATGTTTGGAATTCAACTAGTATCATGATTGCCAAATCATTACAATATCAACATCTCGACAACGTGATACCATAATAGTTGTAGTGTCACCATTTTCACACTGACTACTTAAAGGGACTCACAGATTGGCAATTGACAAATTTTATAATGTTTGTCATGGATCCCAAATTCTAACATGATACTCGCTAATTTTTATAAAGACAAAGAACAAAATTATCATTGTTAAACTACCTAATAAACAATGCAAAAAGTAGTCCCTCTTCTGAGCGGAGCATAGTAAAAAGTAGTTCCAATTATTATTGCAAAAATATGTCAACTCATGTTAGAATCAAAATAATTTTTGCATTATCGTTGTTTATTGGCCAATAAACAACTCTTTGTCATTCTAATGCTAACGCCTTCGTGGTTTAATTGCTATGCATCAGAACTCCAAATCATTGTTTACTGACAAACAATAATAAATCGAACATTGTATCATAAATGAAAAATACGTATAGTGTCATTTATGAAAGATCATTAATTGAAATAGATACAATTATAAAGCGTTTGTAACACTTTTCATCAGTATTTTGGAAAACACATCTATCACTTACCTAGCGTTTAAAATTAGCTACCATGATCACAAGTCAGAATGGCCGAATGGTTAGCACGACCGATTTTTTATCCCAGCAGTCGTAGGTTGTGAAGTCTGTAAAGTTCATGTCCAAGATCCAACCCAGTCAATATCCAGTGTGACGGTAACCTGTGATGACGAAGGAATAGGACTCACTTATTGGGGAAGTCCAAAACCCAAGCTATAACATTGACCAACTTTATTTTACACAGTCATTCAAAATTACCAAGTCTGACATTGACCTATGGGTCAGGATACGGATCATGCATGTTACACTTTGTTCAATCATAGTAAACATATGTGCTAATCACATGAATAATTGAATCACGTATGCCCATAATACACTCTGGATAGGATCTGACATATGCACACATACCACAAACAAACGTGAAAACTTACCAAAAAGCGTTCACAAAAGAGTCTGAGCCAAAGGCTAAACATGGGTAAACTGAAAAGTGAATGAAACAAAAATCTGAAAAACAATGAAAAATGATAATGATGGAGCGGCGGGCTAATCCAGAGGAATTTGACAAATGTTTTTTTTTATTGGGGTCTAATTCCCAACCCTAGAGCCGAGCATATTTGTCTAAATCCCCTCAGTCGATACATGTCTATTAAATGACCTGGGGGTGTATATTACCGTGATCTAAAATCTGACAAAGTCTATTTATCCGGGACCCAGAATCATTCAGCGCATCAAATTCCTGCCAGTCTTAAGTCCCATATATGCCCGCCCATCCCCCCCAGCACTGAACTAGTGAATTTTGCAATGATACATATATGTTAGACATCTATAACTTGTAAACACCAGCAAAATGTTTCTGTGAAAGAAACACACATCAGAATTACAGTTTGCAGGCTGAAACTTATCAAACTCATACTTTGTTTACATTCTCAAGAGTCTTTGAAATGAATTCAATTCAATAGTTTAATAATTAACATTATAAACTCCTTAAATAAAGCTTGACGTGTGCTTTGGGAATTTGTTTTCTTGGTTATATTGCTTGTGACCACAGAGATTATCTAGGAGTACAGATACATTTTAATATCACTAATTTGTTAAAGAAATCCTCGCTCCAACAAATAGCAGTATATGAATAATGCAAGGGAGACCACTGTTGTGGTTTTAGTTTTAGAAGTCTAACAGAGTTCCTCTCCTGGAATAAGAAGAGGCAAGTTATCTGCTCTATAAATTTACTGACATGTTCTGTGGAACTAATTACACCATCTGCATCCTGCTTTCTAAACACTCTGAAACATTAAATGAAGTGTTCATGCAAAACTATAACCCAAAATTAATATTGGTCTTGATGTTGTCTTAGATATTCTTTTATGACCATAAAATTTTAGTCTCAACATATCCAAACATCAATGCACATTGATGGGCAATCTAATATTCACAATCTACGATAAACATACAATGATTTTTTTCTCAAAATGGTTCACAAGATGACAGTTGATGAACCTTCTATTTTTGAGCTCTCTAGCTGCTACTTGTTCATTCAAAGATTCGAGGGTAAATACCAAATATATTGACAGTTACACCGATATTTGTATATGAGTCATATAGATAATTAGGTTCCAAACTTGCTGACACCGTTTTCTCTCACATCTTACTAACAATACACAGACATATGTGTTTCCAATTCAACAACGCAAGTCTTGCAAACAATAAGAATTCAATTGCACGTTTGAATCAGCTGCCAAGAAGTTTGCTGCCAATGAAATTTCAGAATAGTGACAAGAATAAAACATAACCAAAAGCAAAACTTGATTCTGAGAAATCTCAAATAAATGGAAATGAATACTGGCATCAATAATATTGAAAAAGGAAAGCGCAGTATTACACAGATCCAAAATGACATTTAATAGTTAAAACTTGCAATATTATTTTTCGCTTCCACAAATTTATTTTTATACATGTTCTATAATGGAAAAAATGACGAAGGGCCATAATAGGGCTAAAATTGGACACAGCCAGAAGTCCTTACGATCACCCATACATTTATGAGGGACTGTCTGATTTTTACACATTTTTTTCAGGTCTCTTATGTTACCCACTAACAAGAAAACATTGTATATAACATAAATAAACGTCAACATCAACAAACACTATTTCTCTTATCGAAAAATGCAAATATATATTTCTTGTTGATTCAGACCCATTTATCCTACAGCAACAGCTACATTTGGTTTTGAAAGAGAAAATATGGACTGCGCATGCGTCATCAACCGATCTGACTGGTCTAGATGCTGTGTCTATATGTATATAATAGTTCACTGTGCAGCTAAGTATTATTTAATTTTTTAATTCCGCATTTTTGAACATAGGTTATTCTCAACATTTATTATATTATAATTTCAAAACTATACTGACATCATTAGAATTAATGGATGGTTTTGTACAAAATCATACAGTCCTTCTTTAAGATTCTTCAGCTGTGAAACTGAGCAAAATTCGCAAAATATAAAGCCACAGTCAAGAAATATGTGAATAAAATAAAACTTATTGACATCTTACCGATCAAAATACAAAAATCAGCATTGAAATCGGTAAAATAATGTTTCTGTAACTTTTTATCGTAAAGTTATCAGTATGCGATAGCTGGTGATGTCTCCGGAGTAAATCAGCATGTACATTATTGTATATTCCGTTCGTAGCAAGCGTTTTCGAACATAGACATTATAAAATGCCTTTCGTAAATAAGAAACATTTTTTAGTCGACTAAATACCATTAACGTTCATTAGAACTATTGCCAATTTACGATGTATTGAATTATATTCAATGGACTGCGGCTTTAAAGATGACTTCAATCCACAAAATTTGGGACGTACAGCCGAAAGCACGGACAAGTGCAATGCACAATGCCTCTCACTTTGTTTGGGAATACCAACAGACAAAGACTCCTGCTCAGAGTGAGGCGTTTACAGACACATGCAATTTGGGACATACAGCCAGAAGCATGGACAAGTGCAATGCACAATGCCTCACTTTGTTTGGGCATACCAACAGACAAAGACTCCTGCTCAGAGTGAGGCGTTTACAGACACATGAAATATGGGACGTACAGCCGGAAGCACGGACAAGTGCAATGCACAATGCCTCTCACTTTGTTTGGGCATACCAACCGACAAAGACTCCTGCTCAGAGTGAGGCGTTTACAGACACATGAAATTTAGCAAAACAGCAAGTAAAAGTACACAAATTGGCACATGTTTTGTAGATGAAATGCCCAGTCTCTATGACTTTTGTACTGAGTAAAATAAAACAAATACCTTCATCTCATGTAAATCTATTAAAGAACTGTATAACTTCTAACAAAAGCAGACTTGGCAGGATTTTATTACAACAAGGAATGCACTGGGCAGTACTAACAATGTATTAACTGCCCAGATATTTCAGCAGATTTTGAAAACCAGGAGTCAAATGACCCCTGACTTGAAATTTCCAAGGTCTAAAAGAAAATTCTTTGGGTCAAACTACTTAGGTAACAGATATTTAGTTTCTTTATACTGGTTACTCATGAGAACTCGCGCAGAAAAGAAGTACCGGACGGACGGAAGTACGGATGAACATAGAGCATGATGGATAAAATTGTCAGGCAAATGCGTCTGACATCCTGAAAAACTGAATGGCAGTTGGATAAGAATTCGGACAGACAAAGCGGCAATTATATATGCCCCCCCCCCCCGCCCTCTTCAGGGACCATAAAAATGTGCCCAATTAGCTTGCATCAAAAAGCAGGATACTGCATCTTTTCAAATTCCTGAGCTGAGCTGAGCTTATATGGTGAAGAGCAGAATTTTTATGCTACACATTTATGTAGTTGTGAGTAGCATGTAGCCGTATCAAGTTGTTGTCTGCACAAGCCTTATTTCAACTAATTTTTTATTAAAGGGGCATAACTCAAGTACGATATGAGCAATTATGCTGAAAACCCAACTTGAACTTGCTTTTATGATTACAAAGACTATTGAAAAATTGTATGATGATTGTACAAACAGTATTTTAGTTGTTGTTTGCAAAAGCCTTATTGAACTATTTTTTAAACAAGAGGGTCCTGACGGCCCTAGGACGCTCACCTGAGACCTTGTATCCAAATTGGAATTTGCATCCCGAGGCGTGGCTTATTTTCATCCCAGGGGCATAATTTGAACAATCTCATAAAAACCTCTGGGCCTTGCGGTTTCAGGTAAAGATTTTAAAAGTCATTTTGCTATTTAAGTCTATATAAACCATGTAACCCCTCGGGGTGTGGCCAGATTTGACCCCTGGTGCATAAAATTTGAACAATCTTTGGAGAGGACCACTATGCAATGTTACATACCAAATATAGGAAAGCTGTGGGCCTTGTAGTTTCAGAGTAGAATACTGTTACAGTCATTTTGCGATTTAAGTTTATATAAACCACGTGACCCCCAGGGCGTGCCCAGTTTTGACCCCAGGAGTATAATTTGAACAATATTTGTAGTCGACCACTATACTATGTTACATACAAAATATGAAACCTCTAGGCCGTGCAGGCTCAGAGGAGAAGACTTTTAAAGACATTTGCTATTTAACTTTATATAAACCATGTGACCTCTGGGGCGTGGCCAGTTTTGACCCCATTGGCATAAATTGAACAATTTTAGTGGACCACCATAGGATATTACATATTAAACCTCTGGGCCTTGCGGTTTCAAAGAAAAAGATTTTAAAAGACATTTTGCTTTTTAAGTTTATATAAACCATGTGACCCAGGGGCGTGGCCAGTTTTGACCCCAGGGGCATAACTTGAACAAGCCTTATAGAGGACCATTATAGGATGTTACGTACCAAACATGAAATCTCTGGGCCTTGTGGTTTCAGAGGAGAAGATTTTTAAAGTCATTTTGCTATATATTCTATATAAACCATGTGATCCCCAGGGCGTGGCCCGTTTTGACCCCAGGGGCATAATTTAAACATATACAAAGTTTCATCAAAGTGTCTTCAGTACTTTCCGAGTTATCACAGGATCCAGGTTTTGGGGACTGACGGACGGATGGACGAACGGACAGATAGTCATACGGACAAACAGACAGAAAGACACACAGGCAGATGGCAAACCTATAGTTCAATCTCTGTACCAAGTTTCATGGTCATATCTTATGTCCATTTCAAATTATTACAGTATTTAGTTTATTTCTATTTTTAGTAACAGTCACGTGACCTTTGACCTCTGGTGAAAAAAAAATCCTCTCATTGCCACATTGCTGTTTATATGTATACCAAGTTTCATCAAAATAAGTTCAATACTTTTTGAGTTATTGCAGGAACAAACGGACGGACAAACATATGGACAAAGAGATAGAGAGACACACAGACGGATGGAAAACCTACAGTTCAATCTTTAACAGACGGACGATCGGACAGAAGGCAAACCTATAGTCCCCTCTGGTGAAACACCAGTAGGGGACTAATAATGCAGCTAGAGTTATAATTCTTAACACTGGACTCACTTTAAAAACCATCTATCCATGCATGAAGTTTGAGGTCAAGCCCTTCAGTAGTTTTTGAGAAAATGACCCGACAAGAAAAACTGACAAAGGGCAATAACTCCATTCATGTTTTGAAAAAACAGGCGCACAACAAACAGACTGATACGATTACTCAATACCAAAGTGGCATAATTGAGACACAGGAGGGGGGGGGGAAATTCATACAGAACCCAACATTTATTGGTCCCTGTATGGCCACTATACAAAGCAGGAATTGCAACCAACAAATCGGTGTCAATACTATGTTAAAATTCAGTTTCACATAAGATTTTCATAATGGTCAAAAGTGCTCACCTGAGTACTGACCATGATGGATACCTTTTCATTATAGCAGTTACACAATCTTGCCGATTTCCAAACCTTTATATTTTGGTCAAACATAACTGTTTAAGTTTGTTAAAGCCACAGTCCATAGAATATAGTCCACTACATCTAAAATTGAGTTTTAATGAAATAATCTACTGACAATGATGGGTACCTTTTCATTTGATCAGTTACTCAATCTAGCCGATTTCCAAGCTTTTATATTTTGGTCATACATAACAGTTCAAATTTGTTAAAGGGACCTGTTCACAGATAGACGAATTCACATTTTTTCAACTTTTTGTCACAGATTCCAAAACTTAAAGAACAGTGTATACAAGGGAGCGAAATAACACTACGGACATAGAAATATACTGTCAATACCATTTCATGTATGCATAATCATCAGTGAAAAATGATAAAATTATAAAGCGTTTGTATTAAATGCTAAACGATGGAATAATTTGGAGGGTTTCTGTTGTTTTCGTTGAAATGGTTGACAACACGTGGATCACTTACATAAAATAAATAATGCCGTATGAAATATAAAAATCAAAATGGCCGAGTGGTTAAGATTATAGCCTTTTAATCCGGAGGTTCCAGGTTCGAACCCCGTTGGGAACAAATTTTTTCTTTTCTTTATTTTTTAAATCCTTTTGTTGTTGTTATACTTGAGCTTTTTAGTTCCGATGCTTAAATTTGTCAAGTTAAGACGTTTAATGGCATACTTCAAAAAATGCAAAACTGTGTGAACAAGTCCCTTTAAAGCTGCAGTCCATATAGTTCACTACATCTTCAATTGGCATTATTTCTAACGAACGTTAATAACGTTTACTCGACTGAAGACTGTTTCTCATTCACCAGCTATTGCAAACAGAAACTATACGATAAAAATTTACAAAAATGTTATTACTTTATCAATTTCAATGCGGTTTTTTGTATTTTGATTGGTAAGATGTCCATAAGAAAGGACTTCTGCAAAATTTAATGTCTATTACATATTTCTGGACTGCTGCTTTAAGACTGGATAAAAGTTGTAATCTCTATTGCCACTGCGAGGCATTATGTAGCCAAAAAAAATACAGTGCAGGTCAAGTCCCTGTAACAATGTGTGCTCAGGTGAGCTAATAAGCACATGAAGATTGCTCAAGAAACTATCATTTGTTATTGAATGAGTGTCATGTTCTTTGTATTTTACAATTGGAACAAAAAATTGTTAGATGACAAAAAATATAATTTTTTACCCAACATTTGTAACCTTACATTTTGATGTTGTCTAGATGGTAATGTTTCTCAATTTTACATGACACGATAAAGCAGTGGTCGAAGTAAGCACCAGCCCATAAGCTGTGCACTGGTAATATTTGAACCGGGCTTGCTCTGATTCTCAGTTATATAGGCAGTCTTGTCAAGTTTTCTT
Source organism: Congeria kusceri (assembly GCA_027627225.1). Taxonomy (NCBI): domain Eukaryota; kingdom Metazoa; phylum Mollusca; class Bivalvia; order Myida; family Dreissenidae; genus Congeria; species Congeria kusceri. The sequence continues at coordinate 937,104 of CM051039.1, forward strand.
GCTGTCAAGTAATATACAAGAAGTGACCAGAGTGTCAATTGGATGACTGTAAAGAAGAAACAAAATTAATTTAGGTTAAGATAGTGTAGTGATTGGCCTATACGGCACTTCCAACAGCAAAGACGGCGGGGCTAGCTCTTTAGCCACGAGGTTAGTGTCCGCCTCTTTCCCAGAGGATCCTGGAGCAATCTTCCACAGTTGCTCAAGACTTTTTCACTGACTTTTTTAATGACTCTGTGGAGTTTGGGTATAACAGGGATATTCATGCTTATTCAAATGATGAATATTCATGTACTATTTAGGTGGTGAATTGATAACTTGAATAAGGTATAACCACAAGGGAGTTAACTGCGTATGACGCTGTTTACTGCTTGGCAGAAAAGTTGTCACAGTTACTGGTCGTTTTGTAGGGTGTTTTTTACAGCGATTCTATAGACTTTTACATTGATTGAAGTAATTCTTGCTAATCAATAATAAAAGTTAATACATTAAAGCTTTGGTGCACCAGCGTTTTTTTTTCCACAAAATTTGAATGCAAAACCTAGACATTTCCAGAATAAAACTTCATTTCACTTTTTTTTTCCATCAAAATGTTTTGCTCCATACCAATTGTGGTATTATTTTAAATGGCAAACTACTTGTCTTAATGATGCAATTCGTTTCAAAACAATAAAAAGCTGTCATCTATCAATAATTCATAGATAACTAAATGAGGAAACAATTGTACATGTATATCCAAGATGGCGGCACCCATGTTGGTATTGTTCATTACTGTAATAACTTATTATTTATGTGTATTCCCTGAGATAAACATAAGCAATTTTGTTTAATTGATGGACTGCTTGACAATTTGATAATGTCTATTGGAGATTAATAGAAAACAACACGTTCCATGTTGATAAAAAAAAGCATCTAAAATTGTTGTTTATTGTGATGGGCTGACTAAAATGCAAAATCTACATGCATGACTATGAAAATAGTATTAATACCCAAGAATAAGGCTCGCATTTTTAAAACATACAATAATTACTCTATATAATATGTGTATAATATCAAACACCTTCTTAGATTACAATAAGGAGACAATATAGTGCATGTACTTGCGTAAATTAAGTTACAAATTAATGGCTTTCCATATTACTTCTATATCATTATTCATAAATAGTTTATTACAAATAATAAATAATACAGGTATTAAAAATATTCTTTCTTTCTTAACAATATGTGCCTGCTTGATGAAAATGACTATAAATGTTTCAATAACATACTGACTCTCAATGAAGGTGATCATCAAATTTATAATAGATTTATTGTTTCATAAAGTTACAAATATTGAACAAATTATGTATTTTTTCAAATAAGTCATTTATAACTTAAGGTTTTTCTTTTATTACTGCCATAAAAACAAACACATCTAGAGGATTATACTTATTTTGTATATAGATATTTAAATAACTTAAAGGTTCTTCAATATGTTACTGCCAATATTTTTTTTATATAGCAACTATGTAGTATTAAATACTGACTTTAGTTTACTTAAATATTTAAGATGTTGCAGAGTTACAACATCTATACAAAGATCTTTACGAAGGACAAAAAAAGAAAACTCAACTAAAGAAAACGAACTTAAAAGTAAGGTTGCCGACAATTCAACAAAAAAATCTACGAAAAACACCATCCAAATAATCACCTTCAACTAGATACATATTCCAATTAATTGAGTTGTTTTTCATTTATAATATAATTGAGGCGTGTCCTGGGAAAACCAGGCTTAATACACGTGCATAAAGTGTCGTCCTAAAGAGATGGGGTCACAGTAATTGTTACCAAAGCCCCTCCTCCCCACCCACTCCTTTAACTATAAATGCTTTGAGTCAAAAAATTATTATTTTTTAATCCATTGTTGAGTAATAAAACATGTTTACTTTCACTGACTTAACATTCGACAACTTTCGTGAAAATGTGGGAGCATAAGTTTTTGGGCGTAATTAGTGTATAGTTATACTTTTGTATAGCTCGTTCATTAGAAAACGCACTTAGTCATAGCAATATTTTCTTTTCAAACAAATGAAGACATACCATTACCTTTGACATTACACACTAAAATTCTATGCGATCGGCAAACACAATTTGTCAACATCCCATTTCGTATTTGAAGTAACCATTTTGCAAACAATAATATACTGACTTATTTTAGTATGTAGTATTTTATTTATAATGTGGGTGTTACAAACACGCAGGTAACAACATGCACGAAAATGTGCTACAAATTTCTTCAGATTTACCAACAATGACGGGGTGATAAACATTCTATCACCTACACTCATCTACATATTGAACATTTAATGCATTCTCATTGGCTGACTAGGTGACTGTAGTAAATCTAGCTCCTCCTGCTTACAGATTTTATCGATAATTGACACGCTGATGCAGAAGGAGAGCGTGTTTATTGCAGAGTAGGCGTTCTTTGTTTTAGAATAACAAATGGTTGCAAATTTGATGCTAAATTTTATGGCGTCTTTTCGTAAAAGAATGGATCGAAATAAGTTGGTTTTAGCTTTACCAAAAATCATTGGCTGAACATTTTCAGGGATTTCTGTATCAAAATTATCAAGGGAAATTTCTTAGCTGGACCGCCGGTCCAGTTTACTTGAAACTTTATGTGGACCGAATGAAAATTTGGTGGACTCAGTCAACGGTCCACCGCTTAACGTCGAAGACTGTATTGCAGAAACTTACAAAATTCATTAAAGACCACCAGTTCATGCAAGTATTGATAGTTGAACACTTGGAACAAGTTTTTGGACATGTTTTGTTCAATGCCCATTTTGTCTTCTTCAGGGTCATTTAAAAGAGAATATCATGAAAATTACACCTTTTGACCTATTTTAAAAAAATAAACTGTTTTGAACTTGTAAATGAATGTTCTGTTTGATGGATTACACTTTTTCAATGAAATCCTTTCCTAAAACATATTTGGTTATCCTATCACAACAAGTGAGGCCCTGTGCCAGCCAATATTGAGCTACTTTTTATATGGGCAACATTGGGCTGGAGGGTCCAACCGCCGAAGTACCAAAACTGTGGTGGAAATTTCTCCCTATATATCGATAGAGTAGCGACAGGAGTTTCGTCTCTACTTTTGAGTTCGGCAAAAATATACTCATCATTAAAATTTTGCATCCATTTTCATTGCATTTGCGATTTAAATCAACACACTATCACAAACGACACAACACACGCTTTACCTCGCTGTGTACTGATCGATCGATAAGTCGCTTCCGCTATATTGTTGCAGAATCATGTACTGCGGGAAATGGCAGGTGCCGTAAGAAGGTGCTCCAAGACGGAGAGCCTAATAAACGTTTCACCATCTGCAATGCGCACAATGGATTCGTCCGTTACTCGTTTAATCAATGAGCGCGGGTAGCGGTACATGACCGCTAACGCCAGTTGTCCAGATCTACCTGCCCGACCAGTCTGTTGCCAGTCGGCGAGAGGACTACTTGGGCAACCCCAGTGGATTACAAGTTCAATATTACAAGACTTGATATGGAATCGGACTGTCAACCTTTCCAGCGGAAGGGGAAAGGCGACCTGGTCAATGAGTTCCTTAATAAGGAATTTAAAGGTATTATTATTATTATTATTATTATTATTATTTATTTTCATTATTATTATTATTATCATTATTATTATTGTTATCATCATCATCATCTTCATCATCATCATTATTATTATCATTATTATTGTTATTATTATTATTATGCTGACATTGCAATTTCGATGATAATAGATTCTTTAACTAAATTTAATTTCTCTATTCTTTCTCAGAAAGTCTGCGCTCTGTAGGACCCCACCTAACAGGGCGCACCGTAGAGCGCCACGGTAAGCTCACCGGTTGAGTGGGCAAGGTACTGGATGAAGTGTATGGCGAATTAACCGAGATTCCAGCTGAAACTTCATCCAGAAAAGAACATAAACGAAAGAGTGATTTGTTTGGGATGACGGCCTTGTTGAAACCGGAGCATCTGACAAGACATTCCAATGAACGTTTCTACCAATCTGTTCCGAATATAAGGAACAACATGAACATTGAGGCTTCTAAGCAGTGTTTTTTTTCACCTATAGGGGAATGGTGGTGGGGCCCTTCAGGAGGGGAAAATCGCGTCGTTTTTGACGAAAAGGGGAAATTCAGATTCAATACCTTCCAATATAACATATTTATAACAATATTTTTATTCTCACATTTAGGTGTTAATATTAATACACTCTAACATTTTCCATTACACTACAGTAAGTTGAATACACAAAGTATTTATTTTATCTGATAAACCGATAAGGCGTGTGCATACATAAATACCCAGTTCTAAAACACCATTAATCTTGCTCAATTAAACAGAAATTTAAAGAGTGACAAAACTCAATTAATATACTCAATACTTGAAACGAAGAACAGTTTGCAATTGGTATTGGTCAGTGTTTAACTGATATAATACAGTAATATAATAGTGAAAATATGAGAATTCAATGCAAGCTATTGTGACACATAACCATAGGATTTTTATTACATCCTTTAAACATGGTTGTAAAATTATGGTAGGCATATTGATAGAATGTATGTGTTACAGTTTTACTAAGTTTCGTTATTTCCAACATACAATTAATGTAAATAGTGAAACAAAATTCCTCCTACTCAATATAATAACTCAGTACTCAATTATTTAAAAAATGCAGATATACTTGATTCTATCCAAATTCTACCTATTCAGACTGTTGCTCTGGGTTTGTATTCACAAAAGACTGTGACTCTGGCTCATTACAACTGTCATCCTAAGAAATGAAAATATCCGAAAACTATTTTAAAATATAGTACAAAGCTTGATGTTAAAACTATTTTAATTACATTCGTTATCAAGACTGCATTTAAAACATCTCTTTCAAACCATTTTTTTCAAAAGTTTCAGGAGCGTGCACTGAAATGTGGACAAACTGTTTATTTTGCATATAATCTTACCGTGAGTTGGTCATTTACAGCGCCTGAAGTAGTTTGTTGCAGTGCTGACTGCTTGAACGGAAAGTCTATTTTTTTGCACCCTTCCGTGTTTTTTTTTTCTATTTTCTTTTTGTAAAATTTCGCGTTGTGCGACATTCTGTAGATTTGTCAATGTTGACGAGACGTTTGCATCGCTATATAACTGGATAAGCAAAGCTTCTACACGAACTTTAAAAGATGAAACGCTTGCATTGCTTATAGGATATGCACATAAACCAAGCGTCTATAGACAAACAAGGGAAGCCACTCGCGTATACGCATTTAAACCACGGCACTCATTATTTTCTCGATTACCTTTGCGTGTTTATCGTGTTTATTTTTGCATTTTGCAGTGGTTTTTTTTTAACTTCTGGAGGGGAATTTTTAGTGAAAACTAGGGGAAAAATATATACGTTTTTGGGAGGGGAATGGGGCCGAATATCGGCCCCAAAATGGCCATAAAAAAACACTACTAAGTTTAAAGCAAAGCTGTCAAATCTTTCTAAACGGCTCGACTCTTACAGGCAACGAAAAGCTAAGACCGAACATATACTGTTCATTGCCACTGCCCTCGGCTGAACATTTTGATCCTGCAGATATATATTCTGTTGTTCGCTAAATGCAATGATGACGTCCCTTAACTACCCCCTCCACCACATGACAGCTTATTATAATTTTCATACAATATGTTTTTATTTTTCTTCATGATGTGTGTACAGTATGCAGCGCACACAATATTTTATGTTGTCTTAACGTTGCTACTTTGTTGTTGTTTATTCATGCAATCTGATAAATGTTTATGTTCTTTGTATAGTGAATTCTACTATGAAAAACTATAAAGTTTTTAATTTTACGTCTCTGTCCATTTCAGTTAAAATTGAGTATTATTTGTCAAGATTTACGGTACCACGATGAGCGGTCTTATTATTGAAATTATATCTCCGTCACACACACAGTATTGTTTCTGTGTGTTCCTTTTTATGTGGCCGTAATAAACAGATTAATCTGAATTTGAGTAGTATATTGATATTCATGATTCATATTTAGCTGTTCATGTAGTTTTGAAATAAATGAAACGTACTGGTGGACCTACTTTATGAAATACGTTCTGTTGGATATTCTTGCCAATATTCCCGTCATTTTTATTGCATGTTATCAAGTTTTTATCATATAATACATATTTAAAAATAATGTTTCGTTTTAATTTTCAATAAACATTTGTTATGTGTATTATTCGTTCTTTTTTTTAATTAATAGCACCAGTCCGTCACGTTATTTCTAAGTACCGCTAATAGTATGTCTGGTAAAATTACGCGTACATCCTTATTAACCGTGCTGAGTAGCATCTGCATTCTGATTGGATAGTTAAATACACCTGAGCTATTTTTATCATGGCTGTCGAGAAAACACCGTTCATGTAAACATATCTTGAACTCCAATTTAAGATCATTTTCAAGCTATATTTTTTATGAAATCACGTGAATTCTACACAGTATATGTTGCATCTACGACCAGGTGATTTTAATTCGATATCTGAGCGATACTTTTGAAAATTTGACATTTTGATTTTCCACCACATAAATGGTCATTCGGTGATGAGACATTCCAGCGAGTTTAGCCCCTTTTAAAAAGTAGCACTAAATTCGCGTTAAACGTCTCATTTATTCCAGTGAATGTAGCCCCTTTTAAAAAGTAGCACTAAATTCGCGATAAATGTCTCATTTATTCCAGCGAATTTAGCCCCTTTTAAAAAGTAGCACTAAATTCGCGATAAACGTCTCATTTATTCCAGCGAATTTAACCCCTTTTAAAAAGTAGCACTAAATTCGCGATAAACGTCTCATTTATTAGACTAATTACTCATGCAATATGGAGGACTTTACATAGAATTTGAACAGTGCATTTGGATAAGGATTAAGTGTTAAAGAAAGTTTTATATTTACTTTTTGGCATGCAATTGGTAAATTAATGTTTATAATTAATGCTGAATCATTGTTAAATGAATAATGAGTGATAATAATATTGCAGCTTAAAAATCTTCCTACATGAATTGATGTCGGAACGATGCCACCGGAAAAAAGCACTTGCCGATATGAGGTCGGTGTATACCGACCTCAGATATATATAGGAGTAATGATTACTTATGTACAATTTAAGTGGTGAATTCATTATTTTATGTCAAATACTATACTGAGTAACTACAACTGAAAAGAAAACTTACTATTGTGTCAAAGTTCGGGAGTTGTGTGCTGCACCAAAGTATGACCTCATACATTTAATCATAATCAACCTGATCAAGATTAATCACTCTTTGTAAAATGTACGATGTGGTCAATGCACGAATCTCACTACACAAAGGGAGACAATCCAGTCAGTTGTTTACACTCTACATGTCTGTGACAGATAAGTTACTTCCCTTGTGTTGATTCCAGCATTGCAGAACGTTTCTTTACTATCGAGTCATCACAGCTCGTACTTTGAAGAATATGCACCACGTCTAACGTTGCAGAAGTATAATGCTTATGTGAATCAGACACATTCTAGTTATTAGACGAATTTAAATGCAAATGACTGGATCCATGATCGGTACACCTTCTTGGAACGGTTAATGTAAACCCCGTCAAAGCATCCGTATGCGCGCGCAACTAGTCTGGCAATCCTATAACAAATTCAAGTATTAGCCATGGGCGTAGCTGACTTTAGGCACTATAGGCACGTGCCTATACCTATACATTTTCTCCAGAGATGAAAAATTTAAATATGCCAAACAATGCAATAAAAACAAGAGAGGGGCATGGGGGTGAGGGGATCTTTCTTGGCTGTGTTGATACTTTATTGTTTAACGAGTCGATTATGTCAATATGAAATAAATTTCATGAACCACACGCTTTATTTTAGAATTATTTTGTACATTACGGGTTTAGCTGAAGTGAGTTGTTTGTAGCCACATACGAGTATAAACAATCCTGGCCTAAATTATCGCTTACAGCGTCAATTGGTAGATTCCGCCTATTGTGCCTATACATTTTTTAACCCAAGCTACGCCCCTGTTAGCTATACAAAATCAGAGTGCTTTTTGCCGATTTCTAAACATAGTACTGAAACTTTAACAATGAAGAACATCTTTAAATAGCATATCTTCATGATTACGATTACAAATTCACATTTGCAAGGAACAACAAATATGTATTGATCTCCCCTGTTACGATTGATCACCCCTGTGATTTTTGTATCTCCCAAGTTATGGTAGATCTCCCCTGTTACGTTTGGCGAACACATAATACTTTCATAGGACACATACACGTTCATAAGTGGACACATACACGTTCATAGGAGGACACATACACGTTCCTAGGCGTACACATACACGTTCATAAGCGGGCACATTCACGTTCATAGGAGGACACATACACGTTCATAGGCGTACACATACACGTTCATAGGCGGACAATCACATCTTCATATATGTTCATCGGCGAAAACATACACGATCACAGGCGCACACATACACGATCATAGGCGAACACATACACGTTCACAGGCAGAAACATACACGATCATAGGCGCACACACATACACGATCATCGGCGGACATATACACGTTGATCGGCGGACACCTATAGGATCATCGTTGGTCACATAGACGATCATCGGCGGACACATACTAGTACACGATCATCAGCGGACAGATGTACACACATTTATAGCTTCATCAGCGGACGCACGCACATTTTTTTCTTCGTCACGCAGTAACTGTAACAATGGTACACGTGTACCAGTATATACGGAGGAGGACGGTGACGGAGATGGCAGGAGGGTCAATAGGCGTCACTCGCTTCCAGTTTGTAGACTTGCAATCGAACGCGTGACAAGGAGCTCTGCAGAGGTGCAAACTACAATGCCATATGTTCAGAACAAGGCAGGAATGACAGACCTGGCGGATTTGTGGACGTGAGATGACCTGGGCAGAACGCGCTATAAGAACGCTAGCACTTACATTTGCACGGGAATGTTGTTTACGAATGAACGTTAATTGAAAAGGTAAAATTATCAAGCACATATACGGCTTTTCGTCGATATGTTTTAAAGTGTATCACTTACAGTGATAAAAATACACGTGACAATAAGCATCCGTGCGTCTGGTTGAGTTGTTAGCGCAGCAGACTTTGATCTGTAGGTCAAAGGTTCGAGACCGGTGGAGGCATTTTGATCTGTAGGTCAAAGGTTCGAGACCGGTGGAGGCATTTTGATCTGTAGGTCACAGGTTCGAGACCGGTGGAGGCATTTTGATCTGTAGGTCACAGGTTCGAGACCGGTGGAGGCATTTTGATCTGTAGGTCAAAGGTTCGAGACCGGTGGAGGCATTTTGATCTGTAGGTCACAGGTTCGAGACCGGTGGAGGCATTTTGATCTGTAGGTCACAGGTTCGAGACCGGTGGAGGCATTTTGATCTGTAGGTCAAAGGTTCGAGACCGGTGGAGGCATTTTGATCTGTAGGTCAAAAGTTCGAGACCGGTGGAGGCATTTTGATTTGTTACGCTTTTCATGATTGAATGTTAGATCCGATCCTCTAATTTTTGCAGATAAGTCATTGGATGACATTGTAAAACTAGATGCCTGTTTGCATGTCGAGTCCGTTCTCAAGAAAGCAACCTGTGTTGTAATTATTTTAAAATCTCATCTTCTAACGAGCAGATCTATTCCTTTGAACTCTAAGTGTTACCTTGACCTTTGAGCTACAGACACATGTCTTGCGTGCAACACGCCGTCTCCACGTGCGGAACATTCGTGGCAATTTGTATTAAAATTGCATGATTAATTATGAAGTTAAAGTCCGGACAAGCTGTATTATGCCCTTATTTGACCTCTGACCTCTACGTGTGACCTTGACATTTGAGGTTAGGGACACAGGTCTTGCGCGCAACACTCTGTCTCCGCATGGTGAACATTTGTGGCAAAATTGTTAAAATAATGAATCATGAATTTACAGTCCGGACAAGATATATTACACCCATATTTGACCTTTGACCTCTAAGTGTGACCTTGACAATTAAGCTAGGGACACAGGTCATGCGCGCGACATGCTGTCTTCACAATTGTGGCAAGTTATTAAAAAATATCTGATAAATGGGGAAGTTACAGTCCGGACAAATTCGGATGGACGCACGCATGGACGCACAAACACCAAACCGCCATTGTGACAACTAAGGCGAGCTGACCGCAGGCCGGCTTGACAAAAACTTGAAAAAGGGGCATACATCTGTCAAAATACAAAACAGAGGTATCGGGTTTGTTTTCCCTGGTGGAGACATTGAAAGTAAAGAAGTATTTCAAGTTTCAAGTAAATACCTTTGATATTATTCAAGATATTTTACATGCTAAAAAACTTTAATCTTGGCCGGACGGCCTAGCAGGCGAACGCACGGACGGCCGGACAGTTCGATTTTAATATGCTCTCCCTCGGGGGCATACAAATTAACAAAGGGCAATAGCTCCAGAATTATGAAGTGTAGAGTAACGGTTCTTGTGCAATGCACTTCTATTCAAGCAGATATATCCACCTTTGAAGTTTCAAGTTAATAACGGCATCTTATAGAATTATGAAGCGCAAAGATACGGTTGTTATGCCATGCACTTCTCCTCAATGAGACCTGAAGTTTCAAGTTAACGTGCGAGTTTACGAACGGCAAACGAAATACCGCCGTCGAAAAAAACTGAGTAAAACGGAACATAATCGTATACGCTGAAATAAAGTAATCTAATGTCAATGAAATAGCTAATTTATCAAGGTCAGATTTTTTCCCCATGAACAAGGAGAAATATTGTTGGTGTTTCAGATCCGTTTCTATAATCTTGACTTTCTTCATGAATGATTTACCCCATCGAAATCAGCCCAGCAAACACGGGTAGCATCATTCTTGTTGATGTGCGATATTAAATTATTTAGTTGCCAAAGCAACCACTATTGTGTAAGACAAACAAAAAGCAATGTGAATTATCACCTCATTGCTCTCTATAACCATATTAAGTATAATGAACCTAGTTTGTTTAGTTTGTTTACTTTTCGGCTTAAGATTCCGACAATGTTGACTATATTAATTTAAGAAATAAATTTCCATATTGAGTTGTTCATCTGTAAATAAACAACGATTTTGTGTTCTGATGTGTAGGAATTAAACAACGAGCGCGTTAGCCCGATTGGTTTAATAATTTTAATATACACGCATCAGAACGAAAAAAAAAACGTTGATGATTCACAGGTAAACAGCGATAAAGTGAAAATTATTTCGATTCTAGCATGACCTGAAAATATTTTCTGAAATTACAATGAGAACTATATTTTACAGCTACTGAACTACTATTTTGAGCAATTTAACAACGGACCTTTTCTTTTTTGTCTATAGCAAACTCTTCGCGTGTCATGTTAGAATTACCACATTTTTTACCACATCAAAAAGAAACTGCGTTGATAAAGTCAGAAAATAATGGAAAATGATGAGTGCAATTATAATGTATTGTTAATGAATTAATATCGTAGTATCAGCATCAGCAGTAGTAGTACCAGCAGCAGTAGCAGTAGTACATGTACTAAGCAGAAAAGAGCTAGGGAAAGTTTTCTGGTCTGATCGATATTATCATAGTACGAGGAAATCATGAAACGCGTGTGACATGCGAATGCTTCATAGATTCTGGTGGTCTTTGTTTAAATTACTAGCACGGCAAATGGAATGCAGATTAAAACCACCACCAGCAAGAGCAACAAGAACATCGACAACAACAACAACAACAATTCTTCAAGATGTTTTACAAACGTATGCTGTTTAAAACAGCATAATTTGCAATTTAACGTATCTCCCTTTAATTAGGCAATGATTGAGATTGCCTAATACAAATTCCTGGATCCAGACGGTGATCCGGATCTAATATTTTGTTCAACATTCGCCGAAAATTTTATGCAAACGCGTTCATAATTTTTTGCGAACAGTTGCTAAGAAACAAACATACCGTCCGACAAAAACACAATTATTATTATTATTATTATCATTATTATTATTATTATTATTATCATCGTCATATTTCCAAGTCGATCAAACTGTTGTACCACGTATGAAATACGTTACATTTTGTAACAGTCCACGAAATCATCATCTTGATTAAATTACATATTTGCTGGTGAATGCTGCAGCAGATATCAATTTCTAACTTACATGAACTCTCAACGAACATTCTTCGTTATGCCTGACTTTTAAATAGTACTAGTATCTGTTTTTTAAGAAATAATTTCCAATTTATCGTTGTATATCGGCCAATAAGCAACGATATGGAGTTCTGATGCGAAGGAATTAAACCACGAATGCTATTTTATTTATCGAAAAATGCAAATAATATATTTTCTGTCAATACAGACCCGTTTATCCTTCAGCAACGGCTATATTCGTTGAATTAGCATTAGAAAACAAGAACTGCGCATATATTTTTAAAATATACTGACACCACACGAATAAATGGATGGTTTAAAGTTATAATGTTCGTACAAAATCGTACTGTCCCTTTTTAACATCTAAATACAAATTAATTATTTAATGTTTCAAACGTTGTCGATATTAACGGATTATAGAGAGAGGATTGAATGGAGCAGAGAAGTACATTTTACAGTAAAATATATTTTATATGTATAAAGACGGCTAATGTTTTATATCTGTGAACACAGACTTATACGGTAGGATAAAATCTTAAAGGTGTAAATATACACTGTACTATTGATCAGTATACGCTTTATTCTACATGTAATCAGAAATACGCGCAGATTTCAACTAGATAATACAACAATAACGAAACAAACACACATAGCATAGCATAGTATCATAGCTATGAAGTTTTCTATAACAAGAAGACTTGTTAGTTTGAGTAATTGGTGAACGTGGAAGACATAGAAGACGGCCCATTCAAGGGGCGACCCTGGGTCTTTGAGTGCCCGGTACGAAACACCTTGTACACTGCACTTCGGGGCTCGAATCTGGGACACTGGGTTTTTGAAGTCAGTGTGTTACCGCAAGACCATGGACCCGCTATGAATGGTATCTCTGTACGTGACAATAATGTTATGTCTCAAATCACGTGTTCAGGACGATGGGTCACATTCATCAAACAGGTTATGACCATGAACATATTTTATATGCAAATATAGCAAAGGGAATTTCCATGCACGTGTCATTCATTTTAAATACTTCGCTGAGCAAACAACCATCACTCTCAAAACGCATATTATGCATTCGTTTTTAATCGTTCAAAAGCATATTTCTTACGGTCTCTTTCATTTCTATATAGCAATGTGTTGAAAGAATTTGTCTTTACCAGTGACGAATTCACTCTTAACAGTTTATCCGCAACAAAAGTAATGTTTAAACAGCACTTGTATCAGCTTTTGATAGTATTATCATAAAACTATTGAAACATTCTGACTTTGTCTCAGTTCCTCATCAAGATGGCTTCTACAGAGTTTTTTTTTGTTTTGTTTGGATTTTTCACCGTATTCAACAGTATTGCAGTCATATAACGGCAGTCAGTTAACCTACTCACACTTTTCCTGGCTAAGCTGGTTTACCAGTACTAAGTGCACATACTTATGCCAGTAACTGACAACTGCCCTACTTGAATCAGAGGTAGGGGGAGAAAGGCCGTTGAAATAATTTCATGACCAATCCCCACACAAGTTATGTGGCCGGGCTTGGTCATGAAATTATTTCTACGGCCATTCTCCCCCTAGTTGTGGTTGTTGTAATCAATTTGGGTATTTCCAACAGACAACGGCTTTGTTAAATGGACGAACACTATTTTACGTACACAATTATATCATTTATAACCAGCAATATATCGGTAAGGCCGCTTTTCCATAGTCGCACTGCGCAAATCCGCATTGGCAAAAAATCAAACAAGTTGAAAACAGTTGAACCGATTCCATATGTCCGCAGTCCGTATCCGCAAAGCGCATCCGCAAAAAATCGCTTGTTGAGCAATTTTATGCGGATGCGGACGACATGGTATATAGCTTTGGCCGCTTTTCCTTAAAAATATCGCTCCAAATATACTAAATGTCTTTTCCATTTGTCCGTTTCCGTGTCCGTATACCTCCGTACACATTCACGGACGAGTTGTCGAGTATCCAGGGCCAATATTTATGAAGAATGTTGTATATTTATGAAGAATATTACATATTTGCATATTATATATAGGATCTGAATCGAGTTGTCATTTCATATCATATTTTATTAAACGAGTTCAGGAATTTCGTTAGTAAGCGAGCCTTTGGCCTTTATTCGGAAATCCGTAATCTTACTTGAAAATAAACATTACCTAACAACGATCTTGATCTTTTTCAACTTCCTATAAGTTCGTGGGCAATTTTTCATGACGTCATACGCGGAGGCCCTTCCACTGATATTTTGTGTTTTGATATAAATAGTTTGTAATGTGTTCTTGTTTATTTCCATTGATTTGCGTTGGATTTAAATGAAATTAATTCTTATAAAATGTTTATTAACAACACGAGGGATTAATCTTGTTTAACAATTAATCAGTTTCAAACACAAATAACTGCAATAAACTTAACTAATATGGTATATTTATCCGTCGATGTTTTTTACTCAGTTTTGTGCTCTAATAAGTCAGGCTGTTCTTCGGCTCACACTTGCATAGAATTCTGGCATGCGAAGTTACGTCCTTGAAGAGAAAATTACATAATAATTTCGTCCACGAACTTACCAGATTAGATGCTATATTGACATTAATAATTTGACAATGCTCTACTGCAATTGCATTTATCAAACTAAACAGCTTTCAAAAACGTGAACTACTACCTCAAACAAGAAGATCTGTTGTTGTTTTTGAAGCACATTTCTAATGGTTTGCAAGGTGAGTATAATGCTGTGTTTTACTATACATTTCTCGTATGTATACATATTCATGCACATAGTACAAAGATTCGTTTTTAACACACAGACAAAGAACAAAATTCCGTTGTAAAACCAACCATAAACAACGCAAAAATGTAGTTCAGATTATGACATCATTCGTTCAACGTTTATCAATGAAAGTGACGTCACAATGAATACGTGGTTTAATTCATACGCATCAGAACTTCAAATCGTTGTTTATTAGCCCATAAAGAATGCTAAATTGAAGATTATTTCGTAAATCAAAATTATTTTACCGTCTTTAAATAATAAATAGTATAAAAGACTGTATACATAATATCATATTACGCACTACTGATATGCGCACATGGAAAAGTTACATGCGGACGACGGATACGGGTACGATCACGGATAACGGATCACGCGCACATGGAAAAGCCACATGCGGATGACGAATACGGATACGGTCACGGATAACGGATCACGCGCACATGGAAAAGCTACATGCGGACGACGGATACGGATACGATCTCGGACATGAATAGGATCACGGACACGGATACAGGATCACGCGCACATGGAAAAGCGGTCTAAGCATGTTAAACGGAAGGTTGTTATACATAAAACAGCGGAAAAGTAGCAGACATAGTCTTGAGACACCTAAATAACTCAACCTTAGGCTCACCGAGTACAATAGCTCGGTTATAACGGGTAACCTTGGAATGAGTCATGACTGACGCTGTAGATAACTGTTTGCTGCTTTATATTGTTCAAATTCACCACCTGTGAATGTTTTCGCATACTGCCATAAAATATTTGCAGCGCCTTCCGCATATAATAATGTGGATACGGATACGCTTGCGGAGCGGATATTTTATCTGGGCCTGTGTCTTTGACGCGACATCTACTTATAGAACGGGTCAAAGTGCTATTTACGTCGGTGACCGCCATGAAATGCACGATTTCCTCATGCACAGAGTACATGTAAATTCAGTGGCAGTTTCCAGCATCGATCGATAAATTATGACGTGCACGAGGAAACCGCGAAACGCGTGGTTCACAATTAATGCAATCATGGAGAACCTGGGGCGGTATTCATAAAGCATATGAGATAGATCATAATGAAGTGTACACAAAAATGACAATGTATTATTAAGTTTTTAAGTCAAATGAACATAAAACAAAATCATGTATCATAATTGTTACTAGAATAAACCGTTTTATCTAACTCGAACTATAATTGAAATGGTCACAGACTTAACGGGTTGTTTACATTTTAAGACATTTACGTACGTGTTCTTTAAGAAACTTTATGAGTACATGCCCAGATACATAATACTTGCTCAAATATGGCTGTGACCTGTGATTTTCTTCTTATTGTTTCACGTAGATTCAGGTTTACGCCTATGCTACAATTACTCGTTCAATTCGTAAGGTATTACATTTACGTAATAATGTTTTCCTTATCGTTGTTTATCAGCCAATAAACAATTATTTGGAGTTCTGATACGTAGGGATTAAACCACGTGGGCGTTAGGCCGAGTTGTTTAATAGCCACGCATCAGAGAAACAAAGAGTTGTTTATTGGCCAATGAACAACGATAATGCGAACATTATTTAGATAAGATAAATATTTTTGAAATCATAATGAGAACTACTTTTACTATGCTCCCCTCACAATCGGGACTACTCTTTACTTTGTTTATTGTGCAGATTAACGACGATAATTGTGTTACTGTGTGTAGAAAAGATCAGCGAGTATCATGTTAGAATTCAATGTAAAGATAGGACAGAACTTCAGAAGTCAGTGAATGACATGCTTTGTAAAATCGCACTTGTTTTACATGGTGAAGTTTAATAATAAATTATAAACACAACTTAAATTGTTCATGTAAGAATAATGCAGTCAGCTGGATTAGTTTCTTAGTATCAGTAAGCAATATAACATTTATGCTACTACTGATTGACTTTAAAAAGTTGGTAGATGTTACCGTGTGCCAGATTTTCGACATTTTCAAGTGGAATGAAATATCTTAAACACCCAAACCACTTTGACGTTACACGTAACAACATTTTTCAAAACAGAGAAACAGCCCACATGCCAGCACGAAAAGTTAAAACTGACAAAAACATGACTGGAAATACCAACCCATGTTTAGTCGGCGGACACACGGTTGCCCTAATAGGCGGACAAAAGGTTGCCTTCATCGGCGGACACACAGTTGCCTTCATCGGCGGCCCTCACGGTTGTCTAATCGGCGGCCACACGGTTGGCGGCAACATGGTTGCCTTCATTGCCAGACACATGGTTGCTTTCATCGGCGGACACACAGTTGCATTCATCGGCGGACACATAGTTGTCTTCATCGGCGGACATACGGTTGCCTTCATCGGCGGACACACGGTTGCCTTCTTCGGCGGACACATGGTTGCCTTTATCGGCGGACACACGGTTGCCGTCATCGGCAGACAAACGGTTGCCTTAATCGGCGGACACACGGTTGTCTTCATCGGGAGACACATGGTTGCCTTCATCGGCGGACACACGGTTGCCTTCGTCCGCAGACACACGGTTGCCTTCATCGGCGGACACACGGTTGCCTTGATCGGCAGACACATGGTTGCCTTCATCGGCGGACACACGGTTGCCTTCATCGGCGGACACACGGTTGGCGGACACACAGTTGCCTTCTTCAGACCCACACACGGTTGCCTTCATTGGCAAACACATGGTTGCCTTCATCGGCGGACACATTGTTGCCTTCATCGGCGGACATTCGGTTGCATTCATCGGTGGACACACGGTCGCCATTATCGGCCGACACACGTTTTATACAAGTTTGCGGTTACACAAGTATATGGCTCAAAGTAGTATATGACAGGTATATGACATAAAAACATACAGTGCCTTTTTTAAGTCAACGTTTAATGTTTTCAGGTGAGGGGTGGTATTCGAAAAACATCTTAAGTTTATCTTAACACATAGCCACTTAAGTTAAAAATTCCAAAATGTGATATGTTTAAAGCTACCAATAAATATGTGTATGTGTAAACATTTACAGTAAAACATACAATTGCTAATAATATAGTGATAATTAATAAATACCTAGGCATAGTGCACTGTGGACAGAGATAAAAGGCTAAATAATATGATGAATCCAGATTAAGGATAATAGTTTACTTGAGATGTTTCTGGAATACGACCCCTGAACTATACTGTGCTGAGTGAACACTAGTAGGCATTGAATTAAGAAATAATGTTCGCATATCGTTGTTTATCGGCAAATAAACAACGATTTATTGTTCGGATGCTTAGAAATTAACCAGTGCGTTAGCTCGAGTGGTTAAATAGCTACGCATCAGAACGACAAAGAGTTGTTTATTGACCGATAAACAACGATAATGCGAAATTTATTTCGATTCTTAAATGATCTTACAAGTATTTCTTTGCAATTATAACGAGACCAATATCTTACTTTGCTCCGCTAACTTCCCGCGCGAACTTTCAGACGCGCTTCTCCGCCGTTAACAGTGATTGTATTTCATTGATACAGATTCATGCTGATGTCACATTCATTGATATAAACTGAAAGAATGACGTCAGTTTCGGAATTATTTGTTTACGTTGTTTACTGGATAGTTTAACAACGATAATATTGTTCTTGATCTATCGAAAAATATGCGAATATAATGTTAGAATATGGTTAGTTATTAAGATTTGATCTAAAGGAAACAACTGTTGCAAGACATTTGCGCATGAGTAACATGCGGTTGTCTCCCGTGATACGGGCTAGACGAGTTGTACACTAGTCAGTTTTCAGGTTAGTTTCAAGTTTATAACTTTGAACTAACTTGCTAATTGTGATTATTATGATAAGGTTGATGACATAGACGAATGTGTTTTAATGGAGTATTTCTTAACAGTATCAGCGGTAGCAATTCTGAAAGCAATTTACAAATGGCACTCTAACGATAATGTATAATTACTTGTTTACAAAAAATAACATTGAAATTAATATTCTGAGATTAAAAAAAATCGATTTAGAGTTGTTTATCGAATAATAAACAACGATTTAGAGTTATGATGGGTATTCATTAAACCACGAGAGCGTTAACCCGAGTGGGTTAATCTACCGACAGAACGACAAATCAGTTTTTATTTGCCGATAATTAAACAACAATAATGCGAACATTATTTCGATTCTAACATGATATAACAAATATTTTTGCAATTGTAATGAGAAGTACATTTTACTATATTGCGCTCATAGTCGGCACTACTTTTGGAGTTGTTTATTGGTTCGTTTAACAACGAAAATTGTGTTCTTTGTCTATAGAAAAAAATCAACGTGTATCATGTTAGAATTAAGAATGCAGACACGACACAAGTCAGTGGATGACGTGCTTTGTAAAATAGCATCTGTTTCACCTGGTGCAGTTAAATGAAACATTATACAGTCAACTTTAATTATTCCTATAAGGATTAATTTCTTTATCTTAATAAGCAATATATCGTCAAGACTATTACTGGTTGATTTTAAAACGTTGTTCGACGTTATCGTGAGCCAGATTTTCGACATTTTCAATTGGAAATAAATATATTAAACACCCATACCACTTTGAAATACGGCACACGTTAACAACATTTTTTCGAAACAAAGAAACAGCACACATGCCAGCACGCAAAGTTAAAACTGACACAGCCATGACTGAAAATACCAACCCAATCTTAGTCTTAAGAATAACGAGCAGACTTAGACTCAAGAAAATATACTTCTGCGTATGCAAATATTCTGGGTCCCAGTGTTGCTTATGAACTAACAAATCGTTCTAAATAAAGAATGCTCTAATGAGAGTCGATGGATACCGAGTAAGATTCAAATTTACAGCGCTCTTAGAACAGAACAGTTTCAAGAATATTCTTTATTCTAAGTCTTAAGTCTAAGAATAGGTTGGTGAATACGGGCCCAAATCAGATGTCAATGTTTACAGCATTTGCACTTTGTTGCGTTTCAATACAGCAAAGTCTGGATCATATTCGAATTGTGTTCCATGTATCTTGCAAACGAAGGCCTATTATTAAAACAACTAATGCACGCCTCAGCAAATTCAGATCGCTAACGTTAATTCACATTGAAAAGCATTTAGTCTTTTGAAATGTACTGAAGAAATAAACGAAATACATTGTACTACGGCGTGTCAAAAATTGACATAAAATTAAAACTTTAATTTCTTATTCAAAATAGTTTTGAATTTATACAAAACTTTCACAAAAATCCGCTCTGAATATTACCAGCCTTTTAATGCTGATGTTGACAATGACCGTAATGGTTTCAAAGCACATTGTTGCCTTATTCGAGGAGCACGCTTTTCGACTGACACCTTGTTGCCTTTATTGTCTTCATCGGCGGACAGACGATTACCCATCATCGGCGAACACATAGTTGCCTACATCGGCTGACACACCGCTGCTTTCATTGGCTGACACACGGTTGCACTCATCGGCATACACACGGTTGTCTTCATCAGCCGACACACGTTTGCCTTCATCGGCGGAAAAGCGGGGCCCTCATCGGCGGACACACCTTTGCCCTCGTCGGCGGAAACGCGGTTGCCTTCATCGGCGGACAAACGGCTGCCTTCATCGGTCGATACACGGTTGCGCTCATTGGCTGATACGCGGTTGCATTCATCGGCCGACACACGATTGCCTTCATCGGCCGACACACAGTTGCCTTCATCGGCTGACACACGGCTACTTTCATCGGCTGACACATGGTTGCCTTCATCGGTTTACACACGGTTGGCTTCATCGGCCAAAAAACGATTGCTCTCACTCGTCGACACACGGTTGCCTTCATCGACTGACACACGGTTGCCTTCATCGACTGACACACGGTTGCTTTCATCGACTGACACGGTTGGCTTCATCGGCCAAAACACGGTTGCCCTCATTCGCCGACACACGGTTGCCCCTTATCGGCGGACAAAAGTCGCGTTCATGAACGGCATATAAACATATGTAAGTCCAAATATTAATTTGTATTAAGATGTTATTAACAGGTGAACTCGTATTTATGTATATCAGTGTAAATGATGAGTTGCAGTTTATAAATGACTGAATATCTAAAGCGTAATTGCAAGTTGTAACTACAAGGCTGCAAATATCATACATTAATGATTTATAATTTACGGGGATAATTTCCCTTCCATTTTACATAAAGGGCCTTTAAGTCATTCCGACTACTGGACAGTCCATATTCGCTCACACTATTGCACAAAACAGAGTTCACTGTATGCATAGATTAAATAGTTGAACTTATTTTTAGTCTGCAGAACTTTCCTTTGAAACTAAAGCTTTGTCACACGAGTGGCAGCGGGCCCCGAATGACAGCATAATTGAAGGTGAGGAACCGTTTTTTCTATTTTTAGTTACGGTGACCTTGACCTTGATCCCACAAAACCCTTATGCAATCCCAAGCGATGTCTTGATAAAAAGTATCTATGAATGAAGTTGAATTACAATAGCTCAAATCGTTCTCGAGTAATTGAGCGGAAACCGTTTTTCATTTTTTTTTGTAACGGCGACCTTGACACTGACCCCATCCACCCCCAATTTAATTCCAAGCCAGGTCTCGATATAAGGTATCTACGGATGAAGTTTCATTAAACTATTTCAATTCGTTCTCAAGCTAGAGAGCTGAAACCAAAATTGTCTCCGCCTGAAATAGAAAAAAATAACAAAGGGCAATAACTCCACAATTATGAAGTGCATAGTGCCGGTTCATGTGCACGGCACTTCTCCTCACTGTGATCTATCCACATATGAAGTTGCAAGTTAATACCTCTTATAGTCTTAAGAGTTATGCTCCAGGCAAGAAAAAAAAACAAAGGGCAATAACTCCAGAACCATGAAGTGCAGAGTAACGATTCTTGTGCTCTGCACTTCTCCTCAATGAGATCTATCGACCTATGAAGTTTAAAGTTAATACCTCTTATAGTCTAAGAGTTATGCTCCAGCAAAAACGAAGTATGAAAAATTAACCAAAAGCAATAACTCCAGAACCATGAAGTACAGAGTAACGATTCTTATGCACTGCAATTCTCCTTAATGAGATCTATCCACCCATACATTTTCAAATTAATAGCTCAAACGGTTTTGAAGTTATGAAAGAAACACATGAAAAATGTGGACGGGCGGACGGACCGACGGACGGACAGACAGGGTGATTACTATCAGGCACCAGCAAAAAAAATTGCGGGGCCATAATTATCATTATGTTGTTCATGTCGTTGTTACTGCTACTCGGATGAGGGTGATGGTGACGTGCACCTTATTACAAATTATAGTGTACACATTTATTAATGGCGGATCTGCGGGATATTTTAGTACAACAAATGTTTGCACTATGAACTACCTCAATAACTTAAAACGTCAAACTATCAAAATATACGTCAACTGTCAAATGGAAGAACGCAGTTTTGTTTCACGTGTTTGTACGTCCAACCGTTTACTTTGTTACATAATGAAAGTCAAACGCGTGCCAAAAATAAGAATTTCATCTGTTCCTTTAATTAAGCTATAAGCAGTGGCGTTTCATCAACAGTCGAGAACGTTTGCAATGCTTCTTCATAAATTAGCCGCTACCGGAAGTGTACTAGCAACAGACCGCTGCAGACGACATTTAGAGGTAATTTACCACCCCATAACAAGACAGACAATACTTTTTCGAGGATGTGGCATGTGGCCTGTGACAAAGCCGTCTAAAATTCGGATTACTATTTACGTCGAGACAACGTTCATTGTGGTGGATCCAGACGACATGATCGACGTTCACTTACGTTGTCATCACAGAGGAGTGCCGACTCACTGTGACCGGAAATGACGACAGATTGCGCATGACCGGTGTAAGGGTAAACGGTGTATTGGATGTCGCGTGTACGATGATCTGGGCGGGAAATTCAAACATGAATACAATCCAGCATGTCTATGGTGAGTATGAAATGCGTATTCGATAAATGCGACGAAAGAACAACTTGCAATAACCGGAAGCCAATCACACCCTCACACAGCGGTACATCCACAATGTCTGCATTTCTGAGTCTGCTGCAAGATGTCTTTAGAACGACAGTTTCCAGCAAAGTTCAGTGTTAAGTGTTCATTAATGGTTTGTTTCTCTAAATGGTGAAACTATACTCCTGAGTAGGGCGAAAGTTGCAGTAATGTTCAGAGTTTTAAGGAATTGGGTTCCCTTTCTATCGTTACATTTATACCTGACAATCACATATATTTCGATTTTAATCAATATACGGATTAATTCGATATACATCATAAGGACAATAACAACGCAACTTTTGGGAAAAAAAGGATATATTCGAAAGAAGGGTACCTAGGCTACGCAGTCTTCGCTCAGAAAAAAGATAAACCTGGTCGCTAGTCTAAACCCGGTCAACACAGATGGTTAATTTCGAACCTTGCGAAACCGTCGTGCGTGCACGCACTTGGATCTAGGGTAAGTATCGACGCGATGTTTGCAGTGATTTAATTGTGCTGATCGAGCATAGAAATAATCCAGTGTAACTGATGGAATTTTGACTAGCATGTTGGTAAATGTTTATGAGACATTCAAAAGTTGCTTGTGCTCGTACAATCAGACAAGTTTAAGCTGGTCGTGCATGTGCCGTTGATTTCGATGTCCATTAATCCACCAAATCTCGTATCCACCAACGGTATGTTGCAACAGCTCTGTGTTTATGATCACCGACGTCCCGGTCAGCCACGCGTGATGTCAGAATATGCACATCCTGCATATCCTGTTAACGCACTTACGTCATCGATTTTGGACTGCAGTCGAGACAGCACGAGAAACGCCCGGGCGTACTTCTCCACGAGGAGGGGCTGCTGTGTCTTATTGTCGCTAATGGGGGTCACACACGCTACTTAACATGATGGTTATGTCATGTGAACTTCACGTTTAGTCAGTGTGACCATGATGTTTGCTGTGTTCTGTTGTTGTTGTTAAATTTGTTTCAGTAATGATTGGAGATAATGATATGTATGCGCTTCTTTTTTAATTCCCGAATATGCAACGTGGACATTATGTCCAGTTGCCCACCCTTAAGTTGCGTTTTTAATGGCCTTAAGTATATGCAACATGCAAATAAGTCACATCTTGATAAATAACCATTTACTTTTTCTATTCACTATACGTACATTTGTACTTTTGATACATTTTACTTAGCGAAAAGAAAGATTTAGACACACATGTCCATAGTGAGTAATGAATTAAAAACTGTTCATATAAAACTAATTCATAGACTTATCTTTTCTGGCTTCCACTTCCCGACAACAGTGCCGCCGCGTTGCACACAGTCCACGTTCTTCTTTGCAGTTTTGTTTCACATGCACACATATTAAAATTAAAGTTCATTATAAAAACATATTTCAAAATCGTCATTTGTCCAAAATTTGCGTTAAATTACACGCACGGAATTTTGCACGGTCTGAAATTTCCAAACTCTGATACACACTTGTCAAAACGCCATAAAAACATACCATAGATGTCTACGTATACATGAAAACACACGGCTTACATGAAAATATTGTACCGTTCCTTTAATTATTGAATTCCGGTAAAACCTCGTGCATCGTATTGAAATTAACAATGCAGTCTCTAATCCTTTTTTGACAACCTTAAAGGCGCTGTGTCGTTATTGTTGTGTCGGGTTGTCATATATGAAAGATATAACAGAAAATAAAACCAAATAGTTCACGTTCAAACGTTATAAAAATAAAAGGAAATAAAACTTACATCGCAATGCAATTTGTTTCATAAGAAACTAAAGAAAACGATTATCAAACAGTCGTACATAAAGTGCAGCTACACGTATTTTAAAGATGTCCTAAAGTTGAAAACAGCAACAGAAGTACAC
Organism: Congeria kusceri; assembly: GCA_027627225.1. NCBI lineage: Eukaryota > Metazoa > Mollusca > Bivalvia > Myida > Dreissenidae > Congeria > Congeria kusceri. The sequence goes on from CM051039.1 coordinate 961,986, forward strand.
TCAACAACTTTTCTGATGTGTCACTTTTCATTTTAGATTTTCTGAAAACTGAATCAACTACATGAAAATTTGGGCAAATGTACTTGTTGTACTTTACTATCGATTCGTGTATTAATTTCTTAACTATTTAAGAAATAATGTTCGATGTATCGTTGTTTATCGGCCAATAAACAACGGTTTGGAATTCTGATGCGTAGGAATTAAACCACGAGGGCGTTAACCCGAGTTGTTTAATAGCCACGCATCAGAACGACGAAGAGTTGTTTATTGGCCGATCAACAACGAGAATGCGGAAATTGGTTCGATTCTAACATGATTTGACTCATATTTTTGAAATGTTAATTGGAACTACTTTTTACTATTCTCCGCTCGGAATCGGGACTTCTTTCTGCGTTGTTTATGGGGTAGTTTAACAACGATAATTTTGTTCTTTGTCTATAGACAAAATTAGCGAGTAGCATGTTAGAATAATAGTTTAATACTAGAAGCACTAGAAGCATTTTCGCAATTCCGGTTCTAGTTGCTCGTGCACATCATGGTAACACTTCACATGTGCTCATTTTGTATTTCAAAAATAACCGCCCTACAAAGAAAACAATAAAAATGGCAAGAATGGACCTCGCAGAGCGTGGACAGGCCGTTAGAATGATTCACGCCGGAACGTCTTTAAGACGAATATGTCGGCAAATTAAAATGTATCCTCTTTTACAATAAATTAAGAAATAAATTTTTGCTTTATCCTCGTGTATCGGCCAATAAACAACTTTGTCGTTCTGATGCGTAGGAATTAAACCACGGGGGCGTTATTTCGATTCTAACATAACCTGACAAATATTTTTGTATTTGTTATGAGAACTACATTTTATATATTCTTCTAAAAATCGGGACTACTTTTCGCGTTGTTTATTGGGTAATTTACAACGATAATTTTTTTCTTTGTCAATAGAAAAATCAGCGAGCATCATGTTAAAATTATGTTTACACATTAAAAACTTGTTTTGGTACCAATTCAAACAGAAATGTTTTGTATGTCACACAACTATTCAACCACCGGTTGTATACGATACAGAAACGGTGGGAAAGTTCGATCGTTGCTGACAGCCACCGGCGACCGAAGAGACGCGTCACTGCAGACCAACAAGACAACCATATTCACTCACGCAACGACAACATCAATTGGTCGACATGGACGTCCGATTGCCCCACAAACGGTCCGAAGGCATCTTCGTGGGGCCGGATTAGGCTGCCGACGACCTAAAAAGGCGGTAATTCTAACCGCAAGACAAAAACAAGCTAGACTGAGATGGGCCCGTCATGATCTGAGGCTCACCCGTGCTGAATGGAGTAACATGATTTGTGTTGACGAAACTTGCACCAAGCTACAAGCAACAGACGCCGGGAGGGTTCGAGTTTACTGCCGTCGGGATGAATGTTACATGAACGAACGTGTTCTTGAAGCTGACCGGTATGGTGGCGGATCAATAATGATGTGGGCTGCCATTTCTATTTCTATACATTACAAAGCAGCAGCTGTACTTGTGCAAGGTAACCTTCCGCCAGGAGATACCATGTAGAGGAAAGTGTTGCCCCAGTCTTAATACCGCACGCGAGAGCGAATAGGGGCATGTCACTTGTACCAGCCAATGGACACTGTCATGCAGCTAGAGCTACCATGCAAATGCTTCAAACCAATAACATCCATGTTTGATCGTGGCCCGATTGAGCACGTTTGGGATTTGTTGAAATGTCGTATTTGGCGTCTTCAACAACCCAACAACCTCGCTGATCTGGAGCGTCTTGCTACGCAGGAGTGGGACTACATCACCCAACGCTCGATCCAGCGGTACATCGTTTATATGAAAGCTGCTCGATGCCAGGCTGTAATTGCAGCTTACGCTTTACGGTAGTCAAACACGGTACTTACAATGTGTGACTTTAGAATTCAGGGGTCAGTCAAAATGCAGCAGTGGAACTAGTGTGCCTTGTGATATTTTCTATCCAAATTAGTTTGAACAGTTGGTTATGAATTATACTTTGATTATACAGTATTTTACGCTATTCAGGTTATGCTTTTATGTTGTTGGTTTTTTCTGAGTTTATTTAGTGATTAATTAGAAAAGTTCACGGTTCAGTGTTTCATCTATGACGCAACTACACGTAATATTCACGCATTACGACCACACGTTAAATCCGCGCTTTACGACCTTTCGTTGCATCCGCGCATTACAACCACACGTATAATCCGCGCTTTATGACCACTCGTCACATCCGCGCATTACGACCACTCGCTACATCCGCGCTTTACGACCACTCGTTAATATCCGCGCATTACGACCACTCGTTACATCCGCGCACTACGACCACACGTTACATCCGCGCTTTATGACCACTCGTTACATCTGCGCATACGACCATGCGTTATGTCCACGCATCGCGACCATGCGCCATGCGACCATGCGCCATCTCTACGCTACGTAACAACGCGTAATCCACGCATCGCGTTCATGCGCCACATCCACGCTACATAACAACGCGTCACATCCACACTCGTAATCGTCATATAACATAGAAATAACAACTTGAAAGGGCTGAGTCGACGTCTCCATACGTTAAAGAAAAATAAGGTGCACCAACATCAACGCTTTTTGGCATCTGATTCAGCAGATTTGGAGTTCCGGAAACAATTATGTTTTAACAAAACGTTTCACACTATTTTTCTTTGCTACCAACATTCGAACAACATTATTATCACCATCGTCGTAGTCATCATCATCATCATCATAAGCAACAACAACAGCAGCAGCATGTCCACCATCGTTGTACTTAACGGTCATCGTAAATTCTGTCCGTGGTATGTCATATGGAACAACCAAAATGTGTTGTACATATTATTATAGTCGAAAATAACGTATTATACATGTAATATACATGTAATATACTCTCTTATGAAGTTCTTTATTTACAGTATAAATATTTGATAATGATTTTTTTGAGATATTTTTTTCGCTATTTCTTACATATTTATCATTAAAAATGACGTGTTCACTAATGATTATAATAGCCACGCGCTAGCCCCTGTCACCCGACACTTACAATATTCGCGATAATTGGGTTAATTTTCAAGAAAATGAGATCAATTTGCAAAGAGATCTATTGAACAACATAAGTGCCCGCCTGTAATTTTTATTGCATGCCATACAGTACACATTATATGATGAAATCAATACAATTGAAACACTCAGTCGCAAAATATTACTACCGGTAGCAAATATTGTGTCACTATTAAACTATCATATCTTCTATCATGCTAAGACAGCACACGGAAAACGTAATTCGCCAGATCTTAACGTCAGTGAGCATCCATGGGACAAACTGTATGGGTGCGTGGGTGCGGACCCTATTGGCTGGAATGGCAGTGGCATTCAACTATACATGAGCGTTAATAATAAATTGACGATAACTGAATACATTTTTGTCCTTCAAATGCTCTTAAAAGGTTATGACACATCGGTCTTACAAATATTACGCATGTTCTTGAGAAATATCGAGTACACAAGTTACAGGACAATGCATGACCGCATGGTTGTCTTTTAGATATGTTAAACAAAACACAGCAGTAAAAAAAATGCAGCTTAACAGTGAAAAAAAAATCTGGTATACAAAGTACATGTAGGGAAACATGGCAGAGAAGTTTATTAAAGGAACATATTGACTGAATTCTGTACTTCTTAGAAATATAATACTATTTTATTGTATTATTTTTTATTATTACATTAAAAACAATATACTTTCAAGTTTATTTCAATATACAGTGTACTCCCTCTATACCGAACACCGACCGGACCGGACCAAATGTTCGGTTTTCAGGGAGTTCCGGTTTATTGAGGGTTTAAGGCAAAATACAATAATGCATATAGATTATATTCATTTATTCGTTTTGTTCAGATTTATTAAACTATGGCATTTTATGACAGTACTAATTTAAAACGTAACGCATTATTATAACATATAGCACATTTTGAAATTATTGATCAAAAATAATACAAAACCAGCACACATCAATTTTAACACACCCCACAATCAAATGAATGTCACAAATCAGCATACATGTATCGGTTAAACTTATATAATATACGAAAATACTTGTAAACAATGTCTATACATTTTATTAAGACAAATACCATCTTGACATAATGTGGCATAATATGACGGAAGTCACATAACACATTATTATACAGAACAGAACAGAACAAGACTTTTATTTTCACCCAAGTATATAACATATACAATTAGGGCAATATAACAAAGCAAAATTGTTAGTAAATTAGTAACTTCCGATAATTTTTACGTTAACACAATTGTGTAGATGATATACGGGGGGTATTTAAATAATAAGATACATAGTCGGAACATATGATAATAATAATAATAATAATAATAATAATAATAATAATAGCAATAATGTGAGATCTATAATCAAAATCAAAATACCAAAAACTTGATAAAATTATCAAAATCACAATCATTATCATATCATATTCAAAATCATCATACTAATCATAATAATCATAATAATGATAATCGTCATAGTTATCATAATCATCATAATAGTGGCATTTAAGAAACAAATAATAGTACAGTTCTATAAGAGCATTTTAATACTAGCACTGGTAAAAATATTTAGTGGTTTGTGATCATAGTTGTGCGGTGACGTATTTTCGTTTGCACGCGGCGTTTCGGATTGAGAAATTGAAACGACTACGCGTTTTAAAAGGTTTACATTTTGCGTCAGAAATTTAATTCATTATCAATACTTAAAAGACATGTTGTTGCGAAAGACTGTGTGCGTTAGCGTTTATGGTGCTGGAGCTAGCTTTGTAACGGTTTCAGTCAACAGCAGTTATTTTTGTCATGATTTACGCTTGAGTGCACCTGCACGCGAGGTCGATGTTGAACACAAAGGCAAGATGGAGGACCTATTGTGTATGGTAATTACTCTAATCAGCTTTGCATTGCAGGATTACAATGGAGAATGCCGTTATCTGAGGGGTTAACAAGTCAAGTCAAGTCAAGTCAAGTTTATTTCAAAGCTCAGTTGATGCATAACATGACAATATGAGCAGAAATTACATACAAGCAAACAAAGAGATACATAAGTGAAGGGGCTAAATTCAATAATGCAAAATGATAGTACAATATTTGGGAGAGAATAGCAAAATGACGAGTAATGCATAATGTATAACATCAAAATAAAAATAAAAAGGAAAAGGTAACACATGTACGTACACCATCGTAAATGTATATGGTTTATTAGACACGTTTTAATATTTCTCTAATGAAAATACATAACTTTCTGTACTCAATATGGTTTTGTGTATCAGTTGTCATTAAAGATTTAAATTTTAAAACATTCGGTCTTGCATAGTAGTGTGTATTAATAAGTCGATTTCTAACATCTTTTAGAGCATTACACTCGAGTAAATAATGGAATTCATCACCAATTTGGGAGGTAGAGTTACATAATGAGCATATTCGTTGATCTGCTAAAATCCCATGCCAGCTTCCAGTTTCAACAGGTAATCTGCTATTTCTTGTTCGAAATTTGATCATATATTTAAGATATCTATCTGGCGTATTAATTAGGTAAGGTTCTAGACCAAAATTATCTTTAAATAATTTATAGTTACTACATTTACTAGAGTTATTCACATCAGAGTGCCATTCGTTAATAAATAGGTCAGACAGTTTTTGTTTTGTACTTTTAACAAGCCATATGCTGTTAGGAAAATCATGTGACTGCCAAATATTCATCATTCCGCATTTTATAAAAATAGTTCGTATACATACTATCCAGTCAGAGCTGAAGTTTTCTGTTTTATGCATTTCTAATAAAATGTTATATACAAAATGTGAAAGTTTAACACATAAAGGATTAATTAATTTAGACCAGTAAAAAATCATTCTTGTTTCAATATCATTTGTAGGGGCATAACTCCAGTTTCGCCATAAACAATACATGACGCAGTGCTGGGCTTGACTCCTAGTATTATTTTAAGAAATTTTAACTGGACTTTTTCTAGTACATAGTTATTTCCAAATCCCCAGCATTCACATCCATACAGAAGGATAGGTTTAATCATTTTGTTAAAAAGATCGATTTTCATATCAATAAACAAAGCTAGATTATTGCATTTGGTTATAAGACAGTACATAGCTTTGGTTGCTTGTTCAGCTAAATTCTTTTTTGTCTGGAAAAATGAACAACTACTATTAAATAATATACCAAGGTATTTATAACTCTTAACAATTTCAATAGGATTTCCTTTATAATAAAACGCATAATTCCCAGGTCTACCCTTGCTAAAAACAACAACTTTTGATTTGGATGCATTGACTGTCAATTTCCATTCGTCACAATATTGGGAATACAAATTTAAACACTTCTGTAAGTCGCTTGCGGACTCTGCTAAAATTACAGTGTCGTCGGCATACAACAAGACAAACAATTTTAAAAACATTAAGATATCGTCATTTGATTGGGTATAACACTCTACTCCAATTCCATCATTGTTGTTATTAAAGTATGTATGAAGGTCATTAATGAATATTGAAAATAAAACAGGGGATAAATTATCTCCTTGTCTTACCCCAATAGAACATGGAAAATAATTAGTAATTTGGCCATTTGACATAATACAAGATTTCGCATTATTATATATACTCTTAACAATATTTAGGAATTTTCTACTTATACTATGCTGCCCTAATTTGTACCACAAAAGTGATCTATTTATAGTATCAAAATCAGCTTTTAGGTCAATAAACGCGCAAAACAGTTATTTCTTTTGAGCTTTAAGAATATTTATCAACGAATGAAGAACAAACATATTGCCAACTGTTGAAAAGTGTTTCCGAAATCCCGTTTGGTGTTCACTAATGAGGTCATATTTCATAATACATTTTTCGAGTCGAGTGTTTAGAACTGAGGTAAATAGTTTACTTAAACAGCTCAATAAAGTGATTGGTCTATAGTTTGCCGGATCTTGATTGGTCTATAGTTTGCCGGATCTTTCTCAGAACCTTTATTTTTGTAAATTGGGTTGATAATACCTACAGTCCATTTGCTAGGTACAATACCAGAGTTAAATGTTAAACAATTTTACAAACACATTTTTCATTATAGGGAATGAGTGTTTAATGTGCTCGTTTAATATTTTATCAATCCCACATGCTTTATTATTTTTCAGCGAATTTACACAATATTCTATTTCTTCACAAGTTATTTCAGCGTTAAGCAAATCGTTATTATAGATAGAAGCTGGTTGCGATTCACCGATATTAGTGTCAAGATCCGAGTCATCAGCATTAGCAGTTCTAAAATGATTTTCAAGGGCATCAATATTTGCTTTGACCGTGTTACGTTTTTTGCCTGAAAGTATCTTCCAGAAGGCTTTCGGATTCGTATTTGTTAATGATTTTATTTTTAGTGAATTTTTCTTTTTGAATGATTGATACTTGTGTTTAACTGTTTTCTTATATAATTTGCTTGAGCTGTTCAAATTTCGGCGATTAGTCTCGGACTTTTTTACTTTGTACAAATATTTTGCAAGGTGGAAATTTTTCCGGGCTGATCTACAATCACGATCGAACATTAAATGACTGATGGGGCAAAAGCAAATTATAATTTGTGTGCTGGATAAGTTTAAAGGGAAGTAACACAAGTATAAGTATTAATTTATGTACTAGAACTGCTAGATTAATTAGGATAAAGAAACAGGATTGTAGGTGAAATATAGGTATCAGTTGTACTAATTTAGAATGCAACAATTGTTTCCATTGCCTTAATTGAAATATAATATCAATATAGCAGGCAAAAACATTTAAAATGTTAACACTTGTACTTGAGTGGTACCATTTTGTACTACTCTTATATAATGCTGCAATTATTTCTGTTATATGAGTATAAGTATATAGCAATCTTACGTTAATATTGACATATAATTATGCAGTTATTATTTGGTAAAAATACAGAATGAAGTTATTATTTACATTGCACAGTTTATATTTACATGCATATATTTCTAATTAAAGTAAATAATGTGATTAGTATATACATGCAAAAATATATACATTTGTGACCAGACAAATATTTTGATATATTGATTACACCAGTGTAAACGGTCACTAATATTGAGATAATATGTAAATATGTTATGCTGTTAACAATAAAAATACATTGAAATAAAGGCAGTATTGTTACAAACTACAATATTAGAGTTGGTGTATTAGCTGGTGGCATTGGTAAAAACAGGTAGTTAAATAGATAACTTGCTATCGCTTAAACTTACTGAATACGAAGCGAATATATTTGCTTGTATTCTGTAATAGTTGTAAGGAATTAGATGTTAGGATTTTAATAAGAGTAGCATCATAATCATAAAGATCATGTCCTAAGAATTGTTCTCTTTCAGATTTAAAGAAATCGCAGTTTAGTAGATAGTGATGTTCGGAGCCAACTTGTCCAGAGTTACAAAGTCTGCATATTCTTTCCTCAAATGGGGTTCCATCGTATCGACCGGTTTCAACTGGTAACCAGTGATTTGCAGTTCTAAATTTAAAGAGGTATGTATATTCAGTTTTTGTAAGTTTTATAAAGTAGTCTTCAAAGGATGGAGTTTGTTTGAAACTGGTATATGTTTGTCCCTTATGTGTTTGCTGTAGTTGATTGTGCCATTGGGTTTTGAATTGGGTTAATAATTTGGCTTTGACTAAGCGGCAAATATTATTTTGGGTTGTTAGGAATTGGTTATCCCATAAGTTACTTAAGTTTACTGAGGTGAGGATTTCTTTAATTTTATTGGCCCGTTTAAAATTTGAGATTGGCAAGTTCATCATGTATTTATAGATTTGGATAGATAATTTCTGATCTTTGCCTATTAAGATTCTATTCCAAAAAGAGATCATGCGACTTTTGATGTTAATTGCTATATCTGCCAAGTTCACCATATAAAAAAGCCATTGGGGTTGATTTCCGAGCATTCGTAATTTTTCTAAGAAAGTTATTATGGACTTTCTCCAAGATATCTACATTTTCAAAACCAAAAATTTCTGAGCCATAGATTAAAATTGGTAAAACAGTGTGGTCGAAAAGTTTAAGAATTAAATCAATAGGTAGCTCTGCATTATTTGCTCTAGTATATAGAAGGTGCATTGCTTTAGTTGCTTGCTCGGCTAAGTGTTTCCGTGCATTGAGGAAAGAACCATTGCTGGAAAGGGTAATGCCTAGGTAGTGGTAACGGTCAGTGATTTTTACAGGGTTGTCACCTAATGTGAAATGGAAGTTTTGTAGTTGTCTTGCACCAAATATTACAATTTTTTTTTTGCTAAGGTTTATTTTTAAATGCCAGTTATCACAGTATTTATGGAAGGTATTTAAACTATTTTGGAAGTCTATTTTTGAATCAGATAAAATCACAGTGTCATCAGCATAAAGTAGAATAAGTAGTTTTAGCCAAAGAGACAAATCCAGGGGATTTTCTAGTTCTATGCCAGTTGAGCCATTGAGGTGCATATGTGTTTGAAGGTCATTTAAGAAGATGGAAAAAAGAATTGGAGATAGATTTTCGCCTTGTCTAACGCCAATTTCTGATACGAAGGGTTCTGAAATATTGCCGTTAATAGAGATACTAGATTTGATATTGTTGTACATGTTTTGAATTAAATGTAAAAACTTGCCATTTATATTTTGTTTAATAAGTTTATGCCATAGGCCAATTCGCCAAACCTTGTCGAAAGCTTGTGAAAAATCAATGAAGGTGCAGAATAGTTTTTGTTTTCTTGTTTTCAGTATTTTGATCAATGAAAGTAATGTAAAAATATGGTCAGAGCAAGAGTAGCCTTTCCTAAAGCCAGCTTGATTTTCATCTAAAATATTATTTTCATTGAGGAGTTTGTTTAATCTTTCATTGAGTATGGAAGTAAAAAGTGTACCTAGACAACTGAGGATAGTAATTGGTCGGTAGTTATTAGGATCTTTAGGGTCACCTTTGTTTTTAAATATAGATATGATTATTCCATTTAGCCAGCTTTGTGGAATGAACCCTGTTTCCAGTACACAGTTGAATAGTTTATGGTAAACAGGCATAAGTAGATGTTTAGTGGACTTGATATACTCATTTAAAATATTGTCGAATGGGCTAGGTGTTTTAAAATTTTTAAGCTTTGTGATACATTTTTCTATTTCTTCTTCAGTAATTGGGGTATTAAGCCTGTTGCTTGTGTCATTTTGTAGATGGGAGTTTGTGTCATTGAAGCGATTGTCATCGATTGTGCTGGTATTAATTTCTTTGAAGTGATCATGAAATTCATCTAATGTGGGTATAGTTTTAACTTTAGTTTTTGGTTTAAGTTTATTTAAAAAGGACCAGTACTGTTTAGGATTTTTGTCGGACATTGAACGAAATTTATTTGACATGTTATGTTTGCTGGCATTAATGTGGTAGTTCGTGGTGCGTTTATATTCCTTACTGGCATTGATCATTCTTTGTTTGTTGTCTATAGTTTTGTTTTTTGTGTAGTCATTTTTGGCAGTATGATAATTTTTTCGTGCTTTAGAACATTGAGGACCAAACCATGGTTTATTGTTTTCTGGTCTATTATAAGGAAATACGTTTTTTATTTTCAGGGTATGTGCTGGTGGAAGCTTGATGGAATACTGATTGGAGTTGATCGGTTATGTGCTCAGTTGTCTGCTGTGATTGTGGGTAAGTGTTAATTTGCAAGAGTATTTGGTCTATTATGTTCAGGTTAATATTGTTAACAAATTGGTTGGACAAGTCAGGATTCCATTTTGGTTTCAGATTCATGTCACTTAGATTTTTGGTGGAAATATTGGAGCATTTTTTATGTGGTATGTTTATGGACAAAGTGAGGGCATTATGACCATCTGAGAACAGTGAATCTGTTTCAATGATATGAAAATCTGAGAGAAAGTAAAAGCAATCAGATGAAGCAATTACATAATCAATTGTAGATTTATTTCTGAAAGTTAAGATAGCACAATCATTACCTGATGATAATCTTCCATTGAGGATAAAAATGTTGTTATTTTTGCATAAATCAATAAGTCGCAGTCCATGGGTATTTGTTCGATGGTCTTTAGAAGTACGAATAAGTGGGATAGATAATTGTTCAAGGGTTTTATATTTGTCAAGTTGGCTCTGTATATCATCATCAATATCGAACATGTTATTTAAATGGGGATCTGTAGTTATGTAATCTTTCATGCTTCCAACTCTGCTATTGAAATCTCCTGCAAGAATTACATATTTATGTTCATTACATTTTTTAGAGATTTCATTTTCAAAGGCCATAAACTCGTCATCGTTGAAAAATTTGGAGTTTTCGGGTGGAACATATACAGCTCCTATTATAATATTTTCATCAAGTTTCGCTAATGATTTGCAAATGGATATCCATAGTACATATTCAGAGTTTGATTGTAGGACTTTAATTGAGGAAGTAAGTTGGTCTTTAACAAATATACCAATGTAACCAGATTTACGCTTATACTCTTGTTCTCTGCGTTTGGCTAAATATTCATAGTTATTTATTTTAATAATATCGTGTTCATCAGTGTGGGTTTCCGAGATACAAAGTGCAGCACATTTTACAATCATGACCAAGGGGAATGCAAAGCCAGCACACACAGAGTCACATGAGCATCACACGTTAGCTTATAATTTACACTTTGCTCAAAAAGTCACTGATCGTAGTCTGCTTTGTAGCGCACCTTGCCTTGACAAGTAATCATGAATAATTATAACATCATTAATAGTTATTATCGGAGTTATATAAATTGTTTGTAAAATGTTTAAATATTTTCTAAACAAATGAAAACAGTCTAATTAACATACTGTTTGTTGTTCACACTTTAGCGACTAATCACCCTTATCTGGAGTCCTAATATGATATTGAACTGTTGCCCCTAATCATCGGATTAAGCGTGCAATCACCCTGCGGCAATACAATTGCGCGCTAAAAATAATCGAAAACCGCAGATTGTCACACATGTTCGGTTTACAGAGGTCAATTTGTACTCCGAAACAAAGCGATGTACCGCTCCTGCTGTTCAATATTGGAAATACAGAGGTTCCGGTATACCGAGGGTTTTCGCACGTTAAACATATAGGAAAAAAAACGGGACCGGAGCGTCTGTTCGGTTTTTAGAGTTCCGGTTTAAAGAGAGTTCGGTTTGAAGGGAGTACACTGTATTTGTTTATTAGTGACAAAAAACTTTTCTGTATGCTTTATGGATTTTGTGAATGTCATGCATGTGCGTAATGGTACATCATGTACATTACATTCATACAATCATACTACCAAAACTAATTTACCCATGTCATTAAGGGTCGTCCATGACAATGCCTTACTTTTAAGGTAATAGTCAATTGTAGATAGAAACAAAACCATAAAAAATTAATAGACATGCAATTTAATAATCATTAAATATCAATTATCTGTGAATTAACAGTGTTTTCGCAAATGTTTGTAGACCTGCTGTCAATACTCCCCTTTAATTATCTTCAATAAAATTCCCCTTCTAGATAACAAATGTCATAAATGCCAAGCACAGGATTAATTTAACAGTATGGAAAATAAAAGACATTATCCAGCGCTTGTGCACCAAGAACTGGTTCTACCCGGGAAATGGACTTTCTCACGGACACCAAGAACTGATTCTACCCAGGAAATGGACTTTCGCACAGACACCACGAACTGGTCCTACCAGGAAATGGACTTCTCACAGACACCAAGAACTGGTTCTACCCAGGAAATTGACCTTCTCACAGACACCGCTAACTGGTTCTACCCAGGAAATGGACTTTCACGCAGACACCAAGAACTGGTTCTACCCAGGAAATGGACTTTCTCACATCACAGACACCAAGAGCTGGTTCTACCCAGGAAATGGACTTTCTCACAGACACCAAGAGCTGGTTCTACCCAGGAAACATACATTCTCACAGACACCACGAACTGGTTCTACCCAGGAAATGGACTTCTCACAGACACCAAGAACTGGTTCTACCTATGAAATGGACCTTCTCACAGATGCCAAGAACTGGTTCTACCCATGAAATTAAAATTCTCATAAACACCAAGCACTGGTAATGGTTTTACCCAGGAAATTAATTTTCTCACAGACACCAAGAACTGACACTACCCAGGAAATTGAATTTCTCATAAACACCAAGTACCTGTACTGGTTTTACCCAGGAAATTGAATTTATCACAGACACCAAGAACTGACACTACCCAGGAAATTGACTTTCTCATAAACACCAAGTATCAGTACTGGTTTTACCCATGAAATTGACTTTCTCATAAACACCAAGTACTGGCGATACCCAGAAAATGATTTTCACACAGACACATTGAACTGTTTATACTTAGGAAATGGTCTTCCTGGTAGACACCAAGAACTGGCTCTACCCACGAAATGGACTTCCTCACATTTTGTTACAGAAACGTCTGAAAAAAACCATCTCTGATTTGGAACACATTGGTTGAACCAAAGCAACAAAACATCCATTACAAACATCATACGGGGGTGGCTTGATTGAGACTGTTCTTGGGCAAAATTATACAACACATGAACACTGTCAATGCCCCTTAACATCAGCTGCAGCAGAACTGTTTTCAGAAACCAGCTGCAATAATCAATATGGCACACTTGATAGGGTCAAAACAATTCTTCATTGTCAATCCAAATGTATCTTGTTAGACTCTATACATGATGTAGTAGGACAGATTTTTTTTCAAATATGGTTTCTTACAATTCCTAGCTCTTTTATTTATCTTTACATGATTCTCAAGATCTGAGACAAGAAATAAATTGATTGCATCAAGTTTGGCAAATTTACAATGTCATGCAATACATATGCTGTTAATTAACATTATTTATATAAGAATAATAGTTTTCACATGTGACTTCACTCCGATGAGTAAGAGTCACCCATGATTGACCAAATAAGTGTGATTATTTAATTTCTGAAAACTGAGTTCATTTGCAGCTGAAGCTAGAGTCTGCTAACAGTGTTTATGAGCGACTCATTTCCAATCCCTGCAATACTGCTATTTGCAATACATGTTTTGCTGCTTCCGACGGGTCAAAGTATTCCAGATTAAAGCTGTTTTAGGTTTACAACACATGTCTTCTTAGAAGACATCGCACATGCACTGCACAGAGTCACATTCTTACAATAAAACATTAATCATCACCCAGAATGAGTTTCACAGTATAGATTTAAGTGTGTACAAAATACTACATAACAGGTAAATTGGTTGTTAGCTCATTCAAACAGGTCTGTCAAAGGCAATGAAATAGAAAGCGTATACAGAGAACAATAAAAAAAAAAACGTTCTGAACAAGAGTTTCAAACCCTGAGCCGAGTTAATAAGAATTATGTTTTTGGATTTATATTAAACAGCTTGTACAACGGACTCAAAGTGAGAATGAACAACAAGCGAACCATGATTGCCTTGCAACATTAAGAAGGGTACGGGTTCAGAATTTGGCACAACTATCTCTCAAGAGTAGCAAGGGAGATAACCATTGTGTTACTATGGTAAACTGGTTAAATGAGTTATTTCCTTTGTTTAAACAAGTTTCTTTGTGTGTGTTTTTTGCACTCAAATGTTCTAATAATTTTAACAATTTGAGTGTGGTGTCGACCAAAATGGTTTATTTCTGATACCTCTACTAGGTTTGTAGCCATGCACATGAACATTTTCAAAATAACACATACATATTTGTCATTGTTCAAGTATGTGTAAAAGAGATGAGGGTTAAGGTCAAAACTAAATTTAATCCTTATAGTGCAGTGTTTACAATTACGTGACGCTGTGTGCCAAGTTGGTTGTGAGATATCAAGTGGTGCAGATTGAAAATAAAACATAACATCTAGAAGGTCATGCTGCAATAATATTCAGAAAGCCTAAAAAAAACATGTATTCAAAATTTTGTTTACATAAATCTGGTTGTGTCTGACAAATCTTATAATAATACAGTTTCTTTCATTACAGTGCACATTTTGTTAGTGTGGTTTCACAGGTGAGAACACTGTGCAGCCAGTCCGGGACTCGAACCCGGAACCTCTCGCTTACATGCAGAGTGCTCTCCCGACTGAGCTAACCTGGCAGGTACACAATCTCTCCCTATAGTGACATATTGTATACAAGGACGATGGTAACACAGCCTCAACGATAATGTAATGATTAATGGGAAATACATAATTTGATAAGTATTTAACTACAGTGGACTCCAGATAACTTGAACTTGTATCGAATTTCTCGTTTAAGTGAATAATATTGTATTGCTATATATTCGTATATATTTATGTTGTTTCGCTTGAATTAATGAGGGTTGAATTTTGGTCGAATTTTTTGATGGCTCAGAGTGTTGGTCCAAGTTCTGGTTGTCTCGCAAGTTATATTTGCTTGGCTCAAACACACATACGGTTGCTTCAAAACGTTTAATTTAATTGATTAGATGCGCTTGATTACTGTAAAAATTTACTATTGAGATGCGGCAATAATTGATTTTACAGGTATCACAAACTTAAAATCAATAATGTGCATACAATTTCATCATCATCATCATCATCATCATCATCATCATCATCATCATCATCATACCGTAGTCCAGACAAAATCTGACATTCACATTCAAAAAGACATACCTCAAGCAACCAATGTGAAAACTCATTGATGAAAGGGAGATCACTTTTGAAGTTTTAGTTTAGTAGTCTAACATGAGTTCTATCCCATGAATAAGAAGATCCACGTAATATGCACTAATATTTTACAATCACATTCAATTTAACAAATTAGAATGTACTAAAATTGTATGCTTACTGGATACAAGTACATAAAAATAAAGATCACTTCATGAATATTCGCAAAACTGTTACCCAAAGATAAATGACAAGATGTAAATTGATCATTAAGAAATTCAGAAAATTATGACGTATCAGCATACACAGTTTAAACACATGACTTCCACCGAATTCTGAAAACAATTCTTTACAAACTCTGCCTAATCATAAACAGGGTATCATGGTTATTTTAAATGGTGCAATTAATGTGTTCTAGCTTTTGTGAACTACGAGATGTCATTAATGGCAATATGTAATTATGTTCTATTCTGCTTCACTAGGTTACGATCAGATTTTGAACCAAATTTTAGCTGACCATATGATCATTTGATGGTGCGTTAGACTTCACTTTAAAAGTACCATGTTGTCTTTATGCAAAACTGTGTAACTGTGATTGTTCATGTCTATAAATGTGATTTTGAATGAGTTCTTATTTAGCAAGAGGTACTAGCTCATACTTCAGTGTAACGGCATTAAGTTCCATCTAGAACCACTATCAAACGGACATGAATGTAAAAATTTAAAATGGACATACGGGTACATAATCTGCGCAAGTTCAGTCAAGATCTGCAGAGAAATGGTCTACGAGGCAAATATTAGAAAACGACGACTTTGACTCACACAAAAATCATTAATTGGTGCATTAGTCTTATTTGACGTATTGCATTTGTCTTTAACATATGGTATTTGGTAAAACTGGCAGAATAAGTCAACATTTTTTATTATGCATACAAGAAAATGTTTGACAGTCAATGGTCAACGCAGGAGAGGTTCCCTATACAGATAGCTTACCATTATTTTTGTAAGGTCTGCTTAATTGTTAATAGAAGTAAACATTCTGTCATCCACATAGTATGTTACAGACATTTCTGAACAATTCTTACCTCATCTTGGATCAACAACCAGAAGGACTTGAAATTCAGTGTCTCCAGTCAGTACCCTGCCTGCCTGTCAGTGACTCCCAGTGAGCTGATATGGTATGCACAAGGACCCCATGCACTGCATTCCTACTTTGTTGCCATGTAGCTAAATATTAAAGTAACAAGCATTCTTCAACAACAAATAAAACGCATGCAAGCTATTTAATATCAAACAGTGTGTAAATACATGTAAACAGTTTACATAAGGTTAAGTGCGATTAAGTAATGACAAGTTTGTAATATTAAGTATGGAGGGAATAAAATAAATAGAGGGCAATTACTCTAGAAATACTGAAGAAAGCTTCAATCTTTGTTATGTCCTCTTCAGTGCAAAGACTTCGTTTCAATTATTTTTCAAGCTACATACAAATGGGAAAGTGCAGATAGCCTAATGCAAAATATAACAGTCTCCACGTTTTCAACAACATTAAGAGAAAAATGTGAAATAATTAAAATGTGGCACCTACCTAGTGTATTTAACACATTCTGAGTGAGACACCCGGACCAGGACACTCCTTACTGCCTAGTGACTGTGCAGGCCTGTAGGTTCAATACCTATTTGTAGAATAAATGTGAGTAGTTATACAAACAACCATAAGAAACCAAAATTTAACAACACACTACCTTATAACGTTATATTGCCAGGCAAATTATGCAGTTACTCAGTCATGGTGAGGAAATGGTTGTGCTATCCAGCTATAGCTTGGGAACTCATTAGGTCAGTATTCTGACACGTAATCTTTCTTAAAGTCACTAAGCACTGGTTCTACTTAAGAATGCAACTTGAATGGTTCTTAGTAAGCCACAGCTATCAATACAACCAAGTCACAAAATAAATACCTTTAAGCGCACGATTTAAAACAACATTGACCTCTCAGAATTGTTTTACATTGAAGACTCCTGATGAGATATTTTTTTCACCTTGTGACATCAAGAAAATTATTAAATGTTCAATTTAATAGAACGGTTTCAAACAGAAATATTTAACATACAATACCTTAATCAACTAGTCTTCACAGTGTTGTTCTGTCATCAATGTTTCACCAGAGCTGGGAGCTGGATGTGCAGAAGCTGCATGAAGCACTTTCTACCACACAGTCTCAAACCCTCGACCACATGTGCACTGCTGTCACATTCAGTCTGTGCATCCACATTGTCCAGGCCTCTCCATCCAATTATAGACATTACACATATGCCAAAAACCTAAGCATAATCCAATTCACTATTCAGTATTAAATGATTTCTGGGTAATGTTGTGGATCTTTCCCACAGGAAATAAGAACTGGTTCTACCCAGGTAACAAACTCAAGAATGTTTTAATAAGCTCCATACTGGTCAGGCTATCATCACCAGATCCTGTGATATGATGGCCTGTGTCAGGAACAATCTTCCACACACATAGGAGTTTAAACAAGGCATAAATATTCCTGGTCATTCCAGTTCAAATTCTTATAACCTTAATTTATATTTAGAGACTAAGACATTTTCAATGACCAGTCTCTATGACTCTTATAAGAGCAAAAGCTTTTTTTAAGTTCTTATTATTTCAAAACACTGATTTAAAGGCTACAGACCACTTTCTAAAATTTTTCCAAACATGAAGTTTCTAAGGAAACCGTTTAGAAAGGGGTAGAATGTTAGAATAATGCCAAGTGGAACCGGTTTTAGATTGTGGCGATTCCCTGACGCTTTAGTACCAAAAGTCGACATCAGGTATCTCTTTTGACACAGCTTGTTGGAATATCCAAAATATTAATATGGGTAATCAAATAGAACACCTTATTAATTTCTTGCTATAAGTAGATTGGATGAAGTTGTATGTTCACTAAATACTAACAATTAACTCATTCAACAATTTTTATGAATAGATAAACTAATAGACATGACTAAAACCAAAACAAACAATAAAATACTATAAAATCATTTAATTTCACAGGTGTCTAAATTTCATGCATTTTTGAAGAATGGTTAATTCTTATACTCACACATTTTTTTGTACATTCTTTAATATTCCTGCCAAACGAAAATTATATTTTTTTTTTTTTTTTTTTTTTTTACAAAATGATGACTTAAGAAATAATTTTCGATTTATAGTTTTTTATCGGCCAATAAACAACGATTTGGAGTTCTGATGCAAAGGAATTCAACCACAGGGGCATTATCCGGGTTGTTTAATAGCCACGCAAAGAGTTGTTTATCGGTCGATAAACAATGACAATGCGAAAATTACTTCGATTCTAATATAATTTGACATACAGATCAACCTTGTTATCTCAAACTCGTTTAAGTCGAATTTCTGGTTAAGTCGCAGTAGAGACAAATTTCCGATTGTCCATCTTCTTATTTCATATTAAATATTGTTGTTTATCTCGAAGTTTTTAACTCCAAATATCGGATAAGTCAAAGTGAATTTTCATTCCCTAGCTGTAATTTCACATGTATTATTGCGTGTTTATCTCGAAGAGTCATCACGTTCTGCAGCTTAAACCCAATAATAGCCTAATGACAGATCCCTGTCAAGGTTTGTCATACATTGCATACATGTTAGCCCGTGTTTTCTTTAAAAGTCTTTAATATGGGTTGCGTGCGCTTTAATTTAACTATTGTTAATTGATGGCGACATCACTGTAAGCATTGGCGGAACAGTCAGAAGATTTCTCGAGCAGATGCTAGGTAGCGAAGATATAATCAACAGATTTGATGACATCTACCGCTGTATTAAAACAAGAGGGCCCTGAGGGCCCTAGGACGCTCACCTGAGACCTTGTAACCCTCTTGGAATAAGCATCCCCGAGGCGTAGCTTATTTATATCCCAGGGGCAAATATGAACAATCTTGAACAAACCTCTGGGCCTTGCGGTTTCAGGTAAAAATTTTACAAGTAACTTTGCTACTGTATAAAGTATGTGACTCCTCGGGGTGTCACCAGATTTGACTCCAGGGGCAGAATTTGAACAATCTTTGGAGAGGACCACCATGCAATGTTACTTACCAAATATAGGAAAGCCGTGGACCTCGCCGTTTCAGAGAAGAGTTTTAAAAGTCATTTTGCTATTTAAGTCTATATAAAACATGTGACCCCTGGGACGTGACCAGATTTGACCCCAGGGGCATAATTTTAACAATATTTGTAATGGACCACTATAGGGATCTTACATATAAAATATGAAACCTCAGAGAAGAAGATTTAAAAGACATTTTGCTATTAAAGTTAAGAAAAAAAATTGACCCACGGGGCGTGACCAGTTTTGACCCCAGGGGCATAATTCGAACATACTTTATGGAGGACTACTATATGATGTTACATACCAAATAAGAAACCTCCGGGCCTTTAGGTTTCTGAGGAGAAGATTTAAAAAGTCATTTTGCTATTAAAGTCTATATAAATCATGTGACCCCCGGGGCGTGACCAGTTTTGACCACATGGGCATCATTTGAACAATATTTGAAGAGAACCACTATAGGATGTTACATACCAAATATGAAACCTCTAGGCCTTGCGGTTTCAGAGAAGAAGATTTGTAAAGACATTTTGCTATTTTAGTTTATATGAACCATGTGACCCCCGCGGCGTGGCCAGTTTTAACCCCAAGGGCATAGTTTGAACAATGTTTGTGGAGGACCACTTGAGGATGTTACATACAAAATATGAAACCTCTGGGCCTTGTGGTTTCAGATGTGGTTTCAGAAGAGAAGATTTTTAAAGTCATTTTGCTATATTTGCATATTCTATATAAACCATGTGACCCGCTGGGCGTGGCCCGTTTTGACCCCAGGGGCATAGTTTGAACAATCTTTGTAGAGGATCATTATAGGATGTTACATACAAAATATGAAACCTCTGGGTCCTGCGGTTTCAGAGATCTTTTAAGTTGACACTTTTAAATCTATTTTTAGCTCTGGTGACCTACATATGCAGCGGACCATAACTATTTGAACAACTTTGAAAGAGGGTCACCTTATGATATTTCCTATGAAGTTTGGTGCAAATCTGCCAAGTGGTTTAGGAGGAGATGTTGTTTGATTGAAAAGTTGATGACGCACGCACGCATGCACGCACGACGGACAACGGGCAATCACAAGAGCTAAAAAAACTTTTTGTTTAACACACTCTCCAAACAGAAAGACATAAATTTGTAAATAAAGTGACTTTTTCGTTATGTGTACTATGTTATTTGTGCTATGATTCATATGGTTGTTTTTGTCATGCTTTGATGTGTATGTTTAACTTGTTATGTTTTGTGCTGAAATGTAAATTGCACTTGTAATATTTATAAATGTAATAATAAAATAAAATACTAAAATAGTACCGGTAATTTTAATAATAATATCATCTTTATTATAATGACAGCCAAAACGTAAGCATTGACAAACAGTTAAATGTAACCCAATGCTACTTTCACAACGTTCGAGTTCAGACAAGTTGAACTACCGATATCTCAAAGTCACTATTGCATTCCCGTCAACTTCGAGATAATGAGGTACAGCTGTATGTTTTTGCAATTGCAATTGGAACTACTTTTTATCCTGCTCTGCTCAGAATTGGGAATTCTTTTACCATCATTTATTGGGTAGTTCAACAATGATAATTTTGTCCTTTGCCCATAGAAAAAATACACTTTCTAACATAACAACATTTAGGTTTATTTCACGTTATCAAAGGCCGCCTTGTTATATACTCAAACTGCAAGAAACATAACCCAACATTTTTAAAATAAAATAGATGACTGTTGGCAAAATGTCGAGCCCATTGTCAATAAAGCAACTTGTATTGTAGTTATTTAATATCTCATTTTCTAACAAGCAGATCTTCTCCTTTGACCTCTAAGTGTGACCTTGACGCTAGGGAAACAGGTCTTGCATGCAACATGGTGACCATTTGTGGCAATTTATTTTAAAGTTGCCTGATGAATAATAAAGTTACAGTCCGGACAAGCTGTATTATTACGCCCATGTTTGACCTTTGAGCTAGGGACACAGGTCTTGCACGTGACATGCCGTCTTCACATGGTGAACATTTGTGGCATGTTATTTTTAAATTACCTGATGAATGAGGAAGTTACAGTCCAGACAAGATCGAACGGACGGACAACTAAGTCGAGCTGACCGCAGGCGGGCTCAGCAAAAAAAATATATATTAACATAGGGTCTTAAAGATCGGATCGCAGTCAGCGCAAACTAGACCGCCGTGAAATAAAATGATTTTACAGTTAGCATTTTATTCCACATCTACAAGTACACTACCAGTAACGCCAAGTCATATGGTTGTGTTTTGTCTGCACTGTTTACCAGTAAACTGCGTATTACAATGCACAGGTTCAAAGATGGTGTATTGCCCGAGTACACTTATTGATGATCACACGCACATGTTCTGTATTCAGAACATTTGCAATGTGTTCTGGAAAAAATAGTGATGGCTGCTTTTTTATGTATCCTTAGGAAAAGAAATTAGTGAATTTACCGTAAGTTCGCACTAAATCTATGATAATATAATGACAGACACAAGGCTATAAGAAAATACTTAATTCTGCGACATGTCGTGTCAAACTTGCATGCGCAATAAAAAAATATTGTGTTTCATATATTAGAAATATTTTACAAATTTGAATCGAGAGTTACCTTTTGTTTCATACTTTACAGGCTAACTCATTTTTAGTATATGCTACTTTAACTGCACGGAATTAGTTCAGTTTAAACGTATGCATTTTAGCTCGATTGCATCGAAAGCCTAAGGCTTATTGAGACATGTATGCTATGACCTAACAATAATCTGAGTATTTAAGTTTGATGCGAGCGAAGCGAGCGAGGAAAAAATCAACATATTGGTTTCTGATATACCGTTCACGGACCAATTTCAGACGCGTGAATGACAAAATTTCTTAAAAATATAGGATAACATTCTTAAATATAGGAAAATATAGGAAATATAGGTTTTTCAAAATATAGAATTTCTTTCCAAAATATCGGAATCGGTTGACAGCCTGCCCACATGATCCAGTTACGAACGTGTCCCAGATATTATTTGGACAAATGTTCTTAGAATTTTTCAAGATGAATGGGCTATAAATGTGGCATCTAGAGTATTCACAAGCTTATTTTCAATTGGTCCTGGTGACCTAGTTTTTGACCCAACATGAGCTAGTTTCAAACTCGTCTGTGAAATCATTGAAACAAATGTTCTGAACAAGTTTCAAGAATATTGTGACTTCTAGAGTGTTCGCCAGCTTTTTCTTCGATTTGCCCTTGTGAGGTCATTCGAGATATTATTGAAACAAATGTTCTGAACGAGTTTCAAGACGATTGGGTAAACAATATGACTAAGAGTGTTCACAAGCTTTATATTCAATTTGACCTAGTGATCTAGTTTTTGACTCCACATGACCCAGTTATGAAATCGTCCGAGATATCTTTGGGACAAATGTTTCATGAAGATTGGGCAACATATGTAGCATCTAGAGTGTTCATAAGGTTAATGTTGACAACGAACGACGAACGATTCACGACGCATTACCGTCAAAAGGCGATCACAAAAGCTCACCATATGCATGTTGTGCTCAGGTGAGCTAAAAAATTGGTCTCACCCGGATATGAACCCGGGACCTCCGGATTAAAAGGCTATCAACTTAACCCCTCGGTAATTTCGACGTTATTACTACGTGTTGTCAACAATTTCCACGAAATTAACAGAAACACTCGTATTTATTCCATTGTTTAAACTAAAACGTTTTGACAGTATATTTCTAGGTCCATAGCGTTGTTTTGCTTCTTTGTATACACTGTTCTTTTATTTTCGGAATTGGTGTCAAAAGTTGAACAATTTTCAATTCGTCATTCGTGAACAGGTCCCTTTAATGTAATCATTATCTGAAGATTAATACCTTGTCAAACAACAATATAGCAGTTATCACATTTGTGTTTCACTGTTTATGAATAACATCAAAGACAAAGGTGAAATAATTCGAAGTTTTATTCACACTCAAACTATAACATGTTTTTATTTCAGATAACATATAACAAATATTAACTAGAGAGCCACAAGGCCCTAGGTCGCTCACCTGAGGGGCTAAGGAACTTAACTGTTTTGAGCAGCTTTCATGAAGATTCAGCCAAACATTTGGCCTCTAGAATGTTCAAAAGCTTTTTTTTCCAATTTGACCTGGTGACCTAGCTTTTCACCCCATGTCACCTGGTTTCGAAATTGTTGCAGATATCATTGCGACAAATGTTAAGAGCAAATTTTGTGATTATTGGCCTTTAAATGTGGCCTCTCGAGTGTTCACAAGCTTTTTCTTTAATTTGGCCTGGTGACCTAATTTTTACCCTACATGACCCAGTTTCAAACTCATCTGAGATAACATTGAAATAAATGTTATGAGCAAGTTTCAAGAAGATTGGGCAAACAATTTGATTTCTAGTGTTCACAGGTTTTTTCTTTAATTTGCCCTCGTTACCTAGTTTTCGACCCCAAGTGACCCAGTTTTGAACCCATCTGAGATATCATTGGGACAAATGTTCTAAGCAAGTTCCATGATAATTGGGCTATTAATGTGGTCTCCAAAGTGTTCACAAACTTGTTTCTTCAATTTGGCCTGGGGACCTAGTTTTTAACCCCACCTGACCCAGTTTCAAACTTATCTGAGATATCATCCTGGTGTCCTAGTTTTTGACCCTAGTTGACACAGTTTCAAACTTGTTTGAGATATTATTCAAACAAATTTTCTGAGTAAGGTTTAAGAAGATTGGGGTAAAAAATATGACTTCTAGGGTGTTCACAAGCTTTTTATTTAATATGACCTAGTGATCTAGGTTTTGACCCCCCATGACCAAGTTTCAAACTCGTTCGAGATATTATTAGAACAAATGTTCTGGGCAGGTTTCATGAAGATTGGGCAATAAATGTGGCCTCAAGAGTGTCCACAAGCTTTTAAAAGTTTTCAATATAACCATATAAGGAAAACTGCATCGTTCCCTGGCAACCGTTTATTTTCAACGTAGCAAAACCACTCTCGAATTCAGCCGAGATATCATAAGACCAAATGTTCTGTGCAAATTTCATGTTGACTGGGCAAAAAATGTGACTTTTGGAGCGTTCACAAGCTTTTTCTATAGCCCTATAAGGAAAACTAACTCACCCTCTGGCGGCCATGTTTTTCAACGGAGCGGAACCATTTTCGAATTTGGCTTAGATATCATAAGAACAACTGTTCTGAGCAAGTTTCATGTTCATTGGGCTAAAAATGTGACTTCTAGAATGTTCACAAGCTTTGTCTTCACTTTGACCTAGTGACCTAGTTTTTCAACCCCACATGAAACAGTTTCAAACTCATTCGAGACATCATTGGGACAAATGTTCTGAGCAAGTTTCACGAAGATTGGGCAATAAATGTGGCCTTTAGAGTGCTCACAAACTTTTTAAGTTTTCAACAGAGCCATCTAAGGAAAACTGCCCCGCCCCGTGGCAGCCATGTTTTTCAATGGAGCGGAACTATTTTCGAATTTGGCCTAGATATCACAAGAACAAATGTTCTGAGCAACGGTCATGTTCATTGGGCGAAAAAATGTGACTTTTAGAGTGTTCACAAGCTTTTTCTTCAAGTTGAATATTGACCTAGGTTTTGACCCCGCATGACCCAGTTTCGAACTCCTTAGAGATATCACAGGGACAAATGTTCTGGGCAAGTTTCAAGAAGATTGGGCAATAAATGTGGCCCTTAGAGTGTTCACAAGCTTTTCAATTTTTAATATAGCTAGCTATATAAGGAAAACTGCCCCGCCCCCTGGAAGCCATGTTTTTTAAACAGAGAGGAACCATTTTCGAACAAGGCTAAGATATCATAAGAACAAATGTTCCGAGCAAGATTTATGTTGATTGGGAAACAAATGTGACTTCTAGTGTTAACATACTGTTTCTATAGCCATATAAGGAAAACTGCTCTGCCCCCTGGTGGCCATGTTTTTCAACGGAGCGGAACATTTTCGAAAGCGACAGAGATATCATAAGGACAAATATTATGAGCAATATTCATGTTGATTGGGCACAAAATGTGATTTGTAGAGTGTTCACAAGCTTTTTCTTCAATTTGACCTAGTGACCTAGTTTTTTAACCCACATGACCAAGTTTCGAATTCAACCGAGAAATCATTGGGACAAATGTTCTGGGCAAAATAGTTTCATGAAGATGGAGCAAAAAATGTGGCCTCTAGAGTGTTCACAAGCTTGTCAAAGTTTTCAATATAGCCATATAAGGAAAACTGCCCCACCCTGTGGCAGCCATGTTTTTCAACGGACAGGAACAATTTTTGAACTTGGCTGAGATATCATAAGAAAAATGTTCTGAGCAAGTTTCATGTTGATTGGGCTAAAAATGTGACTTCTGGAGTATTTTCTAAAGCCATATAAGGAAAACTGCCCCGCCCCCTGGCAGCCATGTTTTTCAATGGAGCGGAACCATTTTCCAACTCGGCCGAGATATCATAAGAATGAATATTCTGTGCAAGTTTCGTGAGGATTGGTTAAAAAGTGTCACTTCTAGAGTGTTCACAAGCTTTTTCTAAAGCTATATAAGGAAAACTGACCCACGCCCTGGTGGCCATGTTTTTCAATGGACCGGAGCAATTTTCGTACTCGGCCAAGATATGATAAGAACACATGTTCTGAGCAAGTTTCATGTTGATTAGGCAAAAAATATGTGTTCACAAACTTTTTCTTCAATTTGACCTAGTGACCTAGTTTTTGACCCCACATGACCTAGTCTCAACCTTGGCTAAGATATCATTGGGACAAATGTTCTGGGCAAGTTTCATGAAGATTGGCCAATAAATGTGGCCTCTAGGTAAATGTTGACGACACACGCCGGACGACGCATGACAAACAAGAGGCAATCACAAAAGCCCACCATAAGCATGTTGTGCTCAGGTGGGCTAAAAATAACAATAGAACAATAATCACATAATGACGTCAACAATGCATATTACGTAAATGATTAAATTTAATTTATATAAGATAAATATACATCATTTATATAGAACAGAAAATTAATAGGAATAGAAATGTACAAACGTGCATAAACATGAGAAAAGGCAATATACAATGAATATAATATATTAATATGAATCATATAGCTAATACCGGTTAATATTTTAGTTGTAAAGTTTTCACTAAATTCACGATCACAATGAAAACGTGGAAATTAACAATACTAATATATAAGCAAAGGTTCTTCTTTTAAGCTGTCAAATCACTGCAAAAATTCTCAGCTATTCTTAATTTTTAATATTTCAAATACAAGTATTTATACAACAATACAGTGTCATTTTAAAATAAACACATTTGTTATTATACAAATGTCTGATACATGTAAAAGTAAGCTATTGCACTGCGAAAACCAGGATGTTGTTGTTGTTCCATTGTCCCACAATGATGGAGGCTGTGTGCCTGTTGTAGCAGACTGAGTATGGGTTCCCCACTCCATCCCTGTCTGTAGCCAGAGTGGCCAGCTTCTTCCTGCCCTCCCTGTCCACCTGTATGATAGTCTGGGACCGGCCTCCACAGACCAACACCTGGCCTGCAGGTGTCACATGTACAGCCTCTGGGAATTGTAGTTCAGGGTCCTTCAATGTAGAGAGTACTGACCCATCCTTGGCCAGGGTGAGGAGCTTGTGCTGGTCCCAGTTGGTGATGTATATCCAATCCCCAGTGGGACTCACAGCACACCTCCGTACTGCAAAACAGAGTCACATCAAGATATTAAATTACTTTAAATGTTTAATAATGTTAATAAACAAACTGCAGTGACATTGTATTATTAATGCGTCGTTAAACAGACAATTACGCATCTTAAAGATCCGCATAAAATCCAATAATAACAAATATTTTAGTGTGACAGGAAGGTTCTGTATCAGTTTATTGCCTAAAAGTTTGGCACGTTGACTGGTGAGTTAGAACTGAAGTCTACCACAAATACACAGATGGAAACAATTACACGGTACAATGAACATGTACACATGAATGTGTAACTATATGCAGTAATAACAGATTTCCTATACATGTATACATGAATGTGTCAGCTGATGCAACTATGGCATATGCAGTATAAATAGATTTTCTTTACATGTATACATGATTACTGACATCTGTGTTATTCTATAGCTGACACAGGCTGACATATTTATACATTATAATAACAGAAGTTAAGCTTTTACAACAGGAAATATGTTTCAAAACAACATGAAATAAAACTTCTCTCTCTTGTTCTTCTACACAAGTAACAAAAGCCAGCTGTTATTTAAACAGTTTTACAAATACAAATCTATTAATTTAACAAATTTCAACTACAACAATTTAAAGTTTATTTACTTCAAATTACATTTGGAAACACGATGAATTATGAAACAATAATGCATGTATATTTACTTGAAAACCACAAAATATAAACAGCAGGTCACAGAGTGTGTCATTGATTTGCACTCACTGTCTATTTATAGACATGCCATTAACTCAGAAGTGACAGTCAAAATGCTTCATTACTCATATATATAAATAAATAAAATTGAAAATCATTCTTAACTGCTGTTGTAAACTTAAACTGACACATGTACATTCTACAACTATGCAGTCTTACAATTACTTTATGATATATATTTCTAATAATATCCGGATGAACCCGCCATGATTCTAACCTGTATCACCACCTGATGTATCCTCATACAGCTTGCTGACCAGTTTCCCACTCAGCGTGTACTTGTACAGTGCGGTACGATCAGTGACATACAGCTCCCCCTGGTGGTGGGAGATACCTCTACAGTGATGTTGTACCTGAAGCTTCCTGCCCTTCACCAGCTGCCCATTGTTAACAGAAATAAAGTGGATCTCATGTGTGTTAGCATCATTCACAGTAACAGCAACTTCACTGTGTGTTATATGACATATGTCCCATGGAGTAGACACATCACAATGAGTAAGCACCCTGTACTGCTGGTCCAGCAGCTTTAATTTGTTATTATTGTAGTCTACAACAAGAATCTGGCCATCAGGGAGAACACATATGCCTCTGATAAAGCATGCTGATGAATCACTTGGTATGCGCACATTATACTTAGACTTTCCTTTAACAGTCAATACTTGGTCTGGGTTTCCCTGCACTGTCAATGCCTGGGTACTGTGTACAATCCTCCCCAGACCTGACAGTTTCGACAAGTACTGCTCAATGTCACTGTTAGGCTGGAATGTTAGTGAACTTTTAACCTGAACAGAGTTCTCCTTCAAATATATTTCAGACTGTTGTATTTTGTCGCTACATTTCTTGCTTGCTATAAAGGAGAGTTCTTTCATGCTCATATCACTTATGTCCTGAATGGCTTCATGCAGTATTTTCAAGTCGCCACGAAGCCTACTGCAGTTGTTCACATCAGTCTTGAGAGAAGCTTGCAGACTTGTGAGTGTATTTTTCATTTCCTTCAAAGTGATTTTTTCAATATTGTCTAAAGTGTCATTTATTTTTCTGCGTGTTTCTTGTATTTTGTACAATTGTTCATCATATGAACCCTGCAGTGACGTAATGATGGTCTCCCAATTTGTTTGAAGATTGTTCATTTGTTCCTGAATTGTTTGAAGCTTCACTGCAAACTGGTGCATGTCAGTTGACTGGGTTTTGACACACTCAGATACAAACGTCACTTTGGTGCACTGTCTGAAACAAAATATAGTATATTATAATAAAATGCTTAAAATAATTTGGCAATTTTTTGTTAAAAAAAAATAATATATATACTGTTATACATATTCTAAGTTCAAAGCTTATGAGATGGATGGTTTAGTTTGGCCATTTCGAAACAATATGTGGCGTGTCGTGGGAAAACCGGGCTTAATACATGTGCGTAAAGTGTCATCCCGGATCAGCCTGTGCGGATTACGGGGATGGCACTTTCCGCCTATAGTGGATTTATATTTAGAAGAGACTTCCTTGAAACAGAAAATACCATAAAAGCTTAAAGAGCCGTCCAGGATTAGCCTGTCCCGGACTCAAGCTATTGAGCGGTTACCATTTTTCTATTTTAAGTACCAGTTACATTGACCCACCCACCCCATATGCAATTCCAAGCAAGGTCTCGATATAAAGTATCTATGTATAAAGTTTCATAAAAATATCTCAATGCGTTCTCAAGTTATTGAGCGGAAACCGTTTTTCTATTTTAGTAACAGTGACCATGACCGTTGACCCTAAACACAATCGCAAGTGAGGTCTCGATATAAGGTATATATGTATTAAGTTTTATTAAAATATCTCAGTGCGTTCTCAAGTTATTGAGCGGAAACTGTTTATTCTATTTTTAGTAACAGTGACCTTGACCCCACCCACCCCATATGTAACCCCAAGTGAGGTATCGCTATAAGATATCTATGTTTGAAGTTTCATTACAATAGCTCAATCTGTTCTCGAGTTAGAGAGCGGAAACAAAAAGTTGAGAAACCAGCTTACCAAAAAACTTTAACCTGTCCATATAGCTTATATGTAACATTTCTCAGTGTAAAAAGGCCCATAATTTTGACAAATTTCTAACTAGTGTTACCAATCTTGGCCTATAGGTTCATTTTAATGTAGGGAATAAATGTTTTAATTTTTAATGAAATCCCTCAAGCCATTCCTGAGAAACAAGCTTACCAAAAAACTTTAACCTAGCACGGATGCCGACGCCGACGCGAGTAGAATAGCTTGCATTTTCTCCGAAAAGTTGAGCTAAAAAGGCCCCGACCACTGGCGCCCAAGTTTTTTAACAAATCAAAATAATTCAATTATTTTGGTAGAGAACTTCGTGAGGAACATTTCTGTAAAATCACTGCAAAAGTCAACCAGTGGTTTCTAACATAAAGATCTTCAAAATTTTAAATATAATCCTATTAGGCAAATGGCCCGCCCGCTGGCGGCCATTTTTTTAAGGACCTAAACCATTTGAGCAACTTTGGTAGAAAAACAACCAAGGAACATTTCTGTCAAAGAAGTTTGAAATCCAACAAGTGGTTTCTGACAAAAAGTTTTTCAAATTTTTCAATAAAAACATGTAACATAAAAATGCCATGCCTACGTAGTTTTTACGACAGACCTTACTTATTTGAGAAACTTTGTAGAGAACCTCCCAAGGAAGAGTGCATGAATTATTTCTAAATGCATCCAATAATTTCAGACAAAGATTTTCAATACAGCCATTTAAGAAAAAAATGGCCCGCACCCTGGTGGCCATGTTGTTTTTCAACTGAGCATCAACATTCTAGAAATTTTGATAGAGGACCACCCAAGGAACATTTCTCTAAATTATATGAAAATTCACCCAGAGGTTGAGGCCGAGATATCATTTAAAGATTTTTCTATTTAACGCTCTGGTGGCCATTTTTGTTCCACGGACTGGAACAATTGGAGTGACTTTGATAGAGGACAATCCAAGAAACATTTGTGTGAAGTTTCAGCAAAGTTGGCCAACTGGTTTTGGAGGAGATGTCGTTTAAAGGAAAAACCTACGGACGCACACACACACACAATGGACGAACCGCCATGGCATAAGCTCGCTGGCCTTCAGCCAGTTTAGCTTAAAATGAATATGCCAGCATTGGAATAAAGGTTACCGTGTTTGCAAAATAGTTAAGAAAAGGCAATAATGGAATTTCAAAGATTGAGCATGACTGTATTTTAGTAGTTTAACATTTCTATATCGGATACAATAGTTTCACACTCAACCCTAGATGTGTAACTGATATCAAGAAGAGTGGTATTGAAGTTAATCTCAAACTGTCCTAACCTTGATACGTATTTATCTTATAAAATATTAACATTTCTTTAGTCAGTTTACCTGTTAAACATTGGTATCCAGGTAAAAACGGAAGTTTACAACTGCACCATTTCTGTTATATATAAGTATATGGGGTTCTCAAGCCGAAAGTTATGTTATTGTCCTCAACTTTATTGTTGTTTATATTAATAAACAGACTAAATCAGGTTAGTTTAAAAAGTAAATTGTCTAATAAAAAAGATTATTGTTATCTTAACAATAATTTTAACAAAAATGTCATAAGATACCTGTGATTAAATAGAATACAATTTGAGCAGCACAGCTGTCCATGATCTTCACAGAACATTTTCAATTTTTTCTCTCTGTGAACTTCGCATTTCAACAGAAAATCCTCCACCTTCTTTGAAACAGGCCACTTGTTCATATCTCCCCTTCCATAAAGGGAATGTTTTTTAAACAACTGACTATGATGATGAATACATTTTCCACAATAAAACTTTGAACATGTTTCACAGTAAAATTCTGCGAGTGCTTCAACAGACTGCTCTTCGCAGGCTGAACAACAAAAATCTTTAAATTCTTCTGACCCTTTAGCAACAGAAGACATAGAAAATGTCGCCATTTTGCTTATTGACTCAGCAAACAAAACTTGACAACTTAAATCAAATGGAAATATTAATGTTACAATATCTCTGTTTAAATAAATAAATATTCCAGAAAGCACACATTAAATGTAGTGGCAATTACAGTCAAGCGATAAAAACTTCAAACTGAACAGAAACCAAGATAACCTTCAAATGACGCTCAGTGGTCTGATACATGTACCAGTAAACAGTGTAACTATGTAAACTGTCACGTGAGTATTAGGTCACGTGAGTATTGGATTATTTAACTGCGACAAAGGTTGTAGCTGAATCAGGTTACATTGAACAAGTGCTTATCACACAGACCAAATGCAGTTGGTTTAAACGTGTACTGATTAATGTCTATAGAATGTTTATCATATAAGAAATTTCCCACACCGACTATTTTATCACAGTTGTCATTTCCTATTGCCTAAACAGCAAACTAATTTGATTTTTTTTCTTTTTAGTCATGTTTAAAACAATTTCCCTGTTTAATTCTTGTCATATGATGCCATCTCCAATAATTAAAACCATAGGGAGACAACTCCTGTCCTAAAAGACTTTAATTTTCTGACCCACATTGAGGATACACTGTCAGTATCAAATGTGGGTTCCAACTGATGCTGTGAAGACTCACAATCAAATTTAAAATACAAAGTGAGGCAGCAACTGTTTTAAAAAATATTTGTTTATATTTACCTTTTTGCATAGTTTTTCTGTAAAGATCAACTTCATTGGAAAGCATCTGAACATATATGCCCATTCTTTTTCGTTGTCGCTGTCTAAGATCACTTTTGAACTAGATTTCTTGCAATAAGTATGCAGTGGGAAAATTGAATGCCAATAGAATTTGGCAAATTTTCTATTTTTAGGGAATGCAAACTTACAACAATGGTTTAATGTATACCAACAACTGTTGGATACTTTGGGGGATTAAAATGTACATGATTGTTTACATAAGCGGTTAAAATAAAGTTATAATCATATCTTCGACATACACTCTAGAACTGAACATAATTATGAACATATTTTCTCATTGTATGTCAAGATCAGAATATTATATTTGTTCTCAGAATTAATCTACTGTTTTGTTTAGCCTTGCAGCACGCTCTATAAATAACAATTGATTCCAGCGAGTTCTACACACTCACGATCATTCTAAAAATAGCACGCGTTTAGCTGCCTGTGTATAGCTGTTATAATATACATCATTAATTTGCGTCCAGAGAATCATAAGAGTGAATATTTCAATAAATGGGGAATTTATGTTTATAAACTTACTGTGCGTGTTAATTTAAAATTTAATGGCGGTTGTGTTTTGTTAAGAATTAAATAAAATTGCACACTACTCCAGTTAATGTTTATCAACTACCAATTATACACAGAAGCCCTTGATACATCATATTCCTACCGAATGTAATGTTAAAGCGCCATAGACTAATGAAATTTTATGTTTGCTTTATCTAAAATGGAATTCATCATTATTTCAAATGCGATGAATGTTCACTGAAGATTGCTTTTCATAAGGATACACAGTATATATGATTAACTGACTTAGAAATGTGTATGTATTATGCATAGATAACTTCCAAGATGAAGGTAGGGTATATTACTTAAGAATAACTATACGTGTCTGATAGAGAATTATATTCGTACATTGTTAATTTGTTAAATTTGGCTGACAAATTTATAAAAATAATGATGTTAGCGTAAATTATTTAGGTTACTCATGTATCACAGGTGAAAACATGGGGCGTTATGATCAGTTTATTCACAGTACCAATATGAATAATTATTGAATTTATCACACATTAATTTTGGGATACGAGTAGTTTTCTTATGGTGCACAGAAAATCTGAAGTCGCCTTGTCTAGGTGGGGACCAAAAAATCCGGGGTCTGAGAAGCCACGAAACCGATCATCTTGGCCCTCATTTATTAAGTTTAGGGTAAAATCATATCTCATTTTTAATGTCAACGAGGATTGTCTTTTTTAAAAGACATTTCTTGTTTCAAGTTTTTCAATTTCCTTGAAGTGTTTCAGAGAACAAGTTTAAAGCAAAATGTTCACAATAAATGACAAATCTAACATGTAACATGCAGCATTTTTCAACAGACAAAGAAAAATATTCACCGCTGTTAAACTACCAATAAACAAGGCAAAACTAGTTTGGAAACTGTTAAATATAGATTGCATCGTAATTACAAAAACAATTGTGTTAGGTCATGTTACAATTGAAATAATTTTTGTATTATCGTTGTTTATCGGTTAATAAATACTAACAGCCTTGTGGTTTAATTCATACGCATCAGAACACAAAATGGCTGTTTATTAGCCGATAAACAACTCTAAATGCAAAATTATTTCTTACTTAACAACAGACGCTGGAGCATGACTGACCACAATATCTCTCAGTTCGAGATCAGGTGAGCGGAAAATCTGTTAGGTGCAACCACACTACATTTAGGCAGCGTGTCACTGCTTTAGCGACTGTTGTTGTTGATCTCCATGTCATCTTACCTTGGCAAGACCTCAGGCTGCAATCCTCAACTGGATAACTATCGCAACCAAGGTCACTTCTGTCGGTACAGGTCCTGTGTCCGGCTCGATTTCCATTCCAGCTGTTTATTCCCTGGCTGACCAATCTATTTTCTGTAATAACTGCCAGGCCCATCTGTTCGGGTATGTGTGTAAATACAACTAAATAATATTGGCACTCATGTGGATGTTGTGTTAATAATTATAAGTGAAGACTTCATCAAGCTTTATATTAACAAGAGCTGTCTCAGGACAGCGCGTTCGACTATTCAACCGCTTTGTCAGAGTTATCAGCCTTTATCACTACAAAACAAGAGGCACACTTCTCCTAAAATGCTGGTCACAGATATGTGCCTTGGTCAGTGACCTTATATAATGACCTTGAAGACATGTGTGATCTTTTAGTTGAATATCTGTAGCAGATATAGAGATAATCCTACTAAACTGTAGGTCAGAGCTATGGGCCTTGGTCAGTGACCTTATACCATGACCCTGAAGACATGTGTAAAGTTTCAATTGAATATCTGTAGTAGTTATCGAGATATAGAGTTGCTGCACGCGAACTTTAACCTGAATTCATAAGTACAAAAAGGGGCATATTTCTGCTAAATTATTGGTCAGAGTTATAGGCTTTGGTCGTGACCTTACATAATGACCCCGAAGACATATGAAGTCGCAATGGTGTAGTGGATATGGTGTGCGCCTTGCGACCGGAGGTCCCGGATTCGATCCCCACTCAGGGAGCGTTCTCAAGATCTTTCCAAAGATATCAAGTACTGGTTCTTCCCAGGAAACTTGATAGGTTTTTAAACAGACATAAATACTGTTTGCATAAACATTTACCACACTACTTAAAAATGTTTATATTGCACATGTATCTATTACCCGTAATAGTCTACATTTGATGTTACTCTGTATGTATGTCAAGACCATATAGAGTTCATATGCTGACAGTAAATGCATTTAAACATTTGAGTTTTATAACACTAAACTAAGCTACCAGGCCTGTTGAACAGTTGGCCTGATACTGGGAGGATCATGTCCAAAGCCTCTTCCTGGGTCTCCACAGCCTGGTAATGACATACTGGAAGATAAGGTGAACAAATAAATCAATGAATATATACAAACACACAATTTTTTACAACTATATTTAAATAATAATGCTATGGTTGTTATATTTTTTGCTGTATGATTTTGTTTTATGCTTGTCTTTTTCTTTCGGAACACCCCATGTATATGGACATATATGTTACGTGAATTCTGAATACAATTAGAATTTTGTTATTTTTCAAAATTGTACATTACATTCATATCGATTTAATGTCTACTACTAATGTTCCTTCGCCTGCAAATGTGTCATTGATGACCAGTGTTATATTATTAAAAGTAGTTTTGTCAATTGGAATTTGTCAATTGTTTGAAGAAACAAGGCCATCACATTTAGCAATGCTTTGTTATTAATTATTCGCAATTCTAACATGACACTCATTAATTTTTCTGTAGACAAAGAACAAAATTATAGTTGTCAAAGTTCCCAATAAACAACACCAAAAGTAGTCCCGATTCTGAGCGGAGCATAGTTAAATAGAGTTCTCATTACAATTGCAAAAATATTTTTCAAATCATGTTTGAATCAAAATACTTTTCGCATGTTCGTTGTTGACTAACCAATTAATTGCACATGTATTTATTACCCGTAATAGTCTACATTTGATGTTACTCTGTATGTATGTCAAGACCATATAGAGTTCATATGCTGACAGTAAATGCATTTAAACATTTGAGTTTTATAACACTAAACTAAGCTACCAGGCCTGTTGAACAGTTGGCCTGATACTGGGAAGATCATGTCCAAAGCCTCTTCCTGGGTCTCCACAGCCTGGTAATGACATACTGGAAGATAAGGTGAACAAATAAATCAATGAGTATATACAAACACACAATTTTTTAAAACTATATTTAAATAATAATGCTATGGTGGTTATGTTTTTTGCTGTATGATTTTGTTTTATGCTTGTCTTTTTCTTTCGGAACACCCCATGTATATGGACATATATGTTACGTGAATTCTGAATACAATTAGAATTTTGTTATTTTTCAAAATTGTACATTACATTCATATCGATTTAATGTCTACTACTAATGTTCCTTCGCCTGCAAATGTGTCATTGATGACCAGTGTTATATTATTAAAAGTAGTTTTGTCAATTGGAATTTGTCAATTGTTTGAAGAAACAAGGCCATCACATTTAGCAATGCTTTGTTATTAATTATTCGCAATTCTAACATGAGACTCATTAATTTTTCTGTAGACAAAGAACAAAATTATAGTTGTCAAAGTTCCCAATAAACAACACCAAAGGTAGTCCCGATTCTGAGCGGAGCATAGTAAAATAGAGTTCTCATTACAATTGCAAAAATATTTTTCAAATCATGTTTGAATCAAAATACTTTTCGCATGTTCGTTGTTGACTAACCAATTAACAATTCTTTGTTGTTCCGATGTGTGGCTATTAAACCACTCGGGATAACGACCTCGTGGTTTAATTGGAGATGGGCTCTGCTTTGTTAGGGTCTACAAAATTCACAGATTGGAGCAATGTCTGGAATATATCTGTTCTCTGCTTTGTCTGTATGCATACAAATCATTTTGCAAAAGGTGAATTCTCCTTTTATAGTGTACTATCTGCTAATGTATTCTCTTATTCTGTGAAGTAAGTTGAGGTATCACAAAATAGTTTTAGTCCTGACAAAAAAATCAACAAAGGGTAGTATTCAAAATTGTTGTGCAATTATGAGTTATGGTTCTTGTAAGCTTTACTTACACCTGCTATCGTAAATCATTCTGTGCAGAATAAACAAAATGCCTTTTATCATTTTTTAATTATGCTTTGCGCACTCATAAATAAAAGGAAAATAATTCAATTACCTTACAAGTCAGGTTCTTGCATGCAACACACCATATGGTGATGGTGATCATTTCTGCCAATTTAACTGAAAATCCCAGCATGCATGACAATATTATGCTCTTGACAATTATTTGACCTTTGACCTTAATTAGTGACCTTGAAGTTTGAGCTACAGACCTGGTTCTTAAACGCCACGTGCCGTCTCATAATGATCATCACTTCTGCAAAGTAATTTTAAAATTCTTCCATGCCGGGCAAAATTATACTTTGACCAAAGGACCTGGTTGTTGCATGCCACATACTGTCTCATTATGCTTATCAAGTCATTTGAAAATTCTTCCATGCTGAACACAATTATGCTGCAACCGAGTCCATGGCATTAATTCTTTTATTTGACCTTTGACCTTTAAATGTGACCATGACCTTGGCCCTAGTTGTTGCGCATGACACACCGTCTTATAATGGTGATCACTTCTGCTAATTTATTTGAAAATCCTATAAAGTTATTGTCTGGACAAGAATCTTAACATATGTACATTAACTTGATCTTTGAACTTTAAGTGCGACCTTGACCTTGGACCAAGGCATCTGATATTTTGCATGCCACACACCGGCGCATAATACTTATCACTTATACCTAGTTATTTGAAAATCTTTCCCTGCTGGACAACAATATGCTCCGGACAGGGTCTATGGCTTAATTTCTTGTATCTGACACTGGACCTAAAAGTGTGACCTTGACATTGGACGAAGGGACCTGGTTTTTGCGTGCGACACACCATCTCACTGCTTAGCACTTCAGCCAAGTTATTTGAAAACCCTTCTCTGCTGGACAAAATTATGCTCCGACAGTATCTATGGCTTAAATTCTTATATTTGACCTTTGACCTTTAAGTGAGACTTGACCTTGGACCTAGGGAACTGGTTCTTGTGCACGACAAACCGTCGCACCATGCTTAACACTTGGGCTAATTTATTTCAAATTCTTTCCATGCTGGACTATATTATGCTCCGGACAGTGTCTATGGCTTAAATTCTTATATTTGACCTTTGACCTTTAAGTGTGACCTGGAACTTGGACATAGGGACCTGGTTCTTGCGAGTGACACACCATCTCATTATGTTTAACATTTCTAAGTTATTTGAAAATCCTCCAATGCTGGACAAAGTTGTTGGTCGGACAAGAATCTGAACATACATACACACGTACCTATGTACGTACCCATGGACAGGGTAAACACTATTAGCCTAGCCATCATTGATGGTGGGGGCATAAAAAAGCTGAACATGATTCTAAAGCAATTATATTTATCACTTGTCAAACAAGATTTTTTCTTTGCGTCAGTAACTCCGCAGCATATCTATGAATGTGAAAAGCAGTAAATGTTCTATTGCACGAAGTTAGTGAAGGAAATTATGTTACATAAATATCTATTTAACCATCTAAAAGGCACTATACATTATACCATTTTAATATATTGTTTAATTATCAGAGAGTCTGTATTATCAGAACAGCAATGCTTTCATGCTAGCAATACATAAGCTTTCTTTTTCAGTAATAATACACACATCATCTTGTAAGACTGCACCAATCATCGCTGCAATAACAAAGAAATGTCATAGAATAACAAAAACAGATACACTGGTTTAGCTATAATAACTTGAAAATGAATTTGCTGGATTATTGGGCCATGCCACTGAAATTGATTGATTCTTAATATTATATACACCATAACAGGGTTAGGGTCTGCCTAAATCATATTTATGACGGATGTTGTCATGCAATAAAGAAAGACCCGATACAACACATCATTCTCTAAATTACTGAGTTTGTCAACACACAAAAAACATCTAAATCATTTAAGAATTTAACAGTATTTTTTCTGCATTTCATTGGTGTATAAACTGTCGGGAAAATATGGGACCAACTGAAGACGCTCACTAAAACCATGGGATCTGATGAATGTGAAGTTAACGGAGGCTTACATGTGGGATGAGCACGCCTCAAAAGCAAATGAAGTAAACACACTAAATATGTCAGCGTGTTTTCTTAGATTGGTCAGGATTAACATAGCAGTATTTTGTGAAATTTGATTTTCAACTACTTGTCGGTTTTAGAAACCTTAACCAGAGCATTATGCTGATGCCGACAAATGGGTGAGTAGTATAGCTCAAAATATTCAGTGAATAATTGAGCTAATAATGGTGAAGGAAATGCGTAAAAACGTTAAAGGCAGACATATTTGTGCAAGTTTTGTAATATTTTTTTTAAACTAACAATTTTATTACAAATTGTGTAAGTGTTGGATTAGGAGTGCTGTTCAGTGTATATACAGTATGAAGTTTCACTACAATAGCTCAATTTTAATTGGTATTATGGTGTGGAAAACATATTTCTTTTTTTATAACAGTGACCTGGGCTCCACCATCGTCAATTGCAATCCACAGCGAGGTCTCGATATAACATATCTATATCTGAAGTTCCATAACTATATCTCAATACATATGCAAGTAATAATCAGAAACTATTAGTTCTATTTGTAGTAACAGTCACACTGAAAACACCCCAAAAATAATAATCCCAAACGAGCTCTGTATATCAGATTTCTACATACACAGTGTTTCTTGTTTTTTTTTAACACTGTCGGGGGAAAGGTGGCGGGGCCCATCAAGAGGGGAATTAAAAGGTAAAAGGGGAATTTTCGAGAATCTGGTAAAACCATTTTTATAATATTATATAATATTATACTATGTAAAATAAACATGCGTAAATTGTTATCATTACATAAATTGTTTAATTTACTGACACCGATCGGTTTGTACTTCTCCATGATCAAATCATGTCTGGTTACTATAGAGACTGATAATAGCAGCAGCATGTAATCCTCATGGAAAACGTGTATTTGCTGCATAATAATTTTATGCGCTGTGCAGCATTCATAATGATATAAAATATTTATATGAAATATATCTAAACATCGTAGTAAAAGTTGTTAGTTTGCTTAACTGACGTCCTGTAGTTAATTTTAAATTACAAAGTGATCATATTGTATTACATTATATTTTAACTTTAGTTCAACAAAACTAGTATACCAGACATAGAAATTAAAATTTTATTAAGATTAAGGGATGGAAACTTTGTAGTTTATATTAATAATTAAAATGCACAATTTCGGACATACCTTATATTTCGGATACACATAATTTGGATACAGAATGGGTGCTTTATTGTACTTATTGAATTGCATTATCTTTAAAGTTTCGTGAAGTTAAAACACACAAAAGACATAGACATGAACATTTATTGAAGTTTGAGGCATGAAAACTTTGAAGATAATAGTTATACTTTAAAACAGGCATTTTCAGACATACACCATTTTTTCGAATACATAAAATTCTGATACACCATGAGCGTGATCGGTGGACCTCAGGACCAATTGACTTCCTATCAAAATAGGATCCCTGCATATCAGTAGATATGTCGGAATCTGCTAGTAGCAGTGCCGAATGGACGCATCACGCAAGCAATTGTGCTAGGATGTTACTAAAGCGGTGTTATCATACCGCGAAACAGATCTATATGGGGTCAACCGCGAACACATACCCCGTGAATACTTAGCTAGGAATTTCATAAAGGGGGTGTCTTAAATGAGCGATAATCATCAGCACAAGAGGCACCACAGTACCACATTTAAGAAATTTAAACATGTATGTGTATGCATGCTTGAGATCAGCTGGAAGCACATGTGCTCCCCCACCCCCTCATCTGTGCCTTAGGCGTTGGTCTTGTGGTCCTGGATAAGTAAAATTGATCAGTTTAGGGGCACCACATATTTTCACAATCTGCCTTTTCCTATTCAAATTTAATGTTAAAGGCATATACAACACATAAGCTTTGGTTGAGGCTGGGGAGGGGGGTGCGTCCTGTGCCCCCCCCCCCCTGCATGGTGAACCTCTGTCATGTGGTACCACACAGCAGCAGCCACAATGTTGAGCACCACTCAAAGGTGCAACATTTCTGTTTATCAACTTAAAATATATCAGGGTCATTTATAAAGACAAGATTAGTTACAATTTTCACTAGTTTTTCACACCACACATGCTTCAGTTGATGTGTATTTGTAAATTTCAAAAGTAAAATCCCTGTATAATTATATAATATATAATAGTGACTTAGTTCACTGACTGCAGAACAAGAGGCCAGGGATTCCAACAGAGGACTTCCACATACAACAAAACATCGCGCCTGAACACACAGCCACCAACACCCAGCTTGAGAGCAGAGTTATCGAGTTCCAGATGATGGCGTATGCACCGTATTTGATGACATTGACCTTGCACGATTCAATGTCACAATATTCCCTCACATCAAATGGAATCTTAAAGGCCAGCTGTTCTAGACTCTGAAAGAACTGCAGGCAGAGACAAGCTCCATTATTCAGCAAAATCCACCTGACTGGTACCGTTACGTAATTCACAGGAATTCAGTGGAATGATAGACACAAGCGTTGCATGGTGTCCTAGACAATACTTTGAGAAATGCTACCGATGTGAGAAGGAACAGTGTGTGATGTCATAAAGTTGTGAATTGTACAATAAAGTGCACTAGTGGAGATGAAGAATCATTGTCCAGCTGTAGTACTTTCAACAGTTAAAGTAATAGGTTACACTACATATAGTTTTTCGGCATAGCTGTTTAGCCCAACTTTTGACTTCTCTCAACATCCAATCAAACGTTGTGAAAATTTCCCGCCAGTAGTCCCAAATGAATAAATCCTAACACTATATCGGCTGATTTAACAAAAATCCCACTGCACTGGTCATAAAAGCGTCGGTGCATCATCCCATAAAACATAGAGCACAGATCCATAACAGGTTTTGAATACTGATGGAAAATTCAATAATGGAATAATACATTTTGCACAAAATGAAAGCTTTCGTAAAAAAGAAACGCTATTGCAATATTTTACACGTTATTTACATGATAATGAGCAATAAATGTGTTG
Source organism: Congeria kusceri (assembly GCA_027627225.1). NCBI lineage: Eukaryota > Metazoa > Mollusca > Bivalvia > Myida > Dreissenidae > Congeria > Congeria kusceri. Next base: position 1,004,703 of record CM051039.1, read on the forward strand.
CTTTGCAACGATGTAAATGAATACACCTTTTTTAAATTTGAGTGTTTTCTTTTATATTCATACACAATAGGTACAGCGACTCTTCACATAGCAAGCGTATCTAAGACAATCCGCCCACCACATGGATCACACCGTAGAACCGGCTCCTGCTCATTGAATGAACCAATGTTCAGCCAAAGCAACAAAACAAAGACAGAAGTTATATATACCTTGGCGTCTTATTGTAGTTTCCATATGTGTGCAGTACGTATCTGCAAAGCGTCCGCAGGCAATCACTCAGTAAGTAATTTTATGCCGATGTGAACCACATGGTACCTAACTTGTATATAACTTGTTTAACAAAGGGCTGTTATATATAAAACATTGGGAAATTAGAAACCTGGATGACTCTACCTAAAACTAACAAAGTACAATAAAAGTAATAACAGGTAATCTTTAAATGAATCATTGATGATGCTGTATATATTATTTTTGGATGCTTTATAATGTTTAAAATCCACCACATGTGAATGGCTTCATATACTGGCATAAATACTTGCAGCCAACGTAATTAAAATGTTTAAAAGTTTCTTACCCAGACATTGTCACTATTTGAAAATAAGAAGAAACCTAAAATATTCTACGTTTTTTTGCGGATTCATGGAAAAGCGCGTCCATATAATGATTTATGGGGATACAGATACGGATGCTGATACGTGAATATGGAAAAGCGGCCTTAAGAACGTTGTACTTTTACTTTTATTACATCTGAGTTAAATTTTAAATTCGTGTCAAATCAATGTTTAACCCAACTTTTGACCTTCCTGAATATCCAATCAAATGTTGTGAAAATTTCCCGCCAGTAGTCCCCAATGAATTAAACATAACTTTCCATCAGCTAATTTACAATAAATTCCCACTACACTAGTCATAAACACATAGGTGCAACATCCCAAAAACAGAGCAGATGAATTTGTAACAGGTTTGGAATACTTATGGCAAATTCAACAAGAGATGTTTGTAAAACATGTATGCCCCCACCCCCGACTTGCAGCCAAGTTTTCAATATGTGCTATTGCTAAGAGAGTTTTTCAAATATTGTATGTGCACATACACACATGGGGAGAAAATTAAAGTTGACGCGTTAGAAAGTAAATATAAAGCTGAAAGAAAGATAGAGTATAATTATGGATTTATATTTACAGTCTATTATATAAGGATACCTGTTTTCTGTTTGATTTAAACATCAAATAGGCCAAAACATCTTCAGATATCCTACAGAAACAAAATGGTTTACGGAGGCAACAGTTTTCATGTTAAAAGCCCCTGTGACCTTGACCTTTGACCTGTTGACCTCAACATTAATAGGTGTCTTCCTTTCCTCTTGAGTAACCAGCATACCAACTTGGATGTTCGTAGGTCAAAGCGTATTCTACATATCATGCGGAAAAGAAATGGTCTACAGAGGAAACAGTTTTCATGTTACAAGCCTCTGTCACCTAGACCTTTAACCTGTTGACCTCAAAATTGATAGGCGTCTTTCTTTCCCCCCAAGTAACCAGCATAACTTAAATGATCGTAGATTAAAGTGTTCTCTAGATATTGTTTGGAAACGAATTTCATGTTACAAGCCCCTGTGACCTTGACCTTTGACCTGTTGACCTCAAAATCAATAGGCGTCTTCTTTTTCTCCCAAGTAACCAGCATACCAACTTAAATGATCGTAGGTCAAAGCGTTCTCTAGATATCGTGCGAAAACGAAATGGTCTACGGACAGACCGACCGACATTCGACTGACAGACGGACAGGTGCAAAGCAATATACCCCCACTTCATCGAAGGGGGGCATAATAAGGGAATAAAGGTTCGCACAAAATTTGAGCTTTTGTTTATGCATAACGCTTTTGAAATGATTTTACGAGACATTTGACATGTTAAAAAGCAATAAATTTTGCAACGAAGTAACTAACACAAGTTTTACAGTTGAGTGTTTTCTTATATATTCGTACACAATAAACACAGCGATTCTCTTAATATCAGTTCTCTCACCAGAGGGATAGTCTATATTGAGGGCGAAATGATCATACGCTCGCTTGCCTGCAGGTCAGTGTCGGGTCAAACTGACAGCGGACAGTTGAAAAGGCGAGATTTAAAATATCGTTGTCGACATACATGTATTCTTTACACCTCAACAAGATTTATCTAGCATAAATAGTTTAACATATTTAGGCGCGTGCATACTTCAAACAGAATGTACTAGTTAATAAAGTTTCTTGCTGTGTATGTTCCGGCTTGTCGATGTATATATTACCGTTTATGCCTCATGTTTTGTGTTGCTTAATTTGACCCCAGTGGTATAATTTGAACAATCTTCGAAGAGGACCACTATGCAATGTTACATACCAAATATGAAACCTCTAGGCCTTGCCTTTTCAAAGAAGAATTTTAAAGTCATTTTGCTATTTAAGTCTATATAAACCATGTGACCCTGGGGTGTGGTCATTTTTTACCCATGGGGCATAATTTGAAAAATATTTGTAGAGAACCACTATAGGATGTTACATACTAAATACGAAACCTCTGGGCCTTGTGGTTTCCGAGGAGAAAGACATTTTGCTATTTAAGTTTATATAAACCATGTGACCCTCGGACGTGCCAGTTTTGACCCCAGGGGCATCATTTGAACAATCTTTGTAGAGGACCACTATACCAAGTCACAAACCACATAAGAAACCTCTGGGCTGTGCGGTTTCTGAGGAGAAGATCTTAAAAGTCATTTTGCTATTTAAGTCTATATAAATCATGTGACCCCCGGTATTTGTAGAGGACCACTATAGGATGTTACATACCAAATATGAAACCTCTGGGCCTTGTGGTGTCAGAGAAGATTTTAAAAGTCATTTTGCTATATATTCTATACATACAACAATGTGACCCCCGGGGCGTGGCCCGTTTTGACCCCAGGGACATAATTTGAACAAACTTTGTAAAGGACCACTATAGGATGTTACATTCCAAATATGAAACTTCTGGGCCTTGCAGTTTCAAAAGATTTTTTAAGTCATTTTGCTATATATTCTATACAAACCATGTGACCCCCGGGACGCGGCCAGTTCTGACCCCAAGGGCATCATTTGAACAATCTTTGTAGAGAACCACTATAGGATGTTACTTACCAAATACGAAACCGCTGGGCCTTGTGGTTTCAGAGAAGAATGTTTAAGTCATTTTGCTATATATTCTATACATACAACAATGTGATCCCCAGGGCGTGGCCCGTTTTGAAACCAGGGGCATAATTTGAACAATCTTTGTAGAGGACCACTATAGGATGTTACATACCAAATATGAAACCTCTGGACCCTGCGGTTTCAGAGAAGAGTTTTCAAGTTTACACTTTTACAATCTATTTTTAGATATGGTGACCTACATATGCAGCGGACTATAACAATTTGAACAACTTTGAACGAGGGTCACCCAATGATAATTCCTGTGAAGTTTTGGTGAAAAAGGAGGAGATGTTGTTTGAATGAAAAGTTGATGACGGACGCACGCACGGACGACGGGCAATCACAAAAGCTCAAAATGAGCACTTTGTGCTCAGGTGAGCTAAAAAGAGCATATATAATTTATATAATGGTGTGTCAGGAGGCGTAATCTACCAGTATTGTTTACTATTTGAGTGTTGTATGCCATTCAATCTAGACTTAGTTATATTGCTGTGAATATTTATGCTGAAGTTTAATTTAAATTCTTTATTTGCAAAATTACCACTGATGCAGATTATTTTTAAAAAATATATTTCTTGTTTGCTTTACAGCATCATGAATTATATACCTATTCAATCCTAAACAAATACTAGAACTCCGCGAGTCGAATGTGTCGCCTGACGCCGGATAGCTTATGTGAATCCAAATGAAGAAGCACTTAAGGTATGAGGTGCAGAGTAACGCTTCTTATGCACTGCACTTCCCCTCAATGAGATCTATCTACCTATGAACTTTCAGGTTGATAGCTTTAATAATCTAAGAGTTATGTTCCGGACAAGCGAAAGGGGACGCCGCCGCCGCCGACGACAACTTAAGTAATCCCTATATGTTGCCTAGTCAGGCGACACAAAAACTGGTTGCACGTTCATTTTATTAAAGACCACTTTAAACCTCTAAAAGTTGGATCAATTAACAACAACACTCATGCACAACCACCCACAACATCAGACCATCAACAGTAGTAGCAGCAACAACAACAACAGCCCCAACAGTAACAACACAAGTAGAGCTGCAATGATTTAGCCATGGCCCGATTTGATTTGATTTCGATTTTAAATATCATTTACTTGAATATTTTGATTGGATTCATTTTTCCTTTATACAGCTCGTTTTTGAGTATTCATGAGTCATAGCGTGCAATAAAGATATGATATTTATTATTATTACATACTAGGGATGGGACCGAATACTCGAATATTTGAATATCAGATAATATTCTAATATAAAAAACGAATACGAATATTCAATTTTCACATTGGTTTAAAGAACAAATTTTTTTTTTTTTAAATGTTTTTTTTTCTAGTTTGATTGCAAAGTTAACATGAATTCCAGTCGCAATTCCTGCCTAGCAAGTGGGCGGGGGCAGTGTAACGTTTTTACAACACATGCCAAACATGTCCAATTAACGACAATAGATAATTGGCAGGGGGCCACGTCTTTACAAGGGCAGCGATTTAACGGTTTGTAGGAGGCGCGAATATGACGCATTGTATCCACAAATGTTGTGATAATGGTTTAACAGTTTGCACAAGGCGTACATTGTTGTTTATTATCCTTAAGTGACATCTATATCTATTTTCTATGATCACGAGATTATTCTCTATTAAACGATCTGTTTATCTTCTGTTATTCTATAATATATTGTCGGAATTCAGGCCCAGATTTATTGGGGAGCACAGAAGGCACGTGCCTCCCCAGTAACCCCAAAGCATATGTAATATATATATGTCAATCATGATATTTTAAATTTTGAAAAGAAAAAGGAAGAAATGTGTGGTGCCGCTAAATTGATCATTATCGCTTATCCAATACCAACGCATAAGGCACAGATTCAAAAGGAGGGGGCACAAGGGGCATGAGCTTCCAGCTGGACACAAATCATTTGCTATGTTTTAACTTCTTAACTTGTAATGTAAAACAAGGCCCTAGGTGGTGCCCCTAAACTAATCGTTATCACTTAACTTAGACAACAGCATTGGGCAACTTGTAGACATGGTTTCACGGTGGGAAGAGGGCACATTAGGGGCACAGCAGACCCCAAAAAGATCCTTATCACGAATTAATAACACCGCTTTAGTAACAGCGCAGCACCTGTGCTCAAGTGATGTGTCAGCTATCGCTTTAAACTCATACTGGGTCAAAGCTATGGTAACAAAACTCTCAAAAGCGTGGAAAAGTCACTATAGCCCCCATTTTCATGTAACAGTTATGAATAAGTTAAACTGATTTGAAATCCAAAAGCTATTTATTTCTCAACTTATATCTTTGAAACTAACTCCCTAACTGCTTAACAGAATGCACTTTAAAAAAACAACGAACCCTTCTGAAGACTCATGCAAGAGGTCAAAATTGCATCAAAAATTTGATACCATATATGTAGTTTTGGTAGTTTACGAGGGTTTTCGGCGGAAAAAAGTTCATTATGCGTGGTTCCAGAGTGTGTCCCAATTCAACTTTTCAGATACATCAAAATGAAGTTGAGCCAAATTTTGAATCATAACTGCAGTTTTCAGCTTTTATGAGTTACTTTTAACTGTTTTTTAAATTGTGTGTGGTCTGGTGATGAGGAATAGGGATGCAGCAGTGCATGATGGAAGTCCACCACCAACTTCACTCACATAAGCCGGTCGGGAAGCAAACCTGGGTCGCCCAGGGTGAAAAGAGAGTATTATAGCCAGGCAGCTGCCAACTATTCCATATGAATCATTTGCCCATTTTACATTTTTGTACGGTAGAGACAGGGGCCAAGGGTCTTTAGGAAAATAAAGAGCATTTCCATTCATAGGTATAAACGGAAAAACTACACTGAATTGACTGACTCGATATAGGTGTGGGTTTGGCCAGGATATTTCCACGTATATGCATGAGAGCTTGATGGATTTGGGTTGATTCTGGATGGATGAATGAACTGATTCATGAGTGGTTGAATGAATGAAAGAGTAAATGAACGAATGGATGAACTAGTGAGTCAATTAATAACTGAATGAATGAACCGGTAAATTAATGAATGAGTAAACGAATGAATGAGTGAGTAAAGGAATGAATCAATAAGTTAGACAATGAATGAATTAATGAACAAATGAATGGACGAATGAATGAATGAGAAAATGAATAAATGAATGAAAATACGGATAAACGCACAATTGAAAAGACCCCCTCTGGCTTGTGCCTCCCAGGACAGTCATGTCTGGAACTGGCCCTGATTTATGCCTAAGGAAACATGCATAAAACGACGAAAAAATCGTTTCATTTTATTTTTAAAAGAAGCATTTTTTCTTATGCTCACAAATACACATTACTATCATGTTATACATTTCACATTTGGGTCACATTAACTGGCTGTTTTAAGTACTAATATCATAAACAAATTATATGAGACTGTACTTGATAAACTAAACGTTCATGGCATATCAGACACAGATATATCATACAAAACATTTGCGGATTTAAAGGGGTGGAAGCGAGCGGCGTTAGCTATGACGCTCACAACACGTCTGTGTGTGTGGTGTGTAGTACATTTTATAGAGGGCACCGGGATTCTCTCCCATATGGCTATCATCCCTAGAAGACTCGTTAGTTGGGTTACGGAGGATAATGCAAGATACAGCAGAACCCAGTGTGAAGCACCTTGTACACTGCATCACGGTTTAACGCCACATGCGAAAGACCAGTAGTAGGTTAGGATGTAGCGGGGACTTGAACCTGCGACCCCTGAGTTGTGAAGCCAGTGCGTTACCACTAGACCACAGATCTGCCACCACAACACGTCTGCTGTGCACTTTCAATTTGAGTTGACCGCAGCTGCTTCCGTGAGTCGTACACTAGACATGCAACTATCGTACGGCGACCTTGTGTTAAATACTTTTAATGTTAACACAAGGTCAACACATAGCTATCGCTCACCACCGGTGGTGCACTATGTATGGTGCGGTAGGCAAATTTGTAGGTAAAACGTAGGATTCCCGCATGTTTACCGCATGACCGTATGTTTGCGGCGCTTTTGCAGTCGACCAAAAAATGCACAGACGCCGTGCGAACATTTCACGTGTTTGTAATCGAGGCATAAGCCTAGTTACATTTAGACTAAGAAACGTCTACTGCGCCTGTAAACTGCCCGTAACTCCAATTTCATGCAGCTGCCTCGAGGGAGCTGTGCGATTTTATGGGCGCCGTAGCTTCTACGATTTTTTTTTCACTGAAAGTTACACACATTTTTCGAAATCGTAAGCCCGTAGCCCATAAACATTTGGTAGGTGGCACCGAATGATTTCCGTGAGAAGCTTCTGGAGACCACAGGACAGCCGTACGCAAAACTGCCCTCACCTGTCCCCGAAAGTCTATACAAACATCGCACGGAGATTGTATACAATGTAAGCAAAGACGCTATAACGCGTAGCCACATAACCTACGATGACTAAAAATTGTATGGAAAATTGTAGACGAATTTATCGTATGGCCACAGGGGCAAATGTTAACCAGGCATAAGCGAGTGATTTCGATAAGTAAGCCTTGTTAACTAATCATCAAATAATCGACATATTAAATGTTAAACAGTTTTTCTATCCAGACAATACTTGATGGTTAATAATGGGTCATACAAATAATCCAGGGTGTTTGTTCTCGAAACATTCAGTTAATCATACCACGATGATTTCTGGTTAATGTACGTATGTTAATAAAGTTTAAATGCCTTACATATGATTAACATAAACATAAAATGATGAAAAGACGTTCTTTTTAGTAATAATGGTAAATTGTCTTTCACATTAACGCATTTTTAACTTATTTCAGTTCACGTTGAAGTATCATAATCTAGCAGGGTAAACACAAAGTGGTGACAGCGTACATATTTTTACTATGGTTAACTCCTTATTTTAAACAAATATGATAATTTTTACTAGTTTGTTGTTGAAATATTTATTAAATTATGGATTTCACTACTTCATCTTGGATTTGTTTTTTAACACCTTTTGTAAAATTCCCTGAATTTTCCATGACTTTCCAAATTTCAAATTCCCTGATTTTCCCTGTTTTCCAGAGTCGGTGGCCACTTTGTCTAGCGAGGTAATAAATGTAATGTTACACATTTAAGAGTGCATGTACATCTAACAACAGACATAGTGACATAAATTAAAACAATCCGATAAAGGTCATAACCATATACATGTACTATGATTTAAAATAGAATAACAGTTAATAAGAACCATTGATGTAATTGGTATAATTGACTACTTTTTAATTACAAAGTAATTTACGGCTGTACAGCCCAAAACTCCAATACATGTCTACACATTGACTTTACAGTGGTTTGAGGGTACAAAGCACTAATAAGCGTTCCAAAGTCGACACATGTATTTATTGATTTTGTCGATATGTCTGGGTTTCCTTCAAAAGATATATGTTAATCTGTCTTCTTTCAAGTTATATTGCAAGTTACATCTGCTTATTTAAAAAAAAAAAATGATAGGAAAGATCGTACATACACACTTTAGTTTTGGAATATAAAGTAAAATTAGAGAATTTGATACTTGACTTTCATTGATTCAGTAATTAAATATAGGTCAAATACATACTAAAATATAAATGAATAATCTAAATGACAAAATGCAATAAACCGATTTTTTTTTTTTTTTATTACAGCATAAGAATAAAAGCATAACTATGAATATAATTGACTTATATATGCATCCGACCTGCTTCCAAACAGAACTTACCATATCACACTGAGGCCGATTTTGTGCGCGTAACTTAAGGTACAGTTTACGAGGTCTCTTAAGATACTAGTGTTTTGAGGTAAATAAAAAATCCGCTAAGGACACACTGAGATACGGTTACAAGAATTATAGCCTTAAGGTTGCTTTCAGGGTCTTATAAATGTTTGTTATTACATATGAACTACAAATATCAAACAAATATATCATTTTTAAAATCCCTCCATCAATGTCAAGCTACTAACTGGACAAGCAGATTTGCGATGGAATGATGGAATGACAGAGTGATTGACGGAATAATGGACAGACAAAGCAGCAGCTATATACTCCCCACAAAATTTTCGGGGCGCAAACAAAAACATGCACGCGACAAACCAACTCATCGAAGCAAGCATTTGTGTCAAGTTATTTAAAATCCTTGAAATTGCAAATGACCTCTAAGTGTGACCTTGACCTTTCAGGAACCGACCTGGTTCATGCACAAGACTCACTGGGGCAAACCATTCTGCCAAATAATTTTAACAGCCCTCTTTCCATGGCTAATTGAAATCCTGGGCCTGTATTCACCAACCAATTATTAGACTTAAGAATAAAGAATGTTCTTAAAACTCTTCTGGTCTAAAGAGGCTGTTAATTTGAATTTTACTTTCTTTTCATGAACACTAATTTTAGCATTCTTTATTTAGCATGATTTTTCATGACATAAACAACATTGGTACCCGGCATATTTGCGAACGCACACATGTTATTTCTAGATTCTATTTCTGTTCTTTATTCTTAATGGACTGGTGAATATGGGCCCTGGACAATCAGAATTGTAGCCGATTTTGGTCTTTGACCTCTGAGAGTGACTTTGACCTACCGACCTTGTTCATGTTCGAGGCAAACCATCTTAAAGGGACCTGTTCACAGATTGACGAACTGGCAATTGTTTAAATTTTGTCACCGATTCCCAAAATAAAAGAACAGTGTACACAAAGGAGCAAAATAACACTAGGGGACTAGAAATATTCTGTAAAACCAGTTTCGTTTATGAGTAATCATCAGTTGAAATCAATAAAATTATAAAGCATTTGGAATGCTAAATGATGGAATAATGTGAAGTGTTTCTGTTGTTTTCGTTGAAACTGTTGACATTACATGGAACACTTACATAAAGTAAATAATGCAGGGTGAACTATACAAGTTAAAATGGCCGAGTGATTAATGCGATAGCCTTTTAATCTGGAGATCCCTGGTTCGAACCCCAGTGGGACTGATTTTTTTTTTCTTGTCTTTTTTTTTTCTAAATACTTTTTTGTTATTATACTTGAGCTTTTTAGTTACGAGGCTTAAATCTGTCAAGTTAAGACATTTAATGGCATACTTCAAAAAATGCGAAAATCTGTGAACAAGTCCCTTGAATGAGGAAAACATTTGTGATAAATCATTTAAAAACTCTGTCAACCCATAGCCAATCCTGACATTAGACCTCTAAATGTGACCCTGAATCTTAACCTGCTGACCTGGTTCATGTGCGCCTCACATTGAGGCAAACATTTGTGCCAAGTTAATATTAAAATCCTTCTATATTGGCCAAGTCATAGCACAGAAAACAAAGTGTCACTCAACTAACACTGCAGCAACCTTAGTGTACTGTTCACATACATACGAAAGCCCGGTGGTGACTTCACGATTAAAACTTCAAAGTTCACACTTCATGATTCACACTTCATAGTTCACACTTTACGATTCATACTTTGTAGTTCACACTTCATAGTTCACTTTTCATGATTCACACTTCATAGCTCACGCATCATAGTTCGCACTTTACGATTCATAGTTCACACTTCATAATTCACACTTTATCGGTTTCATTATAGAAAGATTATCATCTAGTTACTATAATGTAAAACGTTTATGTTGTCAATAATTCATAAAATTGTAAACGTATCAATTCAAATATAACAGGAGTTCGCACAATCGTTCAATATCACATGGCCAATAAATGTAGATCTAGCTTAGACTGTACTTACTGTACAGACAATGGATCACAATTTTAACATTATTTTATCAACTGGCAGGCTGCCAAATTATATTATTAATGTAAAAAAATAACTTGTATACATATCATTTCAGGTTGTGATTTTCACTTGTTTTCATGCTGCTATTGCGGCTGGCCCACGACTACATTTTGGGAAGTGTGTTGGTTACAAAACTATGTGGAAAAGAAAAACTGAAATATGGACTTAGTGTGAAACGCTCGACGGTACTACATTTAATGTGGATTACAGACAAATATGGAATGGGAAGAAGTAAGAAGCGACGATTTATACGCTGAGAGTAATCCTGCCCTTGACATAATGTTGTTTGGCATATTGAAGGTAATGACAAACTCAACCCTTTTGGTTTTGCTATTTATGGAGGAATAGATGGTTTTAGCAGACAAATATTGTATCTTAAACTAGAAAAAAGCAACATGATCCTACATTAATAGCGAGGAAATTTTTAGAAGCTGTGAAGAATAATGGCGAGATCGTCCTGACTATTGTTCGGAGTGATCGTGAAACAGAAAATACCACAGTTGGGCAGCTGTAAATATATTTTAGACTAAGAAATGCAGATGATCATTCTACGGATAGAAGATTTATCATGGGTAAAAGTACATTAAATCAAAGAATTGAATTTTTATGAAGTATACTACGAAGGTAGTGTGTCGACTTTTTGGATAAACCACTTCAAAGACATGCAAGACTCTAGTTTGCACAACGATGGAAATCCGTTTCATTCGCAGTTTCATTCACAATGTTTGCTGTTTTGCTTTATGTCTGTCATAAGTTGTGAGCTTAAACGATTAACTACCGAGTGAAATATGTACAACATTTCATCGGGAAACATAAAAGATGGTCCATTTGGAAAATCAGAAGTAATGTTCAACATGCCTGAATTATACAGCACTTCTAGTTATTATTATCAAGTTTCTTCAGAGAAAATTTATATTTGCGTGGATCGATATACCTGCAAAGTAAACAATTGTGGATGCTTTTCTGAATTTAATCATCTGTTTAGGTTGATCAGTCCACAAACCAACAAAGAACTTGAAAATGCAGAGGATGCTTTCGACATATTCCATTTTATAATTTCAGTTATTGAACCAAATAATAAACTGCATATTAATTTCAGTATTTCTAATACATATTGAAAGGTTCCAAAAACGTATGGAACAAATCACATTATCCTTACTACAAAGTGTGTTTATAGATGGTTTGTTTTGAAGGTGATTAATATTATTGAATCATAAAGAATACAAGTTTTGCAAAAGTTTTTTTTTTTTATTAAACATCAAAACATTTTACCACCTGTTTCTTTTGCAGACAAAATCAAACCAAATTGACACCGAGTACGTTTCATGTTATCGATTGTTTAGGCTTGTGCCGTGAATTATGGAAATTTCATCTGTTTGTGTTTTGAATATATTGCACCCCTATAATACATGTATATTGTTATTATAATTATGATGATGGTCACAAAAATTACGTACAAACCTGTTATACTATAATACTCTACTCTGTTCAAACAGTCTTGTTCACAGATTTTCGCTTTTTGAAAAATAGATACCATTTGATGTCTTTACTGCAAAAACAAAAGCTGTTTCACTAACCCAAATAGATATTATATCGAGAAAAAGAGAACAAAAACTAGACATGTGTCCATAGGACACGGATGCTCCCACATTCCTCTGGTTGTGACAAAACTCTGCTGATGTCGGAAAAAATGCACCAAAAACCCAGGTGCACAAGTTCACATGCTGATGAATCTGTTTATAAAGTTTTATCAGTCTAGCAGTTATACTTTTTGATTTACACGCGACACAAATCCAAAACTGTCATTTTTTGCTAAAAGAAGGGCCATAACTCCGCTGATGTCAGAAACAAATTCACCAAAATGCCCAGGTGAACAAGCCCCGAGGCAGATGAATATGCTTATAAAGTTTCATCACTCTAGCAGTTATACCTTTTGAGTAACGTGCGACGGACGGACGGACGGACGGACGGACAGACATGGGCAAATCTATATGCCCCCGCCCCCCCCCCTCTAAAGTGGTGGCATAAAAAATACTTGTCATTGCTGGGACTCAAACCTGCGACTGCAGTGGAGTGTTAACTATGAAGTATGAAGAGCGAAGTATGATTTTTGAAGTGTAAACTATGAAGTATGAAGTGCGAACTATGAAGTGTAAAGTACGAAATGTGAAATATATTATACTATATAGTATACTGTATTGTGTATTGTGAAGTGTGAAGTGTGAACTGTGAACTGTGAAAGTCTGAAGTCACCACTTGGGCTTTCGTTCATACAGCATGAGGTTACAGAGATACGACTTTTATCATTATCACAAGTCACACTGTACATGTTTGAAATATAACTGTACTTACAATCTTCTTTTCAATTTTGACACAAGTTATGGCTTGCAAATGGAAACAGTTAAAGGGACATATTGATGGGAATTTGACAATAACATTTGTAAATAAAAGTTCATTGACAGAAAATTAAATGAAGCACTGATACAAATAATAGTCTTGATTACAGGAACAATTGACAAATGATTTAATATTATAGCTAAACAGCGTTCATCCAAGACACTTTCACGGTCATTGCAATATTAGTAGTAGCTGTAGTAAAATTAATGAATTAAATGTACATATTTTACCGTTACGGGCATGGACAACATTGACAACGCTTACATAGCACAGTGAAGCTTGCAATAAAATGAAGCAATTTTGTATAGGCACGTTCAAATCCTGCTGGAAAACGTATCTAAAATCGTTTTCTACAATTTCATCAATATATTTTTGATACTTGAAAAATATACTCTAGATAAATAGGAATATCTTGTTTTTATTATGTATCTGCATTTTTGTACAATGTGCCACTTTAAAGGAAACGTTTCATAATAACCTCATTATTGTAGTTAATAATTATTTGATAATATAGCTACAACAATGGTCATCCAAGAGACTTTTACGGGCATGGCAAAATTATTAGTAGTTGTAAATATCGATTAAATGGATGGCTGCTCCCGAACGCTGCATTGACCTTGAAATGTGGCCTTGACTTTACCCTATGGACCTAATTCATGAAAGACACGCTGACTTAATGAGACAAACATTTGTGTAAAGAGATTAAAAAACAAAAACCATTCACTGCCTATATATAAGTTTGGAGAAGCAAAAAGCCAATTACCTTTAAGTATAATCTTGACCTTTGACCTACAGTCATGGTTCATGAGCGTAACATGCTGTCTTACTGGACAGGATGCGACGGGACTGGGCGGGACGGGGCCAACTGAGTCTTATATAGCCCCCCCCCATCATGACTTGGGGGGGGGGGTATAATTAGCAATAAAATATGGAAACACTTTCAGCTGGTATTTTGTGATTGTTATTGCTCAGAACAATCGTCCGGATTGTGAATATACAAAGTGGATAAATTGGTGAGAATATAGGTATATAGCTATGCACATTACAAAGGGCTGTTCAGGCAAGATTACCTAGTGTTAGGAACGGCCTTAGGCTACATTAGTGGTGCACCACAAGTAAATGTGTCTAAAATGATAAAAATTTAGAACATATTAACTAATCAAACAACTTCAAACTGTATCTGTCTCCATCACCACTTCACTGATATGTCAGTCACCACATGAAGAGATATAGAAAGATAATCATCCCTACAATGATACACATTTATAATGAAATAGCATGTCACTGTCATTTAACGGGACCATTTTCATATTTAACTTTTCAATTTTGTATTGCTGTAATGTTACATAAAATTTATGCCTTTATGTCTGCTTTACAAATTATTGCAAAATGTTCGCAGTGATATTTTTGTGTGTGTGAAATCAGGATTTTGTTTGGCTGATTTTATAGCCATTATATTCCCAGTGGCAAAAAGTATTGTTTTTCTTAATCATGCAGTCCCAAAATTCCCAATTGATGGTTTGAGTTTCAGATATTTGGAAATAAGAGGTGTTCAATGCAGAAAAAATACTGTTGAAGTTGTAATAACCGTTTTACTGATTTGTTTTTGTTCAGAACATTATTTTTTTAATGTAGTTTCAGCAATAATTCTTTACATTGTATTAAACAAACAATTATACTTTTCCCCAATTGTATGTGAATTTATGCTAAAATTCCCAATTTCATAGGTATAGGTCATATTTCCAAAATGGTGAAAAAAGCCCTGGAACAAATATTAGTGATGTGGCCCAGATGTGCTATGTAGTTTTTCTTTAGACAAAACTGAATCTTTCAATCAAAAGTATCAATGAAATGAAATGATACATCATAATAAAACCTGAATTGGCCCTTTATTGTTATACGTGCTTGGTGACACACACAGGTCATTTCATGCAGATGTATGGACAATCACAGTCCAGAGTCTGCAATAGTTAGTATGTGATGCAGTGAACCAGTTGAAATGCACATCACCAATATCTAACTTTGTGATAAATAATTTACGTCAATAATCTGACCTCCGACATTTTTAAGATATTAAATGGTAGACGATGATCCCAGACGTCCTGTGATACATTGAACCTTTACTCACTCTGTCAGGTGATTTTAAGACATGATATTATTCATGTGATGAGGTGAAAGAGTGAATGATAACCTGATTATGCTGACTGAAAAAGTATCATCCCACTCTGGGTTTTTAATTTGTTCACAGTAATAGAAACAGGGATTGCGCAATCAATTGTCACAATTACTTGTAAATACTGTACATTACAGACAAGCAGCAAAATCATTTGTCAAAAAACAGACAAGTAAGGCAATATGAGATTTCGCAACCCCTGGTAGATATGACATGTGAAGGTTTTCATATGCAACAAACCTTGTGTGCAGTTTGGCTGCAGTTGGCAGTCATCGAAACACTAATCACAAAGCGGTTCTTCGAAGTTCCAGTCCCATGTACAGGTGACATCTGAGGTGTAGCCTTCAACACTCTGTAATAACAGAGGAACATTGTATATATCAAATACAACTTCATAGTTCTTTAAACTACAATTAATGTAGAATTCAGAAAATTTCAGTTCACTGATCTCTTCCTGATTAGTTGTGAGACAAGCAGTAATCGACTACCTGGGTACCTACCACTGAATTACCTGGGTACCGAAAATGGTTATTTCCCTTTTACAGAAACCAATCACCATTGATTCATTGGATCAAATAGCATATTTATACAGGCATTTGAAACACTTCATGCCTTAACTTTGAGTTAAGTATACATATAGTAACTAGCAAAATGTTTTGTACAAAGATTTTGTACTGTATAGTACCAATATATGTATCGGTATGTAATAATGTGCTAAGTTGAAATTGAAAACATAAATACATTGAAGTCTTCAACTTTATGTTAATTTTCTTAGCTTTGAATGATATAGTTTTCTTGCTACATTTATTGTTCTTAATTTGACTACATAGCTAAGTAAAAAATTGTGAATGGTTCCGACAGCTTCAACCATGCATCAGACAGCATTCTCCAAACTGTCCAAACCATGGAATACAAATAAATATGAAACGTTAAAAACAAATTTATAGGGCAAAATTTATTTAAGCAATATTTACATGTAATGTATTATCTATTTAGATTTGCAGTAATATTGTGTCCTATATAAATACACACACCAAACAACAAATGAGAAATGCTCACACCCGATCTCTATAAAAAAAAAATATCTGTTGAAAATAGAACTATTATTTTTTAGGTTTCGGAACTTATACTAAAATACCTGTCACGCAAACACGAGGGGACATGAATGAACTATTATTATATTGGTATCAACACGAAACAGCATATGAACACCCCAAGATCGCTGACATTTTTTCAATTCTTACAGAGCATGTAAATAGGTTCTTGCATGCTGTCGCTGTCTTGCAAGACATTAATGTAAGTTTCATTGCAAATGGATATTTTGATGTAAGCATTGTTTATCTGGCAAACAGTTTTGCATGCAAATTGCAAGACAAAACACTTCTTGACTTGGTTGAGGTTGAGGTTGTAATAACAGAATTCATGTAAACTTGTATGTATAAAAAAAAAACAAGAGCTGTCAGAGGACAGCGCGCTCTACTATTCGAAGTATTTCAGTTAGTACGTATTTTGGAACGTGGAAGGGGCATAAATTTGTTAAAATACAAAACTGTTAAGTGAAGCGTTGTATAGCTTATAAATATTTGGAACAAAAACTTTAACAACAAAGTCTATGTAAAAAGTGGGCTAACTCTGTCAACATACGTAACAGAGTTATGGGTAATGTTGCCCCTAATACTATAGTTGATGACAAAGGTTAGTTCCAAGTTTCAAGTGAATAACTTATCGAGCTTTGATAAGTTATTCACTTGAAACTTGGAACTAACCTTTGAATATAAACTTTAACCAGAAAATCTATGTGAAAAAGGAGCATAACTCTGTCAAAATACAAAACAGTATTATAGAAAATGTTGCCCTTCATACTGGAGTTGATGACAAAGGTTGGTTCCAAGTTTCAAGTGAATAACTTATGTATTCTTGAAGTTACAAAACTTTTAAATATAAACATTAACCAGAAAATCAAAGTGAAAAAGGGAAATTACTATGTCAAAATACAATACAGAGTTATGGGGAATGTTGCCACTGACGCTGGGATTGAATGACAAATGTAAATTCCAAGTTTCAAGTGAAGAACTTATGTAGTTTTGAAGTTACAAGACTTTCAAATAAAAACGCCGACGCCAGGGGTAGTAGGAAAGCTCACCTATTCTTCTAATAGCCGAGCTAAAAAACGTACCCTTAAAATTGCCACATCATTTATTGATTTCACGGATTAATATTTGTAAATAAGTGCATTAAAGTAGAGCTCTGTAAAGATGGAGATGCAAGGTGATGATGATGTAGATGTTGATGATCATGTCGATGTGGCGATAATTATGACATTGCTAGTGATTACGAAGACCACAGCAATGAAGACGACGATGCTGTTGCTACGGATGCTGATGATGATAATGAATATGATGACAGTGATGAGGATGATGACAATGATGAAGTAGATGAAGAATAAGACAACGATATGGCGAACACGATAATGATAATGATGAAGAAGAAGACGATGACGACGACAATGATGACGGTGACGATGATGATAATGATGAAGAATTAAAAAATTAATTTTTTCTATTTTTGGAACTATTTTGCTGCATTTTCATATTTGCAGACAACACAAGTTTTGGCAGTGAACTGTCTTTGCATAGGTGTGTATACGCGACAACACTGCTATTAAATGAATTGACTCCCAATTAAAAGGAGACCAAAGTAAATCGGATATGTCGAGAGTTTACCACAGCGTCCAAAGCTCGGAATAGGCTGTACGAACCTAAGTTGTAATGTCCAAACTATGATAGCTTTTTAGTGTTTCATTATCGGACTGTTTTTTATGATCAACAACCATTTGAAATGCCAACAAATCCTGTTTCAACGCCTTTAAAGTGTCCTTTTTATGATACAAACATGCGTCTATTTGTGAAAAATATTTACGTGCAGTAACAGATTACACCGCGTAGAAAGCATTCAACGTTCATCCGAACATTGGTGGATTTGCCCTAATTACTTGCAACCCTGATAGTAGGGATAGTAGCGTTACCCGACCTGATAGCTTTACACCATCTAGATAGTCTTACTGATAACTGATTCAACTAATGGGAGTAAAACTTATTATACAGGCTGACGTCTGATCGCTCAACAATTGTTTTAATGGTGTAAAACTGAAAGTTACAATTTTCATCAATACTAACTATACAAAATCTAGGAACAATATCAATATTCAGGGAATCCACATTTGCCAGCCTTCTGATCATAGAATGTACAATTTGCAACTACACACCAAATCACTTTCTAGAAATCGGTTATGCAACATTCCTAATCTGGAACATTGTCAAAATTTGCCTTCAAGGCCAAAACATCAAGCATTATCTGTGCTTCTCAACGGTTACAAATGCACACACAAGACCATGTTTCAAGTTTATTCAAGACAAGACAAGACACAACAACTTTTATGGTCGGGGATACATAACAAGTCAACATTTGCTATTTATAGCTATTGACCCGACTTAAAAGTTGAACAATCAATAATCGCAAACGCATAAACACTCTATGGACGGTGTTCAGGAGGACCAAAATATATTGATTGATGCTTGTTGTAACATCGTCTGCATGCAAAGCATGTACTGTAGATCGCGGTTATTTAGAACAAGTGAATCCGAATTCCTTGTTATTTTGTATTTTTGTTTTTGTATTTTAGTTGGATTTACGTTCGTTAGGTCATCAGTTCGCATTTACTTGTAACAGATTCTAAATAAAATATATTGCGCCGTGTACAATAGTCATAATGTCAGGGGAAATAATAAATAAGGAAAGATTCACTATTATATATACAGTTTGGCAATTTGTGCAACAATAATGCTATCTAGAAATGTTTAATTCTAATTCCGGCTACTTCCAAATAACGAAGTTAGACTGTACCAGGTTTTTCAAGGGCACGCTTTTATGTTGTGTAGCAATAGCCGCGGTCTCTTATGCTATGAAGCAGGACACAGTTATGCATAAAACAATACGTGAGATAGTTTTAGTCTTAATGAAGTTAGGCTCAAAACAATTAATGAATTGTTTCTCAGGCACTTTTTCCAAAAAATCAGGAGGGAGGGCGAATTTTTTTTTTTGAAGTAATTATTTTATTTTTTTCTCCTGCTCTTTTCTATTGGCACTATGTAATGGCTTATTAAAACAAGTGCAGATTAAAGACAATTAAACATTTTAATAACAACGTAAGCATCCCTTTTTATAAAATTCTAAATATAGATTTATTAATCACAAACGGTCATTTATGGAAGCTGACGTAAAAAGGCAATCTGTTTGAATGTTCATAATTAACATAAGTGCCTTCAAATTGATATACCATCAGCATTAAAGTACTCCTATTTATAGAATTTAACTTTTCGTTATTGTTTTTATGAATGTTTTTAAAAACAGGAATTATTTGCAATAAATCACCAATAATTTTTCGAAAGGAAAATCAACACTTGTCAATGCAGCTGGCATTTTTGTTTGTTTCCAAAGGACTTATATTGACTCATATTTTCTTCAAAAAATATGGAATGCTAAATATAACACGAGCGAAAGCATCTACAAAACAAAATTTTAAGTCAACAATAGACTTTATTTTTAACGGTTCCCAATCGAACATGACTTTTTTTTTAAATTTACAAAGTATTTCACAATTTGTGTATATCCGATTTATATAATTAAATCTGACAGGAAGAAAGTTACCGGAAATACCGAAATCTCTACCGGGTAACTCTTCTTCCGCTGTCATTAAATGCGGATACGTTTAATATTAAGCCGATGTCCATGGGATGTAAATCAATACATCGTAATTTTAGTAAATAGTTCTTATGAATGTTTATGGTGTTTATTCGTCCGAAATCTGTTTCTTATTTACGAAAGGCGTTGTTCACAAGCACTAGGTTCAAACGGAATATACTGTAATAAACATGTTGGTTTACCCAAGAGTTATCACAAGTTATCGCAGAAAATAGACTATAGCAGGTTGTTAATAATTCAAAGATTTCAATAGTTAGTTTTTGTATTTTGTTAGGTAACATGTCCATAAAAAACACTTTCTGCAAAGTGTTATTTTTTATTAACATATTTCTGGACTGCTCCTTAAAACCCCGGACGCAATCGTCAAAAAAATAATTTGTTTTTGGCATTACATCAAAATCGTTGCGGGCCATTCTAAAACGTTGCGGCGCTGCCTGAGAAACAAATCTTTTAATTTGTTTAGCCTTATGATGGGTGTACCTAGTAGTGATTAATATACATGTTATTTTCACCTTATGTTCTTAATGTTTTTTTTGTTTCGTTTTATTTAACTATTTAAACAGGTTCTCTTTAAACATTTCGTAGTTTTGTAAGCAATTGTATACACACTTTACAGATCAATTACAATTAAGCAAGAACAACAACTTTGTCACATGGGTGACAGCCGGACCCGATTGATAGCATGTTTGAAGGTAGGGTCAGTCAGTTTTTAAAGTAATGACAGGAAATGAAAATATATGTACTTTTTAATAAAAATTCAATCCCCATCTTCATCCGTTCATCCGTTGCATACTCTAGGAGGAGTTGCATTCAACAAGAATTTTCCCTATATATTACATACAGGAAAATAATTAATGGGCCATAACTTGCAAATGGAGGAGAACAATTTTACTCACAACTTCATGTCCAATCTGGCCCATATTCGACCTCAAATGACCTCATGGCTATACACAAACAGTGCAAGTCTCTGTCCTCCACGTTGTTTCGTGTTTAGGTGAGCTAAAATGTGGTAGGACGGACAGATGGACAAACAGGGTGATTACTATAGGGATTCTGCCACAAATTTGCAGGCCCTAATTAATAATAAAAGGTATCTATGTATGAAGTTGAATTACAATAGCTCAATGCGTTCTCGAGTAATTGAGCAGAAACCCTTTTCCTATTTTTTGTAACGGTTACCTTGACAGTGACCCGATCCACCCCATATGTAATCCCAAGCCAGGTCTGGATATAAGGTATCTATGGATGAAGTTTCATTTAAATATTTCAATTCGTTCTCAAGTTAGAGAGCTGAAACCAAAAGTTGACTACGCCTGAAAATGAAAAATTAACAAAGGGCAATAACTCCAGAATTATTAATTGCAGAGTAACGGTTCTTGTGCACAGCACTTCTCCTCAATAAGATCTATCCATCTATGAAGTTTCAAGTTAATACCTCTAATAGTCTAAGAGTTATGCTCCAGGCAAAAACGAAGTATGAAAAAATAACCAAGGGCAATAACTCCAGAACAATGAAGTGCAGAGTAATGGTTCTTGTGCACTGCACTGATCCTTAATGAGATCTATCCACCCATGAAGACGGACGGACGGACAGACGAACGGACATACGGACAGACAGGGTGATAACTATAGGGCATCCGCAAAAAAATTGCGGGGCCCTAATGACTTACTACTGAATTTGGGGTGCTTATATGCAAGTGACTCACATGGAATGCATGTGAGCATTTGTTCTATGTCGCATTGTCAATACAGTCTATCTCAATATTTGATCAGCTTAATAAGTTGCTTTTAATCTAAGCCTCTAGTCTATGCCTTTTGGTCAGCAAAACGTGTAGTTGTACCAATAGAATGAGGTCGCATGCCATGGCCATATTAGCTAAAGAAACTTCAGCGAACAGTTTATATAGTACTGACTAGACCTGTTCGCTGAAGCCAATCCCGTTTCGAAAGTCAACAAGAGTCGTAACAAATTTATGTCACGCTATAAATCCACAATTTTGAAAATTCTGGAGGAAATCACTATATAGACACATAAGTGAATATAAACTTTTGACTTGTGGCATGTTTTGAGAATCGAAATACCTGAAAATAATTCTGATCAGCACACAATGTACAATTAGGCCGCCGTTGTTGTTTAATCACATGACTACGAGCTTTTCATTTGGATATTTTGACCTTGACCTTTTCGCGTGCTCAAATTGTTAACATGGTTTTCGTTTACCGTAATGCATTATTTTTGTTCAATTTCTAATGTCTGACCAGCAAACATATTGTAATAATATTGGTGATAGTGATGTTTAATCTAATATTCTTTTACTAGTTATTAAAATTATAGTGTGTTCACAAAAAAATCTCCACTGAATTTAAAATCCAGGAAATGTCATTTTTGTTTTAGGCTGTGGTTGACAAAAGTTACAGCACATGTTCTGTTACTTAAAATGGATAAAAAGCCATATGACCGTGAAATCCCGTGAGATTCTCATTTGACAAATGATTTCCTCCACACTTTAGTAACGAAACAGTAATTGAGAAGTGTTTTAGACCGTATTTTTTCATAAGTATGCTAACTAGATGTAAAAATTATCCATCTATCCAATAATGCTGCCTATTTGGTTCAGTAGTGCATTTAAAAGCCGTCTTTGGCAGTTTTTTGTTAACTGTTGATAAACTGTCAAATTCTTCAGACTTGCTGGTAGACTTAACTATGGGGGTTGCTCAATAACTTTTATGTCGCGCACAGTCAACAAACATTTTAAAAAGCGACATTTTAAGTTATGGAAGCCAGAACTATGGCCATATAAGATATATTGATGCACAGGTACTTGTAACAATGATTTTTTAATGTTCCATACGTATATACACTTTAATAAGATTATTTTAGTGGATATACGTATGGAACATTAAATTTCATTGTTACAAGTACCTGTGTTTTGATGTAACTGAAGTGAACTTTAAACAGATCCACATCAAATCTATAATCATTAGAGAAATACGATTACTTATGTACGATAAGCTTACTCTGTGCGGATCTTAAGATGTCCAGCAGTATTAAAATCAATCAACATACTTAGTGAGGAAACTAGGAACAACGCGTTGAAAACCTTGTAAGTTTAAATTATATTACACAACACCATTCAGCACAAATATAAGTCGTGCCAATATCTTGATTGTTTTCTGAAGCATTTATCGTTCCTCATATTCATTATGCTCCCCTGCCATGGATGAACTCCACCGTAACGATTGATCTAATTTGTTTTGACGTATGTTATGTTATGATTGATCTCAACTGGTATTATTCATCTCCTCTGTAATTATTTATTTCATCATGACTGCATGACTTCCTTTTGTATGACTGATATCAGCTGTTATGATTGATCTCCCCTATAGTGACTGGTCTACCCTGTACTAATTTATATACCCTGTTATCTCCCATATTGCAATTGATCTCACCTGGTATGAATTATCTCCTTATGTAATGATTGATCTCACATGTTATGATTGATCTCACATATTGTGACTGATCTCACCTGTGGCGATTAATCACACCTGTTACGATTGATCTTCCCATTTTATGATTTATCTCCCATGTTATGATTGATCTCCAATATTACAATTTATCTCCCCTGTTGTGATTGATCTACCCTGTTGTGACTGATCTCCCCTGATATGATTGATCTCCTCCTTTATGACTGTTCTCCCATGTTACAAGTTATGATTAATATTACCTGTTATTATTGATCTTACCTGTTATGATTGATCTCCGCTGTCATGATTGATCTCCCCTAATATGATTGATCTCACCTGTTATGATTGATCTTCCATTTAACCTCTGAATTAAATTTCTTATGATTGCTTTTTACTGTTACTTTTGATAAGTCCTATTCTTGCCAATCGGCCCCTGGTACAGCTGTATTGACTTATATCTCCTTTGATATGGTCGGTCGTGATTTTCCACTCGTGAAGCTTAAAGCTTGATCTTATAGAATCATTGCAGAAACATACAAACAGGCAAAACATTTTCAATATTCAGAAATGTACAGTATATTATGTAAAGCTATTGCTGCAATTTATATAATATGTTATATATTTGTTTACCTCATTTAGATTCCTTTCAGTGTGTTTATGTAACTGTAATCGTCTATATTATATATATTGCGTCTACATTAAAGTACTATACTAATTAACGGAGTGTTTATCAAGTGTAGAATCGCCATAATTCTTTGCAAAATGATGTGAATGACATATTAGAAAGGTATGAAAGACACACATTTCGTAGAGTAACTAAAATACGATTTCGCCTCGAAGTATAAGTCTTAAGCAATATTACAATTCAGTCGTTTGCTGCTGTTACTGTTGACGTTCAAGAAGAGGAATTATCATATTATTTCATCAAAGCAGCGAAGGTACAAAGAAATTTGCTCTGTGTGCAATTGTTAAAAACGATGAACTACACGTTAATATGTTAATACATTTACTATTATAACTCAAAATTGTTTGAAACGGATTAAAGTTAGTTCCAAAAAAGCACAGCTTATTCAGAATAAAATCACAGTTCAAATGTTCGTGTCTAATCTACATAAATAACTTCGTAAGTTGTTGGCTTAGTTGGTCATACAGATTTCCTCACCCCAATACTTTCTGTCAACTAAGTTCGTTAATGTTGTTCAGCTGACCATAACTACCGAGTTACCTTCCTTTAAACTGCAATAAGATGCGACTTAAAAGTAAACCTACTTCAATGCCAAAATCATGTATTATTTACCAACAACAAGTATCCCAATTTCCTCGTGCTTTGCCAATATGTGTGTAAACTGTCTCCCATTATACATGTATCAGCTGTCAAGAAGTACAACTATGCATAAAGCAATCGCCTAAAATAATAATAATGCGTAAAGTTGTAAACAGACGAACCGGTTAACAAACAGTAAGAACTCTGAGAGCTCAGGCCTCTGCCGCTTACCCAAGTAAACAATTTAAATTTTCAGTGATGAACGAGGGATGCAAATTTAATGTAGTTTTTTTTCATATATTTAGACATATGATTATTTCATAGAAAAAAAGTACATTAAAATAAACTGGAATATATATTGCATCAATTTACACAATTTCAGCGATTTTACTCTTCTCTGTTAAAAATGGAATGCATTTAAAATGAGTCACTATAGGCAACCCGGAGCACGTCAATTGGCATTCAATGATGTCGTTAACGTCATTTGCTTCGGGGAAGATTTGGCGCCTAGGAAATGTTCTTGTTTCAATATTATTATTTCACTATTATTCAATATTTATTTTCTGATATTTCAATTACACTATCTTATCAATCATTCTTGTGTTGGGATCTCCGTAAAGAGGCCTTTCTCATCATGGTCTTGAGGCAATATGATAACCAATCACATATACTTGTACAAAGCGCTTTTGGCGTTTTGAATACCAATATATTAGGGATGGGACCGAATACTGAAATCAATATTCGAATATTCATTTTAGGTATTAGAATATATTCGAATATTCGTTTTGTAAATACTACTATATACGGCAGCCTGTCAGAATATTTACCTATCCAAAATATGTATACTACGTGTACCTAGTTGTTTTACTTAGTTTCAGTGGTAAATGAGCGATATAACTTTGTGAGTGTTAGACAAATATAAAGAAATGTAAGATATTTTTTAATGTATTGTTAGTGAAGTTGTTAATCGTTCCGTTTTATTTTTCAGAACCATGAAGCTTGTATCTGCTGTGCAGATTACACGTTGCCTGGGTTTTGTCTAATGACCGCATAAAGTACTTCCAAGCACGTGATGGTGGCATGGTTTAATAATAAAGACTCATGTATAATACACGGTGATGATATAATGGAGAATAATTTACAAGTGACGTATAGTAAGATTGACCAGATCATGCTAATTTTGTTAAAGACATTGATTGGCTGATAATGGATTCATTTTGATTGGTTTACTTAGAGAGTAATTGTAATTTACTGTAAACAAGTTAGATGTCACTTAAGGACAATAAACAACAATGTACGCCTTGTGCAAACTGTGAAACCGTTATCACAACATGGCCCAGTTTTGTTATTTGTGGATACAATGTATCATATTCGCGCCTCCTACAAACTGTTAACTCGCTGCCCTTGTAAAGACGTGGCCCCCTGCCAATTATCAATTGCATGTTTAGCATGTGTTGTAAAAACGTTACACTGCCCCCGCCCACCTGCTAGGCAGGAAATACGACTAGAATTCATGTTAACCTTGCAATCAAACTGGGAAAAAAACATGATTTTTTAAAGAAATTTTGTTCAAAAATAAATAAGAAAATCGAATATTCGTATGTGTATTTTTATATTATAATATTATCCAATATTCGAATATTCAAATATTTGAGTATTCGGTCCCATCCCTACAATATATAAAAAATAAATAAAAACATTCTGCATTTTAAGTATGTCTGATTACATTGCACATTTAGCATGTAAACGTGTATAATGTTAACATATGCATACATTATTTTACTGAATCAAGAAAGGAAATGCCAGTTAGAAATATATACAACATGGCTTTGATAGTATTGCAAGCAATACAAGAGTCCCCTACCGGTGAAAACCCCTGCTAAGTAAACATTGTGTAATACTGTCATATCGCTCTTTATATGTAGATGTACAAAGTTTCATATTCAAATCCCATTTGTCACTGCAATATTAAGTTGTTGTTCTTTTGTATTAACATTGACCAGACATTCGAGTTACTTTTTGAGTTATTGCAGTACTAAACTGACAGAGGGCGATCATATAGTCCATTCTGTGTACCAAGTTTCATGATCATATGTTATGTTCTTTTAGAATTATTACAGTATTAAGTTTATTTCTATTTTAAGTAACAGTCACGTGACCTTTGACCTCTGGTGAAAAACAAAAGGTTGCGCATAATTCTCACATTGCTGTTGCTATGTATACAAAGTTTCATCAAAGTGTCTTCGGTACTTTCCGAGTTATCACAGGATCCAGGTTTGGGGGACGGACGGATAGACAGACATACAGACAAAAGACAGAATGACACACAGACAGATGGCAAACCAATATTTCAATCCCTGTACCAAGTTTCATTGTCATATCTTATGTCCATTTCGATTTATTACAGTATTTAGTTTATTTCTATTTTTAGTAAGTCAGATGACCTTTATCCGCTGGTGAAAAAAAAAACGTCGTGCATAATCCTCACATTGCCAAATTGCTGTTTATATGTATACCCAGTTTCATCGAAATAAGTTCAGTACTTTTTGAGTTATTGCAGGAACCAGGTTTTGGGGACGGACAGACAGACGGACGGACAAATATACGGATGAACAGACAGAGAGACACACAGACAGATGGCAAACCTATAGTTCAATCTTTGTAGCAAATTTCATTGTCATATCTTATGTACTTTTCGAATTATAACAGTATTTAGTTTATATATATTTTTAGTAACAGTCAGGTGACCTTTGATCTCTGGTGAAAAATAAAAAGTCCTGCATAATCCACGCATTGCCGTTTATATGTATACCAAGTTTCATCAAAATATCTTCAGTACTTTTTGAGTTATAGCAGGATTCAGTTTGTTTTAGTTTATTTCTATTTTTAGTAAGTCACGTGACCGTTGACCTCTGGTAAAATAAAAGGTCATGCATAATACTCACATTGCCGTTCATATGCATACCAAGTTTCATCGAAGTATCTTCAGTACTTTTTGAGTTATCGCATGAACAATATTTTGCAGACGGACTGACTGACGGACGGACGGAGGGCAAACCTATAGTCCCCTCCGGTGAAACACCGGTTGGGGACTAACTGGAATAGTGACATGAGTGACGGATATACGCCCACAATATGGCCTTGTCACAAAACAATGGCATCCATTCGAAAGAAATGGACAGAGAATGGTCAACAGTGTATTTGAAAAAAAAATCCAATAGGAGCCATAACTCTGACAACATTTAGTGGTTTGTAAACAAAGTTAAACTTGATCTGTATTTTATGATGTTACACCTATGTACCAAAAATAAGTTAAATATGTGAAGCCTTTCATGAGTTGTTGTCCATGTTTTTCGGGAATTTAAGTCAAATAGGGGGGCAATAACTGTGTCAAAATTTAGTGGTTTGAAACCAAAGTCGAACTGGACCTGTATTTTATGATGCTACACATGTGTACCAATAATTATTTAAATATGTCAAGTCATTGTTGACTTATCGTCAGGAAACCATGTTTTTAGGGAATTTAAGTCAAATAAAGGGCCATAACTCTGTCAAAATTTAGTGGTTTGTAACCAAATTCGAACTTAACCCGTATTTTCTGACGCTTCACATGTATACCAAGAATTATGTGAATATGTCAAGCCATTCTTGAGTTATCGTAAAAAAATCATGTTTTTAGGGAATTATAAGTCGCAAAGGGGCCATAACTCTGTCAAAATTTAGTGGTTTGTAACCAACATCAAACTTGAACTGTATTGTATGATGTTACACATGTGTACCAAAAATTATTTGAATATGTCAAGCCGTTCTTGAGTTATCATCCGGAAACCATGTTTTTAGGGAATTATAAGTCAAAAAGGGTCCATAACTCCGTCAAAATCTAGCGGTTTGTAACCAACATCGAACTTGACCTGTATTCTATGATGTTACACATTTGTACCAAAAATTATTTGAATATGTCAAGCCTTTCTCGAGTTATCATCCGGAAACCAAAACCAACAGACCGACAAGCTCACTCCTATATACCACCACTAAACTTCGTTTGTGGGGGTATAATCATTGGTTTTCAAGTAAATAAAAACATACGTGTCAAATTTTTTAATGCGTTCTATACAATTATTTAAGAAAATCATGTATTGTTGACAATTTTGTTCCGTTTTTACGATTGCACCATCTGGAGTTCAGTCCATTTAATATCTGTATATTAAGCAATATAATATAGAAATGCTTTCAGCTGGTATTTTGTGATTAAATTGCTCAAAATAAATTGTCTGGTATGTGAAAATACAATGTCAATCAATCAGCCAGAATATAGGCTCCAGAGAGTAAAATTCTTCCGGTACACATGCGCATAAGAAAAGCCTTTCAGAGCAAGATTACCTCGTTTCAGGAGAGGCCTATATTGTTCGTGTACAAGTAAATGTATCTATTGATATGAATTTAGAACACATCAACTAATCAAACAACTTTGAACTTTGAACTGTATCTGTCTGCATCGCGATTTCTATGATAAACACTCAGACAATGATTTAAATCACTTTGGTATTGCGATATAGAAAGATAATTGTCCTAATAAGGTGGCACATATATAAAGTAGCATGTGACTGTCATTTAAAGGGACCATTTTCATATTTGACTTTTCAATTCTGTTTTATTGTAATGATAAATAAAACTTTAAATGTCCTGATATGTGTTTCACTTACAATTGCTTACTAATATCTATGAAGAACCGTTGTGGATACAACACATGGTCTTCATATTCTGCCTTAAATATTATTGCAAAATTTTGCAGTGCTGAGGTTTTTAATAGAATTAGTAATGAGGTGGTCAGGATGTGCTATGCATTTTAAAGGGACTTTTTCACATATTTTCTCATTTTTGAAAAATGACATTTAATATCAAAACTGCAAAACATTAAGAAGATGGACTAACCAAAACCAAATATAATATGAAGTAAAAAGAATAATTAAAAAATTTGCCTTCGACTCAAACCTACGACCGCTGCGATCAAAAATCGGTCTAACCACTCGGCTATTCTGACTAAAAGTCATGGTAGTGATTTTTAACGTTTTTAATGTAAGTAATACACGTGTTTTCCAAACTAGTGCTGAAAGGCGTTACGGAACACTTGAGAATTTTATACATTTCAATTGATGATTTTTCATAACAAGAGAGGACAGCACGCTCGACTTGTCTTGTGCTTGTCAGAGTTACTGGCATTTTTTTTTCTAAAACAAGAAACCAAGAAATTCTACGAAAAACAAATTTTCAAACGAAATGCATAAAAGTCAGCACATTAGTAAAATGTTTAGTAATGGTAAACTTAACCTTGACCCCACCCACCCCAAATGCAATCCCAAGCGAGGTCTCGATATTAGGCATCTATGTATAAAGTTTCATTAAAATATCTCAATGCGTTCTCAAGTTATCGAGCGAAAACCTTTTTTTATTTTAGCAACAGCGACCTTGACCTTGACGCTATACGCAATCGCAAGTGATGTCTCGATATAAGGTATCTATGTATTAAGTTTCATTAAAATATTTCAATGCGTTCTCAAGTTACTGAGCGGAAACAGTTTGTCTATTTTTAGTAACAGTGACCTTGACCCCACCCACCCCATTTGCAATCCAAAGGGAGGTCTCGCTATAAAGCATGCATGTATAAAGTTTAATACAAATATCTAAATGCATTCTCAAGTTACTGAGCTAAAAGCGTTTCAATTTTTAGTTACAGTGACCTTGACCCCACCCATCCCATATGCAATCGCAAACGAAGTCTCAACATAGGGTATATATTTATAAAGTTTCATTAAAATATCTCAATGCGTGTTCAAATTATTGAGCGGAAAACAATTTTTCTATTTTTAGTAACAGTGACCTTGATCTTGATCCAACCGACCCCATATGCAATCCCATAAGGTATCTATGTTTGAAGTTTCATTACAATAGCATAATTCGTTCTCGAGTTAGAGAGCGGAAACAAAAAGTTGAGAAATTAGCCTACCGAAAAACTTAAACCTGTCCATATAGATTATATGTGAAATTTCTAAGTGTAAAAAGGTTACCAAACTTGGCCTATGAGTTCATTTTAATACAGGGAATAAGTGTTCTTAGTTTGAATGAAATCTCTCAAGCCATTCCTGATAAAGTAGCTTACCGAAAAACTTGAACCTAGCTCGGACGCCGACGCGAGTTGAATAGTTTGCCCTTTCTACGTAAAGTTCAGCTAAAAAAACTCTATAGTGCTATTTTGCTTGATTATATATATAATGTATTTTTTCTTTTTGGGCTCTATGACAAAATTTTTGACATTTGTCAATTTGCCAATCTGTGAACACGTCCCTAGACCAACATAACACAAATTAATCTTTCATTCGAAATGTATGAATGAAATGATACATAGCCTTAGGAATAAAAAGTTTAATGGCCCTTTATTGTTATCATACCTGTGACATACATCGGTCATTTCATGCTGATATATCGAAAATCACAGTCCATAATCTGCTTTATTTAGTACACAGATGACTAGTTTACACCCGTATCATCACTATCTAACTTTAAGATAAATATTTTGCGTCATTCATCTGACCTCTGACATTTTCACAATCACTGTGGACGATGATCCTAGACGTCCTGTGATCCTTACATTGAACCTTTACTCTCACTGTCAGGTGATTTTTATACATGAGATTGTTCATGTGATGCCCTGATAGAGGGAATGATAACCTAATTTTTATCTTCCTATACCCTGATTGAAATAGTATCATCCCACTCAGGGTTTTTAATTTGTTCACAGCTATAGAAACAGGGATTGCGCAATCAATTGTCCGTATTGCCCAGCTTGTCCCAGAGCATATACGGGCAAGTGAAAACTTGCCACAATTATTTATAAATACTGTACAGTACAGAAAATCAGCACAAATCATTTGTCAAAAACAGACATGTTAGGCAATATTAGAGTTCGCCATCCCTGGAAAAGTGTGTGAATATACTGTTAGATATTGCATATAAAAGTTCTCATATTCTACTAACCTTGGGTGCTGTTTGGCTGCAGGTGGCAGCCATCAAAGCACTCGTCACTGGGCGGTCCTTCCAAGTTCAAGTCACATGTAGAGGTGACATCTGAAGTGTAGCCCTCAGCACTCTGCAATAACAGAGAAACATTGTATACATCAAATACAAAATTACCAACTTCATAGTTCATTAAACTGCAATAAATGTATAATTCATACAATTTCCAAACACCGAGCACTTTCTGATTAGGTGTGAGACAAGCAGTAATCGACTACCTAGGAACCTGGCGCTAAATTACCCAGGTACCGAAAATGTTTCTTTTGCTTGAACAGAAACCAGTCACCATTCATTGTATCAAATCGCATATACAGACGTTTGAAACAGTGACTGTCTTAACTCTGAGTTAAGTATACATATAGTAACTAGGAATATACTTTTTTGTACTAAGATATTATTGTATAGTACCAATATATTAATATAATAATGTGCTAAGTACATACTAAAATACTAGTATATAATGCACCCAAAATTGAAAACATAAATACATTGAAGTCTTCAACTAATGTTATTTTAAAGCTGTATTGAAGGTTTATAACATATTATCAAGGGTATACAGTAATTATTTGCAATCCAGATAGTGGAGTTACCCGACATGATACCTGATCACACTATCTAGATAGTCTTATTGATAAGTGTTTCAACAAGTTTAGTGATACTTATTATAAAGGCCAAAGTCTGATTGCTAAATAAGGCCAAAAAAATTAATTGTGTGTTTCGGGCAACGGTCTCAAAAAAGTTAGGTAGGGTCAGGATTGAGTTTTTTGTAACTTTTTTTAAAGGCACATTTTGTTAAAAAAAAAACAACAAATTATCTAAAATCTGATAAATACGGATTTCACTGCAAACAATCGCCACTAGAAACTTTGGGGTCAGGTTGCCCGAAACACATGAAAAAAAATTTGGCCTAACTATTTTAATGGTGCAAAACTGAAAGGTACAATTTTCATCAATTTACTATATTCAACAAAAAAAGAAAGTATCCAATTATATTTTATTGTGTTTTGATACCTGTATTTAATAATTTTACAAAAAATCAATGTAACTTTAATCAGGATGCAATAAAATGCTAACATTTTTTCTGTATCAATTCCATTTTTATGGTAAAACACACAAAAACATGTGTAAAAATGAAATTCACAGAGAACATAGTCAAAACATTATTTTTATTAGATTTTTAATTTACAAGTATCGATTTAGAGAGCATAGCCTTACACATGCAATATCAAATTCATGCTTACTGTTAAACCGTATCATTCAGAACCGAATAGCCCGCAAAAACTCGATTACCTCTTGCGCAGTGAACATAATAATGCACAAATTCTGTGCAAGTTTTCGTTGCAATCGATTCTGTGTAATCAGTTCGCTATATCAACCAAATCCAGTGAAGTTTCCATGGCATGCTTAAATATGGACAAGCATAACCAGGCTATTGGTATCCCTGCTAGCAGGACGCATTGTAACTTACGTAAATCGTAAGTTTAATTGCACAAGGGCGACAATTAATCGTCTACTCATACGCTACTGCTTTGTGATTTTTACACTTGTTACGTTTTTGTTTTGCGTTTCACCTTAAATATGGAATTGATTTTTTTTAAAAAGGTAGCATTTTATTGAAAGAGGATTAAAGTTACACTGACTTAATTTGTGTTAAAATATTAACTATAGGCATAGAAAAAACAAAATAATATATAAGTGAATACTTCTATTTTTTTGAGTTTATACAAAATATGGGAACAATAAAATACTCAGGGATTCTTAAATTGTCAGCCTTTTGTTCCTAGAATTTACAATTTGCAACTACCGACCAAATTACTTTATAGACATTGGCCATGCAACATTCCTGATCTGGAACATTGTCCAAATTTGACTTCAAGGCCAATACATATTATCTGTGCTTCTCAACAGATTGCATACGCACACACAAAGCCATGTTTCCAGTTTTATCCAGAGAAGAGAAGACAACTTTTATTTATAGTCGAAAATACATAACAAGTTAACATTTGCTATCTACAGCTATTGACCGACTTAACTAGTCAATAATTAATATTGCACAAACGCTGCATTGACGTTGTTCAGGTAGACAAAAAAATATCGATTGATGTTTGTTGTAACATTGTCTGCATGCAAAGCATGTACCAGACTTTTCAAGGGCAAGCTCTAATGTTGTGTAGCAATTTCCGGAGTCTATTACCCTATGAATCAGGCCACAGT
Source organism: Congeria kusceri (assembly GCA_027627225.1). Taxonomy (NCBI): domain Eukaryota; kingdom Metazoa; phylum Mollusca; class Bivalvia; order Myida; family Dreissenidae; genus Congeria; species Congeria kusceri. Next base: position 1,039,069 of record CM051039.1, read on the forward strand.
TAAGCTTAAAATAATGCGCGAGATAGTTTCAGTCTAAATGAAGATGTGATGGGTGTACCTAGTAGTGATCAATAATGTTATTTTCAATTTACAATGTATGTTCTCAATGTTTTTCTGCTTTGTTGTTTGATTATTTATTTTGCTATGTAAACAGTTGTTCTTGCAACATTTCGCAGCTTTGTAAGCAATTGTATACACACTTCACGGATCAATTACAATGAAGAAAAAATAACTAGCTGCTGCATTTTGGGTGCACACTACTCCTATATACATGAGGTTGCAACTGGTAGAGCGCTTGATTTCAAATCCGAGGATCCCGGGTTGGATTCCCAGCCCGGCCACATAACTTGTGTGGAGATTGGTCATGAAATTATTATTACGGCCATTCTCCCCCTACCTCTGATTCATGTAGTGCAGTTGTCAGTTACTGGCATAAGTGTGTTCACTTAGTACAGGTAAACCAGCTTACCCAGGAAAAGTGTGAGTAGGTTAACTGAAAGCCGTTATAAATATGACTGAAATACTGTTGAATACGGCGAAAAATCCAAATAAATAAATATACAGGGTTTGTGTCGGTAATGTGGATTCTGCTCTTAAAAAAATAGCTCAGAATCCACCTATTATTATTTGGACTAGAGTGCACACATGTGTGCGAGTCACAGAAAATGCATGCAAGCAATTGTTCTATGTTGCAATGTCATTTTAGCATATCTCAATATTTGATCAGCTTAATAAGATAATTCTAATCAGGACTCTAGTCTAAGTCTGTGCCTTTTGGTATCGTCAACTCCCCTAAATTCGCGACTACCATTGATTCGCGGATGTTGTTATTGTCACGTGATCGTCTACGGCATTTGCGCATGCGCATATGTGGCCGCGGGAATTTCTTTATACATGTCCAATGGACCATGTGACCGAATAATGTGTGAAGATACTGCATTTTAAACAGACGAAAGCATTGGACATGATATCTGATATAAAAACAACCAGGTTTTCTTATTCATAAAACACCAGGAAGTTACATTTTGTGTTTTGGAATAAAAATACAAACCGGAAATAGTTGTTTTCGTCCGATGTTGTAGTAGAACTTCCATATATGGGACATGATTCGGCAGTGTGTCGTAACTAAGGCCGAGCAGAGTTTTATGTGTGTTTTTCAGTACCTTAATTTTATGTGAATTTTAGCCTTTTTCATAGAATTATGGTCACACAAGAGGCATTTAGGAAATTGTACAGGCTCTATTCACCTACAAATTAAAAACACACTCTACAATAATATACTGCAAACAAAATGAAAACAGTAATTGATTATGTTTTTCTTGCTTAAACTTAATCATCCTGGATTTTAGAATCTATAAGCCACCTTAAAAGAAATAATCCATTTACCTAAAAACGGTTTTCCCCACTGGTATAGTATTACTTAAATGTGCATTTGTGATAAGGAAGAATTACATTTCAGATTTCTTTTTTTAAATAAAATTCACTGTTAAATACGATAATCCAAAACTTGTTGTACATGCGGCCTAATTGAAGATTATTTTCTAGGAATGATGGGATGACGTCATATCCGCGAATCAATGATAGTTAGATAAGATGGCGACTGCTTGACACTTACGTAAACAATGTTGACCTGCTACAAGTTTTAAACGTCGTTTTGGATAAATAAGTTAAAAAAACAGCGGTATATATATTTATTTTCAACTATTTGTTCTAAATATTATGTTCAAATTGTTGAAATAATTTGATTATTGACATTTAATATAAGGGTCGCGAATTTACGGTAATCGAGGATATTGTTAGTTGAACACTTGGAACAAGTTTTTGGACATTTTTTGTTCAATGCCCATTTTGTCTTCTTCAGGGTCATTTAAAAGAAAATATCATAAAAATTACACCTTTTGACCTATTCTGAAAAAATAAACTGGTTTGAACTTGTGAATGGATGTTCTGTTTGATGGATTACACTTTTGCAATGAAATCCTTTCCTAAAAAATAGTTGGTTATCCCTACTTTAATGTCAAATACTACAACTTACAAGTGGAAAAATACTACAACTTACTATTTTGGCAAGTTCGGGGTTGTGTGTTGCAACAAACCGTGACCTCATACATGTGATCATAAGCAACCTGCTCAAGTTTAATCACTCTTTGAAAAATGTACGATGTTGACAATGCACGAATCTCACTACACAAAGGGAGACAATCCAGTCAGTTATTACTATACATGTAAGTGTCAGATGAGTTACTTCCCTTGTGTTGATTCCAGCATTGCAGAACGCATTCTTTCCTATCGAGTCATCACAACTCGTACTTCGAAGAATGTGCACCACGTCCGACGTTGCAGAAATATAATGCTTAGGTGAATCAGACACATTTTAGTTATTAGACGATTTTAAATGCAAATTACTGGGTCCATGTGTTCGTACCACCTTCCTGGAGCCGTTAATGTAAACCCCGTCAAAACATCCGTATGCGCGCGCAGCTAGTCTGGCATCCCTAGAAATTACTCGAACAAATATTAGCTCTAACAAAATCAGATTGCTTCTTGTTGAATTCTAAACGTAGTATTGAAACATACAAAACTACAAGAATTTATATCTAGATGAAAACTATTACAAATTCATATATGCAAGGAACAACAAATATATATTGATCTCCTCTGTTATGATTAATCTGCCCTGCTATGAATGATCTCTTCTGCTATAATTGATCTGCCCTGCTATGAATGATCTCCCCTGTTATGATTGATCGCCCCTGTTATGATTGATCTCCCCAGCTATTATTGATCTCCCCTGCTATGAATCATCTCTTCTGCTATTATTGATCTCCGCTGCAATGATTGATCTCCCTGACATGATTGACCTCACTGACATGATTGACCTCAACCTGTTCTGATCGGTCTCTGCTATAATGAACAATGACATGAATGGTTGATGTATGGTTGATACGCGTATCCCATGTAATGACTGATCTCCGCTGTTGTACTTGATCTCACCTCAGTCCTGTTATGATTCATATGTCCCCTTTAATGATTGCTCTCTGTTTACGATTGAGCCCCCTTGCTCTTCTGCGTTATTATCAATATCATTCAAAACCACGTAATATATACATTTTGCCGTGTAAAATATTCTGGCATGTATACACTACATTGTGTGTTTTTTTTATCGAATATAATGCACCTATCAATGTTTTTCCCGCAGGGTGAGGCGAGCGGCGGGCATATATGGCACTTTAGACTGAAAGCAATTCCCGACCGACACCCCGAATGATTCCGGGTGCCGGGGTACAGACCTTGTGCAGGGCCCCCGGGGCAATTTGATACACCAATGACGCACCTCCCATTGAGGGGATTTAGACAACCTGCTTGGCACTAGGGTGGGGAATTAGACCCCCCCCCCGAAAAAAATACAATTAGTCCAATTCCCCTGGGTTTGTCGGCCGCTCCCCCCCCCCCCCCCCCATGGGGGGAAATATTGAAAGGTGCATAATGTGTTTTATACATGTACTCGTGTAGCTCATTTCCTTTCTACGTACTTAGCTTACTGTACTCGTCTAAGTATATGTAAATAAAAATACACCGTAGCCGTGATTAAATGAAGGATTATCAATTATAGGTTCACTCTAAATTGTTACAAAATGATGTAAATGACGCAGTTATAAGATTATAAGACGGACGGACGGACGGACGGACGGGCGGGCGGGCGGACGGGCGGGCGGGCGGACGGACAGACGGGCGGGCGGGCGGACGGACGGACGGACGTCATAATCGTTTGTGACAAGGTAGTGTGGTGTGAAAGCACACCCTGTTGTTTTATGATAATCGTATTCCGACCGAGGGGTGTGTTTATGACACGTCCGCAGTACGAGGTGGAGACCTCCTGTAGAGGTCTATAGCTGTGTAGTGTTAATAATATACATGCAAGAAGGGCGTTTGTATGCCTAAAAAAACGAGAAAAATCGTATTTTCAATTTTTATACGAATATTCGGTTACTAACTTGGTAACCGGATATATACATAGTAACCGGATAACCGGTTATCCGGATATTCGTTGACAACTCTAATTAACATACATTTAAAATAACTGATTTTGTCACATGAAGTTAGTAATGTGTGGAAATTACATACAGATGGGTTAACATAAAATATCCGGTTAATATATTTCTTTCTTAATTCTATATAACAACGGCATATACATATTAAATGATATTCATCTTCTATTTCTCTATCATTACAACACAAACAATTACGTTGATTTTGTGGACTATTGTTTTGTACGTCTCTTCCAGTTTGTATTCTCAATGGGTGTGCAGAAAACCTGAATCTGACAAAACAATAGCGTAGACGTCTAGGAAGTACAATCTAAGTATGCTTCGTATTCTAATGAAGTTTTAAATTTTTTTATAGATATCCAACACAGAGCCGTATCAAAAAGTATCAGCTTGTACAGCGTTAGGATTTTCAAATACGTGACTAAAACCGTAGTCATTTAACATTAACGATACATAACGCACTAGGTTCACAATCTAGGGTTCCCAGGTTCGAGTCTCCGCAACACCTTAACCTTCAATGCCAAAGCCATGTATCGTTTATCGACCACGCGTTCCATGATTTCCTCGTGCTTAGACAATATCGGTCGATGCGCGGAAACTGTCTCCAAGTATACAACTGGCAACTGGCAACACGTCCACTTATGCACGAGAAAATCGCGTCCACTTGTGCACGATTAAATCGTGTACCAGAATCGCTATACACACAGGGCCCATGTTTATAAATAATCTTAATTTTAGTTTTAAAATAAATAAGTCCACGTTAGAATTAGCGTTTGAAACACTGCTTTGAATTATGTGCGTCACAAATATTTTATTCAATATTCGCACACTTGAGATTATATTTCAACTTCAAATACAAGCCCAGAATTACCCATAACTGAAATCTGATATATCTACTGTACAGCTAACAAACCACCGCTATATAGTACTTCCACTGCCAGTGTCATCGCCACCGCTATATAGTACTTCCACTGCCAGTGTCATCGCCACCACTATATAGTACTTCCACTGCCAGTGTCATCGCCACCGCTATATAGTACTTCCACTGCCAGTGTCATCGCCACCGCTATATAGTACTTCCACTGCAAGTGTCATCGCCACCGCTATATAGTACTTCCACTGCCAGTGTCATCGCCACCGCTATATAGTACTTCCACTGCCAGTGTCATCGCCACCGCTATATAGTACTTCCACTGCCAGTGTCATCGCCACCGCTATATAGTACTTCCACTGCCAGTGTCATCGCCACCGCTATATAGTACTTCCACTGCCAGTGTCATCGCCACCGCTATATAGTACTTCCACTGCCAGTGTCATCGCCACCGCTATATAGTACTTCCACTGCCAGTGTCATCGCCACCGCTATATAGTACTTCCACTTCCAGTGTCATCGCCACCACAGAGTGGACTCACGTAAAAGTCATTTGTTTACAGCCGCAATGCTCGATAATGGTAATAAATTCTCATCAATATTATTAACTTAAATGTACGATGAATAGTCGTTAAACTTTTGTTTTAGCATCATATGCGAACAGTTGCTTACAGACAGACACATGAAATAAACTAGAAATCAATCGGAGAGCTCGAGCCGATATCTCTGCCACGGTAGGTAACCCTACCAAACAGTTTACTTTGCTCCTTTCTAACCGTCACAGATATTTAGGTTTAATAGTTGTAATCTGAAATCGGAACTACTTCTTTTCTCTGCAGGCTACGAGTCAGTTAACGAGTCATTTCATCGATAAATTACTGCGTTTCGCTCGCTGAGCAGTGAGGCTTTCTGTTATCGATGCTACTTTCTATTCACGAATAGATGGCACGAAATAGATCCGACTTAAACACAAATAAACAATAATAACAATCCAGTTAGTCCAGCGGAGCAATCGTAACCACTCGATTGACGATTGCTGTAGTTTTTGAAGTATGGATAAGATTTGTGGAACAGCATTGTACTTCTAGAGTAGAGTTATGAATGTACATAAATAGTTTGCACAAAACTATTTGCTCCCCATGAATTACAAAAAAAGATGAGGATGGAAGTGTGGTAGATAAATAGCATTGAATAAGACGCGCGCTATAAATTTTAATTTGCAGAGCCTTCGCTTGGGAATTCAATGAAACAATTCTCCTCTTTTCCGACTTTTACATTTATATAGTTAAAATCAAATGTTTATCTTAATAACGTAAATGTCTATGTATCAAAAGTCAAATTCCTGTACATCCCAAACTCGAATTTTGAGAAAAAATGCTGCCATTTATGTACACACTTTAGAAAGGGTGTATTTAACGTCATTATTCGTAAGGCGCTTAAGAAGAGTTAACACTTTCTGGTTAAAACATACATTCAACATTTCCCTAAATAAATAATAAAATTTTATTAACTTAAAGAGGTAAAGGCCTAAATGCAAAATTAGACTTGCAAATTACGTGAACACGTGATTTTATTATGACATCTATTGCTGGTATCCAATAGCAACCGGCCTCGTTCCCGCTTTTGTTTGGAAACAGAAGCACCGTTAAAGCGAGGAGTGCGTCTGCACGAGATCGATGAAACCTTTAAATTTGGCGGCCCAAAGACGGGAACCGGCAGAAAGCGTCTATAAGAGACAGACAATAATTAGCGTCTTTAAATCACGTGACATAATACATGGACAGTACAGTGTAACTTTCTTGATATAGTTTTCAGTGTTTCTCATAAAATATAGATACAATAGTGCACGGATTTAAGTGTCTTTTAAGTGTCTTTGTTGATTGATATATAAGACTACCTATCGGTATGTGTTCTGAGTAAAAATAACATCTACGTTCTCTGAATTTTATTAAATTTTATTGAATTTTATTGACGGCTGAAATGCATAGTGGGTGGGGATGTCTCTGAAAATTTCAAAATTCCCTCCTCCGCTTACCGTGGTCGTCGTCACGCATGAAGAACTTTAAACAGTGCTCACCCTACAAATTAGTGATACTGGTATTTCATGGGATACATATAATAACATAACGGTCTATTGGACGCATGATATAATTATCCCATATGACCTCAACGGGAAATAATTCGCATAAGCGCAAGGAAAAATTCTCAAGCAACTCTAGCGATGAGGGATTAACGCTTAAACAGGGAAGGCTCACTAGTTTAACGGACAGTGATGCAGATGTTAATTTAAGCGTTAGTGAAATTATTAACGAAGCCAATAGTGTGCTCTTTAACGTGGATCAAGGTACCTGCGCGACCAACGTGTCACGCGGCGAACGCAACATGGCAACTGGAAACAGACATGACGCGTACAGTGAACTAAGTGAGAAAGTAGACGGGGTGCTCTCGGTTGTAACGGATATGAAAGTATCACAAGAGGAAATGAAACGCACCCTAGAGAGCAAAATAGACAGCCTGAGGAATGAAATGATGAAAAACATCGACGCAAAACTGAAATCGTTGAGAAATGAGATTGCTCTTGACATTGGAAAAGAGACTAGCCGCATTGACCAACTAATGGAATCTATGAAAGACATTCAGAGCCGTGTTCGAGCAGTCGAAGAAAACGACACGAACCACTTTGATACGTTGCCTCCAAGGCGCGAAAATGTGCATCTGAATGACCCCGATTTCTGCGTTATTGTTCAGGGTATGCAGGAACAAGACCAAGAAGACCTCTTGGAAAAGGCACATAGTCTTTTGCGAGCACTAGGGGAAGAAGTCCATAAAAATGTGACAGTTACCGGCACCGTTCGCATAAAAAGTAAGTTTCCAGGAAACCCAGGTCCCATCAAAATAAGCTTCAGTGACCCTCGGGAAAAAATTCTGGTGCTTAGAAACAAAATGAAATTAAAAACCTGTGACAGTTTCAAGGACGTATATGTCTAAAGCAGCAAATCGCACGCGGAACGTTTAATTGAACTGAATGCAAGAGCAGTACTCCGACAGCTACCTCATGGTGCAAACTTCCGTGTTGATGCCAACGGACGCATCCGCGCCCGCCATGAGCAGCCATCCGCCGTACCACGTGACCATGAATAGGAAGCTACCCGTCTCGTTTGGTCGTCCATCCATATTGTACATATGAACGTTTGCGGATGGACAAAAGACAATGAAAATCTGCGTATTGAATTACTGAATTCACTTAATGCCGACATAATTTCATTGTGCGAAACTCATTTACCTAACCAAAACGTAATTCAAGTTGATGGGTATACATGGATTGGCTACAATAGAACAGAAATACACAAGAACGCACCAAAAGCGTCAGGAGGTGTCGGACTCTTAGTGAAACAATGGATAATTAACGACTTCGATGTTTGTGTTGTAAACAAGGAATTTGACGGAATACTAGCGGTGTACTTTAAAAATAGAAGCACAGAATCTGATTTAATCGTTTTCACGTGTTATCTACCGCCGGAAGGATCCACACGTGGGAGAGACGCCCAGTCCTTTTTCGCTCATCTATTGACACAAATATACGCGCATGCTGACTGTGACCAGATGATCATATGCGGGGATATGAACGCTCGGATAGGCTCTCTGTCAGATCTACTCCATGGGTGTGATAGCATCCCAGAACGAACAGTTATAGACAAAACGGTCAATCAGCACGGACATGATTTCATTGAATTCCAATGTGACGCGAAATTCTGTACGCTTAACGGCCGATTCCATAGTGACAAAGATAATTTCACATCAATTTCGCGAAAAGGTAGAGCCGTCGTGGACTATATATGTGTGCCACATGATGTTTTTAAACAGTGTGAAAATTTTAAAGTCATAAATCCACAAGACATTATCGATCAAAACCGATTGCATGGATTAATAGGTGAGCAATCACGCATCCTTGACCACTGCGCACTGAGTGTAAATATCGAAATGGACTATAGTGTACTTCTGAATAACGCAAATACCGTTACAGAGACCCCCCGTAAGGTCAAACACGATCTCCGTCGAATCCCGCCCGACTTCATGGACAACGAGAACGTGAAAACAGCTCTACTGTCTGTTATTGTCCAATTAGAAACCTTACGTGAAAACCAAGAAAACGTTGACAGGGTGTATATAACTCACTTTGTGAAATCATTATTGGCGAAATGAATAATAAAATTCCAACATTTGGGGCATCAAAACAAACATCACGACGGCGGAAAACAAAGAAACCATTCTGGAACGATAATTTACAAACTCTGTGGAATAAACTAAGGGACAGCGAAAAACAATATTTGAATTGTAAAGACAATAGAAACTTAAGAATAAGACTACACGCAGAATATGTTGCTAACCGGAATGCGTTTGATAAAACACTCCACCGATCTGAGCGCGAATACAGAAAGGGCTTATCCTTTGAAATACAAACGTTCGAGGCAAATAACCCCAAAGAATTTTGGGATAAAATAAAAACACTGGGACCTAGGAAAGACTCGCGTATCCCAACGGAGGTTTATGATGAAAACGGTAGAATCACAAGCGATGAAAGGCGAGTGCATGAGCGCTGGAAAGAGGACTTCAAGAACTTATACAATTGCCCGGAGTCCGACGATATGTTTGACAATGAACATTATACCCGTGTCAAAACACATAAAGTTCTAATCGAAAACGACATAAATGATCCCCTATATGACTCAAACAACGCACTTAACACCAATAGTACTCTAGATGAAATAACAGCCGTCATAGAAAAGAGTAAATCAGGATCGGCCTGTGGAATAGACAATATACCATACGATGTGCTGAAGTACCCTGCTGTTATTGCTGTTTTACAACAGATGTTCCAGTTCATATTCGATACGAGTATTATACCATCAATTTGGCGAAAGGCTGTTATTCACCCTATTTTGAAAGACTCGCAGACGGACAGAAGAATACCAATGAATTACAGGGGAATCAGCCTGCTTTCGTGCATAAGTAAACTGTACACCTCATTTTTGAATAGACGCCTCACTAAATATCTCGAACATGAAAATACACTCGCAGACGAACAAAACGGATTCCGCCCAAACAGATCGTGTGAAGACCATATTTTTACGTTGAACAGCATTACTCGAAACAACAAGAATATATTTGCAGCATACGTGGATCTCCGTCGTTGCTTCGATTACATCGATCGAGAAATGCTGCTGTACAAACTGCTACTGAATGGAATAGACGGAAAATTCTACAACTCCGTGAAAAACATTTACGCGAGTTCCATGTCATGTGTTCGAATAAACGACTCATAAACAGAGTGGTTTGACTGTATAACCGGTGTAAAACAAGGCTGCACATTATCGCCGACACTTTTTGCAATCTTCGCAAATGACCTTGTCCATGAAGTCAATCAACTTGGCAGTGGCGTAACCATCGGTGATAAACAGTTATCCATTCTAATGTACGCCGATGACATTGTGCTGGTGGCAGATAGCGAGGAAAAGTTGCAGTCTATGTTAGATGTCCTCCACGAGTGGTGTAAACGCTGGAGAGTTGTCATCAACACATCAAAGTCAAAATGTATGCATTTTCGAAAAGGTCGTACGCAGCAAACCGATTTCGTTTTCCACGTCGGTGATAGTGAACTAGAACTAGTAGATAAATACAAATACTTGGGAGTAATTTTTCAAGACAAAAGTGATTTTTCCACAACATCGGAGTGCCTGTCCAAAGGTGCCGGAAGGGCTCTCGGAAGTGTTATAAGTAAAGTGCACAATCTTAAACATCTTGGTTTTAAACACTTTGAAAAGCTGTATAACGCGTGCGTGGTTCCTGTTATGGATTACTGTAGTTCAGTCTGGGGATACAAGCAGTATCAATCATCAGACAACGTACAAAACCGCGCCATGAGATACGCACTTGGAGTTCACCGGTTTGCGCCAATACCCGCCCTTACTGGTGATACGGGGTGGATCCCCTCTCGCCTCCGCCGCTGGTGTAACATGCTACGCCTCTGGAACAAACTCGTGGTCATGGACAGTAATCGTCTGTGCGCTCAAGTATTTGAAACAGACTATAATAAGTGCAGCGGCAACTGGTCGAGTGAAATCAAGCAAATCATGGACACACTAGGATTATCAAACCACTTCATCGAGAAATCCCCGGTTAACCTAAACTCGGTTCAAGCGTTAGTAAGAACTCATTATGTAAACATCTGGTCAGAGGAACTCAGCACCATGCCTAAACTGCGAACTTATAGAGAGTTTAAGAGTGATTTTGAGTGTGAATCTTATTTAAATATAGATTTAGGTAAACATGAACGCTCCTTATTAGCTCAACTAAGAGCCGGAATTTTGCCTCTACGAGTTGAAACTGGACGGTATTTGGGTGAATCAGTGGATTCAAGACTGTGTAGGTTATGCCAGTCACAGGCTGTAGAGACGGAATGTCATTTTGTGATTAACTGCCCAGCGTACACCGCAACACGAATAGCGTGTTTTGCAACTGTTTGGAACAATACTTGCCTTTTAAACTTATCTGATGTTAACAAACTCACATATCTTATGAAAAACAACGTAAGACAATTAGCCAAGTACATTGTTAAAGCTTACACATTGCGACGCAGTATTCTCGCCTCATGACCTCGCATGATGAATGTTAAACATTTTATATGCTGCGAAACATGAGCCCTCAACATGAAACATATGTGCTGACATACAATTATAATGTATACATCACAATTTATATGTATTTACAGATACATTATATATGTTAAGGTGACCTATAGGCCCAATGGTCCGGGTGTACTGAAATATATTTAATATTATGCTGTTTATTTATGTAATGTACATGTCACTATAATAAACCATTTACTTACTATAACATGTGGGGGGGGGGGGGGGGCTAGAACAATAAATTTGCATGTATTTAAAATAAAATGTCTATGCTACCAAAACATGATGATATAAAACAGGATTATGTACGATAAGAAGTTTAAACGTACAAATTTGTGTAAATACGTGTAGCATGTGTTTCAAGATTTCGTAAAATTCAAACTAGAGTTGCAAGTGCAAATTATACAAAAATACGCACGATAACATCTCACTAGGCTGAAATTATATATAAAATATAAATAAATCACTTAATAAACGCACAAAATAACAGTGCAAAATTATTTTACAATCTTAAATCTTAAATTTAACTGAATAAACATATTCGAAGACTCATTTACACAATTTGAAAATATAAACAGTATTAGACTTACATTGACATGATAAGCCATGATAACCACATGTTTGGAGTGCTGAGTTAAAGTAGTCCGCTGTGTCCGATTGTATGACATCCATCTTGCACTGGAACAACGAACAAATGATACGTTCGCGCCTTTTTTTTAAATGTATTCATGCGCAGTTAACATCACCGAATCACAATCGACGTCTTAACATTCAGAACCCAATCAAAACCGTCGATGCAAATTTGAAGCAAATTAGATGCGCTTATCGAAATCCACGTGGAAACGGCCCAAGTTAAACTGTTATACCGAAATAGTAAACACAAATCGCATTACCAGGGACGTAACTAGGCATATTTCTTTTCGCACGTTACGCTTACAGAGCAATAAGAAGAGCAAATACCGCTAAAGAAACAACAACATTAGAATCCTTACTACCATAACGACACATTGAATCATTTATCTTTAATAAATATATTCTTTAGATTTACATTATTTATCAAATGTATACAGTTTAGAATACTTACTAATTTTACTGCGAGTAAAGTCACATTCGGTCTAGCTACGTACTGATTACAACAGTGTCACGGTCTGCTTGCACATGTTTTACATGTTACAGCTTTAGCAGACAGAACTGACCAATTAGAATTCATCCAGATGTAAACATAGCAAACAATGAGGACGACTGATAATATTTTGCATTGTGATTATCAGGGGCCGTATTCCAGATACATCCTAACTAAAATCTTATCCGTAACCTTAACATCATCACAATTCATTTCTTTAACTTTTTTATTTCATATTTAAATGGCTTTGTGCTAAGTGTTTATTAATTATTAACTTATTATTAACTGCTGTTTATTCAGTAAGTGAAAATATTTAAGCTAAACTTATGATGTTTCTATAATACGGACCCTGATAAGTAAAGTAAAGAAATATATTGAAAAAAAGTGCTAGATATTTATAAAAAAAAAGTTGAAATTAACTTGGGTGCAATAGTGTTATACTATCATGATTAATATGTTATGCATACGCGTTTACTTGTTGTTGTTGTTCTTCTTATTAATTTAAGAAAATACATTTCGATTTTGAGTTGTTTATCTGTAAATAAACAACGATTTTACGTTCTGATGCGTATGATGCGAATCCGAACAAAACTCGTTGTTTATTAACAGATAAACAACAATAAAGCGAAAATTATTCCGATTCTAACATGACCAGATATAATATATTTCAATTACAATGCGAACTATATTTTACAGTTTCGGAACTACTTTTTCGAGTTGTTCATTGACGGACATTTAGCGCGTGTCATGCTAGATAATACGCACATGTAATTAGCACATTATTCTTTAAATAAACAACGCTAACAGATAGCCGAAACTGACGTCATTTGTTCAGATATTATTAATGAAAGCAATTTTACGATGAATTTGTAGGCTATAAATGAATGACGTAACTGTAACGGCGTTGACGCGCGTGCGATTGAACGCGCGGAAAATGGTCGGAACAACGTAGACTATAGTTGCACAGTTCATTTGTCACATCATGCTAAAATGGAAATAATTGTCGCATTCTAATATCGTACAGTTTTTTGCTTTGATGAGCGGTTATTCAACCCCGGGAGATTCCTTTTGATCATAATTTCAAAGCATTTATTTGCTAATTGACAACGCTAAATCGAAAAAACTATTTCTTAAATCATTAACTTTCTTAATGTATGATTATGTTTCGATTGTATAAATCTGCTTCGTTACCAGGTTATATATGTATAACCATATAGTTTAATATAAGAAGAGCTGTCTCATGACAACACGCTCGACTATTCACACCTCTGTGATAGTATATATATTCTGTCAGTGACCTTACATAATGACAATGAAAACGTATGTGAAATTTCAACTTAATATATGTAGTAGCTACAGAGATGTGTACTTGCACTTAAACTTTAACCTAAATATTTATAAGTACAAAAAGGGGCATAAATCTGCTAAAATGCTGGTCACAGTTATGGGCATTAGCCAGTGACCTTATATAAGGACCTCGCAGACATGTGTGAAGTTTCAATTGAATATCTGTAGTAGTTACAGAGATATGGACTCGTTGCACGCAAACCTTAACCAGAACATTACGCCGACGCCGACGAGCGGGTGAGTAGTATAGCTCGAACTATTCGGTAAATAGTCGAGCTAAAATCGATTCATTTTGGAATGTTTGCATTTACACGGGGGCCCAAGTCGGTGACAACATACAATGTCGCAGTTGAGCTCGTGTCACGGCTGCCTGTCGATAGTGTTACGGTTCCAGCGAGTCTAAATAGGACTAACAACGGACGTCTTGTTAAACAATTCATAGTGTCGCGCAAGTATTCCCAGTTTTCTCAAGTTAATAATATTTTAGAATTAAGACAATGCATTTTCGCCATTAATTTGGTTTGAAGCGTCGCATTCAGGTGCAATATGCAGATACACTAATGAATTATGAGTCGGAGTCTGTAAAATAAAGTTTTTTTACAATCAAAGGATAGGACACATTTCGACAAGTGGTTCACGTACGATTGAATCCATGACTCATCAAAATTCTTGGGAAGCATTACAATAGCGAATCAAAGCATTATTCATGTCTTATGCATTTCGCTAGCATTATCAAATTTGTCACGGTTTGCATTTTCAGCTACTATCTAATGTCACGGTTGTCTGTCTATAGTGTAACGGTTTCCTTCCAATTATGGATGAAAGATCCGAAGTGTCGTTCGAAGTCGACTCATCCGTTTTTAAGAATGGAACGTTTCTGTGAATCTCGAGGTAAACACAGAGAGTTGCATCGACAAAGACAACAATTATACAAAAAAGTCGAAGAGTGTTTTCAAGAAAGTATTATGACGTACACAAGCGCGTGATACACTTGGACACTCCGAAATTCCCAAGTTCTACAGGTCATTATTTGTCATTAGATATGTCATTTAGTAGTTATTACCATAGCAATGCGTACATGCCTGCTCATCAGTTGCGAAACGTCCTGATGACTGGAACGATAGTGCATGTAGTAACTTTACGCTTACCCAACCACAGGTATAAAACCGTTTGGTTTATCATACACAATTTTCGTTGGTGGTCACCATACCGGACAGGTGGGGTTTACTACGGGTACTCCGGTTTCCCCACACAGCACAAGGCCACACCAAAATTTAAATCTTTCAGTAAAAAATAAATAGCTGGAAACTGCAGCTATGATTAAAAATTCGTCCCAACTTTCGTGAGTCTCTAGTAAGTTAATTAGGTAGGAGTGCTGGGACACACTCCTGGTCCTCACATAATGCAGCCTCAGGCACGGAAGGACCTCATAAACCTCGAAATACACACACACACACACACGATTTTCTTTACTGCAACTGTAATTAGAGGGGCACATCGATGACATTTTACATGAAATAAAATAATTTTCCATTCTGCCGAGTAGCAACAATATATGGTGGAATCATTTAAGAACAAAATATAAGCAAAAACAAATACATTCTTATTTTGTGCTAACATTGTTTCAGTCGGACTCTAACTATAGTGCGTACAAAATCGCGCACTCAGCGATATAAATTTCCCAAAATTAAGTAACGTATGCGCGTAACGGTGCATCATAAAGGTATATCTACAGTCAATTTATATCAATTTTACATCTGCTACAATTTTGAAGTGCCCGCGAGAATGCCATCAATATTTTTAGTACAAATTACAATGCATAATTTAGTTACATACGTTTGCTAACTGTTTATAGAAATAAATCAATCGTAATTTACATTGATTCACTATTAATATCCATTTTCCTTTCGATATCGTAGGGCGGGTGTAACATTAAATATTGACCCCGTTGAAAACTGGCCCCATGGGTCCTTTTTCAGCGTTGAATTGACCCCGCCATTATTTTAACATTAGAATGTGATCAAAAGGTCGTTGAAAACTGATTAGTTGTTAAGCTTTGAACATTGATGTTTTCAATTGTTAACGCTTAGTAAAAACACAGCTTTATTAATGATTTATTAATAAATACATTATAATTTTCATGACTCGGTAATACGAAAAAAAATATTTACAATCTAAACATTGTAGCATTTTTTTGGTGGTCTTATAAACATAAAAAAATAAGTGAAAAATACAAATTATAGGGCTCACTTTGTACTAATTTTCTTAAAAAAAACAAAATCTGAGAAAGTTTCGGATTGTTCGCAATATACTATGTCTTATTTCACAGAGTCTTATGGTTTTAATTATCTTAGGCATTCATTATTTTAGTAAATGCTAAGTTTTCGGTCATGTCTTTACATGACCTTTGTGGTATAAGGTTATATTGTAACTCCGTCAGTCATTTTACAATGTTGAAAACAATATCTGGCAATATCTACACCTTGACGTACAATCCAGAAAGTATACTCATAGTCAGTAAAACCGTGACAATGTCCATACTATCGTCATACAAACCGTGACATGGCGGACAAAAACCGTGACATATTCAAGAACAATATTTTGGCATTTTCTTAATATAACAAACGAAATTATACATTTGAAACCAATGATTATCACTTATATTACACGAGAGACGAGCCACTGCTAATGTTTGATGCCTACTGAAAACAAAATCAAAATGTGATAAGACATTAGTTGAAAGACTGATAAAAGTACCAAATTGCTGCATTATGCATACGTTTCAAACAAAATAAAATTTTTACACAAAGACAAAATAATAAGAAATTGATGACTAAATTTGCAATTAGTTCGTTGCTTAGTTATCAGTACAATATAAAAATACCATTTACCATTTTTTGTGTTTGCGAAATCTCGCAAGAAACCTTAACACTATCGACAGGCAGCCGTGACACGAGCTGAACAGGCAACAGTGTACGTTGTGACCGTCTTGGGTCCCCGTGATTTACATGTATGACGTTGGTGTGTTCAACAATTGTCTTCAGTTGTTATTGCAAATGCTTAAATCTGTACCTTCAAAAGAATTAATTAAGTCATTTTTTAATTATAGAAGAGCACACATGGCACACAAAATGACGTTGGAGAATACACACCTACATGTAGTGCTCGATGCTCCAATAATTTCAGTTAAAATAAGTATGTTAATTATTTGTTCTGAAAAAAAAAATCATAATTTTGTGACCATATTATAAGTTCAAAAACATATATTAAAGCAAACGTGAAATTTATTTAATTTTAAGAAAATAGTCATTAATATCTTAGGTGACATATTTCTGTTTTGATGATGAAACGATTTTGCATATAGCATACGAGCAACAAAGCACGTGCGTGTGATTTGGGTACAAACTAATATGATCTGTTATTTATAAAACCCGGCCTCTCACACTTCCGAAATCAGGCCAATTTATTTCTGTGTTTCGGGCAACCCGACTCTACCTAGCAAAAAACCCACGGAACCTAAAATTTTAGCGATGATTGTTTTTCGTGAAATCTGTTTTAGTCAGATTTAAGATAATTTTAATGTTGTTGTTTTTTACCGTAATGTGTCTTTAAAAAAGTAAACAAAAACCTCAATCCCGACCCTACCTTACGATTTTTAAACCGTTGCACGAAACACACAATTATTTTTTTTAGCCTCACCATAAAATTATATTTTCGACATTCATGCTTGATTGTACGTACCTGGCATCTAAGCCCTTATTCACCAACCTATTCTTAGACTTAAGTATAAAGAATAGACTCAGACTCAGTAAAAATACTTCTGCGTTCGCAAATATGCTGGGAACCAATGTCGCTATTGTCATTAATAAATCGTTCTAAATACAGGACTATGTAATTTGAGTTGCTGAATACCAAGAAAGATTCATTCTAAGCGTTCTTATAATAGAACAGTTTCAAGAATATTTTTAATATTACGTCTCAAGTCTAATAATAGATTGGTGACTATATATATATAATACCACATTTATATAGCACTCTTTTCATAATGGATATACGGGCTTTACACTATATATACAATCAATGTATATTCTACATGCATATGTACAAAAATAAGTGCCATTATAAAACATAACTATGGGCCCTGAACAATATTTTAAAGAGCACATGTGAACAAAAGCTCCCACGGCGACTGTTCTTGTTACAACAGTAACATGTTCACCAGAAACCAATGGCATCAGATTATTTACAATTTGTATGTTTATTGCTTTTTATTGTCACCGGTTACAAACAATACTGCTCAATTCAATAAAAAGAGAAATACATTATTAAATTATTAAATTACATGCATACGTGATCGTATTTTTTAAATAAGGAAAAAGATTTGCCACAAATACCAAAGACATTGGGAGATTTGGTAATCATGATCAGGCATAAAAATCGTAATCTAAGTAATATTGTAACGTGATACTCGCTAATGTTTCTATGGACAAAGAACAAAATTATCGTCGTTAAACTACCCAATAAACAAAGCAAAAATAAGTTCCGATTCTGAGCGGAGCATAGTAAAAATATGCTTCAATTAAAATTTCAAAAATATAGGTCAACTCATCTTAAAAGCGAAATAATGTTCGCATAATTAGTGTTTATCGAGCACTAAACAACTCTTTGTCGTTCTGATGCGTGGCTATTAAACGACTCGGGCTAACGCCTTCTTGGTTTAATTCCTACGCATCAGAACTCCAAATCGTTGTTCATTGGCCGATAAACAACGATTAATCGAAAATTATTTCTAAATTAATTAACAGAAATGCGTCTTTGACTGCAAGTTGTTGTTTGATTTATGATCCTTTATAATCGTTCATATGTGCATCATATTATACACCACTTTCATAATTTGCAAAACAAACAGAACTCACGATCTCTCGATCCATTTCACTACTCCATCTTTATTTTTATACGAAACTATCCACTGAATACAACATTCCATGTCCTTTTGGAACCGATATTTGCGTACATTATAAAAGAAATAATTTTCGATTTAAAGTTGTGTTATCGGCTAAAAAACCGCATCAGAACGACAAATCGGTGTTTATTAGCCGATAAACAACGATAATGCGAAAATTATTTCGATTCTAAAATGACCTGACAACATTTTCTGCAATTACAGCGCGAAGTATACAGTTTCTGAACTATTTTTCGGGTTGTTTATTGGAAGTTTAACAACGATGAATTTTGTTCTTTGTGTATAGAAAACACCCTCGTGGTTTAATTCCTACGCATCAAAACTCCAAATCGTTGTTTATTGGCCAATAAACAACGATAAATCGAAAATTATTTCTTAATTCTAACAAGACACGCGCAGAGTGATTCTGATTTGACATATTTTTGCAATTGTAATTAGAACTACTTTTTACGATGCTCCGCTCAGAATCGGGACTTCTTGACGTTGTTTATTGGGTAGTTTTGTTCTTTGTCTATAGATAAAAATAGCGAGTATCATGGCAGAATGTGCGTTTTATATCAGTCATACAAAAGCAAAACATATATAATGATGCGTAAAAAGTCACAGTTCATTGGATAGCGGAAACACCTAAAATGCCAATTTTAGATAATTCATTACCTTAACTCCACAATGCTGGTGCGAGTTGGCTGATAATCGAACTCTGCCGAAATATTATGCCAACAAAGATTTTCATGAAGTTGTAAAAAGATCAGATGAAAACTTATGAACTTAGAGATTGTAGATAATTCAAGGGCCATAACTCCACAATTCCTGGGGCGATTTGGTTGATTATCGAACTTGTCCGAGATATTGCGCCAACAAACATTTTCAGGATGTTTTGTGAAGATCGGATGAAAACGGTTGGACTTTTAGAGCGAAAACGAAAGTGGTCTACCGACGGACAGACACACCGACATTAGCAAACCAATATACCCCACCGTCTTCGATGGGGGGCATTACTAAAGCAGACAACACAATGATGTAACATGACAAAGTGACACAGCACCGCAACATATAACAGGCGACACAACAACGTGACATAACCAGGCACCACAACGACGTAACACAACCAGGATACACAACCACGCAAAACAACGACGGAACACAACCAGGCAACACAACGACGTAACGCAACCAGGCAAAAGTACGACGTTACACAACCAGGCGACACAACGACGTGACACAACTAGGATACACAACGACGTAATGCAACCAGGCAACACAACGACGTAACACAAGCAGGCGACACAACGATGTAACACAACCAGGCAACACAACGACGTTACACAACCAGGCGACACAACGACGTAACACACCCAGGCGACACAACGACGTAACACAACCAGGCAACACAACGACGTAATGCAACCATGCGACACAACGACGTAACACAACCAGGCAACACAACGACGTAACCCAACCAGGCAACACAACGACGTAACACAACCAGGCGACACAACGACGTAACACAACCCGGCAACACAACGACGTCACGCAACCAGGTAACACAACGACGTAACGCAACCAGGCAACACAACGAGGTAACGCAACCAGGCAACACAACGACGTTACGCAACCAGGCAACACAACGACGTAACACACCCAGGCAACACAACGACGTAACGCAACCAGGCAACACAACAACGTAACGCAACCAGGCAACACAACGACGAAACACAACCAGGCGACACAACGATGTAACACAACCAGGCAACACAACGACGTCACGCAACCAGGTAACACAACGACGTAACGCAACCAGGCAACACAACGACGTAACAAAGCCAGGCAACACAACGACGTTACGCAACCAGGCAACACAACGACGTAACGCAACCAGGCGACACAACGACGTGACACAACTAGGATACACATCGACGTAACACAACCACGCGACATAAACACGTAACACAACCAGGCGACACAACGTCGTGACACAACCAGGCGACACAACGTAATAACACACAAAAACACCACCCACACAACCACGTTTATAATATATTTGAGTGTTATCGGTCTGAATTGTCAACGATTTAGTTCTGCTACCTTATCACAAACCATGGCAGCACAGACGATTGCAATATTAGGACAGTTTATTCAAATGTCTTACAATGTTGATATCGCATGATCATACTGAATAAAGATCGTACAGTAGTGGAATATGTTAATGATCTTATACTAAGTGATTATCAATAGAAAAACAAGTGATTATCGATAATAAAAAAAAACATTAAGTCATCATAGGGAATAAAGGGCGTACATATAAAGATTGTGCTGTAAGTGATCAAGGGTAATAAAGATCTTACATATTGTGATCAGTACGAATCAAGAACGCTCACTAAGTGATCATCGTAAACAATGATCAAATAGAATGGGATCGTCACAAACAATGTTTCGTCAAGTGACCGTCGCGACGAATGATCGTTCAGTATCTAATTATTACAAATAGAGATCGTACACGAAGTGATGATGGTGAAAAATATCGTACATTATGTGAGCATCGGGAATACTTATGGTTTCACACGAGATCACCACGGATAAAGATCGTACATAGTCATTGTGACCCACACTAACAAAGATCTAACATTAAGTAATTATCTAGAAAAATATCATAAATAAAGCAATTATTATAAAAATTCTCAGCATTTTATTAGAAATTACGAGCAAAAACTGAACAAAGGGACGCATACCATTAAAACATTGTGTGCAGCCTAGATGTGAGGTTACACACGCACGATTCGGAGCCTCGCGTTTCAGTTTCAGAATGGTCCATTCACATGAAAGAAGTCAACAATATGTTAAGTCGTGGCCATTGCTTTTCAATCGGAAGAGGTAGTGAAAACAAGCCCTTAAGATATTTGCTCTCCAAGTTGACAGCTACATGCTGGTATTTATAAATGTTCGAAAATTAAGAAATTCTATAATAAGAGTTTAGTTTGACAAAGAAATCGATAGTTTCAAGATTTTGATAAAAATATTCGCAATTAAATTCCAATAATAGTATTTATCGAGCACATGTTCCAAAGGACTGTGGCATTTATTACTTTGTTAGAGATATATTATATTTTTTATTAACTTCTTTTATTACTAATTCCATATTTTGCTCATCCATGTATAGCACTTGTGTTTTGCATATGGCTAAAAAGCAACAGTATGCTTAAGAGCTAATAAATGGTTGTTGGTGTTGTTGATGGTGGTGGTGTTTTAACATATTTTCAACTCTTTCTAAATAAGGGCCCAGTTCGCTCCTTTGAAGATTGTTTGGTTATCATGAGATTGTGCGGGGACGGGAATGAGAAACACTACTCAGAAGCGTAAATCAGCCATACAAGTAGCGAATCGTATTCTCCTCCTTCTTCGAAAAACATGGTGCACGTGTACCAGTCAATATGCAACATGACGGAGTTTCACCTAGGTCAGGATTTTTGTATTTGGGAATAGAGGGTGAATATTTTCATCAAAACAAATTTCATTCATTCGCTATAGAACATGTAAATATACTTATGAAATAATTTTAAATTTAGAGTTGTTTATCGGCTAATGAACAACGAGTTTGAGTTTTGATGCGTAGGAATTAGACCATGAGGGCGTTAGAACGACAAGTCGTTGTTTATTAGCCGATAAACAACGATAATGCGAAGATAAGTTCGATTCTAACACGACCTGACAACAAATTCCGCAATTACAATCCGAAATATTTTTTACAGTTTCGGAACTATTTTTTTCGTGTTGTTTCTTGGTACCGTAGTTTAACAACGGTAAATTTTGTTCTTTATCAATAGAAAACATGGCGCTTGTCACGTTCGAATATTGATTTTAAATAACTTGGCAATGGTTTCTATATCGGCTGTTTAAGTTAAATTAAACAGCAATTTTTACGTGACACGCGCAAAGTTTTCTAAAGAAAAACAAGAAAAAATTCCGTTGTTAAATAGCCAAAAAACAACTCAAAAAAGTAGTTTCAAAACTGTAAACTATAGTTCTCATTGTAATTGCAAAATATGTCGTCATGTCATGTAAGAATCAAAATAATTTTCGCTTTATCATTTTTTATCTGTAATAAACAACGATTTTTCGTTCTGATACGCTTATATTTAAGATTCGATTCGATTAAATTTTCGATTTTTCGTTGTTTATCGGCCAATAAACAACGATCTGGTGGGGAGGAATTAAAGGGTTAAATAACCACGCATCAGAATGACAAAAAACAAATTGGCCGATTAACAACGATAATGCGTTTTTTTTCGATTCTAACAATGACTTGAAAAATAGTTTTGCAATTGTAATGAAAACTATATTTTTGTATTCTCCACTCAGAATCGGGACATATTTTTGCGTCGTTCATTGGGTAGTTTAACAACGATAACTGTGTTCTTTGTCTATCGAAAAAATTTGTAATAGCATCAGAACTCAAAACCGTTGTTTATTTACAGATAAACAACTAAAAATCGAAAATTCTTTCATACTTATACACGAATGCGTGACGCCAAAACATGTGACCAAACTTACCGGTAGTTTTCTCCACAGTTAAAGTTTATATAATTTCATAAGATATATTTGAAAGGCTCATTAAAGATAAAACAACAACAACGTATTATGGTAAAACACGTGCCCGTGTTTTATAGAGAACTTCATGTGAGTCTGGTCCTTTAGTTACATTTAGTAAATACTTCACCGTTGTTAACCTGTTATACACTCATGATTCTGTTGCAGATGCAAATGCACACATCATAGATCCACATGTTCAGATAACAGTATCTTAACATAGAAACAGCACTTGGTTCTGTTCACAATAAAAGTATCATTTAACAAATCGAAGTTGTCGTAGGTAAAGGTACCATATCAAGTGATGTACAATAAAAATGAATCGATTCCAGATTAAGTTTTTTTGTCAACATGTAAAAAAACTCTTTTTAATTTACTTGAATATATAATAATGTTGATAAATTGCTTAATATAAACTGCAACATTTTATAGAAAGAACACAATACAATGGGTATGCGAAACATTTGCATAGACAACAATACGAAGGGTGTCCAAAAAGTGTGTGTACTGACTGAATTACTCACATTTTTCGCCAGACACATAAACAATTATTATGTCTAGAATTCTCAGACTTTACAATTATATGTGACATTCATCATGCTGCTTTAAGCTACGAAACAAAACCAGTTTATAAAGCACTGACACTGTAGCTCTATCGGAGCACGTCAGGTCGAAATGTAACGTCATCGATGAACGTCAAAGACGTCACCTTTGTTTTACCGATACAATATTTGGCTATTCAAAAAATACTATCACTGAAAACACTCGATTCAACGATTGTGTCGATGAATCCACTTTTTGTGAATCACATGACAAAACAATCCAGGCGAAAAAAAAATAACTTTGTTTGCCATAGCCTATCTACCTGACGAAAAAAGCCCATACTCAAAAGTTTTTTCTTCGTTAAATCAAACCAGTTTTTTTTTATCCAAATATTCTTTTCAGATTCGTATTTTTATTTGGGTTACATAAAAGCTCGCTCTTCTTTCATTTCTGTCGTTTTCCAATGGGTTAATAAATTAACTGTATCAGCTAGACCCTTGCTTAAAATAGGCTAAACCAAAATGCAATTCTTATCATGTTTTATGAAACTTGTGAAAACAACGGGCTCTTTGTTAATATATCAACAGACACTGGATTATATATATATTATCAAAAGCAATGTCTGTATTATACGCTATATTTTTGCTCTAAATGGTTCATTAATGAATTAGCATAAAAAAATTGCCTACCAACCAGCTACCTTGGGTAGGCCATGGCAAACAAACAATTTTTTAAGGTTGGCCCCAGCTTAAAACTGCAAAGTTACGGAGTTTGTATATGTCTGCAATTCCCGGTCTCTTCCTCTGAAATGCGTTTCTATACAATATACAATATACATCCGTATTAACTGAATTCTAAAATTGTTTTGCTAATTAAATATGACAGCTTCAGACATTAAAATGCTCTAATTGATTTTGTATATTCATGTGCGATATATGAACTTTGTATACAACAACAATTAACCGAAGTATCAGTACATGAACATTTTGGACACCCCTCGTATATTTCCTGTATAATTCCGTGCATTATTTAATGAAGCGATACAAACATTAAAGGTGCTCACTCGTGCTGGAAAATGCCAGTCATGTGACGATACTTTCAATTCAGCATGACAACACAAAATTGTCACAACTAAACGATGCAACGACGTGACATACCCAAACGATGCAACAAGCAACGACGTGACATAACCAAACGATGCAACGACGTAACACAATCAAGCGACGCAACGACGTGACATAACCAAACGACACTGTTAGACTACAGCCCGAATGCAGTTGATCAACAGATCACAAAATGTACGTACTGGCGCAGTGCCTGAATTCGCCTCTGTCCTAAATTCGCCACCCCATCCACATCAGTGTTTGTATCACAGCGATTACTTTTTTGTTGATTTCTATGGATCAATCAGACGTTTTCCTGAACACTGCTGACGAATTTTCTTCTCGATATGTTGAGTAATTCAATATTTAATCCAATTGATTTGTCAATGAACCCTAAATGTAAATGAATTGCACGGGGGGGGGGGGGGGTGAATCCATCTCATACTGCGCACGCACAATTTTGAAGCACCGCGTGGTATCCACATTAAAATTTAATTATTGTGTATTAATATAATGTGCAACATAAAAACATCAGTTATTTATTGGCAATAAATACAATTAAATGCGGAAAAATTGCATGCACAGCACATTTAATAGAGGTCACTTAGGTAATTTCACGCCGCTTAAAAGCGTATTACTTACCCCCCCCCCCCTACTTTCATCCGCAGGGCCTCAGTTTCAGAGCCATGTACAACTGATTTATTATATTATATTATAGAAATAAAAAAAAAGAAGTTTTTTTTTTTTTTTAAAGAAAATTGAATAATGTATTAACAACAAACACCGAACTGCTTAATAATAAAGATTGACTTAAAACAATAGTAGAACAGTTCTGTATCTACGATATTTCACCAAGCGTCTTCTGATCACCATGTTTTTTTACAAACACTTGAAAATGATATCCGAAAAATAAAGTGTTTTTTTGTTTTAAACTCAACAGAAATTGCTTGCAAGCGGATTACATAGAAAAATATCAATTTCAAGCAATTTTAAAGAGGGAAGGCGGATTTAAGCACTCCCACGCTAATTGTTTTCACAATGTTTGACTCTTCAATCTCGCTAATTATTTTGTCTATGCCAAGTACTCGAAATGTAAACAAAATACGCCAGCATATGCACATTAAACCTAACTTGATTTATGTTAATGTTTGTTTTGATTGGTTGACTACTTTTGAAAATATCGTAAATATACACCCAAATGTGGCGGATTTAGGCACTGCGCCAGTATAATAATTGTAGTAGTGCAATGTTTGTTCTTCCACACTCTTTAACCAACATTTTCCTCACCATAAACTGCTGACCTTAAAATTTGGAGCACAATTTTCCGACGTAAAAATAAGGAAAAAGTGTTAATTATATGCACGATATACAGCACTTCCTAAATATTAACGAATCTACATATAGACATATAACTGCAAAGCACACGAGGTGTGTCCGAAAAAAAAAACCGTGTAAAACACGAATGAAATAAAACATACCGGTATTCACTAAACCGTTTCAATAATCTCGGCATTAAACTATATACTGTTAAACTTAAAATAATACACACACGCACGAAATATCGTTGCATTTGAACAACAGTAAATAGCGTAATGTTATCAACAAACGTACATTATATAACCGAAGCGAGGCAAGTCGCATCAATATAGACTTCGAAATAACGTCAACGTCCAATAACAAGAAAAGTGCGCACCGTGACAGTCTATTTAACTACAATCAGGCGACACAGCGACGTAACACAATCAGGCGAAACAACGGCGTGACAAAACCCGGTGACACAACGACGGACCACAACCAGGCGACACTACAGGCGACGAAACCAGGTGATACAACGACGGAACCCAACCTGGTGATAAAACGACGAAACACAGCCACGTGACACAACGACGTAACACAACCAGGCGTCAAAATGACGTAACACAACCAGGTGACACAATGACGGAACACAACCAGGCGACACAACGACGTAACACAACCAGGCGAAACAACGACAGATCACAACCAGGCGATACAACGGCGTGACACAACCGGGCGATACAACGACATATCACATCTAGGCGACACAACGACGTGACACGACCAGGCGACACAACAACAGATCACATCCTGGCGACACAACGACGTGACACAACCAGGCGACACAACGACGTAACACAACCAGGTGACACAACGACAGATCACATCTATGCGACACAACGATGTGACACAACCAGGCGACAAAACGACCTAACACATCCAGGCGACACAACGACGTAACACAACCACCCGACACAACTACTGAACACAACCAGGCGACACAACGACGTAACACAACCAGGCCACACAGTGTGGTAACGCAAGAAGGCGAAACAACAAAGCAACACATCCAAGCGACGCTATGACGTAATACAACCAAGCGATGAATCAACGTTATCATGAATCAAAATCGTGGTAATAATCGCGAATAAAGATCATACACAAAATATTTTTTAAGAAATAATTTTCGATTTATAACAACGATTTTAAGTTCTGATGCGTAGGAATGAAACCACGATGGCATTAGTCCGAGTAGTTTAATAGCCACGCATCAGAACGACAAAGAGTTGTTTTATGGCCGATTAACAACGATAATTTTGTTTTTGTCTATAGAAAAAAAAGTGTCGCGTAAGAAATGGCCTACATCTTATTATACATTTTACAACCCTGTGTTCTCAGGTTCGAGCCCCCGTCACACCCTAACCTACTAACTCTGCTTTCGCATGAGACGTTTAACCGTGGTGCAGTGTACTAGGTGCTTCACACCAGGCACTAAAAGACCCAGGGTCGCCTTTGGAACGGGGCGTGTCCTGTATCTTGCACTATCCCACGTAACCCACTTCAAGTCATCTGGGGGCGATGGCCATATGGCAGAGAATCCCGGTGCACTCCATAAAATGTACACACACATGTTTAAGATTCAAGTTCTGAGACTGGGAGGTCAAACGCTACCCTGATCGACAGGTTTTTGCAAAATTAGGAGCAGATCCTCTTGTTCTCTTTCACAACGCAGGTTAGGGATCATGGGAAGGATCGTGCACGTGTTGTTGGTGCACGTAGACTGGACTATACGAGGGAGGGAGGCAAGTCTCAGGGAGACCTTACTTCCGGTTTGCAGCTATCTGGTACGCAAAGTATCCAGTCAAAACCTGGCACGTGAGAATGAGAAAAATGCAAGCGCAAGCAGACGGCGTTTCCAGAACGAGGACGGAATGATATATATACCACTGATTGGATTTTTGGTACTATTTGCCAGAAATGTTCGTTGGTTGATCCGCTTCCAAATTCCTTCAAAGTATTTTGATTCGCCCCATTGGGCGGCGCAAATTTTCTTATATGGCTATATTGAAAACTTTGAAAATCTTCTTGTCCGAATCCAATTTATAATATACTCAGGTGAGCGATAAAGAGCCATAATGGTCATCATGTTTGATGTAACTTTTTGTTTATTGTGAGTTTGTTGTCTGTAATATCTTATGTTCTTGTGCCACGTTATTGTATTGCTTGATTATGCAGAACGTCATTATGTGTGGTTGTAAGGGTTAATATTTGAAATTATGTGTAAATGAGGCTGAATAAGCATACCGTTTCCAACATAGGGGGACCAATAAACTTTAATGAACACAGTTAGTAATTTTTCATTAAATTAAGGGCAATAACTCTGGAGAAGATAAAATTGACTTATCCAAATGAAACTTGACGTGCACTATGTTGGTACGTATTTTATATTTATTTTAAGTTCTATGGAATTCTACCAGCCACTTACTGTGAAATGGCGGCGGACAGAATTTAAGCGTAATGGACGGACGAAAGGACGGACGGAATAGTAACGAATAGGAGTATGGATATTACACTAAGTATTTATCACGAATAAAAACATTTTGTGGCATATAGAAAATATATTTAAAAAAATCATTATTCAGTTTTGGAAATGGTATTGCTTGGAAAAAAACGAAATCGAAAACTAAGCATTGTCCATTATGTCCTCAAGCATTTTCATTTACACAAGTTTATAGCGAAATGTTATGTCTCATAAGAATGTATGTATGAAACATGTTCACGAGTAGAGTGCTGGGGTAGATAGGTGAATTGCTAACCAGGGCCCGATTTTTCAAAAATTCGTAAGCATGTTATAACAGGATTAACTTTGTTTCTTTATTTTCATATTCCAATAAAGTGTACGTAATAATGTGGTCAAGACGTGTTACATTTTGAATGAAAAGTTTATGTCAGATAATCACAACAAATAATATAGTGAGTTGTAAAATAATGTTATAATTGTAATTTTTATCGATGAAGTAAGAGACTTAAGCAAGTTTTCCGTATGCCAAATCGAGAAATTGGAGCCAGTTACCTAACAACAGAAGCAGGCCATTGAGTTCTTCGTCGCAACGAATGGTAAGAGTTGCAGTGGAAAACAACTGCTGGTAAGTGACGGTTCGTGCCATTGTTTTCGTCGGAAGCTGGTACATCTGTACCAGTATATACGGAGGAGGAAGGGACAGAAGTCAGTAACCACATGCTTCTAGTTTGTAGACTTCTGGTATACGATTCAGCTTGACCTTATCAGTATTTAAAGCCCGACAAGATGTTTCCAATTTAAACATATTATTCGAAAGACCAATTAACGTACCGTCGTCGAACATAGGACACATGACACAGGGCAGACGTGGAACGATAATTCGTGCAGACGACATTTCTGCATACGTTCAGAACGAGGCAGGAATCGCAGGTGTCTATGAAACGAAAGTTGGAGGGGTCGGGTGTCGTGAAGTACAATAACAAATAGCGATAGTAAAATTACAAACAATATTGATACACGGTAATATTCAACCATGCCGATTTGGAACTAAAATGCTAGGCACAGAACTTTATTCGTTGAATATTAGTAAGCTATACTCGTATCGTTGTGCCAAAAGTAAGTAGGTTTACCTGCCAAACATGTTAAGTTAATGTATATTAAATAGATATTGCGGTAATACAACAAACAAACAAGAGCCGTCAGTGGACAACGCGTTCTTCTATTCAAAGTATTTTAGTTGGTAAATATTTTGGTAAATTAAAGGGGCATAAATTTGTTGAAATACATAGCTGAGTTATGGAAATAATTTCATAAATTTATTCCAAGTTTTAAGTGAAAACTATATACAGTTTAGAAATTATAAGACTTTGGAACAAAAACTTGTAACCCCAACAACTTACATGTGATCAGGGGGCATAACTCTGTCAAAACATCTGATGCTGTAGTTGATTACAAAGGTATATTCCAAGTTTCAACTGAATAGCCTATCAAGTTTTGAAGTTATACAACTTTTGAATATAAACATTCACGAGAACCTATATGTGAAAAAAGGGGGATACATATGTCAAAAAACAAAACAGAGTTATGGGGAATGTTGCACTTGATGTTGGAATTGATGACAACGACATATTCCAAGTTTCAAGTGAATAACTTTTGTAGTTTTGTAGTACATTATGTGCAGTCATGAATAATGATCTTACACTTAGTATTTGTCACGAATAAATATCATAAAGCAATTGTTGTGAACAAGAGCTGTCAGAGGACAGCACGCTCGACTATTCGAAGTATTTCAGTGAGTACATATATCGAACTGTGGAAGGGGCATACATTGTTGAAATACAAAACTTTTAAGTGAAAACCTTATATAGTTTATAAATTTTAAGAATTCGGAACAAAACTTTAACCACAAAACATATGTAAACAGTGGGCATACATCTGTACAAATACAAACCAGTTATGGAGATTGTTGAACATGATGCTGGAGTTCATGGCAAAGGTATAATTCGAGTTTTAAGTTAATAACAAATTTAGATTTCAAGGTATAAGACTTCTGAATATAAACTTTAACCAGAAAACGAAAATAAAAAAGGAGCATAACTCTTTTAAGATACAAAACAGAGTTATGGGGAATATTGTCCCTGACGCTGCAGTTAATGACAAAGGTGCATTCCAAGTTTCAGGTGAATAACCTTGTAGTGTTGAAGTTATAAGACTTTTAAATATAAACTTCAACCAGAAAATCATTTTGAAAAAGAGGCATACCTCTGCCAAAATACAAAACAGAATTATGGGATATGTTGCACCTGATGTTGGAGTTACAAATGTACAATTAAAGTTTCATGTGAATAACTTATGTAGCTTTGAAAATACAAGACTTTTGAAAATAAACTTAATCCAGAAGACCCTGACCCCACCCACCCCATATGCAAATCCAAGCGAGGTCTCGATATAAGGTATCTATGTATTAAGTTTCATTAAAAAATCTCCATGCGTCTCAAGTTATTGAGCGGAAACCGTTTTTCTATTTTTAGTAACAGTGAGCTTGACCCCACCCACCCCATTAGTAACAGTGACATTTACCGCACCCACCCCATATGCAATCCTAACAGAGGTCTCGATATAAGGTATTTATGTATACCTTTCATTAAAATATGTCAATGCGTTCTGAAGTTTTTGAGCGGAATCCTTTTTTCTATTTTTAGTAACAGTGACCTTGACCTTGATCGCAGCCACCCCATATGCAATCCCAAGTGAGGCCTTGCTATAAGGTATCTATGAATGAAGTTTCTCGAGTTATAGAGATATTGAGTTGTTGCACGCAAACTTTAACCTGAATTTTTAAGTTCAAAAAGTGGCATAATTCGGACAAAT
Source organism: Congeria kusceri (assembly GCA_027627225.1). Lineage (NCBI taxonomy): Eukaryota > Metazoa > Mollusca > Bivalvia > Myida > Dreissenidae > Congeria > Congeria kusceri. Next base: position 1,071,026 of record CM051039.1, read on the forward strand.
TGCAGGTCAGAGTTATGGGCCCTGGTCAGTGATCTCACATAATGATCCTTCATAATGTGAAGTTTCAATTGAATATCTGTAGTAGATATAGAGATATGGAGTTGTTGCACGCAAACCTTAACCAGAGCATTACGCCGACGCCGACGAACGGGTGAATAGTATAGCTCGAACTTTTCTGTGAATAGTCGAGCTAATAACATGAACAATATTATTTACGCTTTAGATTTGTTCAAATGTTCAAGCACTGCGACAAAATGCACTTGAACGCATTACAAAAATAATCAGTAACAAACCCACGACTTCTGATTCCGACGTTTACAATTATAGTAATTGCTCTTTCTCTTCCGAAATCAGGCCATTTGTGTGTGTTTCGAGCAACCCTATTCACCTAGCGAAAACCCACCGACCCTTAAGTTTTTATTGAAGATTGTATTTTACGTAAAATCCGTATTTCCGTATATAATGTGTCTTTAAAAAATTAAAAACAAACTTAAACCCGACCCTACCTAACTTTTGTGAAACCGTTCCCCGAAAAAAACACATTTTTTTTTGGCCTCACTATAAAACTTTATTTTTGACATTCATGCTTGATTGTAGGTATGTTATAATCAAATTAAAATTTCTAGAAATAATCATGAACCTGACATATAAGAACTTATTCACCAACCTGTTCTTAGACTAAAGAATAACGAATAGACTCAGACTCAATAAGAATACTACGCAAATATGCTGGGTACCAATGTCGCTATTGTCATTAAAGAGTATATGTTCGATTTTACAACAGATATATTTGCATAAATTAAACAATTAATAATTAATTTCCATATACTTCGATTTAAAATGAAAGAAAAGTTAATATGAATTATTGTTGAAAAAATCAAAAAAGTCAAAAATCGTATTTGTTGACTCATTCGATATTCACGTTTATGTATATATGTCTGCTTTCAAGTTATTTTGTCACTTTCATCTGTTTACTAGTATTCTTAAATAATTGATATGAATGATCGTACATACACACTTTTACAAATCGTTCTAAATAAAGAACTCGGTAATTTGAGTTGCTGAATACCTAGACAGATTCAAGTAAACAGTTTTCTTTGAAAGAACAGTTTCAAGAATATTCTTTATTATTACGTCTTAAGTCTAAGAATAGATTGGCGAATACAGGCCCTGGGTGCCAACATATATGTTGACAAAACTACGACTGTTTTTTGTTATAACAGTAACATTTTCACCAGAAACCAATTCTACATGTGGTTATTTAAAACGGCATCTAGTTATTTTTGTGACCAGTTACAATCAATGCTGTCCAATCCAATAGCAAAAGCTGTCGGCAGACAGCACGCTCGACTTGTCTTGTACTTGTAAGAGTAACTAGCATTTTTCTAAAACAAACTGTTTGCAAAGTAGCGGCCAACATGTTTCTAGTTTGAATAAAATCCCTCAAGCCAATCAAGAGATACGAGCTTACCGAAAAACTTTAACCTACCCAAATAAGTTTAATAAGTTACCCAAATAAGTTTCTACAAAAATACCCATAATTATGACACATTTTAACTAGAGTTACGAAACTCGGCCTATGGGTTCATTTTAATAGTAAATGGTTAAAGTTTGAATAAGTAATCCCACAAGCCATTCCTGAGAAAGTAGCTTATCGAACATCGTTAGCCAAGGCGGACGACAACGCCGACACCGACGCCGGAGAGAGTAGAATACATTGCCTTTTCATCGAAAATTCGAGCTAAAAATTAAAATTAATTATCAAAAAACATAAATGCGATATTGTATTTTTGTTAAATATGGAATGTCTTAACGATTGTTATACCAAACACATCCGTAGATTTGGTAGAACATACAGCAATCATTATCAAACATAAAGATCGTACTCGAAGTAATCAACACAAATGCACTAAGTAATTAACGCGAATAAAAATCGTACACTAATTAACACGAAAAACGATCGTAATCAACACAAATAAAGCTAGTTCTTTCAGTAATCCTCAGGAATTTAATAGAACACTAAGTAATTATCACTAATAAAAGACCGTTCACCAAATAATCGTCACGAACAAAGATCAAACACTAAGTAAATATAACTAATTAAGGTCGTACACTAAATAATAATCAATAATAAAAATTGTACATAAAGTAATTGCCAATAATAAAGATCGTACATTACGTAATAATAAATAATTAATTTCGTAGATTAAGTAACTGTCACTAATAAAGATCGTACACTCAGTAATCCTCACGAATAAAGATCGTACACACAGTAATCCTCACGAATAAAGATCGTACACTAAGTAATCCTCCGGAATAAAGATCGTTCACTAAGTAATCGTCACGAATGTTGACATATAAAAGTTGGACAATTTTAATTCCTGATAGCTCAGAAAAAGACGATTCACCATGCTAGCATTTGAAATATGAAAATTCTGTGAGCAAACACCTTTAGTTTCGCTGCCAATATCAGAGTCTTCCTAAGCTACATTTCATGAACAACATGGCGATTTCTTTCGGTTCTGTCGTGGGAAGAGAAACTATTTTAGTTTCTGGCAACCAGATCAGAAGATACTTCAATGTAAGTTGAGTAAATCAGCAGCAGAATCAAGTTCCGGTAAATCGCGGTTGGTTCTTTCGCGGCGGGCAATCCCATGGGAATTCGACTAATTGTATTTTTGGGGATCTAATTCCCCACCCTAGAGCCAAACGTTTGTGTCTAAATCCCAACAACAGGGGATGCTTAATTGGTGTATCAAATAGCCCGGAGGCCAATATTACCGGGATCTAAAATCCGAACAAGGTATATTGTCCGGGACTTGCAGGATTATAGGAATATCTTCAGGTATATTTGTACATAATTAACTGGAAAACCAGACACTAATGTTTCTGTTATTTGTAAAAATAATGAGTTTTTGTTACATGCAAGGGTGCTAGATAGTCACAAGAAGTCAACACCTCTGCGTCACAACGACCACAACTCACGTGCATTTGATCATAATCTAATCATCTTGGAAATATTTAACAAACTGTCATTGTTTCAGTTTGTCAAACTCATATTGTATGAAGCTTCATGGCATGCCACATACTAAATATGAAAGCTCTCAGCCACGCAGTTTAAGAGAAGGTGTTTAAAGCGTTCCTGTTTTAAATCTATATTTAAATAATTCCTGTGAAGTTTGGTGAAAATCTGCCCAGCGGTTTAGGATGAGAGGTTGTTTGAATGAAAATATTACGCACGACGCACGACGGACAACGGAATAAAGGCGATTATAAAAGCTCACCATGAGCACGTTGTGCTCAGGTGAGCTAAAACACGCATTTGGACGGGCGTAGCTATGGGTTTTTTTTCAAAACACGGACGAGGGTCAGAAAAAAATTGTGTCTACTTCGCAAAAAAAAAAATCATAATCAATTAAAACCATTCAACTGGTGTTCTTTGGATTATCGTGCACGTGCTGTCGTCGAGAAGCCAGCCTATTACAGATGTTTCAATCCAGCATTAGAAACGTGACAAGCAGCAGACGCGCAGACAACAATTCGTGCAGACCACAATTCTAGAAATCAGAAGGAATGATGTAGGTTACCACGTAGAAGCGGAAGTTATGGAGGCATCGGGAGTTTTGTCGCGTATGACAGAAGGCGCTATGCATGATCATATTTTTCATTAATAATATTTTTCACACACCTGTGAAGAAAAGGATCTAATTTGATACAATTTTAAGTGTGAAGAATGTGATTTGCCACAAAAACGGTGTATCTTTGAGGATCACAGAAGAATAACAAAAGCATAGCATTTCATTGCATATCAAAAATTGGGTGCGATAAAAACTTCACAGAACATGTCAAGACTAAGATTGTGCTGTGTAAAGACTAAGATCTCGATTGTCACACTGGGAAGAATCGGATACTATTTTGTACAGATGTGAAAACATGATTTGTGAAAACTATGGTCCTGCAGCGCTATAGGACCTCCAGAGTGCAGGGCCACGGGGTCGACGGCTGCCCTTTTACATTGACGCATTAATCACAAACGATACTTCGTAACATGTTAGATGATATGTGTATATTTCAATGAAACGATTTGACCATTAAGGGACAAAATAATGTGCATGGAGTATGAAACAATGAACAGTAATTCCGGGTACATGTTATAAAGGCGCGTCAGATTAAACAGCTTTTCCCACACGACAAAAAATTGCTAATATATTTAAAAGAAACGTTTTAACTTTGTACATGACGAATATCACATTGATAAACGTGCAACATTCATACACTGAGTGTGTAATTTCCAGACGACAGCCATAATTATGTTGATAAAAAATCCCCTTATTGTAGGGTGGAAATAGAGTGAATACGTTATTCGAAACAAATTGCATTCATTCGTTTTAGAACATCTATTAATATAGCCTCTTTTCCTGTATATTCGGCCAATTAAGACCTAAACTGCTTTTATAACCTAAATGAGCACAATTTCAACACCAGTGAGACTTCTATGTATAATTTTAAGGTCTCTTCTACTACATAAAGGCAGGATAATTTAGAGATCAGCCATTTACTTAGTTACTGAACAATTCTAGGATGGCAACCTAGCAACCATGCATTTGTCAGATGTTTCCTATCATTTGGTTCAGTCTTCATTTTGATAAGAAAACACTAAAATTTTGTTGAAATTTTGTTACAATTCATTAGAAGCATTCTTTATTAGAATAACACACACAAGCATACTGTTTAAAAATGATTGCTTACAACATTCTTGGCTTATGCACAAAGTGTGTAGCAATTGTTGGGAATTTCTTTTTAAAATCTTAATTTTCTTTACAAAATCTAAAATTTACAATTTTTAAAACCAAAAACAATATTTTTGAGTTAGCATTCCCCTAATACAGATAGCTTACACAAGCTTAATAGGAAATAATAGTTAATTTCCATTTTCAGGGGGTGGCCGAATCTATAGGGATGGTTGAAACGATAGGAAAGAAGGATACTTAAGAAATAATGTTCGATTTAGAGTTGTTTATCGGCTAATAAACCACAATTTTGGGTTTTGATGCATAGGGATTAAACCACGAGGGCGTTAGAACGACACATCGTTGTTTATTTGCAGATGAACACATATTATACGAAGAATTTTTCGATTCTAACATGACCTGTTAACATACTCCGAAAATTACAATCCGAAATATATTTTACAGTTTCGGAACTATTTTTTCGGGTTGTGTATTGATACCTTAGTTTAAAAACGGTAAATATTGTTCTTAGTCTAGTATAGAAAACACAGTTCGTGTCATGTTAGAACTTTACTTTACATAACTTGCTAATGTTTTTATTTCCGCTGTTTAAGTTAAATTAAACAGCAGTTTTAACATGACAAGCGCAGTTTTCTATTGACAAAGAAGAAAATATTTCGTTGTTAAATAGCCAATGAACAACTCGCAGAAGTCGTAAAATATACTTTGCATTGTAATTGCAGAATATGTTGTCATGTCATGTCAGAATCAAAATAATTTTCGCTTAATCGTTGTTTATCTGTAATAAAGAACGATTTTTAGTTCAGGTGCGCGAATATTCGAATCGATTAAATTTTCGATTCATCGTAGTTTATCGCCAATAAACAACGATTTGGAGTTCTAATGCGGATGGAGGAATTAAAAAAGGGGCGTTGTTAAATAGCCACGCATCAGAACGACAAAGAGTTGTTTATTGCCCGATAAACAATGATAATGCAAAGATCATTTCGATTCTAACATGAATTGACAAATATAATTGCAATAGTTATGAAAACTATATTTTTCTATGCTCCGCTCAGAATCCGGACTTCTTTTTGTTTTTTTTATTGGGTAGTTTAACAACGATAATGTTGTTCTTTGTTTATAGAAAAATAAGCGAGTAGCATCAGAACTCAGAACTCAAAACCGTTTTTCTTTACAGATAAACAACTGTATATCACACATTATTTCTTAATTATACATGAATTCGTGGCGCCAAACAACGTGTGACCAAACTTACCGAGTATTTTCTCCACAGTTTATACACCTATCAATGTTACACTATACTAATTCCAATCATTATGTAATTTAATGTATAAGCGATCACTTTAACCCAAAATAAATGCAAAATTTTGAACATAGGGACCCTCATAACCATGCACTTTTCTTAAAGAGCATTCAAAGCTGAATTAATTTAAGCAATAAAAAGGGTATGTCATGTAATATGTAAGAAAGAACTCGACACTAAACAAAGATGACTGTTTTATCACCATATTTTTACCGGCTACGTCCTAGTTCAATGTAACCCGTCTAAGCGCAAGCGTCATACTGTAGTCTCCAATCTTAAAACATATCTTGAATTATTAGTGCATACCAATGCTTACCCTACCAACATCTCCAAAAAAGTATCAATGCAATTGTCTAAATCTAAAAACATGTCTTCGAGTTAAGCTTCTTGATTTATTTAGAGAGGACAGCCCTACACGACTTATTCATTTAGTGTAATGTGACCTCAAAAGGCGGGCAAACCCAGGGGAATTTGACTAATTGTATTTTGGGGGATATAATTCACCACCCTAGGGTAAAGTATTTTTGTCTGAATCCCGTCAATGGGGGATGCTAAACTGGTGCATCAAATGGCATGGGGGCCAATATTACCGGGATCTAAAATCTTAACTAACTTTATTTCCCGGGACCCGGAATTATTCGGCGTGTCAATGTCCCGCCTGTCGGGAATTGCTTTCAGTCTCAAATCCCGTATATGCCCGCCGCTCCCCCCTTGTGAAAAATATTGATAGGTGCATTAAGTTTATACAATTGACTTACCGGTAGCGAAATATTTCACAGGTACATCAAAGATAAAATAAGAGGGTCGAATGGCCCCGGGTCGCTCACCTGAGTTGACTGAACCACAATAGCTCGTACAAGGTTAATAGCGTATTCAGAGATGTGACCACCGACAGCAATGTTTTTAGTGTATCAAAACAATTTGAAGTAATTTAATAAATGGTAGAAATATATATGTGAAATTATCTCATAATCCAGCAAGCAGTTTCAGACAAGAACATTTTCAAAATGAATGTCAACCACGGAACATTTTTGCAAATTTATTTTAAAATTCCGGTCGGTGGTTTCTGACAAGAAGATTTTCAAAGTTTTCTAAATGACATGTAAGGACAACTGCCCAACCCCTCGCCTGTAATAATTTTTACAAATCAAAATGATTTGAAGAAATTTGGTAAAGGATCACCCAAAGAACATTTCTGTACAATTATTGTGAAATCCATTCAGCGGTTTCGGACAAGAAGTTTTTTTTTCAAGTTTTCTATAAAGCCATAGAAGGAAAACTGCCAAGATCCCCCGGTGGCCATATTTTTTATCGAATCAAAATGATTTAAAGAAATTTGGTAGACAGCCACCCAAGGAATATTTATGTGAAGTTATTTTGAAATCTGGTCAGCGGTTTCTGAGAAGATTTTCAAAGTTTTGTATATAGGTATATAAGGAAAAAAAAATCCCCAGCATCTGGCGGTCTTTTTTTAACGAATCATATTGAATTGAAGAAATTTGGTAGAGGGGCACAAAAGGAACATTTTTGTGAAATTATTTTGAAGACCGGCCAGCGATTTCTGAGGAGAAGATTTTTACAGTTTTCTAAATAGCTATATAAGTAAAACTGCACCCCCCCCTAGCGGCCATGTTGTTTTACGAAATCAAAATAATTTAGAAAACATTAGTAAAGGGTCGCGCAAGGAACATTTCTGTGAAATTATTTTAAAATCCAAGCAGTGGTTTTTGACAAGAAGATTTGTTTTAAGTTTTCCAGTTCTGTAAGTTTTTGGTTGCCATGGCAACCCGAGTTTTCTAGATATTCAAATAAATTGAAGGATTTTCTTGAAGAACCATCCCAGGAACTGTCCTGCTAAGTTTGCCGGAAATCCGCCAAGCTGTTTCAGAGAAGAAGTTGTTTAAAGTAAACGCGACGACGACGACGACGACGACGACAGCGACGACGACGGACAACGACGACGACGGACAGTGACTGACTAGAATAGCTCACCCTTAAGCACTTTGTGCTCGGTGAGCTAACAACAACAACATATTATGGTAAAACACGTGACCATATGTTTTATGGTGAACTAAGTTTTGTAAATACCTCACCGTTGTTTCACAATCATGATTTAGTTGTAGATGCAAATAAACATATAATAAATCCTAGCGTTATGTTGACACTATCTTAACATGGAAACAGCACTTGATCCTGTTCACATTTTAAGTTTCATTTAACAAATCGAAGTTGTCGTTTGTGAAGTTTAACATATCATGTGACCTAAAATAAAAATGTATCGATTCGCGATTAAGATTTTTTAGTCAACATGTAAACACATTTTTTTATTAGTTGAATAATATAATAGAGTTGATAAATTGCTTCACAGAAACCGCAATATTGTATAGAGATAACACAAAATAATGCGTATGCGAAACATTTGCATAGCAATAGCAACAATATATTTCCTGTATAATTCCGTGCAGTATTTAATGAAGGAATACAAAGATTACAGGTGCTCACTCGTGCTGGAAAATGTGACACAACCAAACGATGCAACGACGTGTCACAACCAAACGATGCAACGACGTGACACAACCAGACACTGCAACGAAGTGACACAACCAAACGGTGCAACGAAGAGACACAACCAAACGGTGCAACAAAGTGACACAACCAAACGATTCAACGACGTGACACAACCAAACGGTGCAACGAAGTGATACACCAAACCATGCAACAAAGTGACACCACCAAATAATGCAACAAAGTAACACAACCAAACGAGCAACAATACGACACAGTCAAATGATGCAACGACCTGACACAACCATACGATGCAACAACGTGACACAACCAAGCGATCAACCTGACACAACTAAACGATGCAACAACGTGACACAACCAAGCGATGCGACAACGTGAAACAACAAAACGATGCAACAACGTGACACAACCAAGCGATATAACAAAGTGGCATAACCGAACGATGCAACAGCATGACACAACCAAGCGACGCAATGACTTGACGCAACCAAGCGATGCAACATGACACAACCAAACAACGCAACGACATGACGCAATCAAGCGATGCAATGACTGAAACAGCAAAACGATGCAAAGTGGCACAACCAAACGATGCAACGAAGTGGCACACCAAACGATGCAACGACGTGACACAACCAAGCGACGCAACGACGTTACACAACCAAGCGACACAACGACGCGACGCAACCAAACGACACAGTGACATGACACGACCAAGTGACGCAACGAAGTGACACAACCAAGTGACGAAACGACATGACACAACCAAGCGACGCAACAAAATGACACACCCAAATGACGAAACGACATGACACAAACAAGCCACGCAACGAAGTAACACAACAAAGCGACGCAACGATACGACACAACCAAGCGACGCAACGAAGTGACACAACCAAGCGACGCAACGACGTGACACAACCAAACTATGCAACGACGTGACACACTGACTGTAAGTAACCACAGTCCCTCCACCTTGAGCATTTCGTGTACAAGTTGGAACGATCGTCCTATGAACAAACACCTTTTCAATCGGCATTCCATATCGGAAATCTGTCTATGTTACTTTTCATGTAGACTTCCGGTTTACAAGTAAGGTCGATTTAATCCGTATTTCATCCACTACACGGATGTTTTAGAAATAGGACACGTGACATGGTGCAGACGACAATTATGCAGACGTCAAATTATGCAGACAACATTTGCACGTGTCCAGCACGTGGCTGGAATGATGGAATAGACTATGTATCGCCGAACACACGGAAAGGAGGCGCTATAAGACCTCTGAGGACCATATTTTTCACAAATCAAAATTTTCACGTCTGTAAAAAACAGAATCTCATTCTTTACAAGTGTGAACATTCAGATCTTATTCTTCACACATCACAGTCTTATTTTTCACAATTTCTGTTAAGTTTGTGATCACACTTAAAATGTGACAAATGAGATTATATTTTTCATAGAAGTGTGAAAAATATTATTTGTGAAAAATATGATCGTACAGACCTCCGACTTGCAGCACCACTGAAGCGATGGTTGTTCTTTTATATCAATACAGTAACTATTGTAAACCTATTGAAATGTTTTCTATGAACTCGGGCGAAGTTATTATTATTTAAACGACTTTTATATTGAATAATAGAACAAAGAATAGAAGTTTTATTCAACGACATTGTCAATAATTTAAGGAACATTTTTATAATGAAGCCATCGAAAGAAAGCGAATAGCCTTGCATATTAGCACATCATGTATACTCAACTAAAAAAGAAATCTGACACTCATAATTTGATACATCCTTTTTTTTAGTTAAAACCAATTTTAACCAAACGCAGTAAAGAGAAGTATAACTCTGTTAAAATACAAAACAGAGTACTGGGGAATGTTGCATCTGATACTGGAGTTGGTCACAAATGTATAGTTCAAATTTCAAATGAATAACTTGTAGATTCAAGTCATTAGACTTTAACCAAAACATTGACGTTTGTAGTTAAGACGCCATAGCTGGGGCGAGTTGGAAAGCTCTGTAGGATCATATTTTTCACAAATCATATATTTCACACACCTGTGAAGAATAGGATCTCATTTGTCACATTTATACGTATGAAGAATACGACTGGCCCAAAACGGTGTATGCGCGAGGATCACAGAAGCTTATGATTTCATTGCATATCAAAAACTGAATGGGATCACAAACTTCACAGAAAATGTGAAGAATAAGACTGTGATGTGTGAAGAATAAGACCTCATAATAATACGAAGTTTAACATATCATTTGACCCAAAATAAGAAAAGTATCCATTCGCGATTAGGTTTTTTTGTCAACATGTAGAAAAACATGTTTTAATTTACTTGAATAATATAATAGTGTTGATAAATTGCTTAGCAGAAACCGCAATATTTTATAGAGAGAACACAAAATAATGCGTATGCGAAACATCTGCATAGCAATGACAACAATATACTTCCTGTATAATTCCGTGCAGTATTAAATGAGGAAGTACAAACAATATAGGTGCTCACTCGTGCTGGAAAATGTGATACAACCAAACAATTAAACGACGTGACACAACCAATCGACGCAACGACGTGGCACAAGCAATAACCAAACGATACAACGACGTGTCACAACCAAACGATGCAACGACGTGACACTACTCAACAATGCAAGCACGTAACACAACCAAACGCTCCAACCACGTGACACAACAAGACGATGATATGAAGGGACCCAATCAAGCGATGCAACGACTTGACACAACCCAAAGATACAACATTGGCACAACCAAACGATGTGACACAACCAAATAATAATAGTTAATCGACTGAAACGTTTTCTTTGATTTCAGGTGAAATAATTATTTATTAAACGATATTTTCATTGAACAAAGAGCATAGTTTTTATTCAACTACTACTACTACTACTACTACTTCTACTACTTCTACTACTGCTACTGCTACTACTGCTACTACTACTACTACTTCTACTACTACTACTGCTACTGCTACTGCTACTGCTACTGGTACTGCTACTGCTACTACTACTGCTACTGGTAATAATAATAATAATAATAATAATAATAATAACAGCAACATAATTTGAATACCATAATGTTACACTGAAGAATTCATAACATTTTAAGACTGTTATTGCTGGAAATAACAACTGCACATTGAGGTAGGCATGCCTGTCCATATTTTCCTTTTTTTTTCTTACAGAGCGAACATCGGAAAACATTGTGCGTAAATGTTTACCCAAATTCTATTGTTCTGTGCATATTTTCACATTTTCTGTAATTTACGCGTGTACGCGCCTTATCTGGGACTCTGGTCTAAAACAACAATCATATAACTGTTTATAAAAGATTGTTTAAAAAAATATACATTCTTAGTAGCGAATATTACGGAAATAAATGATGTAATACCCGCATTTTTCTATGCTGAACTAAAATTTTACCCGTAAAATACATAAGATACAAATAAATTATCATAAGCCAAATTCATTTATTTTGGTAAAATATTATTTTACTCAATCGATATTTTAATTAATTTTTTATTCGCTGTTAAAACAATGCGACTATATAATTTTATACAAGTCTGTACTTCAAATGAATTTAAATTGTTTTGAAAGAATTAACCCTAAATAGTACAATCAGGTCGCGTAGCCTAAGGGAATCAACTGCTGCTAGGAACTCACCACGAAGTAACATCGAGTTGTCTTCCGTGCTATTTAGCTAGTGCGTTAGCTAACACAATTTTAAAGTACAGAGCCCTATTATAATATTATAATACCTGAATTGTTTTTATGTTTATGATATGTTATTACTTTCCATAATTTGCTTAACTGTTCAATTAGGAGTTAGTTACTAGCAGGCATTACTTTATTGCAGTTAAACAAAGTGCAACGTTTTATCGAAAACGCATTGGGTAATACGACGAAGTCGTAGGAATTAAAGGAACAGTTTCACAGTTTTTGGTTGTGAGAAATAACTGACTTTTGTTTGCCCTATAATATATTTATTGTTCATATTTCACCATTTGGAATGCACATTGATCGTGCAAAGTTAAACGTTTGACGAATATTTGCTATTTTTCGAGGAGAATTTGCTACCTGGTAGACATACCCTAGTACATTTTTGCACAAAGGCAGAACAAATATCAAAATAATTATGTTTTGCAACCAAAACAGAATAGCAGACAAACGTTTTGATACGCAGATTCTACACATTTCTATTTTGAAATTCCCTTTTTGGAGAATTATTATCCAACCCTAAACTACGGAACAGTCCCTTTAAATCGATATATACGAATTAATTAATCGTGACAGTTAACGGCATAACATGAATTATCTAAGGAGTTGTTAATGTCATTTTAAACAATGATGTGACATACATTTGGTGAATGTGTATTTGTTGTTGTTTGTCTGCGAAATCTGACTGATTAAAAACTCCAGCAAATCCAACCCCAAATAAAAACTGTATACACTGCAATAACCTATGCTTAGGCATTATTGCCTACATGTATTGTATATGGACACTATTAAACAACAGCCCCAATGCAGTTGACTCACAGATCATAAGAGGTACGTACATGTGTATATTAATTGTAGCAGTACATTGCTTGTTCTTCCATACTCGTACAGAAAATTTTACTTCACCATAATCTGCTGACATTACAATTTGGCACACACACTTTTTGCGACGTAAAGTAAAGACAAGAGGGCCACGATGGCCCTAGGTCGCTCAGGTGAGTTTAAGGCATCCCAGTTTTGACCCCAGGGGCATCATTTGAACAATCTTTGTAGAAGACTGGTATGCAATGTTACATACCAAATATGAAACCACTGGGCCTTGAGTTTTCATAGAAGATTATTGAAGTAATTTTGCTAGTGAAGTCTATACAAAACAATGTGGCCCCCGGGGCGTGGCCAGTTTTGACCCCAGGGCATCGTTTGAACAATCTTTGTAGAAGACACCTATACAAGAATACCAACCAAATAACAAACCTCTAGGCCTCTGCGGTTTCAGAGAAGAAAATTGTCAAAGTTATTTAGCTATTTAAGTCTATGTAAATAATATGACCCCCGGGGCGTGGTCAGTTTTTACCCCAAGGGCATCATTTGAACAATCTTTGTAGAGGACCACTATGCAATGTTTCATACCAAATACGAGACGATTTTGCAGTAATTTTGCTATTTAAGTCTATATAATCCACGTGACCCCGGGGCGTAGATAGTTTTGACCCCAGGGGTATCATTGAACAATTTTTGTAGAGGACCCGTTTACAATGTTACTATTCACATACCAAACCTCTCGACCTTGCGGTTTTGGAGGAGAAGACATTTAGCTTTTCAAGTATATAGAAAAAATGTGACCCCTGGGGCGTGGCCAGTTTTTACCCCCAGGGGCATCACTTGAACAATCTTTGTAGAGAACCCCTATATAATATTAACAATCTAATACCAAACCTCTCGGCCTTGCGGTTTCGGAGAAGATTTTCAAAGTTATTTAGTAATTTAAGTCTATATAAACCATGTGGCCACCGGGGTGTTGCCAGCTTTAACCCCAGGGGCATCATTGGAACAATTTTCGTAGAGGACCGCTATGCAATGTTACATACAAAATATGATACCTCTGGGTCTTGCGGTTTCAGATGAGAAGATTTTTAAAGTAATTTTGCAATTTAAGTCAGTATAAACAATGTGACCCCCGGGGCGTGGACAGTTTTGACCCCACGAGCATCATTTGAACAATCTTTGTAGAGGACCACTAGAGGATGCCACATACCAAGTATGACACCACTGGGCCTTCCGGTTTCAGAGAAGATTTTTGAAGTAATTTTGCTGTTTAGGTCTATATTAAGAATGTAACCCCCAGGGCGTGGCCAGTTTCGACCCCAGGGGTATCATTTGAACAATCTTTGTTAAGGTCCACTAGAGGGTGCCAAATACCAAATATGAAGCTCTCAGCTATGCAGTTTACGAGAAGAAGATTTTTAAAGTTTTCACTTTTTAAATCTATTTTTAGCTCTGGTGATCTACATATGCAGCGAACCGAAACGATTTGAACAATTTTGAAAGAGGGTCACCCAATGATTATTCCTGTGCAGTTTGGTGAAAATCTGCCCAGCGATTTAGGAGGAGATGTTGTTTGAATGATAATGTTGACGCACGACGCACGACGGACAAAAGGTGATCACAAATGCGCACCACGAGCACGCTGCGCTCAGGTGAGCTAAAATGTGTTAATGATGTGCACGATTTTAGATACAACACGTCATTAATGTTAACGAATCGTCATATATACATAGCATAGCACAAAAGGTATGTGCGAAAAATACGCGTAAAACACAAATATAATAAACTCCCCGTATTCGTTTAAGTGTTTTCATATTCTCGTCGATACACTGTTCCTTAAAATTACACACGTACGAAATATGGTTGCATTTGAACAACAATAAATAACTTTATCGAATCAACATGCGTACATGGTTGAACAGCAGCGGGACAAGTCGCGTCAATATAACCGTCTCCGTAGCACAGTGATTAGGGCGTTCGCATACGGAGTGGGAGGTTGAAGGTTCGAGTTTTGCCCAGGGCTTGTTCTGATATGGCCGGTCGTATACCCAGCAGCCAGTTAAATCGAAGGGTACCGATTGCCTTTCTGCCAAGCGCCCGTCATATAGGATAGAAATTGGGAGTAAGGGTGTTCGTCAGTAAAGGCGTCTCATAAGTCAAAACTTGATGGCACTTAATCGCTAGAGGTGAAACGGTAATAAAAACTTAATAGACGTCAACATAACAGGAAACATGCGCATCATGACAGTTTATCCAACCAGGCGACACAACAGCGTAAGACACCCAGGCGACACAACAGCGTAACACAATCAGGCGACACAACAACATAACACAACTAGGCGACAAAACAGCGTAACGCAACCAGGCGACACAACAGCGTAAGAAAACCGGGCGAAACAACAGCGTAAGGCAACCAGGCGACACAACGACGTAACACAACCAGGCGACACAACGACGTAACACAACCAGGCAACACAACAGCGTAACACAATCAGGCGACACAACAGCGTTACACAACCAGGCGACAAAACAGCGTATAATAACCAAGAGACACAACAGCGTAACATAACCCGGCGACACAACAGCGTAATACAACCAAGCGACAAAACAGCTTAACACAACCTGGCGACACAACAGCGTAAACCAACCAGGCGACACAACAGCGTCACACAATCAGGCGTCACAACGACGGAACTCAACCAAGCGACACAACAATGGAACACAACCGGGCGACACAACGACGGAACATAGCCAAGCGACACGACGACGGCCGGACACAATTATGATACATAACGTTTCATGAACCTAGCTTGTGCACATGTTGAGTTATCGAAGGATCAAGGCTTTCACTGACAGACGGACGGACGGTCCACAATGACTTCAGATTGTTTTTACAATGCTCACTTTCTGCGTTGAATTTTACAACAACAAAATCATACACGAAATAAAGTTGCAGCATGATATGATAGTTCTATGTGCTCAATTACCATAACTTTCGTTCCAACATCATCATGTCGCAGTGATGTAATTTATGTGAAATCCGCCTTTCGATCGGAAGATCGTGAGTTTGATTCCTACTCCGAGAGCCATCGAATTATCTTACTTAAAACTCAACGCGTAGTGGTTCTTCCTAGGAAACGGACTTGAAAGTGTCTCAAAAAGTGTTTGAATTTCGACACTCGATCTTTAATATCTAAATGTAATTTTACAACTAAACTTGACGTCCATAATGGCATTAAATTTTGTTTGTTGAATGCTGACTTTCTTTGTGAAGTTTTTTTTCCCATTAAAATCAGCATAGGATAAAAAAGTAGAGTAACTCTTATTGTTGCACAAATACTTCTGTTACCATAGCAACCACAATTTAGTAAGATTTAAAAGGAAAACAATGTGTATAATCACCTTATTGCTCACTCATTAAGCACATAAAGTTATTGCAGGATCTACATTTTCTCGGAGAAAGAGACAGTTATTACTTCTGGGGCCATATTCCAGAGATACACCTTAAGTAGAATCCTATCCTTATATCACCATTTTTCATTCCACGAAATTGGCTAAGTATGTATTAATTTTCAACTTATTATAAATTATTGTTTACACAACTGTAAATTTAAAATGCTGTATATAAAACAAGAGCTGTTTGTAAAAAAAAGTAATGCCCCCTCTAGGTTAAAATGGCTAAGAAGCCTAATTTTGATAATCAAGGGCCATAACTCCACAGTTACTTCGACGATTTGTTTAATTATCTAACTTAACGGAGATAATACGCCTACAAAGATTTTAACAATCATCTTTTGGCGAGGATCGGCTATGAACTGTCGGATTTAGAGAATATAAACGGCTAAAACGGCCAATTTTAGATCATTCAATGACCATAACTCCGCAATTCCAGGGCCGATTTGGCTGATTATTGAACTTGATCTGATATTATTATAACACACATTTTCAGGAAGTTTGGTTAAGATCGAATGAAAGCTGTTGGACTTAGAAAGCCGAAACGACTAAAAAGGCCAATTTCAGATAATTCAAGGACAATTAACTCCAAAATGTCTGTGGCAATTTGGCCGATAATTGAACATGACCTACCTTAGACCGTATAAATTATTATTAGGGATGTCAAAGACTCGAATACGTGACCGAATACTCGAATATTAAATACCGACAGACAGACCGACAGACATTGGAACTAAGTAAACTGAAAATGTTTCTGGAATAGGGCTACATATTCCCTTTATACAATGTTGCTAAGATAAGTATGTCTCATGATCTGTACAATAGCAGCGGATTGGTCATAAATTAAAATTATTATTATCATTACGGTATAATAATAATAATAAATATAAATAAAATTATTATTATTATTATTATTATTATCGATGACGATACTAAGATATTGTTAAACTAATATTCTAACACGATAGTCGTTAATTTTTCTATAGAAAAGGAACAAAGTTATTGTTAATAAACTACCAAATTAACAACGCAAAAAGAAGTCCCGATTCTGAGCGGAGTCTAGTAAAAAGTAGTTCCAATTACTATTGCAAAAATATATGTCAAATAATATTTGAATCGAAATAATTTTCGCATTATCTTTGTTTATCGGATAATAAACAACTCTTTATCGTTCTGATGCGTGGATATTAAACAACACTAGCTAACGCCCTCGTGGTTTAATTCATACGCATCAGGACTCCAAATCGTTGTTTACTGGCCGATAAACAACGATAAATCGAAAAGTATTTCTTAAATCGTTCAGAACGTGTAATAGGGTTGTCCTGCAACATCACGATATCCTCGTGCACAGTGTACATGTACAGTCATGAAAGTTGCCCGCTCGATCGATTACAGCAAAGCACGAGGAAATCGTGAAATTCGCGTGTCATACAGAAAAGCTATTTCTAGCTTCCGGCAGTTTCTGGTTTAAAATATGATGTCTACAAAAGACATATGGGGTCGTATTCCAGAAACATCTTAAGTTTACCTTATAGTATTGTCACTTAAGTTTTGATTTTTTATGTACTTAAAAAACTACATGAAATCAAATTAAAGCGAAGTTAATAGTAGTAAATAATTAGTACGAAAGTAGTGAACTCTAAGGAAGATTTCATGTACATACGGAATAAAATGCTAAAGACAAATGATGATCTTTAGGCTTAGGATAAGATTTTACTTAAAGTGTTTCTGAAATATGTACCATGAGGTCATATTTATATAGATTCCTAAGTAAAAATAAGCAAAAAAAAACAATATGAGTTTGAAACACTATGCTTCGAAACATGTGCATGCTGACAAATACATTAATAACAAAAGCTGTTTGTAAAAAAGTTATGCACCTCTAGGTTAAAATAGCTAAAACGGCTTAATTTAGATAATCAAGGGCCATAACTCCACAGTTACTGGGACGATTTGGTTGATTATCAAATGTAACAGAGATAATACGCCCACAAAGATTTTCACCAAGTTTGATGAAGATCGGCTATGAACGGTTGGACATAGAGACAGAAACGGCTTAAAAGGCCAGTTTTATATACCGGTAATTTAAGGGCAATAACTCCACATTTCCTGTGACCATTTGGCTGATTATGGAACTTGACATAGATATTATTATTACAAACATTGTCATGAAATTTGGTGAATATTGGATAAAAAAAACTGTTGAACTCAGAGAGCGGACACGGCGAAAAAGCCTAATTTTAAATATCCAAGGGCCATAACTCCACAATACCTGGGGCGATTTGGCTGATTATCGCACTTGACCTAGATATTATTATTACAAACATTTTCGTGAAGTTTAGTGAAGATCGGATGAAAACTGTTGGACTTAGAGAGCGGAAACAGCTAAAAAGCCAATTTTAGATAATTCATCGGCCATAACTCCACAATTGCTGATTATAAAACTAGACCTAGATATTATGCCCACAAACATTTTCTTGAAGTTTGATGAAGATCAGATGAAAACTGTTAAACTTAGAGAGCGGAAACGAAGTTGTCTACCGACCCACCGACATTAACTTTTTGTGACAAAATCTTCAAACAACGCATTTCTTTGTCAGAAAATCCAGAGGTAACATTTTAGAATAATGGGATTTTTCTGAATTTGCGACTACGACTTGTCATAAATGCCAGGCTTATTTGAGTACCGGATTTTAGTATAAATGGTTCCGATAGATTTCCGTAAGTTTGATGATTGTGCTATTACATGTATTATTATAGCTTTAAGTTTACGTTACCACTGTATTTTATACATTGTACTTCGTTCGCATAAATTTCCTCAAACGAGCTATTTCACAATCCCATACTTAATAAAGACTATTCTTGAAATTGTTATATTATAATAACGCTGTTAATGTGAGTAACACTTGGTACCTACCGGTATGCAAATTTAAGCATTCTTTACTCAGGCTAAATGGCATTAGTACTCGGCATATTTGCAAACGCATATTTTTTTTCCAGATACAAAGTCTATTCATTACTTTTTAGTCTAATATTGGGTTCTTGAATACGGGCCAGGTCGATTCCAACACTAATTTTAACTCGGAAAAGCTGTGGCTTCTTAACTGCAAATTAACATCGCAAACGTTGTGTTGGTATTTTTTTATTAAGAAATAATTTTTAATTAATCGTTGTTTATCGGTCAATAAACAACATTTTGGAGTTCTGATGCAACAAAGAATTGTTTATTGACCGATTAACCACGATAATGCGAAAAATATTCCGATTCTTACATGATTCAACATATATTTTTGCAATTGTAATTGGAACTACTTTTTACTATGCACCGCTCAGTATCGGGTTTTATTTTTGCGTAGTTATTGGGTAGTTTAACAACAATAATTTTGTTCTTATCTATAGAAAAATTAGCGAGTATCATGTTAGAATTTTTACCCAAGCTGGTAGGTGTACATGATCATACGTGTCTACGTTTTCAGGTGGATTAAAATGATGAAGACTATGTTACGTCTTATGAAATAAGTTAAATGTCGTAACATTGTACAAAATAAGCATGCTGAAAACTCAGTACATTTAAACGAGCAAGCCGCCAACAGATGGATATAAATGCCTGGAATTAACTGTTATAAAAGCACGTGTCAGTAATTAATATAACAATCACAAATTCAATAAAATATGGATTATATTTAAATTTGTTCCAAATTAGATTTAAATCTAGTTTATTACTGTCACTGTATACAATTTCAACCCTTTTAATATAAAACAATCAACTTGCATTTGTAGTTACTTCAATCAAATACATAAATAAAACCTCAAATAAATCAGGCAAGTACAGTTTAAGTGTTCATGGTCTTTGTCCGAATTGCAAGTCCTCCAGCAGGTTATTGAATATTGAAAAAATAGTTTACTAATAAAATGTAAATTTAAAATGTAATTTAAAGAGACTTGTTCACAGATTTTTCGCAATTTAAGTAAATGTCATTAAATGTCTTAACTGCAAAAAAACAGCAGCATCTGGAGTAATCTAAAACAAATATTATATAAAGAACAAGCGCTGTCAGAGTTTCAAGTGAATAACTTATGTATTTTTGAAGTAAAAAGATTTTTGAATAAAAAATTTAACCAACATCAGACGCGGACGCCGACGCTGGGGGTATTAGGAAAGCTCACCTATTCTTCGAATAGTCGAACTAAAAACAGGCAAATAAAAAAAAAAGCCATCGCCGGGATTCGAACCCGGGACCTGTGAGTTAAAAAATCTCATGCGCTAACCACTCGGCCATTCGGACTTATACATTTTGCTTGTACGTGATACAGTGTGTTTTCAAAATACCAACGAAAAGCGTTACAAACGCTTTATCATTTTATCCATTTCAATTAATGATTATCCATAAACGAAACGATATTTCCAATATATTTTTTAGTCATGAATGTTAATGCGCTTGATTGTAAATGATGTATAATTTCTTTTTGGAATATATGACAAACAATTTGAAAATGAACAGGTCCCTTTAAGCTTACATTATTATCTCATTACTTCAATATAGGGGAAGCAATTGATGCATGGAGTTGCACAGGAGTAAATTCCAGT
This sequence comes from Congeria kusceri, assembly GCA_027627225.1. NCBI lineage: Eukaryota > Metazoa > Mollusca > Bivalvia > Myida > Dreissenidae > Congeria > Congeria kusceri. The sequence goes on from CM051039.1 coordinate 1,092,224, forward strand.
TGTCTCCCGTGCGATGGACAGAATCAGTTTGTTCACTAGTTAATTTTCATGTTTGCTCGAAATTTATATGCATTCTGTATCGGTTGCGAATACAATAATAAAATGAGTCGGTTTATAATATTTTTACTTTTATTTTATCATAGTTCCTTATGAACATTGCTGAACCGCCCAACAGACTTGGGGAAACACTAGCGCTCCAACAGACTTCGATAAAGACTAGCGCTCCAACATACTTGGAGAAAGACTAGCGCTCCAACAGACTTGGAGAAAGACTAGCGCTCCAACATACTGGAGAAAGACTAGCGCTCCAACAGACTTAGAGAAGACTAGCGCTCCAACAGACGTATAGAAAACTAGCGCTCAAACAGACTTGGAGAAAGACTAGCGCTTCAACAGACTTGGAGAAGACTAGCGCTCCAACAGACTTGGAGAAGACTAGCATTGCAACAGACTTGGAGAAAGACTAGCGCTCCAACAGACTTTGAGAAGATTAGCGCTCCAACAGACTTGGAGAAAGACTAGCGCTCCAACAGACTTTGAGAAGATTAGAGCTCCAACAGACTTGGAGAAAGACTAGCGCTCCAACAGACTTGGAAAAGACTAGCGCTCCATCAGACTTGGAGAAAGACTAGCACCAAAACAGACTTGGAGAAGACTAACGCTCCAACAGACTTGGAGAAGACTAGCGCTCCAACAGACTTGGAGAAATACTAGCGCTCCATCAGACTTGGAGAAGACTAGCGCTCCAACAGACTTGGAGAAATACTAGCGCTCCATCAGACTTGGAGAAGACTAGCGCTCCAACAGACTTGGAGAAAAACAAGCGCTCCAACAGACTTAGAGAAGACTAGCGCTCCAACATACTTAGAGAAGACTAGCGCTCCATCAGACTTAGAGAAGACTTCGATAAAGACTAGCGCTCCAACATACTGGAGAAAGACTAGAGCTCCAAAGACTAGCGCTCCAATAGACTAGGAGAAAAGCTAGCGCTCCAACCGACTTGGAGAAAGACTTGCGCTCCAACACACTCATTTTGTGAAAAGACACATACATACTTTGTGCAAGACCATCGCTCTAACACACTTATTTTATCCAAGACTAGCATTCCAACACACTTATTTGATACAATACCAGCGATCTAACACACTTATTTTATCAAGACCAGCGCTCCAACTGACTTATTTTAGCCAAGACCAGCGCTCTAACACACTTATTTTATCCAAGACTAGCGCTCCAACACACTTATTTTATCCAAGACCAGCACTCTAACACACTTATTTTATCCAAGACCAGCGCTCTAACACACTTATTTTATCCAAGACCAGCGGTCTAACAAACATATTTTATCTAAGACCAGCGCTCTAACACACTTATTTTATCCAAGACTAGCGCTCCAACACACTTATTTTTAGCTAAGACCAGCGCTCTAACACACTTATTTTATCCAAGACTAGCGTTCCAACACACTTATTTTATCCAAGACCAGCACTCTAACACTCTTATTTTATCCAAGACCGGCGCTCTAACACACTTATTTTATCCAAGACTACTGCTCCAACACACTTATTTTATCCAAGACCAGCGCTCCAACACACTTATTTTATCCAAGACCAACGCTCTTACACACGTATTTTATTCAAGACTAGCGCTCAAACGCACTTATTTTATCCAAGACCAGTGCTTAATACACTTATTATATATTTATTTTCTGTAATTACAACACTAATGCATTTACATTGACATAAAATGTTGTCATAATAAACAATCTGTTAACATTAATCGTTTTTACTACAAGTGTAAATGTGAGTCGATTAGTTTGAAAAGTTAACCAGTTAACAGTATGTTATGCTCTATAAACCACCGTCATTTTTGTATTTCTACATGTTGCATTTCAAAGTGTTAATCAGGATGCATCATGTCTTATATGGTACGTTTCTCGGTCAGTATACCGGAAGACGTGTACCACAAATTAAACGCGTGGCACAAAACGCTGTGGCCGCAATGATTCCCTTTCGATTTGCGTAAACAAGCATCAAAAACAGATACATAAAAACTATATACAGTTTGGTGTAACAAATGGTAAATTATGCAGTAAAAATAAATATTTTTTTTTAACAACTGTGAACAACCTTAGCGACTGCCAGTCGGGATGTATCCCCTCGGTGTTTTAATAATATTAATATTAAGCGATATTTTCCGACACACATGATAGATAAAAATATCGTTTTAAGAAAGCTTTTCGTGGACACAAATTTCATATTCAATTGTTTCCACAAGTGTTACGGGTATTAAAATTTTCACTGGTAAACAATAAAATTTGATAAAGTCAAAGCCTATGTTACATGCGTGCAGAATCTTCAATATTACGGTCATGAAACTGTTTTCATTTTATCAACGTGTTGGCTGTAAACCACCTGACGAAGACTACACAAATGTAGTTGTCATTTGTGTTTTCACAATTCAGTAGCAGACCCCGATACAGGATTTTAAGTCAGAGGTGGCGTAATTAGTTCAGTACCTTCCAATATATTCATGTATAAACGATCTATTTTGCACATCAATAACCAAATTAAATCGCGCGATATGTTAAATTAGAAAAGATTCTACAGGCGTTCTAGGCTTCTGTGCAAATATATTATAGTAAGAAAGCGGATAAGCTGATGGACTCATTTGATAGACATATGTCATTCTTCGATTCAGGAGAATGTGACAATGTCTAAGTTAATATTGTGCAATTTAAAACAAAATATCAATTTATAAAATTAGACAATTTTACGGGAAACGTACGCCGACATATCCCCCGACCCCAACCCTTCTAAATCTGCCGCTTGAGCTTAAACATAAATTTCCGACAAGCTATAGTCGTATGTAGATGACATATATATTATTATGTCATGAAGAACCACGATTACTCAAAATAATTGATGTTTTCAGTAATAGGTTACCTTCGTATCTTCCAACAATAAACATTCATTTAAAAGGATCCAGACGCTAATCCGGATCACCACTAACTGCTAATCATGTGTTCATTGGGCAATTTCCAAACTTCCTAGAAACTGTCATGTCATGTGAAACGTTTTGCATACAATTGCTGACAGACAGACGTCAAGTTGCTAACAAACTGACAAACAACTAAACCAAAGGTCAATTCATAAAAACATGAGTACCTTGGCGGTGGTTATTATTTCTTCGTCCGTGGTCAAAACCACGAAGCTGCGCACATGTAGCTACTCTTCACGTGCAATAAGTACACACATAATGATTACACGATGAAATGACACAGACTTCAAGAAGTCATAGACACTGTGCAATATGGTACAATGAATTATTATAATTGCTGTCAGAGAAACTGTGAAGAATAGACAGAAAATCAATAAATGTTGTGAATTCAGGACCCGTCCGTCTGTGTTTACGAAGCGCAGCCTTGCGTAATACTAATGATAAAGAACACTTTAATATATACTCACCAACAATATTAAAGGGTCAAGGGAGTTTGCACACAAACAAGTTCGCATAGGACGTAAATATTTACCTAACGTGATGTTCACAGACGAATCCATATTTAATATGGGTTTTCAGGATGGTCGTCGACGACCGTCTTGGCAAAGGAACGAAAGGTTTCAGAACTGCTCTGATCCTTGTGTGGGCAGGAATTGCTTGCGATAGCCGCACAGACTTGTACTTCATCCGGAACGGAACCCTGATTGGGGAACGCTATTGGGACGACATTCTAAATCCTGTTGTACGATTATATGCTGAAGACTTAAATTACGTGCTCGTTTGAAGGGACGGCATTTCACGGCGCCAGGGTGGTTACTCGCTTCGTGATAGAGCAGACAATGGAGTACATGGACTGGCCTGCGAGGTCTCCCAACATGGACCCGATAGAACGTGCCTGGGACATGCTTCAGTTCCGGATGTCTAGTAGCAATCACCATCCAGAGACTCCAGCCTTGAAAACGCGTTGGTAGTGGAATGGAGGCAGATCCGTCGGGCAGACATCATGAAGCTGATTTTGAGTTTTAACAACAGGTGCCGGGATGTGACTCCAGCTAGAGGTGGACACACTTACTACTGAGTTTAAAACACAACGTGACATAAGTTGAACAAGTTACTGATGACTTCATTCGTTACACCACCCAGATATGCGAAAAGGTATATTTTAGGGCGTAGTCGGGTTTTCCTGTTTATATTCTAATGAATTTTGCAAACAGTATGCAATATTGTTATTTTACATTGTAAACAAACAACATTTGTTTATGAAAGTACGTTCATGCTTATTGTGTTGAATATAGATTTGACCCATTAATTATTTTGCTGATTATATTCGCGTTGAGACTGTCCTGCAATTCAACGATATCCTTGTGCACAGTGTACATGTACGGTCAGTGAAAGTTGCAAGCACGCTCGATAACAGCAAAGCTCGAGGAACTCATGAAATTTGTGTGTCGTGAAGGAAATCTATTTGTGGCTTCTCGTTTTCTTTTGAGTCAAATATACTGTTTACGAAAGACACATGGGCCCATATTTATAAAGAATCTTAAGTAAATCTTAACTTAAAGTGAAAAAGTTGCGTTTGAAACACTGTGCATCGGAACATGGGCGTGCCAGATACTAAATTTTAATACATTTATAATTTATATATTTATATTTATAATTGCAACTTTGGCTGTACTGTCGTTGCACAACAGATTTCCATCCAGCTTTATATTTATGATATTACATCTTTAGGTTTATGTTAAACTTTTACTTGTTTAAATAACAGATATTCGACTGTGATTTCATCCGCTTTGCGCTTTCTTAAAAATATACATTATAACATGCAAGTCACCAGGGGTCGAACGGGTTTAATGCAGATATTCTCAAATGAAATTTAAGCACTTTTTCAGCACTTTTTAACGAGAGAAGATACAAATTCAAGCACTGCTTTAGTTTGCCCATTTACATTTAGAAAGGTTGGGTTGTAAGTATTCCTACTATTTAAAGATTCAGTACTTATGTTTAAAGAATATTTCAAACAACTTCGAATACTTAGCAGAACACAGTCCTTGAAAACATATTTTGCAGGCATATAAACCACTACGCTGGTGCCACAAAAGGTTTTCAGTGGTTTCTCATTTCGCAGAATATTTTAAGCACTTTTGAAGCCAACATATGCATTGTTCAAGCATTTGAGGTGTACTTAAGCATTTTAAGCATTCTAAGTCCATTCTCAGCACTTCTCAAGGAGCAGATTGAAATTCAAGCACTTTCAGGATTCGTATGAACCCTGTTAAATCTGGTATACGCTAGAGGGGACGGGCGATATAGAGGGCCTTGTTCTGCTTTGTATCTCTAGAATGGCAAAGATGCAACTATCATATTGTTTATGCAAAAAATGACAGCAAGTTTGTATTTGTATTATCTTTAATTTATTATAAAAGTGTTGCCAAAAATTAGTGTTTAAAGTGATTGCACGCGCTAAAGTCTAGTCACCCCCTGGCAGCGTACAGTAAGAACAGACATGTACATAATGTGACAAAGTCCTATGTCAATAAATCACAGCATTCATAATTTCCACAAAATATTGCCTATGTTCAAGTTTGTTCCAAATATGTTCTAAATGTAATGTATCACTGGCACTGTAACAAATTCTACTGTTTTATATAACAGAAATAAACTACCATTTGTAGTCATAACATCAATAAAACCTCAAAAAATGTTTTTCGGACAAGTTCAAAGAATTCGGCCCAGCAGAAGGTTTCATTGTCCTTCAACAGTTTATTATGAAGAGTGGGTTATTATTGTATTACAAAAGTCAATGGGGAAGTACGTGGTATATTTCATAATCACAATGGCCTCACTTGCTTGTACGATCGGTTAACGTTTCGCGACGCGTGCTGCAGCACTACACGGTTTCAGACTTTTAATTTAAACGTATCATGGTTTTTATATAAATTGTATGGAAATTTCAACATAAGAGTTGGTTGTTTCTTTGTCGTTTTCATCGAAAAAATCGTAGCATAGATTTCTGAGCATGTTTTTTATTTTCGCAAAAGTATTCGTTACGTTGCTCGCTGCCAAAACAATAAAAATGCGTACAATATGAACGATTTGAAAAACAATATTCAATCCTCTAAAATTGTATGTAGTACAGGCTATCCATTATTATAACAAAAGCGAAACAGCTGCTGTCAGAAATTTGAAGAATTATAACAGAGTTGTCTCCCGCGACCGGATTTATTGTTAGTAAATTTTCATAAATTTTTAAAGGTGCAGTCTCACATGTTTTGGCTGTGCGAAATAATTGCCCTAACTGACCTTTTTCCTGTTCTACAATACATTTGTTGTTCATATTTCAAGGTTTGAAATGCACATTGTTTGCTACCTTGTAGACATACGGTACCCTAGTATCTTGTTGCACAAAAAGGCATAATAAATATCAAAACAAGAGCTGTCAAGTGAGAGCGCGCTCGACTATTTGAAGTATTTCAGTTGGTACATATTTTGGATAGTGAACGGGGCATAAATTTGTTTTGTTTTTTTGTATTTTTAAGTTAAGCCTTGTATAGTTTAGACATTTTTGGAACATAAACGTTAACCACAAAGTCTATGTAAAAAGTGGGCTAACTCTGTCAAAATACATAGTAGAGTTATGGGTAATGTTGCCCATTATAACAGAGTTGATGACAAAGGTTATTTCCAAGTTTCAAGTGAATAACTTATATAGTTTTGAAGTAACAAAACGTTTGAATAGAAACTTTAACCATAAAATCTATGTGAAAAAGGGGCATAAATCTGTCAAATACAAAACAAAGTTATGAGGAATGTTGCCCTCGATACTGGAGTTGATGACAAAGGTAAGTTCCAAGTTTCAAGTGAATAACTTATACAGTTTTGAAGTTACCAAACGTTTGAATATAAACTTTAACCAGAAAATCTGTGTGAAAATGGGCATAAGTTAACTGGAGTTGATGACAAAGGTTAGTTACAAGTTTCAAGTGAATAACTTATGTAGTTTTGAAGTTACAACACTTTTGAATATAAACTTTAACCAAATTCAGACGTGGACGCGGACGCCGACGCCGCGGGTAGTAGGAAAGCCCACATATTCTTTGAATAGTCGAGCTAATAAGTATCTTTTGCAACCAAAACAGCATAAATGACAAAATGTTTTGATATAATCAACAAATTATCGTTAATTCGAATTGAAATGTTTTTCAACCGCAAACTATGATACTGTGCCTTTAAGCTAGACATTAGTTCGGTCTCCATTGGGAAATGACATTTTTGATATTTCTACATACAAAACATAATGTAACGAGGTTGGTTTATTCGAAAACGCTTACCATGCGAAAGCAATCATGCACATGCAACAAGTTTACTTCACTGGAAAATATTCATACATAAATTAATGTTTTATTTTCAGAATCTGCATTTATAAAACATAAAGATATCAAGCTGCAACACTTTCTGTGGCATGTAACAACAACCGCAACAAGTGTAGGTGCGAGTCTACTCACGTACGGAAAATCAACCAAATATGTTGATGTTGAATACAGCAACAACATCAACAACAACAGAATTGAACAGAATGTTAACGAAATACACTTAAACAAATCTGGAAAGTACATGTACTATAATAATGTATTAAAAGCAGGTAGGCGACTACAAACTTTTCATTAATGGTATTGTTGTTATTATTGTTATTATATTATTGTTTACTCAGTGAGAAGTCAACGATAACTTCTCAGTAACGGACAAATGCCGATTGCAGTCGCTAATTAGACTTCGGGCAATTTGAAGTAAGCATGGTCTTTGTCCGAATGGGCAAACTCTTCAATTTGTCCTCCACATTGTTTCCACTTGATTCAAGGATCATACGATGTCGCTCGATGCATGTTTACGATTTGGGACATGCACCATAGTTTTATTTTCAACTACATTTTTTCTTATACATCTAAGAAATTGTCTAGGAAATTTCCTATTAAAAAATCCATGGACAAAATCTACACGTTTTCAGAAAAAATTACTTAATTGGCATTACAATATTTACTTCCCAAACCATATACATAGGAACCAAGCGGAATTAAATGCTACAAGAACGTTCGCTAAGTACCGGAATCTTATTGACGCCTCGCATGAGTGCTAGGGCTGTGTATCGGTTACCAATACATGTTGGTTATCGATACTTTCGCACCAATATTTATACTGGATCTAACGTCCTGGTATCGATCAAAATATCGGTCAACACTAAAATACAATTAGAATATAATAAAATAATGTGAAAACTTTTTTTTTCTTCATATTTCCCGCACATTTCAACTGTTTAGTATACTTATACTTAGTTATCAGTGTTTATTAAATCCTTTCACATTACTGACATTGGCGCGTGGTACTCCCCAACTTGATTTATAGTTTTCCAACAGTTTTTCCTTTTTGAATCATTTTGAGGATATCTAATTACTTGTATATTAAACATCTTATTATGCTGCCGAATGATAAAAATTACCTTTGATTTTATTAATATATTTAAAGCAAATATTTTAGTAAATGCTTCATTAATACAAATATCGTATTGATAAGTCTGATCGATACAGAACCCTAGACGTCTATATGTCATGAGAATTATGTCACACAGGAAGCATATAGAAGGAGCATGTACTATAATTGTATTCTTACAAACGCCCGCATGACGTCGCTGAGTGCAACTGACTATTGCTTGGACTATTTTCTTGAAGAAAAATTATTATTAAGATTTTTATCAAAGCTTGTAATACATTTTAAAACGACAAATCATGAAAGTAATCGCTACTCAGTGTAAAAATAACTGGTCGCTGAGTCAAATGAGGCATTTGCTCCTGAGTCTAGTCTGACATATTCCAGAAATACGTAGTGAATCATTCTAAAAATAGCATAGTAGCAGAAGCTCAAACAGCTGCATAGCAATTTTGATGCTGAATGGTCTATTTTAAACATTCGTATTCTTTAAAATATGTCGGCCTTTTAAATACAAGTTTTTTTTATTAACGAATCCAGTTTTTTGCCTAAATTAAAACGCTCGTTTGTAACTCTGACTTAACTTGGTTCACTGAACACTAATTTGACAGATCTACAAATAATTTGCTTTATTCATAGACATATGTATTTCAGCGCCCTTTGATGTTTATAGGGACTACGAACAAATTGTTTTCTATGGCACTATGAATGATACAATATGATAGAAATTAGCTATTTTAAGACATGTACATTAAATACATAATACATAATATTACACACAATGATATATTTGGTAACAACAAATAAGCAAAAAGGTTTGCAAAAAACAAAAACAAAACAAGTGGGTATCGAACTCACGACTTGGGAGCAATACTCAGAAATGACGGTAGACAGCGCTCTAACCAACTGCGCTATTCTGCTTGGTAATGAATCATGTGTAAACTATGGTTATCCCAAATGCTCACAATTCTGACGTCAAAATGTAAACATGAAAAGGGCCAAACAAACACGACCCTTATTATAAATTCATTTATGATCTCAGAGGGCGTACAATATTTTCCCTTTATAGATAACCTATGTTAACCGTTATTAAATGCCAGTATTAATATCTAAATTTCATTTTTTTTTTAAAGAAATGCCCCCCTTAATGCCCTTTTCGATGACATAGTCTCTTAAACATCAATGTTTTTCTTGTACACACTGTGCAAGCGGTCAGTTCGAGTAAATCTTGGGAAAGCAACTGCTGTAATAAGTTTACCCAGCCTCCGCGCAGAGATCTAACTGGTTCTGAGCATAGCTCGATTTTAAATCCCAGCCGGCATGAAGTTCCACACATTCTGACCACCCAAGCGATTTCCCAAACATCCCAAAAGTGCAACCTCAACAACATCATTCAATGACTAATCGAGCGAAAACCTACTTTGATCAAAACAATATTAGCATCATCATTATCATCATCATCAGCATCATCATCATCATCATCATGGTCATTATCATCATATCATCATCATCATCATCATCATCAGCAGCAGCAGCAGCATCAACATCATCATGTTCATCACCATCATCATTATCATCATCATTATCATCATCATAATCTTTTTCCTTCATTTTATTTAATCGTATAGTACATAATTGACGCATGTCTTCTCAATGCCACATATAAACAACGATTGCTTTATGCCATGTGCGTCGCTGCATAAACTAAATCGTTCACGATATGCGTTGAAAATTACCGAATACAGGCATGCGCTCACGTATTTACGTTGACGAACATATGCGGCGCTACAGGGCGTTTCATCGACAGCCGACGACAGCAGCCTCTATTCGTGATAAATTCCTTGCTACCGGAAGTGTAACAGACCACCGCCAATTTCACGCGAAACAGAGGGTCACATTCAAATTCTTAACTTGAAAATGAATCAAAACTAGAATTTGTGTTTAATATAACAGTGTGCTTTCGGAATATTTGCATGATCAATTGATATTGTATTACGCTTTCCGTGTCTGCAAACATTAACGCGTGTCTTTGTCAGAAAATAGATATTTCAGAATTTAAATACTTTTCTTAATTTTTGACTAAGATTCTATATAAAGAATCCAGACGTCTTGAGCATGAGAGAGGCCAGCGTGGAGGTGAGACCGTTATATTTTGGGGACGTATGTCCCTGATTCTTACTACAACGGAGCGTATGCCGGGACAAAACCAAAACACAAAATGTTACAGAGCAACAGTGTCCTTGCAAAACCCGAAGTCGACCGCCGCCATTCGTCCACACCGTTTTTTTTTGTTAATTCCATTTTCCAAACAGTTCAAGCTATGATCCGAGTTACGGGATGTTAAACCTGTTAATGGTTTGCGACCTGGGCCAGTATTCACCAACCCACTCTTAGACTTCTGAATAAAGGATAGACTTAGACTCTAGAAATAATACGTGTGCGTTTGGAAATGTACCAGATATCAATGTTCCAATGTTGCTTATGTCACTAATAAATCGTTATAAATAAGGACTGGTAAAATTAGCATCGGTGAATATCAAGAAATATTCAATGTAACAGCCTTTTTAGAACAGAACAATTTTAAGAATATCCTTTATTCTTAAGTCTAAGAGTCGGTTGGTGAATACGAGCCCTGTACTAATAAAATAAAGCACTGTTATTGGTTGCATGTTCTATTGCTAAAGTAACTGGTCTCTTAAGTGACGTTATCTGTGGTGATAATTACATGTATAATCCACTACACTGATCAAAAGAATACAGTGCCCACGTACACGAAGAATGTGTACAAATGCTGTTGCCCTGAATATATTGAAACTGAAAAACTTGAAATACTAGTTTTAGCGACTCTGTTAAAATAACATAATTCTTAATTTAGCGTTTTTAAAACATAGAATTTGTATACTCATGAGCAGTGCTAAATATGCCAAATTAAAAATGTTGCAGTGGCGGCATGGATATGGTGTCCGCCTTTCGATCGTGAGGTTATGAGTTCGATCCGGATTGGGGTAGCGTTTGAATGATCTTTCTCAAGACACCAAGTACTGGACTCGAACGTGTAAATTACCTCGCTAATACGAAATAAAGACCAGATATTTGAGAATATAGCCCTGATGTATCGTCAAACTTATCTATTTCAATTTGAATCAATATAGCAATTCCTCCGATTTCTATCTTGATGAATCCAACATGAAATACGCGGCAACTAAATCGTCAAATTTTGACACATTTATACACAATGATTCAACAATCGTGCATATAATCACGTATACATGTATTCCTTGGTACGGAAATTTTGTAAAAAGACAAACTAAAAAATTAAATGACAAAGGAGCATTTCTTATAATACGGCTTCTATATTATTATTTTTGACGAATCGTGCAAACTGTACACGACTTTCACATAACATAGTATGCACTTTCGTCATGTTAGTAGGAATTCACATACGGACAGAATTTAATTGCACAAGTAGAACCAGAATCACTCTTCAAATAAGCTTCAAAATGCAGACATTATATCATCAAGAACGTCTTCGGCAACGCTTTTCAATGTCTAAAGAATAATTGAACACGTCAAACCAACTGGGCCCCTATTCACCGACCGTTATTAGACTTAAGACTTATATTAAAGAATATTCTTGAACCGTTATGTTCTAAGAGCATACATAAATTTCAATCTGACTTGGTATTCATGCAATCTAATTACAACATTCTTTATTTAGAGCGAGTTGTTAATGATTTCGTGTTTGTAACATTTACTCATTTAATGCAACTCAGTGCTATTTTCTACAGTGGTTTGTTATGACGGCAGGGATTTGATTAGAGCTATGCTCGGAACCAGTCAAATATCTGCGCGGAGGTTGCCACACACAGCGGTGTTTCCAGAATTCGAAGATTTGAAAACACTGAAAATTGAAATAGTAATAATTGTATTTCTGCGACTGTTGCAAGATTTATTCGAGACAACAGTGCCTGGGTGATATTGGTACAGTTAATGGGACATAATTCCAATTTGGTAGAGTTTATTAGTTTTTTGTGTGTTTCTCTACATAGTGAAACTCTCTACTCGTGAGTAGGCAGGGCGAAAGCTGCAATAATGTCCACAGACTTGAGGAAACGTCAAATTTACTAACATACGAGTACAATCAAATATAGGTAGTATTACTTCAAAATCGCGTATATTTCGACTTCAATCAAATAACGAATTCAGCAGATACATGTATATATCAAAATGTATACAAGTGCAAATATGACATTTTGATTCTCAGTCGTCAACATTTACTTTAAGATAAAACAATGTGCAAAACGGTATATTCCATTGTACAGACAAGTTGACAGACAAATGACGCAATACATACTTATACGTACTTAGACGTCTATATTTGTAAACTGAACTTAAGTATATAGGCCTATATATTACGGACAACATCATACTGCAAATAGTGATTTAGAAACACACAGCCAAATTCAGAAAGTATATGAAGAACGTTTGACAACTTTTTTTTCAACTGTCTTTTTTCGTTTCGGGGAAGGGATTAGATCAAAATAAATGTACATAAAATGCGTCATATTTCTCTCCGAATATATACAGTTTAAGTACGACAAATTTAAATATTTCGGTCAAAACTTAACCTATTTATAAATGTGTTTTGTACCTTTTTTTAAATCTTTGCAAATACTTTTCGATTTATCGTTGTTAATCGGCCAATAAACAACGATTTGGAGTTCAGATGCGTATGAATTAAACCACGAATGAATTATCATCAGAACGACAAAGATTTGTTATGAACCGATAAACAACAAAAATGCGAAAATTATAACGATTCTAGCATGATAATACAAATATTTTTGCAATTGAAATGTGAAATACATTTTACTATAATATATCATATGCTCTGTTCAGAATCGGGACTACTTTTTGCGTTGTTTATTTGGTAGTTTAACAACAATATTTTTTTTCTTTGTCTATAGCAAAATTAGCGAGTATCATGTTAAAATAACGAATACTTTTTTTTTTATTCACTGTTTTATAATGTTTTTGGAAATATACAACTAAAACGTAACTTATCTTCGCTCACTTCAACTTCCCGAAAACAGCGCCGCCGAGTTGCACAGTCTGTCTTCTTGTTTGCAGTTTGATTCCGCCAGCCACAGAATGTTGATAAATAATGATGGAAATAATAAAGAAATATTCACATAACGCCATAAGTTCAAACAGTCATTCGCATTTTAGCACGTATTGCACAAATCTATTCAATTAAATTGCACTATACGTTAACATTCCAGATATGCGAAATGTCCACATTTTACTGTCAGAATTATCCAACACCTATGTATACACGGTTCAAAACACTTTAATTCTTACTAATATTTGTGTGTTTATACAACACAAGGCGTAATTGAATCGAGTGTCCCGTTACTTTAACGATAAATAACCTGAGAAAACCCGTGCATTCCCATACGGAGATTTTGTAACAATGTACCAGTAGTGTGTAATCCCCTATTACAAACTTTAAAGGCGCTATATCTTGATTTCTTTCAATTTTGTCTTAAATGCAATAAAGATTCCACGGCACATATTTATGAATATTCTTAAGTTATTCCAACTTGAATTGAAGATATGTTAAAATTAAAATGAATTTGTATTCAAAACACTATGCTTAGAAACATGTGCATGGTAAATCCTCTATATGAATATACCGGAAAAAAATCGCATCACAATTACATAACGCAACCACGAAACGCATCCACGTATTACAACAACGCGTCACATCCAGGCACCACAACGACGCGTCACATCCATGCAACACAACGACGCGTCACATCCAGGCACCACAACAACGCGTCACATCCAGGCACCACAATGACGCGTCACATCCAGGCACCACAACGACGCGTCACATCCAGGCACCACAACGACGCGTCACATCCAGGCACCACAACGACGCGTCACATCCAGGCAACACAACGACGCATCATATCCAGGCACCACAACGACGCGTCACATCCAGGCACCACAACGACGCGTCATATCCAGGCAACACAACGACGCGTCAAATCTACGCAACACAACCACGCGTCACATCTACGCAACACAACCACGCGTCACATCTACGCAACACAACAACGCATCACATCAACGCAACACAGCCACGCATTACATTTACGCAACACAACCACACGTCACATCTATGCAACACAACCACGCGTCACACCTACGCATCACAATTACACAACACAGTCAAGCAACACAACCACGCGTCATGTACACGCAACACAACCACGTGTCACAGCCAAGCAACACAACCACGTGTCACATCTACACAACTCAACCAAGCGTCACATCTACGCAACTCAACGATGTGTCACACGCATGCGTTACATCTACGAAACAAACAAGCATGCGTCCCATCTACGTTACACAACCAGGTGTGACATACAAGAAACATAATCGCAACAAAACCACTAGTCCGAATGCACGCAATACAACAACGCTTCACATGCATGCAATACAACAACGCGCTACATCCACGTAACACAACCTCGTGTCACATCCACGCAACACAACCACGTGTCACATACACGTAACACAATCACGCGCCACATCAAAATAAATAACTATTTAATGGACTAGTTTGCCGTGAACATCGGCTTCAAACAGGGGTAATTATTGTCCACGACATTGTTAAATCTGTACACAAACGATTTAAATGAACTTTTAAATAACAGCAGCATAGGCATTGATGTTGATGGAAAATTGATCATTCATCTATTCTACGCTGATGACCTTATATTGGTAGCAAACACAGAAGATTTACAGACAGTAATTGATATACTGTCTCAATGGTGTACGGTTAAAAAAAATGTCCATTAATATAAGTAAAACTAAAATGTTTAGGACAGTAAATATGGCACCGAGCAATTTTATGTTTAAGTACAACGATGACATTATAGAATGAGTCAGTCAATATCGATACCTGGGCCTCGTTATTACTGACACATTGGACAACTCGGTAACCGCCAAACACTTAGCACAGGCAGCGTTCAGAGCACTAGGGTTACTGATTTCCAAGTTTCGAAGACAAGGCGAATTGCAATATTAAGTCTTTTCTAGGCTCTACGACACAATGGTGTTGAACTCTAAACACTTTAGAACACTTTAACAAAGAATTATCAGTAGAACCTTAATTCAAGTGCCGTGTGATCAGTCGAGCGCAACGAAGCGCCCTGGCGAAGTTTCGGCTAACAAACGATATTGTTTTATTTGTAAGGGCTGTGTAGACAATGAACACTGTGCATTCTTAATCTGTCCGTTATATACAAATATTGGAACTGTTTTAGTAAAAAAGGCATTATTGATAAACCCTGGTTTCGACCTCTTAAAATCCAACAGAAAATATGAACGTTTTTGCTGTCAGATGATCGCATAATTAAATCCAGTGTCAGTGCCTGTCATGACATTTTAATTAAGCGACGAAACCATCTGTATATATAATTGCATTGAAATTTGTTCATATCAAATTACTAATCTTACAGTATATGCATGTATACTTATAGGAAGCAATAGTTTATGGTCTTAACATTATTTATTGTATTTCTTGTACATATTTTATACGTTTTTTATGATTGTATGAAGATAAGTAACGTTTGTATCGAATATCGTACGTTGCCTCGTTTGTAAAAAGTAAAAATGTAGTTCCAATTATAATTGCAACACAATGTCAAAGCATGTTAAAATCGAAATAATTTTCGCATTATCGTTGTTTATCGGCCAATAAACAGCTCTTTGTCATTCTGATGCGTGGCTATTAAACAACTCCATTTCATGGGTAGGACCTGTACTTGGTGTGTGTGAACAAGTCCATTTCCTGTGTAGAACCATTTCTTGGTGTCTTAGAGAAAGTTCATTTCCTAGGTAGAACCAGGTCTTGGTGTTTGTAAGAAAATCCATTTCCTGGGTAAAACCAGTACTTGGTGTATTGAGAAAGTCCATTTCCCAGGTACAACCAGTTCTTGGGGTTTGTCAGAATGTTCATTCCGTGGATAGAATGGGTTCTTGGTGTCTAAGAGAAAGTTCACTTCCTAGGTAGAACCAGCAGTTGATGTATATCAGAAAGTCCATATAATGGGTAGAACCAGTACTTTGTATATGTCAG
The DNA here is from genome assembly GCA_027627225.1 of Congeria kusceri. NCBI lineage: Eukaryota > Metazoa > Mollusca > Bivalvia > Myida > Dreissenidae > Congeria > Congeria kusceri. The sequence continues at coordinate 1,108,854 of CM051039.1, forward strand.
AAAGTCCATTCTTTGGAGAGAACCAGTTCTTGGTGTATGTGAGAAAGTCCATTTCCTGAGCAGAACCAGAATTGGGGTATATGAGAAGGTCTATTTCATGGGTAGAGCCAGTACTTGGTATTTGTGAAAAAGATCATGTTAACGTACACTGTCTGTGGAGCTGACTTCTGCTTTCAGGGCAAACAACATGTCCATTTTGTAATGGGACTCACAAATGGTTCACAACCACAACTAACTAAACACTTCCTCAATTTGTTTTTATAGAAAATTAGACAAATAGTTGTAATGTGGTTTCTTTGAATTCAAAGTGCAATACAGAAATATGCTATTTTCGACAGCGACCACATATGCAACTAAATGAAAGGAATTACAAACAAAGAACTTGTTCACTAAAAACTATACTTTCCAGGCAGTTAATCAGATGGAAGTCATAAAAGAGGCAACATGAAGGAAACTTTCAGTTTTGGGCACCATTCTTTTTGACCAATTTGGTATGCAGGCAATGCATGGCAATTATATGGCCACAACGAATGGGGAAAATAATGCGCAGTAACCATCTTAATGGAGCGGTTCCAAAACTGAGGGTGGACATTCAGCAACATATTCAAACTGTAATGCCAGATCAACTTCTCCAAAAAATGTAGTCCAAATCTACAAAACAATGACCAGGGTGTATAAATACAGTTCCTGCGAAACAAGAGCACCACATCCCCAGACCACAGGACATATACTGAACCGCATGGAAACGTGGCGAAACGTGAAGATGAGCTGAGCGCTCTGTATGACAGTCGGTGGGGGTTGGCACCCTACACTAAAAAGTCATACTTCTCTTAAATACATTTAATCATAGCCAAGATGGTTGCTAGTTACGATATCAACACTATTTGATTTCAGACATTATATCTTTGCAATCTCTTTCGGCGTAGCTAAGATCATTTTTGACCTAGATTTCTTGCGATAATTAAGCAGCGGGAAAATCGAATGCCAATAGAACTTGGCAAATTTTCTATTTTTAGGGAATGCAAAGTTACAACAATGGTTTAATGTAGACCAACAACTGTTGCATACTTTGGGGGATTAAAATGTCCACAATTGTTTATATAAGCGGTTAAAATAAAGATATAAACATATCTTCGACATACACTCTAAAACTGAACATAATTATGAACATATTTTCTCATTGTATGTCAAAAACAGAATTAGCCTAGCGGCACGCTCTATAAATAACAATTGATTCTAGTGAGTTCAACAAACTCACGATAATTCTAAAATTAGCGCGCGTTTAGCTCCGGGTGTATAGCTGTTATTATATACATGCATCAATTAGCTTTCAGAGAATCATAAGAGCGAATATTTCAATGAATGGGCAATTTTTATAAACTTACTGTTAATTTTAAATTGAATGGTGGTTGCGTTTTTGTAAGAATTACATAGAATTGCACATTTCTATCAACTTCTCCAGTAGATGTTAATCAACCTATAAAAACATATCTGTCAATAAATAAAATGTGGTGAAATAAGTCTCGGAATGAGTCGACATTTCATTCATGTTAGTTTTACTTCATTTGCGTAGCATTAATACATTATATGCAATACCAATTATACACAGAAACCCTTGATACATCATATTCCTACCGAATATAATTTAAATCGCCATAGTCTAATGAAATTTTATGATTGTGTTATCAAAAATGGAAGTAATCATTATCTCCAATGCGCTGAATGTTCCCTGAAGATTGCTTTTCATTAGGATACACAGTATAAATGATTAATTGACTTCGAAATGTGAATGCATGATGCATAAATAACTTCAAGATGAAGGTAAGGTATATTACTTCAGATCTGAATAACAATATGCGTCTGATACAACATAAGTTTATTTCAATCCCGCAATTATTTTCGTACATTGTTAATTTGTTAAATTTGACTGAAAAATTTATATAATAATGATGATAACGTAAATTATTTAGGTTATTCATGTATCACTGGTAAAAACATGGGGCGGTATGATCGGTTTATTCACGGTACACATATTAATAATTTTGAATTAATCACACATTAACTTTGGGATCTGAGAAGTCGCCTTGTCTAGGTGGGGACCAAAAAATCTCGTGTCCGAGAAGCCATGTAACCGGTCATCTTGGCCCTCTTGTATTATGTTTCGGGAAAAAATGATATCTCAATATTAATATTAACGCCGATTGTCGTTTTTTAAAGACATTTCTTGTTTCCAAATGTTTTCATCTTGGCTTAGAAAACTGTTCATGTACTAAACTCTAAAATAATGAATTGTGTTTATACGTTTGTGCATGACTGTAAACTCATATCACATATGTTAGGTTCTGGGTAAAGAATAAATTGTTTTAAACAAATTTTTTAATCAATACCCCCGATAAATCATCTTTGCATTTCTATTTTTGAATATTTAAAATGATTTCTAATATGTGACTACACTTATATTGGAGTAAAAGTTTGGTCGAGCATGTAGAATTGTTTTGGTGCAACAAGTGTGACATGATTCTTACAATTGGAGTCTGAAAACCCGTGCTTTGTTCCAGACAATGCTAGAGTCGACTGTGCCCGAGAACGAAAAAGGAGTGCATGAATGACCTTTCTTAAAATACAGCAAGTACTGGTTCTACCCTGGAATCAGACTCAAAAGTTGCTCAATAAACTTCAGGCTTTCGACACAATCAAGTTTAAATGAATAGGTTTACAATTAATGAAAACTACAGAACAGAATAGACAACCAACATATGGAACAAGGGTTTCAAACCTGATGCAGACAAGTTATACATAGGATACTTAGAGAAAAGTACAAAAACGAAAGCATAAATATAAATCAGTGTAAAGTTATTCCCTTGTCAATGGACAGCATGTTAAACAAAATCTCGGTGGAACCAAACAACAAGTACCCCATGTGCATCTATCACCCAAGTTTAGTGTTGTGAAAGAATTTGACCTAACTGTAATTATAAATGTGGCAAGAGAGAAAAAAGAGAGTAAACTTTGGTAAAAAGGCAATATGGATTACTCCTTTGTTTTGTGTAATTAATGATTGCCCTGCATAATGAGTATGGGTTTCTGACCCAACAATTTTCTTCATGAGTAGCAAAGCAGACATTCCAAGATAGAATGCTCTGTGAACCCTGGGACCAGGAACACTTGAAGCCAGTCGGAACTGGTTTCGGTTTTCTTGCATTCGAAGATTTGTAAACGTGTATTCCAGTATATGGACAGCTTCAGAACAGATTACCCAGAAGATAAAATAAATCGCGGGAATACACAATATTTGCATAGTGCCAGTAATTTTCTTATATAACTCATTTATCACTAGTATACGAGTATTCACTGGTCAAATTGCATGACATGTGACATGAAGTATGTAGAGGTCGAAGCTAAACTGCAATGTGAGATCACTGTATGACGCTTAACTTAAACTGCCAACTGTTGAGTTCCAAGATATCAATTATGAGATGAAAATAATTAAAGATTATAACTGTTCAAAGAACATCCTTACTTACTGCATAACTTTTGACTTTCAACACTAAGAGTAAACTTAAAGAACACCAACATATTAGCAAATACAGAAGAACCTAGAGCAGAAAATATTAATCCGATCAATTCGCAATAAAAAGCTGTCATTTGCGTACACAAAGTCAATTTAGAAAGTGTATATTTAGCATTAATAGAGGTCGTAGTGGTGTAATGGGCATGGTGTCTGCCTTGCGATTTGGAGGTCGCGAGTTCGATCCCTACTCGGGGAGCGTATTAATGACACTACGTTCTGGTTCTACCCAGGACACGAACTCGAAAATGTCTCAACAAGTCTCTGGCTATCGACATTATAAAGCTTGAATAAATACGTGTAAACGAACAGATTAATGCATTACACGCTGAAGATTTCACACTTTCGAATTAATTTGAGTGGTTGTGCCCTTTAATACAAACTAGAATTGTCACATGAGTGACGGATATACCCCCACAATATGGCCTTGTCACAAAACTATGGCATCCATTCGAAAGAAATGGACAGAGAGAGAATGCTTTAATTTGTGAATGGTCAACAGTGTATTTGGAAAAAATTTAATTTCACTAGGATCCATACCTCTGTCAACATTTAGTGGTTTGTAACCAAAAATGATATCTATCTGTATTTTTCGATATTACACCTATGTGCCAAAAATAATTTAAATATGTGAAACCTTTCATGAGTTATTTTGTCCATGTTTTTCGGGAATTTAAGTCAAAAAGGGGCCATAACTGTGTCAAAATTTGGTGGTTTGTAACCAAAGTCGAACTTGACATGTATTTTATGATGCTACACATGTGTACCAATAATTATTTAAATATGTCAAGCCATTGTTAAATTATCGTCAGGAAACCATGTTTTTAGGGAATTTAAGTCAAATAAAGGGCAATAACTCTGGCAAAATTTAGTGGTTTGTAACCAAAGTCGAACTTGACCGGTATTTTATGATGCTACACCTGTACACCAAGAATTATTTAAATACGTCAAGCCGTTCTTGAGTTATCGTCCGGAAATCATGTTTATAGGGAATTTTAAGTCGAAAAGGGGCAATAACTCTGTCAAAATTTAGTGGTTTGTAACCAACATCGAGCTTGACCTGTACTCTATGATGTTACACATGTGTACCAAAAATTATTTGAACATGTCAAGCCTTTCTTGAGTTATCATCCGGAAATAAAAAAAAACCAACAGACCGACAGACCGACGTACCGACAAGCTCACTCCTATATACCCCCCCCCCCCTCTTAAACTAGACTTTTAAATGGCATGAACACGTGATTTCATTATAACTTATCTGTTGCTGGTCTCCAATAACAACCGGCCTCGTTCCCACAATTGTTACGAACAGGACCACCGTTGAAGCGAGGAATGCGTCTGCACGAGGTCGATGAAACCTGTCAACTTGGCGGCACAAAGACTGGAACCAGAAGAAAGCATCTAAAGAAGACCGATGAATGTTGTATTTTGGATCACGTGACATGTAAAAGTGGGGGTTTAGAACAAATGTTTTTCTGTATTGAAAAAATACTGAATTTTATCAGGAGTATTCAAATAAAACTAATTTTTTTGTATTGTGCCAGAACAAAATAATATTGTACCGCCGTGCGAAAAGCAGGAAAATATATTGTACAGCAAACAATATATCATCCAAATTTACTGTATTTTGTACGTTCTGTTTTTGTTGTGTTATTGTACTTAACTGGTCGCGTGCGCACGCGTCATTGTATGACGTCTGCATAGAGTTCTGTTCAAGTTTGTTCGTCGTCGGCAACGGGGTGTGGTTGCACACGGCAACGGGGTGTGGTTGTACACGGCAACGGGGTGCGGTTGTCCTCGGCAAGGGGTGTGATTGTCCTTGGCAACGGGGCGTGGTTGTCTTCGGTAACGGGGTGTGGTTGTCCTCGGCAACGTGGCTTGGTTGTCCTCGGTAACGGGATGTGATTGTTGTGGGCAACGGGGTGTGGTTGTCTCGCCAACGCGGTGTAGTTGTCGTCGGCAAAGAGTTGTGGTTTTCTCGCCAACGCGGTGTAGTTGTCGTCGGCAAAAGGGTGTGGTTGTCTCGCCAATGCGGTATAGTAGTCGTCGGCAACGGGGTGTGGTTGATGTCGGGTACGGGGTGTAGTTGTCGTCGGCAACAGGGTGTGCTTGCCTTCGGCAAAGGGGTGTGGTTGTCGTCGGCAACGGGGTGTGGTTATCTCGGCAACGCGGTGTGGTTGTCTTAGGCAACGGGTTGTTGTTGCTGGTAACGGGGTGTGATTGTCTTCGGTAACGGGGAGTTGTTGTTGTTGACAACGGGATGTGGTTGTCCTTGGAAACGGGGTGTTGTTGTCCTCGGCAACGAGATGTTGGCAACGGAGTGTTGTTGTTGGCAAAGGGGTGCTGTTATTGTTTGTAACGAGGTGTTGTTTTCCTAGGTAACAGGGTGTCTTTGTTGGCAACGGGGTTTGTTGTCCTCTACAACGGGGTGTTGTCTTCGGCAACGGGGTTTTGTTGTTTTTAACGGGGTGTTGTTGTTGGCTACAGGATGTTGAGGTTATCAACAGAGTGTTGTTGTCCTAGGCAACGGGTGTTTTTGTTGTTGGCAACGGGTGTGGTTGCTGTTGGCATCTGGGTGTTGTTGTCCTCTGCAACGGGGTGTGGTTGTTGTTGGCAACGGGGTGTGGTTGTTGTTGTCAACGGGGTGTAGTTGTTGTTGGCAACGGAGTGTGATTGTCCTCGGCAACGGGATGTTGTTGTTGGCAACAGGGTGAGGTTGTTTTTGGCAACAGGGTGTGGTTGTTGTTGGCAACGGGGTGTGGTTGTCCTCGGCAAAGGGGTGTTGTTGTTTGCTGCTAAGGACTGCTACAATGGCTACTAAAATTATAATAAACAAAACATTATAATTGCCAACCTCAATTGTTAGCAATCACGGTTACAATACTTACATTGTATTTTTCAATGTATGGCGAAAAATATCAACATTAAAAATACATAATTAAAAGTTACTAAATATAGAACTATGATCATTCTCTTCCACAAATCAACGTTTTATTATATTAGACCTATAACGTGTAAAAAAAAAAAAAAGAAATTTCAGTAGCTCTATACGATTATTCAAAAATAATTTTTTTTTTTACCAACTACGCCCATCGAATCAGTTGGTTTTCGTTGTAATGTTGTCCTCCATTGGTTTCCTGCGCGTGCGTCATGGTCGTCATGGGAGCAAAATTGTCGTCTGCATCCATCTCGGTTTTGCGTCAGAATCATCTGAAAATAGGTTGTTCGTTTATTGTCTCTGCTAAAGAGGCATTTACAATAACGAACTCTGGTTTCAATGGTTATTTCTTGAAATTGTCATGCCTCTCTGAATTATTGTGATACCGAATTACTTGAAAGTGGAATTTTTAGCAGTTTATATTTAGAGAGCACGTGTTTTTATCGAATCGCGAATAAATTGTGTCTTATGGGTGACCACAATCCAGTAAAATACTTAGTCCTAGAAGTAACATATTTTAAGGATCTTGTAACTGCTTTAGAACATCAAATAACACTTAGCTGAGTTTATTGTCTCACCCATTGTCGACTTACTCCATTTCGGACATCATATGCATCGAACTGTTTGTGCCGATTGTCTCGGACTCTGTTGCATCTAGCACTGGCTCTCACCTGCTAAGTCTGAAAATTCTCATCAACGTAATAAAAACAAAACTTAGCTCGTGTTATTGCAATCACTGTCATCTGCATCCAGCTCTGGTCTGCATCGCTTTCTTGTTGTCCCAAGCATCGTCGGAGTCGAGGTCGAAGAAACGGCACTTCAGCAGCATAGCGGTCACTTTGGACGCCACATCGGATATACAAAGCAGAAATACAACGACAAATCAATAAACATGAATTATTGTGGTTACAAGTACCTATGATCACATATCATCATCATCTTCTTCTTAATCTTCATCGTCATCATCATCAATATTATTTTGAACATAAATGGCAACTAAAACTTTGGCATTTTGAGCTTTTCTATACTCGTTCCATCCCATTTTAAGAACATCAGAAAAGACTCGTATTTATTCCTTTCAACTCCCAGGTCATGACCCTAACAAGCCAGACGGCAGGGTGGGGGCGCCCTTCCCATCTCGTCGCCTGATTTGTCAGGACTTTGGCTTGAGAATTCAATTAAACAAACGCTCCACTTTTCCGACTTTGACATTTATATAGTTAAAATCAAACGTTAATCTAAAAAACGTAAATGTCTATGTATCAAAAGTCAAATTCTTGTACACCCCAAACCCGAATTTTGAGTTAAAGCTGCCATATATGTACACAATTTAGAAAGGGTATATTTAACGTAATAATGCATTAGACGCTTAAGATTTCACACTTTCTAGTTAAAAGACCAACATTAAACATTATCCTAAATAATCAAACTTTATAAATGAAGAAAGTATTTGCCTTAAAGCAGAATTATACTTGCAAATTACATGAATATGTGATTTCATTATGACTTATCTGTTTGTGGTATCCAATAGCAACCGGCCTCGTTCCCGTAATCGTTTGGAAACAGGAGCTCCGTCGAAGCGAGGAATGAGTCTGCACTAGATCGACGAAACCTGTCAACATGGCGGCCCAAACACAGCACCAGAAGAAATTGTCTACATGAGACCGATGAACGTTGCGTCTTCAGGGCGCATAACATATAAAAAGCTGGTTTAGGACAAGGTTTTTTATATATTTTAACAAATATGTCTATGCTAATAAATATGTCGACATATTAAAAACAGTATTATGTTCGAAAAGAAGTTTCGCTTTGCAAACTTGTGTAACTATAATACTTATATGTTAGGAAATATGTTGTACCATGAGTTTCAATACTTCGTTAATTCAAACTAAAGTTGCAAGTGCAAATTAAACAAAAAATACACACGATAAAATCCCATTGAAATTTAGAAATTCTATATAAAACAAGAAATAAATCAGGAAATGTTCGTACAAAATAACAATGCAAACTTATTTTACAATCTCTCATGTTAAATTTAACTGAATAAAACTATTCGATGTATCATTTATACAAATTGATAATATAGAACGTATTAGACTTACATTTACATATTTGGCATTATAACCACATGTTTGGAGTTCTGAGTTGAAGTAGTGCGCTGTGTCAGATTGTATGACATCCATCTTGCTCGGGAACAACGAACGAATGGTGCGTTCGCGCCTTTTTTCAATGTATTCCTGCGCAGTAAACATCGACGAATCACAATCTACGTCTTAACATTCAGAACCCAATCAAAACCCTCAATGCAAAATTGAAGCAAATCGAATGCGCGAAAAGCGCTCATCGAAATCCACGTGGAAACCGCCCAAAGTAAAATTGTTTTACCGATATAGTACAAACCAATCCGATAACCAGGGGCGTAACTAGGCAAAGTTCATTTCGCACCTTATGTTTACAGAGCGATAAGAGAAAATAAAATGAACAAACGTTAGAATACAATCACTGAATCAGAATAACATTGCATCAAAATAACATTGGCACGGATGTAGAGCTTTGACACAGATGTAAAGCTTTGACACAGAACAAGTATTGACTGACAAAATGACCAGCATAAAAGGAAAAATTAGCTTGTAATGCAAAATGAAGGGTACAAGCGGAAATGACTCACACATATTTGACCTTGAATTGTGACCTTGACCTTTGACTGATAAGCATGAGACATGTGCGTGATACATTGTCTAGTCACGTGGAGTATTATTTTGAAGTAATATTAATATCCTTCCAGGCATTTAGAATCCGGTATAAATATTTTTTATATATAACATCGGAATAAGTATGTTTTATATATTCTTTAGATCTAGATTATTTAATAAATGCTTATATGGGATAGAATACTTACTAAATGAAAAACGCGAAAATTCACATTTTTACTGTGAGTATGGTATAGTCCTATTTGGTTTAGCTACGCCCCTGATTACAATAAGGTCACGGTCTGCTTGTACGTGTTTTACGTGTTACAGCTTTAGATTAGATGACGATGCTAACCAAACTTAAATTATTCAGATGCGTACATACCAAACAATGAGGATGACTGATAATATTTTGCATTGTGATTATAAGGTGCCGTATTCCAGAAACATTCTAACTAAAATCTTATCTTTAACTTTAAAAACATATATATTTAATAAACTTTTTATTTCATATTTAGATGGCTTTGTGCTAAGTGTTGATTAGTTATTAATGTATTATTAACTGCTGTTAAGTCAGTATGTGAAAATATTTTAAGTTAAACTTAAGATATTTCTGGAATACGTTTCCTGAAAAGTAAAGTAAAGAAAAAGATTGGAAAAAATGTGCCGGGAATAAAAAAAAAAATTGACTTGATTGCAATACTGTTATACTATCATGATTGATATATTAGACCTAAACATTATTTTTATAGTTGTTGTTTGTTTAAGTTTAAACCTATCTATTTTAGCTCGATTGTGTCAAAAGCCTGAGACTTACTGAGACGCTCTCGAGTCGATTTCCTGGGTAGAACCAGTACTTGTGATAGAGATGAGAGAGATCATTGGAACGCTCCCCGAGTAGGGATCGAACTCACGACCTCCCGATCGCACGGCGGACACCATATCCATTACACCACAGCGACATTATTGTTGTTGTTCTTGTTGTTGCGTAGGAATTAAACCACGAGGGCGATAGCCGAGTGATTTGATATCAGGCATCGGAACGGTTGGTTATTACCGCAATAACAAACGCTTACCCGTCAATTATTTCGATTCTAACACGATCTGATATAACAATCGTCTGTATTTGTAAAGGTTATGAATGAGAACTATATTTATCTATACACCGCCCATTTTGCGAAAAGAAGTCTACATTCACTCGTGCGTTTCCGTGACGTCAATAATTAACAATTCAAAATTACGTCAGCTTAATTTATAAACATTCAGCAAATGGCGTCATACTTATTGATAAATACAGTGAAAATATTATGTTAACAAGTACAAATTAAAAGCATATGAACAAAACGTAAACGTTTTTGTGAACTTAAATATAAAATATGCAGTACAAATGTGGTTTTATTGCGCTACATAATGCAGAAATGATTTGTTTGTCACAATTTTGCAATCGCGCGTTTACGCACGTGCATTTTACGGAACAATTTCTTCGAAATTCCGGAACTATTTTCAAAACATTAGGCATCGCCCATAATTTGTTGCAGAATAGCCCGCAGTTATTTTCCTTTTTTTTGTCTATGGAAAACTAGCCGCGTGCCGTGTTATTATTTTTAAATAAACAACGTTAACAAATAGTCTAAAAACTGACGTCATTCGTTCACTTATTATAAAGGAAACTTATGTAACAATGAATTTGATTAAGATACTGAATGACGTAACTGTGACAGACGCGCGTGTGAACGTGAACATGCTCGGAACACTGTAGAATATAGATATTTGCAGAGTTCGTTTGTCACATCATGCCAAAATAAAAATAATTGTCGCATTTTCATATTGAACGGGTTTTCGTTTTGATGGGCGGTTATTGAACCCCGACAGCGTTTGTTGATTCCTTCTGATCATAATTCGAAACGTGTATAAGCTAATAAACAACGCTCAATCGAAAACTATTTCTTAAATCATCAATTTTCATAATATTATTATGTTTCCATTGCATAAATCTGCTTCGTCACCAGGTTATAATATATTCTAAAATGATACTCGCTATTTTTTTTTCTAAACAAAGAACAAAATCGTCGTTAAACAAACCAATAAACAACGCAGAAAGAAGTTCCGATTCTGAGCGGAGTAATGTAAAAAGTAGTACTAATTGGGAAAAAAAATGCAAAAATATATGTCAAATTATGTTAGAATCGAAATAATTTTGTCTTTCTGATGCGTCGCTTTTAAACAATTCGGGCTTCCGCCCTCATGGTTGAAATTCTACGCATTAGAACAACAAATCGTTGTTTATTGGCCGATAACAACGATGAATCGAAAATGATTGTCTAAGTTTAATATTAAAATCGAATCATTTTGGAATGTTTGCATTAAAATTTATGACGATGGGTGAAAACATGTGTCTTACAATTGTCTTCTGTTGTTATAGCACATGCTGAAATCTGTACCTTCAAAATAATTATTTTTGTCATTTTATTATTATATAAGGGTACACATGGCACACAAAATGAGCGGAAGTTCGAAGATACACACGTAGATGTAGTGCACCAATAATTTCAGTTAAAATAAGTATGTTTATTTTTTTGTTCTGAAATAAATCTTAATTTTCTGAAAAGATTTGTAATATACAAGTTCAAAAATATATTAAAACAAAAGTTTAATTTATTAAATTTTAAGAAAATATTCATTAATATCTTAGGACATATTGCTGTTTTTGATGATAAAACGATTCTGAATATAGAGTAGTAAAATACGAACAATAAAGCAGGTGTGTGTGATTTGGGTACAGACTAATATAACCTGTAATTTATAAAACCCCGGCCTCTCACGCTTCAAATAAAATGAGCAACACTATATAGGCTTTCTTATTGTTCCAATGTTCAAGGTCTGCAACAAACTGCACTTGACTGCATTTCAAAACTTATTAGTAACATCGTAGGAAACTCAGGACTGCTGATTCCGACGTCGAGTCAACAATGGCCCATTCTCTATTTTCGACACTCATGCTTGATTGTACATAATGTATATCAAATTCACATTTCAAGTAATAATCATGAACCTGACATCTGGGCCCGTATTCACCATCCCATTATTAGACTTAAGAATAAAAATTAGACTCAGACTCAAGAAACACTATTTCTGCGTTCGCAAATATGCCGGGTACCAATGTCGCTATTGTCATTAACAAATCGTTCTAAATAAAGAACTTCGTAATTTTAGTTGCTGAATACCAAGAAAGATTCAAATTAACAGCGTTCTTAGAAAAGAGCAGTTTCAACAATAGTCTGTATTATTACGCCTAAAGTCTAATAATAGATTACTGAATAAGGGCCTGAACAACATTTTAAAGAACATATGTTGACAAAAACTACCACGACGACTGTTCTTGTTATAACATTTTCACCACAAACCAATATGGTTATTTATTTATCACTGTATCTATTTTTTTCTCACAGGTTTATATACACAATATTGCTCAATTTAATAAAAAGTGAAATAAATTATTAAATAACATGCATTCGATATTGTCTTTTTGTTAAATATGGAATGTCAGATTTGGTAGAACATACAGTAATAATTGTCAAGCCTAAAGATCGTACATGAAGTAATCATCACGAATACAGATCGTACACTAAGTATTCCTCACGAATAAAGATCATATACAAATAATCCTCACGAATCAAGATCGTACAATAAGTAAACCTCAAGAACAAAGATCGTACACAAATAAATCGTCAAAAATAAAGATAGTACACTAAAGTAATTATCACGAATAAAGATCGTACACTTAATTATTATTACTTATACAGATCGTAAAGTAAGTAATTATCACGAATAAAGATTGTAAACTAAGAAGTTAGCACGAATAAAGATCGAACACTACGTTATCAACGCGAATAAAGATCGTACACGAAGTACTCCTCATGAATAAAGATCGTAGAATAAGTAAACCTCAATAACAAAGATCGTACACTAAGTAATCGTCACGAATAAAGATCGTACACTAAGTAATCGTCATGAATAAAGAGTATACACTAAGTAATTATCGCTAAAAGATCGTACATTTAGCAGACAGAAAAACAAAGCAACACAATAATTATGTCTTAGTCCTTATGTTATGATATAATCACGTAATACCAGAACTACGAATACAAGAGTAATCTCAGACCAACGTCACACAAGACCAGTATCAAGTATTTGTTTCTCAAAAACAGTTGGTTTACCAGGCTTGCATTTGAAGTATGAAAATTCTGTGAACAAGCCCCTTTAAACTTCGCTGCCAATATCAGAAGAGTCCTGTCACGTTACATTGCATGCACACAAATATCAAAAACATGTAGAGTCGTGGCCTTTTTGCGGTTCGGTCGGGAAACAAAAAGTATTAAGGTTTTTGGGAGGCCAGACAATACTTTAATGTAAGGTGCGTTAATCAGCAGCAGACGCAGATAAATCACGGTTTCTTTAGAACGCCAGAATATAATATGAAGACATGCACAATAGATTATTTCAAGGAGATCGTGCACTCGATGTCGCCGAGAAGCTTGGTGCACGTATACCGGTCATACGGAATCACTCGCATCCGGTTTGTAGGTATCGGCCAACAAGCGTATTCAGACGCCTGGGCAGGAGAAACGTTGAAAGGAAATGATGTTTATAACTCACGGACCATATTTTTAGAAAACGAATAGTCTTGCCAGCATAAATACATGCAAATAAAGAAAATGAACACGGTCAATTATGTTTATCATAAACGCACAAATAATTATATACATGTAGTTCAATTTTAATAAAGAAAATTAAATACATGTACATGCGATTTGACACTGTTACTTTATACATTAATTAACACAAATGCGTCACGGACTTCAAGCTGTTTGATTTGTGATCCTTTATATATACGTTCATATGTGTATGATGTTTTTCACCACTATCTGGCAAAACTAATGAATATGCACACACACAAAAACAGTTCGAACTCACGATCTCCCTATCCGTTGCACTACTGCAGCGTTATTTTTATACGAAATTATCCACTTAATACAACATTCCATGTCCGTTTGGAACCGACATGCTTTGCGTACATTATTAAAGAAACACTGTTCGATTTATAGAGTTGTTTATCGGCTAATTAACAACGATTTGGAATTCTGATGCGTATGAATTAAACTACGAGGGCGTTAGCCCAAGTGGTTTAATATACGGCATCAGATCGATAAATCGGGGTTTATTAATCGATAAACGAAGATAATGCGAAAATTATTTCGATTCTAACATGACCTGACAACATTTTCTGCAATAACAATGCAAAGTATATTTTACAGTTTTGAACGATTTTTTCGGGTTGTTTATTGATAGTTTAACAACGGTGAATTTTGTTCTGTGTATAGAAAACTCGGCGCGTGTCATGTTAGAATGTGCGTTTTATATCAATCATACAAAAGCAAAACATATATAATGTTGCATACAAAGTAAAAGTTCATAGGATTTATTGACAAATACGTTGTAGGGTAAGGTATATAAATATACATGGATATTACTCTAGTGTGGTGTTATGAGAACTGGTATCATTTCGTGCTGTTTTGTTTTCAAGAAGCATTAGTTTTAATAAATCTCGTTTAATTATTGTGTCAAATGATTGCGACGTCACGTTCGGTTAAAAGAACTATGTCAACGAAAAGTTCCCCAATGGGGTAATTTCTTATTTTTTTTTATATAAAATGAAGATATTGAAACTAGCATATAATAAAATAAGGTATATATAATGGCCAAATAGCTTTCGCATTCTGAGATAAAAATCATTTTATAATACAGGTCGTGTTTTCGTGGTCCCTTTTATGTTTACATTTTGACGTCAGAATTGTGAGTATTTTGTACAAGCATAGCTTACACATGTTCCCTTACAAAGCAGACTAGTGCAGGTGTTTAATGCGCTGTCTACTGTTATTTCTTTGTATGGCTCCTAAGTCGTGAGTTCAATACCCGCTTGGGGTTATATTTTTTTCAATCACTTTTTCTGATTTGTTTATATCAAATATCTCATTATGTATTATATTATTTATCATTCATTGAATGTACATGTCTTAGCATAGCGCAATACTATCATCTGATATCATTTATTGTGCAATAGGAAACCAATTTTTCGTTAACAAAGCCCCTTTAAAGTAAACTATACCTTTGTTATAGTTTTTTTTATTCCAGTTATGAAATACACTTTTATAATATTATAATATTATGAATTGCTGTGCTTTTGCATTGACTGTTTCGAAAACGACTCAACATGATTGTTATTTCAAAATGATTATTTTCGAAATTTCGTAAACATTGCGGACATTTAAAATGCTTTTTGCTGTAATTACATATGAATTATTATGCTTTTGAAATTTACATTCAATTTTGGAAATTGAAAAGTATTACCGACAGTATGCAATATTATTTGAAAAACCATCTCTGTTTTTTTAAATAAATAAATATATTATTAATATCGAAACGCGTCGCAATTAAGATAATAATTTAAAATATGTATTAGTAACAAGAGAAACATAAGATAAATATGTTTGCGTGTAAGATGCACATTATTTGTAATTATGTGTGTTATGTATTAAACATGAGTGTTGCTTTTTTGCACTAGGGTCATTTCCAAGTAGTTAAAACACATATGTTTTGTTAATTTATGATCAATAAATCTACATCTATAACATTATCACGCGACCCATTCACGCCACTATCAGGAGTTACTGAAACAAGAAACACAATCATTTGCACGTGATTACAATCAGGCAACATAAACATGTTAAAGAACCAAGTGCCACTTACACAGCCAGGCAACACACTGATGTAACACACCTATATCAAACAACGACCTAACACAACTAGGTGAAACAACGACGAAGCACAACCAGACGACACAACGACATAACACAACCAGGTGACACAACGACGTAACTCAACCAGGCGACACAACGACGTAACACAACCAGGCAACACAACGAAGTTACTCAACCAGGCGACACAACGACGTAACAAAACCAGGTGACACAACGACGTAACACAACCAGGCGACACAACGACGTAACACAACCAGGTGACACAACGACGTAGCACAACCAGGCGACACAACGACGTAATACAACCAGGCAACACAACGAAGTTACTCAACCAGGCGATACAACGACGTAACACAACCAGGCGACACAACGACGTAACAAAACCAAGCGACACAACGACGTAACACAACCAGGCGACACAACGACGTAACACAACCAGGTGACACAACGACGTAGCACAACCAGGCGACACAACGACGTAACACAACCAGGCGACACAACGACGTAATACAACCAGGAGACACAACGACGTATCACAACCAGGTGATACAACTACGTAGCACAACCAGGCGACACAACGACGTAACACAACCAGGCGACACAACGAAGTTACTCAACCAGGCGACACAACGAAGTTACTCAACCAGGCGACACAAAGATGTAACACAACCAGGCGACACAACGACGTACCACAACCAGGTGACATACTGATGTTACACAACCAGGCGACACACTGATATAACACAGCCAGGCAACACACTGATGTAACACAGCCAGGCGACACAACGACGTAACACAACCAGGTGACACAACGACGTAACACAACCAGGCGACACAAGGACGTAACACAACCAGGCGACACAACGATGTAACACAAACAGGGGACACAACTAAGTAACACAAGCAGGCGACACAACGACGTAGCACAACCAGGCGACACAATGACTTAACACAACCAGGCGACATAACGACTAAACACAACTAGGCAACACAACGACGTAGCACAACCAGGCGACACAACGACGAAACACAACTAGGCGACACAAGGACGTAACACAACCAGGCGACACAACGATGTATCACAACCAGGCCACACAACGACATAACACAACCAAGCGACACAACGTTGTGAAACAACCAAGCATTACAACAACATAATACAACTAGGATACACAACGACGTGACACAACCAGGATACACAACGACGTGACACAACCAGGCGACACAACGACGTAACACAACCAGGCGACACAACATTGTAACACAATCAGGCGACACAACATTGTAACACAATCAGGCAACACAACGACGTAACACAACCAGGCGACACAGCGACGTAACACAACCAGGCGATACAACATTGTAACACAACCAGGCGACACAACGACATAACACAACCAGGCAACACAGCGACGTAACACAACCAAGCGACACAACGACGTAACACAACCAGGCGACACAACGACGTAACACAACCAAGCGCCACAACAACGTAACACAACCAGGCGATACAACGACGTAACACAACCAAGCGACACAACAACGTAACACAACCAGGCGACACAACGACGTAACACAACCAGGCGTCACAACGACGTACCACAACCAGGTGACATACTGATGTTACACAACCAGGCGACACACTTATATAACACAGCCGGGCAACACACTGATGTAACACAGCCAGGCGACACAACGACGTAACACAACCAGGTGACACAACGACGTAACACAACCAGGCGACACAAGGACGTATCACAACCAGGCGACACAACGATGTAACACAAACAGGGGACACAACGAAGTAACACAAGCAGGCGACACAACGACGTAGCACAACCAGGCGACACAATGACTTAACACAACCAGGCGACATAACGACTAAACACAACTAGGCAACACAACGACGTAGCACAACCAGGCGACACAACGACGAAACACAACTAGGCGACACAAGGACGTAACACAACCAGGCGACACAACGATGTATCACAACCAGGCCACACAACGACGTAACACAACCAAGCGACACAACGTTGTGAAACAACCAAGCATTACAACAACATAATACAACTAGGATACACAACGACGTGACACAACCAGGATACACAACGACGTGACACAACCAGGCGACACAACGACGTAACACAACCAGGCGACACAACATTGTAACACAATCAGACGACACAACATTGTAACACAATCAGGCGAAACAACGACGTAACACAACCAGGCGACACAGCGACGTAACACAACCAGGCGATACAACATTGTAACACAACCAGGCGACACAACGACATAACACAACCAGGCAACACAGCGACGTAACACAACCAAGCGACACAACGACGTAACACAACCAGGCGACACAACGACGTAACACAACCAAGCGCCACAACAACGTAACACAACCAGGCGATACAACGACGTAACACAACCAAGCGACACAACAACGTAACACAACCAGGCGACACAACGACGTAACACAACCAGGCATCACAACGACGTAACACAACCAGGTGACATACTGATGTTACACAACCAGGCGACACACTTATATAACACAGCCGAGCAACACACTGATGTAACACAGCCAGGCGACACAACGACGTAACACAACCAGGTGACACAACGACGTAACACAACCAGGCGACACAAGGACGTAACACAACCAGGCGACACAACGATGTAACACAAACAGGCGACACAACGAAGTAACACAAGCAGGCGACACAACGACGTAGCACAACCAGGCGACACAATGACTTAACACAACCAGGCGACATAACGACTAAACACAACTAGGCAACACAACGACGTAGCACAACCAGGCGACACAACGATGAAACACAACTAGGCGACACAAGGACGTAACACAACCAGGCGACACAACGATGTATCACAACCAGGCCACACAACGACGTAACACAACCAAGCGACACAACGTTGTGAAACAACCAAGCATTACAACAACATAATACAACTAGGATACACAACGACGTGACACAACCAGGATACACAACGACGTGACACAACCAGGCGACACAACGACGTAACACAACCAGGCGACACAACATTGTAACACAATCAGACGACACAACATTGTAACACAATCAGGCGAAACAACGACGTAACACAACCAGGCGACACAGCGACGTAACACAGCCAGGCGATACAACATTGTAACACAACCAGGCGACACAACGACGTAACACAACCAGGCAACACAGCGACGTAACACAACCAGGCGACACAACGACGTAACACAACCAGGCGACACAACGACGTAACACAACCAAGCGACACAACGACGTAACACAACCAGGCGACACAACGACGTAACACAACCAAGCGCCACAACAACGTAACACAACCAGGCGACACAACGACGTAACACAACCAAGCGACACAACAACGTAACACAACCAGGCGACACAACGACGTAACACAAATAGGCGTCACAACGACGTAACACAACCAGGCGACACAACAACGTAACACAACCAGGCGTCACAACAACGTAACACAACCAGGCGTCACAACGACGTAACACAACAAATACACCACCAACACAACCACTTTTAGTATAGATCTTGAGTGTTATCGGTCTGAATTGTCAACGATTTAGTTTAGCTTATTACAAGCCATGGCAGCACACACCATTGCAGTATCAGGACATTTTATTGAAATGTCTTACAATTTTGATATCACGTGATCATATTGGATAAAGATCGTACAATAGGGGAATGGGTTGATGATCTTATACTAAGTGATCAAGAAAAAAACATTAAGTGATCATAGGGAATAAAGGCCGTACAAATAATGACTGTGCTGTAAGTGATCACGGGTAATAAAGATCTTATACGTGTGATTATCACGAATAAAGACGGTGCACTAAGTGATCATCATACACAAAGATCATATAGAATGGTATCGTCATAAACAATGTTTCGTACACTGACCGTCACGACAAAAGGTAGTACAGTATCTATTCATCACAAATGAAGATCGTCCACTTAGTGATCATAGTGAATAATATCGTACATTACGTGATCATCGGGAATACTTATCGTTTCACATGAGATCATCATGAATACCGATCGTACAGAATGATTGTGACGTACACTAATAAAGATCTTACACTGAGTAAGAATCAAGAAAAATACCATTAATAAAGCAATTATAATGAAAAAAGTGTACAAATTATAAGCAACATTTGAATGAAATACAGATGCATAACATTATAATATTGTTGAAAGCCTAGTTGTGAGGTCACGCACGATTCGGAGCCTCTCGTTGTTTAAAGCACTGATAATTTCTGTGAATGGCATATTTTTGTATAGGTTCTTAAGGTTTGTTTTAGAATCCACATACTCAACATCCGATTTGCGGGTTCAGTTTCACAATGGTCCATTTACATGAAAAAAGTCAACAATATATTAAGTCTCAACCATTTATTTTCGGTCGTAAGTGGGATGGGAAACAAGCAATATTTTGTTAAGCCCTAAAGATATGTGCTCTCCATATCATTAGAGATATGATATTAAGTGATCATATCACTTAATATAATATCTCTAAATATGATATTTAGAGATATCATAAATGTCTAAATTTATGCTTTAAATTCAGAGAGGAAAATTGCTCGTGTTTCGCGCAATTCTCGTGTCTCGCTTCGTGTCTCGCGGTAAAATATCGTGCCTCGCTTCGTGTCTCGCGCAATTCTTATGCATCGCGTTCAAAGGTCGAGACACGAGATGCGAAGCGAGACACCAAGCGATACACGATATTCAGGCGAGACACAAATCGAGGCACGATACTGTATCGTTCAAATATCGCCCGAAGCGAGACACGATATTTTGCCGCGAGATTTCGTGTATGGGATACTGCGACAGTGTGATCTCGTGTTACAATATCGTGCCTCGCTTCGTGTCTCGCGGGAATATCGTGTCTCGCTTCGTGTTTCGCGCAAATCTCGTGTCTCGCCCTTGCCGTAAGAGGCACGATATTTCATATGGCACTAACCGGATTCCGTAATGCCGGGTACATTTTATAAAGGCACTCTGAAAAAAATGCCAATACATTTATAAGAGGGCCATGATGGCCCTATGTCGCTCACCTGAGTAAAAGGCATCATAATGGCTTATAACAAGAGGGCCAAATGGCACTAAACCACTTACCTGAGTATAAAGATCTGGACCATGCTGTTTCAGGAGATTTTTATAGTCTATATAAACCATGTGACCCACACGGCGTGGCCACTTTCTACTCCAGGGGCATAATTTGAACAATATTTGGAGAGGACCACTATACAATTTTCATGCCAAATATGAAACCTCTGGGTTTTACGGTTTCAGAGGAGGAGATTTTAATAGCCCACTTTTCATATAAGTCTATAGAAACCATGTGACCCCGTGGTGTGGCATCTTTTTACTCCAGGGGCATCATTTGAACAATAATTGTAGAGGACCACCATACAATGTTACATACAAAATATGAAACCTCTGGGCCTTGTAGTTTCGGAGCAGATGTGTAAAGTCCACTTGCCATATAAGTCTATACAAACGATGTGACCCCCTGGGCGTGGCTAGGTTTGACCCCAGTGGCATAACTTGAACAATCTTTGTAGAAGACTAATATAAGATGTCACATACCAATTACAAAACTTCTGGGCCTTGAGGTTTCAGAGAAGAAACCTTTTAAAGTCATTTTGTCATTTAAGTGTATATGTTGCCGGCCTTAGCTTAGCCCGTAGGCGCAATTCGGTTTGAGCGACAAATAAACACAAGTCGTGGATTGTAGATATATTGTTTTTCAATGTGTCGATCGACAAGTTAGTTTTCTGAAAGAAAAACAATTAATACCTATAAGTAAATATATAATTAAATACATTAATAAGTTTCAATGACATTACAAAATACTAATGATTGATAATGCATGGCGGCGTGAATAATAGCGACAATAAGTTATTCGAATAATAACTAATAATCACAACCGTAATAATCAGAAATAATACGAAATTAATACAAGCAATAGACATAGATATCAATCATAAAATACAGTGTAATATTTACCTGCAGGAATAACAATTATTCTATATAAATAATAAAATAAAGACAACCGTCAAAATGTAATGGCTGTCTCCAAACAATTTAGCCGTGAATTTTAATATTGGAGGGAAAGTGATTGATTGGTTATTATGTGCACGTGTTCAACATAGGTTAATTTCAACTATATGTTAGTAACTCTAAAAACTAAGGTTATAATCTACTTTAAACTAAGAACTGATCAGAACTACCCTTCACAATAACTAAACACTGCACTAACTATTTAAATATGCATATAAGTGTATTACTTTAAATTGTAGAATATATATTTTAGGGTAAATATAAAAACAAACACAATAATTTGATAATAATGTACATTTATTAACTTTATTTAAAATTCACCCTGTGACATATATAAACCATGTGACCACCGGGGTGTTGCCTCTTTTTACCCAAGGGGCATAATTTGACCATTCTTTGTAGAGGACCACTATACAATCTTACATACCAAATACAAAAACTTTGGGCTTTGCAGTTTCAGAGGAGATTTTGAAAGTCATTTTGCTATTTAAGTCTATATAAACCATGTGACCCCCAGGGCGTGGCCAGTTTTGACCCCAGGGGCATAATTTGAAAAATCTTAGAGGACCACTATGCAATGTTACATACCAAATATAAAACCTCTGGGCCTTGCGGTTTCAGAGGAGATTTTAAAAGTCATTTTGCTATTTAAGTCTACATAAACCATGCGACCCCCGGGGCGTGGCCAGTTTTGACCCCAGGGGCATCATTTGAACACTCTCTGTAGAGGACCACTACAGGATGCCACATGCCAAATATGAAACCACTGGGCCTTGCGGTTTCAGAGGATAAGATTTTTGAAGTAATTGTGCTATTTACGTCTATATAAACAATGTGACCCCCGGGGCGTGGCCAGTTTTGACCTCAGGGGCATCATTTGAACAAACTGTGTACAGGACCCCTATACAATGTTACCAACCAAATACAAAACTTCTAATCGTTGCGGTTTCAGAGAAGAAGATTTCCAAATGTCATTTAGCTATTTAAGTCTACATAAACCATGTGACCCCTCCCCCCGGAGCGTGGCCAGTTTTGACCCCAGGGGCATCATTTGAACAGTCTTTGTAGAGGACCACTATGCAATGTTACATACCAAATATGAAACCCATGGGCCTTGCAGTTTTAGAGGAGAAGATTTTTGAAGTAATTTGGCTATTTATGTCTATATTAACAATGTGACCCTCAGGGCGTGGCCAGTTTTGATCCCAGGGACATCATTTGAACAATCTTTGTAGAGGACTCCTATTCAATGTTTATGACCAAATACCAAACCTCTGAGCCTTGCCGTTTCAGAGAAGAAAATTTTCAAAGGCATTTAGCTATTTAAGTCTACATAAACCATGTGACCCCCGGGGCGTGGCCAGTTTTGACCTCAGGGGCATCATTTGAACAGTCTTTGTAGAGGACCACTATGCAATGTTAAATACCAAATATAAAACCTCTAGGCCTTGCAGTTTCAGATGAGAAGATTTTTGAAGTAATTTTGCTATTTAAGTCTATATAAATGTGACCCTCGGGGCGTGGCAAGTTTTGACCCCCGGGGCATCATTTGAACATCTTTGTAGAGGACCTCTATTCAATGTTACCAACCAAATACCAAACCTCTGAGCCTTGCGGTTTCAGAGAAGAAGATTTTGAAAGTCATTTAGATATTTAAGTCTATATAAACCATGTGACCCCCGGGCGTGGCCAGTTTTGACACCAAGGGCATCATTTGAACAATCTTTGTAGAGGTCCACTATGCAATGTTACATACCAAATATGAAACCTCTGGGCCTTGCGGTCTCAGAGGAGATTTAAAAATCATAGAAGTCAATACAAACCATGTGAACCCCGGGGCGTGGCCAATCTTTGTAGAGGACCACAAGAGGATGTCACATACCAAATATGAAAGCTCTCAGCCATGCAGTTTCAGAGAAGTTTTCACTTTTTAAATCTATTTTTAGCTCTGGTGACCTACATATGCATTGGACCGAAACGATTTGAAAAATTTTGAAAGAGGGTCACCCAAGGATTATTCCTGTGAAGTTTTGTAAAAATCTGCCCAGCGGTTTAGGAGGAGATGTTGTTTGAATGAAAATGTTGACGCACGACGGACGACGCACGACGGACGAAAGGTGATCACAAAAGCTCACCATGAGCACGTTGTGCTCAGGTGAGCTAAACATATATTAACTTCTACATTGTAAATGACGAACGTCACAATAATAAACGTGCAACATTCATACATCGAGTGAAACATTCTGACATTTTTAGAAGTTTTTTCACTTCGGGCACATGGTAGTTCTATCGAATATAATACGATTACTTTCTAAACCGACAATATTATTTCCAGACGACAGCCGTATGTTGATAAACAAATCGCCTTATTGTATTAGGAAATAGAGAGTGAATATTTTCATCGAAACACATTGAATTCATTCGCTACAGAACATTCTAACATGATACTCACCAATTTTTAGTAAGAAGTAGTTCCAATAACAATTATATGTCAAATGATGTTAGAATCGAAATAATTGTCGCATTATCGTTGTTTACCGGCTAATAAACAACTCTTTGTCGTTCTGATGCGTGGCTATGAAACAACTCGGGCTAACGTTGCTTACTGGCCGATAAACAACGATAAATCGAAAATAATTTCTTAATACGGGCGTTAGCCTGCGTGGTTTAATATACCACATCAGCCGATAAACAACGATAATGCAAAGAAAATTTTGATTCTAACATGACCTGACAACATATCCGCAATATCATTCCGGACTCTATGTTACAGTTTCGGAACTATTTTGGGGGATTGTTTATTGTTACCGTAGTTAAACAACGGTAAATTATGTTTTTGTCTATGGAAAACACAGCGCGTGTCATGTTAGAATATTTATTTTTAATAATTTGCTATTGTTTTTTTTTTATTTCGGCTATTTAAGTTAAATTAAACAGCAATTCTAACATGACACGCGCAGTTTTCAATAGAGAAAGACAAAATTTCGTTGTTACATTGCTAATAAACAACTCGCAAAAGTAGTGAAACATAGTTCGCGTTGTAATTGCAGAATATGTTGTCATGTCATGTTAGGATCGAAATAATGTTCGCTTTGTCGTTGTTTCTATGTAATAAACAACGATTTTTCGTTTTGATGCTCGTATATTTAAGATTCGATTCGATTAAATTTTCGATTTATCGTTGTTTACCGTCCTTTGAACAACGATTTGGAGTTCTGATGCGTAGGAATTAAAATGGGAGGGAGTTAGCCCGAGTTGTTTAATAGCCACACATCAGAACGACAAAGAGTTGTTTATTAGCCGATAAACAATGATAATGCGAAAATTATCTCGATTTTAACATTACTTGACAAATATTATTATAATTGTAATGAGAATTATATTTGCATATGCTCCGCTCAGAATCGGGACTTCTTTTGCGTTGTTTTTGGGGTAGTTTAACAACGATGATTGTGTTCTTTGTCTATAGAAAATTAGCGAGTAGCATCAGAACTCTAAACAGTTGTTTATTTACAGATAAACAACTAAAATCGAAAATTATGATTATGATGACGATTATTATTATAATTATCATTATTATTATGAATGCGTGGCGCCAAACAACATGTGACAAAACTTACCGGTTATTTTCTCCACTGTTAAAGTTTAGTTTTAAACATATTTATTTCTTTTTTTTGTACAATTTTATACAATTTAATTACCGGTAGAGATATATTTGACAGGCACATTAATGATTAAATAAGAGGGCCAAATGGTCTGGGTCGCTCACCTGAGTTGAATGAAACACAATAGCTTGTAAAAGGTTAATAGCGTTTTCAGAGATGTGACAATGGACATCAACAATGGACCACTGACAGCCATCTTTTTAGTGAATCAAAACAATTCAAGGAATTTAATAAATAGTAGAAACATTTCTGTGAAATGATTTCAAAATCCAACAGTTGTTTCAGACAAGAACATTTTCAAAATGATAGAATGTCAACCAAGGAACATTTGTGCAAACTAACTTTGAAATTCCGGTCGGTGGCTTCTGACAGGAAGATTTCCGAAGTTTTATTATATAACCATATAATTGACAATTGACCCACCCCTTGGCGGTAATATTTTTTTACAAATCAAAATAATTTGAAGAAATTTGGTATAGGGTCACCCAAGGAAAACTGCTTTGAAATTATTTTGAAATCCATTCAGCGGTTTCGGACAAGAAGATTTTTTCAAGTTTTCTATATAGCCATATAAGAAAAACTGCCCGCCCCCTTGTGGCCATGTTTTTTTTAACAAAATGATTTGAAGACATTTGGTAAAGGGTAACCCAACAAACATTTCTGTGAAAACAATTTTGA
Source organism: Congeria kusceri (assembly GCA_027627225.1). Taxonomy (NCBI): domain Eukaryota; kingdom Metazoa; phylum Mollusca; class Bivalvia; order Myida; family Dreissenidae; genus Congeria; species Congeria kusceri. The sequence continues at coordinate 1,135,336 of CM051039.1, forward strand.
AATCCGGTCAGCGGTTTCTAAGAAGAACATTTTCAAAGTTTCTATATAGCAAAAAAACAGAAATCTGCTCCTACCCCTGGCGGCCATGTTTTTTTAACGAATCAAAATGATTTGATGACATTTTGTAAAAAATCACCAGTGGAACTTTAAGTGCAATTATTTTTAAATCCGACTAGCGGTTTCTGACGAGATTTTCAAAGTTTTCTGCATAGCTATAATAGGAAAACTGCCCACACCCTGAAGGCCATGTTTTTTAAAGGAATCAAAATAATTTGAAATTTTTTTTGTAGAGGGTCACCCTAGGAACATTTTTGTGAAATTATTTAAAAATCCAAGCAGTGGTTTCGGACAAGAAGATTTTTTAGTTTTCCAGTTTTGTATGTTTGGGTTGCCATGGCAACCAGATTTTTATAGATATTCAAATGAATTGAAGGACTTTGTTAAAGAACCATCCCAGGAACATTCCTGCCAAGTTTGCTTAAAATCCGCCAAGCGGTTTCAGAGAAGAAGTTATCTAAAGTAAAAATGTTGACGACGACGACGACGGACGATGACTGACCAGAATATCTCACCCTTGAGCATTTTGTGCTCGGTGAGCTAACAATAACATAGTATAAAGGTAAAACACGTGACCATATTTTTTATGAAGAACTTCATGTGAGTCTGGTCCTTAAGCTAAGTTACATGTTGTAAATACCTCACCGTTGTTTCACAATTACGATTCTGTTACAAATGCAAATGCACACATTATAAATCCTAGCGTTATGTTAACACTATTTTAACATGGAAACAGCACTTTATCCTATTCACATTTTAAGTTTCATTTAACAAATCGAAGTTGTCGTTTGTGAAGTTTAACATATAATGTGACCTAAAATAAAAATGTATCGATTCGCGATTAAGATTTTTTAGTCAACATGTAAACATTTTTTTTTAATTAGTTGAATAATATAAATAGTGTTGATAAATTGCTTAACAGAAACCGCAATATTATATAGAGATAACACAAAATAATGCGTATGCGAAACATTTGCATATCAATAGCAATTCCTGTATAATTCCGTGCAGTATTTAATGAAAGAATACAAACATTACAGGTGCTCACTCGTGCTGGAAAATGTGACACAACCAAACGATGCAACGACGTGACACAACCAAACGATGCAACGACGTGACACAACCAGACGGTGCAACGAAGTGACACAACCAAACGGTGCAACGAAGTGACACAACCAAACGGTGCAACACAGTGACACAACCAATGATTCAAGACGTGACACAACCAAACGGTGCAACGAAGTGACACACCAAACCATGCAACAAAGTGACACCACCAAGTGATGCAACAAAGTAACACAACCAAACGAGCAACAAAGTGACACAGTCAAACGATGCAACGACCTGACACAACCAAGCGATGCATCAACCTGACACAACTAAATGATGCAACAACGTGACACAACCAAGCGATGCGACAACGTGAAACAACAAAACGATGCAACAACGTGACACAACCAAGCGATATAACAAAGTGGCACAACCAAACGATGCAACGACATGACACAACCAAGCGACGCAATGACTTGACGCAACCAAGCGATGCAACATGACACAACCAAACAACGCAACGACATGACGCAATCAAGCGACGCAATGACTGAAACAACAAAACGATGCAAAGTGGCACAAACAAACGATGCAACGAAGTGGCACACCAAACGATGCAACGACGTGACACAAACAAGCGATGCAACGACGTTACACAACCAAGCGACACAACGACGTGACACAACCAAACGACACAGTGACATGACACGACCAAGTGACGCAACCAAATGACACAACCAAGTGACGAAACGACATGACACAACCAAGCGACGCAACGAAATGACACAACCAAGTGACGAAACGACATGACACAAACAAGCCACGCAACGAAGTGACACAACCAAGCGACGCAACGATATGACACAACCAAGCGAAGCAACGAAGTAACACAACCAAGCGACGCAACGATACGACACAACCAAGCGACGCAACGAAGTGACACAACCAAGCGACGCAACGACGTGACACAACCAAACTATGCAACGACGTAACAAAATGACTGTAAGTAACCACAGTCCCTCAACCTTGAGCATTTCGTGTACAAGTTGGAACGATCGTCCTATGAACAAACACCTTTTCAATTGGCATTCCATATCGGAAATCTGTCTATGTTACATTTCATGTAGACTTCCGGTTTACAAGTAAGGTCGATTTAATCCATATTTCATCCACTACACGGATGTTTTAGAAATAGGACACGTGACATGGTGCAGACGACAATTATGCAGACGTCAAATTATGCAGACAACATTTGCACGTGTCCAGCACGTGGCTGCAATGATGGAATAGACTATGTATCGCCGAATACACGGAAAGGAGGCGCTATAAGACCTCTGAGGACCATATTTTTCACAAATCAAAATTTTCACGTCTGTAAAAAACAGAATCCCATTCTTCACAAGTGTGAACATTCAGATCTTATTCTTCACACATCACAGTCTTATTCTTCACACTTTCTGTGAAGTTTGTGATCACATCGAGATTGTGATATGCAATGAAATCTTCACACTTAAAATGTGACAAATGAGATTCTATTTCTCATAGGAGTGTGAAAAATATGATTTGTGAAAAATATGATCGTACAGACCTCCGACTTACTTGGTGCATGTGAGAAAGTCCATTTCGTGAATAGAACCAGTACTTGGTGTATTTGAGAAAGTCAATTTCGTGGGTAGAACCAGTACTTGTTGTATTTGAGAAAGTCCATTTCATGGGTAAAAACCAGTACTTGGTGTATTTAAGAAAGTCCATTTCATGCGTAGAAAAAGTTCTTGATGTATGTGAAAAAGTCCATTTCATGGGTAAAACAAGTACTTGATTTACATGAGAAAGTCCATTCCTTGGGTAGAACCAGTACTTGATGTATGTGAAAAAGGAACTTAGTGTTTGTGAAAAATATCATTTTAACCTTCCCTGTCTATGGAGCTGACAAATTCTTCCCCTTGCAGGGCAATCACCATATAGCCGTTTTGTAATTATACTCTCAAGTTGTTCACCAGAGCAACTAACATAACAGTTCCTTAATTTGTTTTTACAGAAAATTAGACAAATAGTTGTAATGTGGTTTCTTTGAATTAAACCTGTAATACAGAAATGTACTATTTTAGACAGCGACCACATATGCAACTAAATAAAAGGAATTACAAGCCAAGAAATTGCTCACTAAAAACATTTCCAGGCAGTTAATCAGATGAAAGTCATAATAAAGGCAATATGAAGGACAATTTCAATTTTGAGCATAACATTTGACCAATTTGGTATGCAGGTAATGGCAATTATAAGGCCACAATGAACAGGGAAAAATGCACGGCCACCATCTTAACGGAGGGGTTTCGGAAATGAACGAGGACATTGACTGCAACACATTCACTCTGAGTTAATGGAAACAAAACAAAATGATTGTTTCACTGCGCCATAAAACAGTCCATATCCACGAACTGATGACCATGGTGGACAAACCACAGGGCAAAGACCTCATGTACCCACTGGACCAGGCATGTGGAACACCAGAACTGCCACCAGATAGAGACAGCACTGCACATAACTGTTGTAGTAACGGTAATAAGAGCTTTATATGTCGGTCACTGGGAAGTCAGCACCATAGGCTCAAAAGATGGACGAACTATCAGTTTTTCAGACATGATCTTCTCGGAGGAAACAGGAGCTCCAGAGAAGCATTTCACTGGCAAAGGGGTGCATGCCTGGGTGATGCAGAGCTATCTTACTCTTCAGTGAGGAACATCAGGCACTCGTACAGACATATTTTCAGATGCATATGGTGTGGTCATTTAGATGTTAAATTTACACGTATGGCCACTTCAATTCTTAGTAATCTTGTGTTCACAATAATGCTTTTCTACACAACCTGGCCATTGACATACCAGTTTATTATGTTTTTACACAGTAACCCATGTTTGGAACTAGAACACACTACAAATGCTAATTATACATACAACGAAGGCCAAAAGAGTTGCGTTCGACATTATATAAACCATATCTGAAATAACCTAACACATGTGACCTTAGTGTGCACTAATGCTGCATATATCCTCAAATGTGCAACTGTATTCTACCAATAATTTGCTTGTGAAATGTTTAAAACCCTTGTTCAATATGTGAATACACTATATCATTATGTATATTTGTTTCCCACTGGCATTTAAAACACTGAAATTACCATACACAATCTGTAAAATACATTGCCTCTGAACGACACTAAATAAATTGTTCTTCACCATTGGCTGCATATTGTTTTACAGTAGAGCTCTTTAAACAATGTATCCAGGAGCTTTAAAAAAAAACATCAGTACATTGTGAAAACCTAGTATCTCAAATCTGGAACACATCAAACCAACAGAACCAGCATGACAAGCATTGGAAATAGCAATGGTGTTTCATTGAGACTGATTGGAAATGAAAACTTAATACTGATGATCCCTCTCTGCAATCTCTAGCCTTAGCTGCAGCAGAAATGTGCCTACAGAAATGTCTCACTTGGTACGGTCAAAACATACTACATGTATTTGTTATATTCAAAAGACGTTATTCGCAAATTATGAATTATTTATGGAAATTAATATAAGCTGTTCAATGGTTTTGAAAACAAATGTAAATGCTTGCATTAAAAAAATAATGCTCGCATTAATGCTATAGATCATTGGAACATATCAGTAAAAGAACATTCACACTTTTGCATAATTTTATGTAAAATATAGATTAGTTTGTCTCTTTAGTTTTTCTCTATGCACATTTGTCATCAATTGCATGATCAACACAACACATCCCACATTATATTTCCAAACAGTACCCATTGTATTCTGGCCACTATAAGGCCCAGTGTCTCACCAATAGTGGAAATACTGTCTTGTCACTATAAGGCCCAGTGTCTCACCAATAGTGGAAATACTGTCTTGTCACTATAAGGCCCAGTGTCTCACCAATAGTGGAAATACTGTCTTGTCACTATAAGGCCCAGTGTCTCACCAGTAGTGGAAATACTGCACCCTAACTGTGTTGGTCACAATACTGCCACAGAACTGATCTTTTATCAATCATTTTAAACGGGCGCTTTTTTCCAAAATGGTTTCACCATGGCTCAGACAACTGTCCATGCAAAAAACTCTTTAAATAATGATTTGTGTTTATAAAATATATATGTGTGTATGATTCTAAACTCTTTTCATATATGTATGTGCTGAGTAAATAATAATTGTAAACAATATGCATTAATACCTCCAATAAATCATGGTTGCATTTCTTTAATTTTCTTTATGATTTGAAAATAGAGTAAACGTTTGATTGAGCATGTAGAATTGTGCGGACACAACAAGTGTGACCTAATGCTTACAATTGGATTTAGAAACCCAAGTTTTGTTCCAATGCTAGAGAGCTTTAACTGCTACATTTTAAATTCCTGCCTTAAAAAGGCCTCTATCAAACCCAGACTGCTATTTGCAAAGCAAGTTGTGCTGCTTTTGATGAATCAATGTATTCCAGATTAGATATGTTTATTTTCAGAAGTAGGTCATATTAAATGTACTCAGACGCACTGCATGAAGTCGCATCCTTACAATGAAATGTTTTTCACACACTGAATAGCCAGTCTCAGACAAGGAAAGATAAAATACAAGTCACAGAGGCATAATGGATATGGTGTCCACCTTGCGATTGGTAGATCATAAGTTTGATCCATACTCTGGGAGTGTTTGAATGACCTTTCTCAATAGACACCAAGACTTGTTCTACCCAGGAAACAGACTTGAAAGTATCTCAATAAACCTCAGGCTAAAGGTTAAATAAATAGGTTTAAAACTAAAGAAAACTACACAACATAATAGACAACCAACATATGGAACAATGGTTCCAACCTGATGCAGACAAGTTATAGGATACTTACAGAAAAGTACAAAAAGAAAGACTCAGTTTAAAGTTATTTGCTTGTTAGTGGACAACATATGGAACATATATCAACAAGCTTTCAAAGAAACTAAACAACACGTGAGCCATGATTGTCCTGCATCTTTCACCCAAGTTTAGGCTTGTGAAAGAATTTGACCCAACTGTAATTATTAATGTAGCAAGAAAGACAACTACAGTATACTTCGGTCAAACAGGCAATATGGATTACCTCCCTTGTTATATGTGTAATTAGATGATTGCCCTGCATAATTCATCTGAGTATGGGTTTCTGACCCAAAATGTTCTTTAAAAGTAGCAAGGTAGACACCCAAAGATAGAATGCTTCAGAATTCATTATTCCTCTATGAATCTGGGACCAGAAAACTTGAAATGAGTCAGAACCAGTACCACTGTTTCAGTTTTCTTGCATTAGAAAGTTAGTTAATTTTTAATGGCGACCGAATACAGCATTTCAGCATCCAAGATAGAATGCTTTAGGGCGCTTTTCCATATGTCCATATCTACATCCACATTGCGCAAATCTGCATCTGCAAAAAATCGAACAAGTTAAAAACAGTTCGACTGTTTCCATATGTCAGCAGTTCGTATCCGCAACGACGACACGGTATCTAACTAAGCATGTTAAGCATAAGGCTGTTATACATAAAACATTGGGAAAATAGAAAAAATAGTCTAGACAAACATGGATAACTCCACCTAAGACTCACCCAGTATGATAACTCGGTAATAACCATTATTAATGGGTAACATTTAAATAAGTCATGACTGATGCTGTAGAAATAATTGTTGGATGCTTTATATTGTTTAAACTCCACCACATGTGAATGTTTTCGCATATGGTGAAAAATATTTGCAGCCGACGTAATTAAAAATGTTTAAAAGCTTCTTACTCAGACATTGTAACGATTTGCAATTAAAGAGAAAACTAAAATATTCGACGTTTACATGCGGATTCATGGAAAAGCGTGTCTGTATATATATTTATGCGGAAACGGACATATGGAAAAGCGGCCTTAGAAGTCAACATTTCTGTGAACCTTGGACCAGGAAAACTTGAAGCCAGTCGGAACTGGTATGAATGTTTGGGTTTTCTTGCATTCGAAGATTGGTCAACGTGTATTCCAGTATGTGGACTGCTTCAGAACAGATTGCCCAGAAGATAAAATAAATCATGGGAATACACAATATTGCATAGTGCTAGTGATTGTTATATTATCTCTAGTATATGAGTATTCATTGGTTAAATTGCAAGACATGTGGCATGTAGTGGACAAAGCTAAGCTAAACTGAAATGTGAGATCACTGTATGATGTTCATACACACAAATGCATGAAGACCAACATTCCTCTTCGCGCAAACAAGCCTTTTGAATGCAAGGAGTCTAGACCATGAAAGGTTCCAATGTTCAAATTTACCCTTCAAGCAATGTGTGTAAGGGACGAGTAATGAAAGTTGGTGAAGTTATTTTTTGGGCTCGGTTCAAAAGGTTTTAATGAAGAAAACAGTCATTGGATCAATATATGGTAAAAAATGTAATAGGTAAGGCCAAAAATAAAAATATGTTTGTTTCCGCTTCCCGACCCATGCAAAATAGGGTTGGGTAGGTAGGTAGGAAAAAAACTTTTTTTCCTGTTTTTTTTTGCATTGAAAATAGCCTACATTTGTGTAAATTGAACTACGTTAGCAATTTATTAAATGCTATAACAATATGTACATGTAGATGTATTACAGACAAATTAAACATTAACTAGATCGTAAAATACATAATAATACTAATCATGGATGTACTACTTGTAATATTTGTTATATTCTTTATATTTAAGAAATGATAGCAAATCATAACGTATTAGGGAGAAGGGACTTTATTTGAGAATTGGAACATAATGCAATGACCTGTACAGAAAACCAAATTCAAGACTCAAATTTATTAATCCATATTCCGATGTCCATAACAAACTAATCCATTCACAGACCTTCAGTGGACTTTGAAAACTGACAATAGCTACTCATAACATAATTTTTGTGATATAAACATGCAAACATGTCCAACATATGGAAAATGTGTTTGCCAGTAACTTAAATCTGCCATCTTTAATTAGTTCCAAATTCCGATGACACACTGTAACATAAAACAAATTAGCTTGGCATTGTTTTTCAACAGTGTTTCAGATTTATATTATCCATTCAAAAATTATCAACATTGCAGACAAACTCAACAAGAGCTTTTTTCATGTATTATTTTTTAGAAACTATGACACAATAGCACACTCTTGATTTTTTAAATATTATTTTTAGCTACTACAATAAATTACTTCTAGCATCCTTACACCAAATGCAGATCAATCCTGAATTATCTGAATAAGTCATTCTATATTGAAACCATGTATATACACTGTATACATGATATTTGTCTAATTTTTTATTTTAGTATCTGATTTTGTACTTTCACTTTCAGTTTCCATTTTTGCATATTCTGACAAATACAGTAAATGACATGATAAGATTTATTTCAGTAAACTTGTAGTAACAGTTATCTTGAAACTCATTGTTTCATGAATAAAAACAGATTTTCATTTCAATTTAACAATTATGAATTAAGCAAATAGCAAATATAACATTCACTGACGATCACAATGTCTGCCATTTTGTTTGCAGCTGATCAGTCTACTATCACTTTAATTAGTGTACAGGTGTGTAAAACTTAATTATTGGACCTCAACCAATCTTATGTAATCATATGCAATTAATCCATGAAGACTGTTTTTTCCTTAAAAACCTTCACATACACGTAAATGGTTTGGTCCACCCTCTTGGTTAAAGTGGTTCCCTGCGCTTAAGTAGCACTGTGTGGACAATTCTACTACGTGATAAATGCGCGCCGGGAATCACGCTTGGGTTGATTTCTAACCATCGTGTTTCATTCATAACTACCGAGTTTTGTACCATTTCGTACTTGGAGCAGTATAAAATATGTTTACCCCCTTGAAACCTGAAAAAATAATTGTTTGTTTGTTTGTTTGGATTTTTCGCCGTATTCAACAGTATTTCAGTCATATAATGGCGGTCAGTTAACCTACTCACACTTTTCCTGGGTAAGCTGGTTTACCAGTACTGAGTGCACATACTTATGCCAGTAACTGACAACTGCCCTACTTGAATCAGAGGTAGGGGGAGAATGGCCGTAGAAATAATTTCATGACCAATCCCCATACAAGTTGTGTGGCCGGGCTGGGAATCGAACCAGCGATCCTCGGATTTTGTAGTCCAGCGCTCGACCAACTGAGCTAGCCGGCCTGGCAAATATTTAGGGTCGTGGCAATCTCAGTGGGTCGGTTGGGAAGGGGAAACAAAAGTAATTTTATGTTTGGCCTAATGGAAATTACTTCCCTAATCATTGAAGGATTCTTTAAAGAATCATCAGAACATTGGCTTCCTATTGCACTATAAATTATATTATTTTATAGAAATGCTCTTTACTAAGAACTGAGCATTAAATAAATAAAAATAATATCATACACAATAAGATATTTGATAAAAACAAATTAGCAAAAATGTCAGCAAAAATTAAAACCTCGAGCAGGTATCAAACTCACGACTTAGGAACCATTCGAAGAAATGACAGTAGACAGTGCTTTAATCAACTGCGCCATCATGCTTGGTAGGAAGTCATGTGTTAACTCTGGTTATACCAAATGCTCACAATTCTGACGTCAAAATGTAAACAGGAAAAGGGCCAGAATGCGTAAACTCTTTTCCCATTATATATACCACGTTTTAACCGTTATCATATGCCAGCATTTATCTATCAATTTCAGATTTTATTCTAAAAATTGCCCCCTTGAGGCCCTTTTCGATGAGACCCTTTAACCCACAGATGTGGTGCTAAATCCATTTCATTTTAATACTTATGTTGTATCAAATACTCATACTAAGCTCTACAATAAGAACATGTTAAGCGTTCAAACTCATCACTGTGCAAGTCTGTCTGTCACCAGGTAGAATTGTCAATTATTCTGCATAGAGCAGGTTATCTCCCTTCGAGCATTTCAGATATTGCTTGTATTTTTAAACTGGTTCAGTCTGTGTGGCACATTTTCCAACATACGTTAAATCCTAACCCTAACCCTAAACTTAAACTGCCAACTGTTGAGCGTTTCAACATATCAATTATGAAATTGTAAGATTAAAGATTATAACTGCTAAAGAAAATCCTTACTAACTGCATAACATTTGACTTTCAACCCTAACCCCAGTAAACATAAAGAATACCAATATATTAGAAAATAAAAAAGAACCTAGATCAGAAAATATTTATTCAATAATTCAAATCAATTCACATCAATTGTAAAACACCAATTGCATGATGCAGTAATAAATGCTATGAGGTCACAGGGTGAGAACATAGTGCAGCCAGTCCGGGACTCGAACCCGGGACCTCTCGCTTACATGGCGAGTGCTCTACCGACTGAGCTAACCCGGCAGCTAACTATCTCTCCAGAACAGTGACCTTTAACAGTTTACACCAGTTATATGTTTTGTGACGGTCTAAATACAGTCTAATGATATGAAATTTGGCTGAACAATTACTTTATTCAGGATTCATATTAATTTTATTTTTCCTAAAACACAGTTTTGAAATTTTCATATCTTCTTATAATGATCTATTATTTATCTTAAGTTCAATGTGTAAAACTATACTTGTATAACACTCACAAATCCTCGTTTTGAAAAGCACCTCAGCTGAAAAACATCAAAGTAACATATCATTATATATTTTCATCATTGTCTTCATCAACATGTCATCATGAGCGTCATAAATAGAATCACTATCATCACACGAGCAACAAGATCATCATCAGATTAATCACCAACTCCATAATCATCATCATCATCATCATCATTGTCAACCTCATTCTCATCATTGTCATCATCATAATAATCATCATCGTCATCATCATCATCATTTCCACAACCACAATCATTATCATTATTTTTCTGTGATCACCATTAATCAGTAACAGAAAATATCACATACTTATTAGGAAACAGGTCATAGTACACTTCTTAACAACAACAAGCATTCACACAGCACAATGGTTTATGCAGATGAATAATATGCTACCAAAACAACGTGCAGTAGTCATTATACACTGACAAGTGATATTAAAAGTGGTTAAGATATAACAGGTAACGTTTCTGATAATGTTTTCAGTTTGGTGAATACTAATACCCTGTGTACTCCTCAAAGAGTCTCAATGCATCTGCTAGATGCATTGGTGAGAATTTCCATGATCAAACATGAACTGTCATTGTCATTTTTTATGACTGAAAGAATTGTTATTGACATATGAACAATAGGGAACAAAACTATAAAACAGGATTTTAAACTGTGTTTGCCATTAAAAGAAATGTAAAATGTTTAAATAAATTTTGAGCATTTATGGTTACTGCATGTACACTTAATAAAGTACTAAAATAGGTTACAACAGTAATTTAGGCTGTATAAAAAGGAAAATATTACAGTAAAAGCAGTGCATCTGGTAGGTTATAATGAACAGATATAGTCATCTGCAGGAGGGCATTGTAGGAAACGGAGGTGTCGTCAGAGACTAAGTGAATTTGCAGAACGGCGGCTACTTAACAAGCGTCATAATTAACATGTGCAAGGTCAATAACATATTTTGTTATTTAGTGTGTATAACACATGTAGTCAGACATGCCTAAGTCTGTTTGCGTAGTAGAACCAGTACATATTGTTTTCAAGTATGAGCATCGATGCAATTTTTCAAACGTTACCTTTAATAAATCACCTCAGTCCAATTTTTCAAACTGTTTTAAAAATAACAGGCTAACGTCTCTATTTTTAACAATCAAAATAATTAATTTCAATATCATGTTGCAACACAAAATATAATTTATTGTGATTATCTGGCATACAATTTTCATTCAAATTTTTATATGTCTTTACATTACTATTAATGAACATGATATATATATATATATATATATATATATATATATATATATATATATATATATATATATATATATATATATATATATATATATATATATATATATATATATGATACTAGTGGACTTAAGCTACTCATGTTATAACATATTTAAGACCCTCACATATAACTTTAAAGTTGCATCTTTAATCCTTTCTTCTCAGAGTTATTGTACAAAATAACAGACATTTTGTTCAAGTATTTAACCTAGTATATTTCACCATTGCTTTAAAATAACCCCACAAGTTGATCAACCAACCCATATCAATAATGCAGGGGAGATAACTGTGGTTGTTTTAGTTTGAGGAGTCTAACAGAGTTCTCTCCCTGGAATTGTAACACCCAATTAATATCTGCACTAGGAATTACTGTCCGAGTTTTCTACTGAAATTATTAGACCAGCTACTTATTACTTGATAAGAATTTATCACATAACTAAAAAGGAAAATATTACAGTAAAAGCAGTGCATCTGGTAGGTTATAATGAACAGATATAGTCATCTGCAGGAGGGCATTGTAGGAAACGGAGGTGTCGTCAGAGACTAAGTGAATTTGCAGAACGGCGGCTACTTAACAAGCGTCATAATTAACATGTGCAAGGTCAATAACATATTTTGTTATTTAGTGTGTATAACACATGTAGTCAGACATGCCTAAGTCTGTTTGCGTAGTAGAACCAGTACATATTGTTTTCAAGTATGAGCATCGATGCAATTTTTCAAACGTTACCTTTAATAAATCACCTCAGTCCAATTTTTCAAACTGTTTTAAAAATAACAGGCTAACGTCTCTATTTTTAACAATCAAAATAATTAATTTCAATATCATGTTGCAACACAAAATATAATTTATTGTGATTATCTGGCATACAATTTTCATTCAAATTTTTATATGTCTTTACATTACTATTAATGAACATGATATATATATATATATATATATATATATATATATATATATATATATATATATATATATATATATATATATATATATATATATATATATATATATATATATATATATATATATATATATATATATGATACTAGTGGACTTAAGCTACTCATGTTATAACATATTTAAGACCCTCACATATAACTTTAAAGTTGCATCTTTAATCCTTTCTTCTCAGAGTTATTGTACAAAATAACAGACATTTTGTTCAAGTATTTAACCTAGTATATTTCACCATTGCTTTAAAATAACCCCACAAGTTGATCAACCAACCCATATCAATAATGCAGGGGAGATAACTGTGGTTGTTTTAGTTTGAGGAGTCTAACAGAGTTCTCTCCCTGGAATTGTAACACCCAATTAATATCTGCACTAGGAATTACTGTCCGAGTTTTCTACTGAAATTATTAGACCAGCTACTTATTACTTGACAAGAATTTATCACATAACTCGTTAACCCATGTCATGCGTTAATACAAACTATAATTCCAAGAGAATAACAGTCCTGTTGTTTTCAGCAGAATCCCATTCAGTTAAATATGGTTGTAATCTTACTACAATACTTACAGATATTATCATAAACTCTTCAAAAAACAATAACACATTGGTCTCGAAGAATGAAAAATTGGTTTTCTATAATCAAAGATTCAAGTTTATATACAAAGACGGGATGAATTCCAACTGGAAATGAGAGCAAGACTGCAGTGGACAGATGGAAATCAATCACTGAAATTGTAAACGAAGGAATACAAATAAAAATTTGGTTGGAAGATCTCAGAACTACTTGCTGCGCAAAGTATTGACAAAATATCATTAATTAAACTTATCTGTCTAACTCATAGTCTACAAAAGTTTTATTTTGATTTCATTTCATGAAAGGTAATGATCTAATTGAAATACAAAGTGTTATTCAAAAATTTCTACCTCTCCAAACATTAAATTACTTTCCACTTAAAATTTAGCAAGTTTAAATAAGATCAGTGCTGAAATGGGTGGTACAGGGAATATAAGTACAGGATTTAGTTTACCAAACAGGATCAATAACTGGTTTTACTTGCCAGACCTGACTAGTTTCAACAGATTACATGTGAATGTTTGGTCAACACTGGTTTAACTATTAAGGCTTATTTGTGAATGAAATACAATTTGGTGACGGACAGAAGTCAACGCATAAGAGGTTCTTTATACCGATAGCTTACCGATCATGTTGAATTGTATGCTTAATTGTTTAATTGTTAATAGACATTTCCAACGTTGACAAATCTGATGTTGAAAACTTAATCCGATTAGAAGTATGTAAACTTTGGGGTTGTCTCAAGTTTATTGTATAATTAGACCACGCAATAAAATGTGTGTTTATGGACTGATAAAAAACATGTTAGTTGGGTGTTTCACATTTGCACGCAACAAACGCAACACTTCGTCCTTGCTTTGTGTAAAAAAAATTAGTTTCTATGATATATTTCAGTATGCAATATATAACAAGATGTTACGCGTAATAAACGTGCCGTTTCTTGGTCTTATACTTGTTAGTATGCGGAGCATATGTATGTCGTGCTTTTTGGTAAACTAATGTTAATTTATATTTATGAGTTTAAATTTGAAAGAAATATCATTAAGGTAAGAAATAGATATGCAATATGTAACATACAGTTAAATTATATGTTTTACTTGTTTTCTTGTAGTTCATTAACTGATGTATTTTAAATACACACTGAATTGTAAACACCAATATTTTACAGTTGTTCATTTTATTCACACGATTTAACGGTTATGCAACTTTGTGTCACATGATATTCACGTGATTCTTGAAATCAACAAAGAGCATGTGCATAGCAGTGTAGTACTATATATATTTCTGTATTGGTTTCTTATGTTTTAATAGACATACTGTAATACACTGATTGTTGTGGACTTTATATAGACAATTTATCTGCTTTATTTATAATGTTCACCACTAAAGGAAGACCCTACCAAACATACAACATGCTGATCATTTTATATAACATTGAACAATTAATAATTTAGCAACCTTTCCTGTTCCCACGTTCCAAAACAGGTTAGAGGACTATATAAAATGACCAACGTTTCAAGAAAAGAATGGTATGCGAGGTCAGCGTGAAAAATTGGGGCTATTGACGTAACATCACATACCATCATATCACTTAAAACATAAAATATATCATTCCAAGTAAGATTTACAGTTCTTCTTGTTTTTTCTGTGTGATGATATATATCCAAACATAAATCAATTGATTGCACATATTAATCAGCCAATATTGTGTATGTGTTAAAACCGAGCATCATGCCTTTAGGTCCAGCATCATGCTAAATAGTACAAGGCTGAACGAAGAGCATGATGCTCAGTCTAACGATCATGATGCTCGTTTCTATGAGCATATGCAGGTGTCAGTCCACACATTTCAGGTCTCTCTATCTAATTAAGACATTACACACATGACAAAAACCTAAGCATATTCCAATCCGCTTTAAATTATCAATTGAATGTACAGTAATGTAGTGAATCTTTCACACTTAGTACTGGTTCTACCCAAGAAACAGACTCGAGAATGTTTAAATAAGCCACATGCTGGTGACTGAAACATTTGATCCTGCCAGATGATGGCCCGTGTCTAGAACAATCCTCGACACATCTAGGACTCGAATAGACCGGCTATGAGTCATAGTGTCTATGACTTTGGTTTATTCTAGTCCTAACGCTTATATGCTCATTTCAGATTATGTACATTTCATGAATTATTATGTTTCTGAGTTTTAGAAAGGGTATGATGCTATGTGAAACTGTTTTTAGTTAGCGGCGATAAACGAGCGATTTAGTACCGAAAATCAAAGTGGGGTATAGCTTCTGACTCAGAAGAGTGGACTTACATATTAATATCATCTGTCGTCGTCGTCAACCATTTACTTTACAACTTCTCTGAAACCGCTTGGCGCCTTTAAATCTAACTTGGCAGGAATGTTCCTGATGACAAGTGTTACTTTGTAGACCTTGTAAGTGCCTTTAAATTAATCAGAGAAACACTGATCATGACGTTTTTGATTTATGCATACGAATTGCAGAGAAAAGTTTACCCTGTTCCATTACTGACTGACAGTAAAATTACCTTAACAAGTATACAGTTATATTTTAACATAATTTATGATGACGGACAAAGGGACGTAACAAAAGAAATGTTTTTTGTTCATGAGGCGAATTTGTGCATGAGCATCGAAGTTTCTTAATACCTTCAATTAAGGTATCTACCTTTTCTTCCATACTTTACAGGCTAAATTGTTATTTGTATATGCTATTTTAACAGTTAATGTTAATTAATGTAATAATTATCTGCATATCAACACCTTGTCACTGAACAATATCGCAGTAATCACGTACAAGTTTAAATAATATAAACAGTTAGTTCAATGTTTATAAATGACATCGAAGACAAAGGTGAAAGATCAACATTTTATTCACACGCACAATATAAAGTTTGTTGTTATAACATGCTACATAATAATAACAGTAGAACAATCATCACATATGTTTAATTATGTCATCAATGCATTTTAAATAAATGTTTAAATACATGAAAAATAATTATATATCTTAATTGTCTCCATTGTCTGAAGATTAACATACATCAGTTACACAGAACAGAAAATGCATATGCATCCAACACTACAAGCAGGTTAAGTTATTTATGTCTGATTTTTTTTTTTCACTTAACTTCCAGCACAAGTATCAATGTTATAATAAACGATGTTAAATCATCATCAGTATAAAACTAAATACAAGTAACCAATTTAACATCATGTTTTCTTTTTATATGATTAAACTAAACAATACTCCAATCATCAATGTCTTTTCAATGCAGAAAATTACAATAAATCCTTCATATTTCAAAAACAATTATTTATATAGCACTACAGTGTCATGTTTTCAAGTAATTGATGAAATACATTTCTCACATATGTGTACAAATGACAGTCTAAAAATAGCAATTGTCTTGTACATTGTACATGTATATTTCTGCACACACATTGACTTCTAAATTAAAATTGTACCAGGTATTTGTCCTTTAACATACATAAACTTACACATATAACTTACAATATATAACTTGTTAAGTTAAGGACAAATGCAAAACCACTTATTTGATACAAATAACGCAACCTATTGGTTCCAAAGCCATACTGTCATAATTATGATAAAAGTATATTATACAGAAATATAACACAGTACACAATATATCATTTCTAACTTACAAACTGTCATTGTAAGATAACCATATTTGTTATTATACAAATGTCTGATACATGTAAAAGTAATCTATTGAAGTTTGAACACCAGGATGTTGTTGACACCTTGTCCCACAATGAAGGAGGCTGTGAGCCTGTTGTAGCAGACTGACACTGGGACCCCCATTCCATCCCTGCCTGTAGCCAGAGTGGCCAGCTTCTTCCTGCCCTCCCTGTCCACCTGTATGATAGTCTTGGACAGGCCTCCACAGACCAACACCTGGCCTGCAGGTGTCACATGTACAGCCTGTGGGTATCGTAGTTCAGGGTCCTCCCATGTAGAGAGTACTGACCCGTCCCTGGCCAGGGTGAGGAGCTTGTACTGGGAGAGGTTGGTGACGTATATACGATCCCCAGTGGGACTCACAGCACACTGGCATACTGCAAAACAGAGTCACATCAAGATATTAAATTACTTTAAATGTTTAATAATGTTAATACACAAACTGCAGTGACATCGTATTATTAATGCGTCGTTAAACAGACAATTACGCGTCTTAAAGATCTGCATAAAATCCAATAATAATAAATATTTTAGTGTGACAGGAAGGTTCTGTATCAGTTTATTGCCTAAAAGTTTGACACGTTGACTGGTGAGTTAGAATTGCATTTACCACAATTACGCAGATGGAAACGATTACACGGTACAGTGAACGTGTACACATGAATGTGTCAGCTGATGTAACTATATGCAGTAATAATGGATTTCCTATACATGTATACGTGATTACGATATATTGACATATTAGTGAAATTGACACGAGCTGACATATTTCATACATGTGCACGTACAATATTGTGACTGTAGTTACGTTTGTAACATTTTACTACAAGAAAATAATGTTTCAAAACAAATGGGATTGGAACTTTTCTATCTAGTTCTTCTTCACCGGTTATAAAAGCCAGTAACTGTTGTTAATTTTATAATTTTATAAACATAAATAAGGAAATTTCTCAAATTTCAAATACAACAATTTGAGGTTTATTGATTGAATATAATGTTATGAAGCAATGTTAATTATAAAAGTCATTATACATGTATAGTTATTTCCAAATCACAAAGTTAAACAATAGGTCACAAGGTGCGTCATTGAAAAGCACTCAGTGTCTATTTATAGACATGCCATGTAGTGACAGTCAAAATACATGATTACTCATATATATAAATCAATAATACTGAAAATCATTCTTAACTGCTGTTGTAAACTTAAACTGACACACGTACATTCTACAACTATGCAGTCTTACAATTACTTTATGATACATATTTCTAATAATATCCGGATGAACCCGCCATGATTCTAACCTGTCAGACTATCTGATGTATCCTCATACAGCTTGCTGACCAGTTTCCCACTCAGCGTGTACTTGTACAGTGCAGTAAGATCAGTGACGTACAGCTCCCCCTGGTGGTGGGCGATACCTGCACATTCATGTTGTAACTGAAGCTTCCTGCCCTTCACCAGCTGCCCATTGTTGACTGAGATAAACTGGATCTCATGTGTGTTAGCATCATTCACTGTAACAGCAACTTCACTGTGTGTTATATGACACATGTCCCATGGATCAGTTGACACATCACAATGAGTAAGCACCCTGTACTGCTGGTCCAGCAGCTTTAATTTCTTATTATTGTAGTCTACAACAAGAATCTGGCCATCAGGGAGAACACAGACACCTGCGATATGACACTTGGATGAATCACTTGGTATGCGCACATCATACTCTGACTTTCCTTTAACAGTCAATACTTGGTCTGGGTTTCCCTGCACTGTCAATGGCTGGGTACTGTGTACAATCCTCCCCAGACCTGACAGTTTGGACAAGTACTTCTCAATGTCACTGTTAGGCTCGAATGTTAGTGAACTTTTAACCTGAACAGAATTCTCTTTCAAATATGTTTCAGACTGTTGTATTTTGTCGCTACATTTCTTGCTCGCTATAAAGGAGAGTTCTTTCATGCTCATATCACTGATGTCCTGAATGGCTTCATGCAGTATTTTCAAGTCGTCACGAAGCCTACTGCAGTTGTTCACATCAGTCTTGAGAGAAGCTTGCAGACTTGTGAGTGTATTTTTCATTTCCTTCAAAGTGATTTTTTCAATATTGTCTAAAGTGTCATTTATTTTTCTGCGTGTTTCTTGTATTTTGTGTAATTGTTCATCATATGAACCCTGCAGTGACTTAATGTGGGTCTCCCAATTTGTTTGAAGATTGTTCATTTGTTCCTGAATTGTTTGAAGCTTCACTGCAAACTGCTGCAGGTCAGTTGACTGGGTTTTGCCACACTCAGATACAAGTGTCACTTTGGTGCACTGTCTGAAACAAAATATAGAATGTTATAATAAAATGCTTAAAATTATTTGGCAAATATTTATTAAATATTAAAAAAACAAACTGTTATACATATTCTAAGTTCAAAGCTTGTGAGATGGATGGTTTACATTGGCCCTTTCAAAACAATATGTGGCGTGTCGTTGGAAAACCGGGCTTAATGCATGTGCGTAAAGTGTCGTCCCGGATCAGCCTAATCAGGGATGGCACTTTCAGCCTATAGTGGATTTATGTTTAGAAGAGACTTGAAACGGAAAATACCATAGCTTAAAGTGCCATCCCAGATTAGCCTGTGCAGAATGCACAGGCTAATCGGGGATGACACTTTACGCACATGCATTAAGGCCAGTTTTCCCACGACATGCCTCATATATTCTTCTACTGGATATTTAAGCGTACTTTGGCACATAAAATATAACGAGAGGCACATGAGTGTCTGTATCGCTCCAATGGCTTATTAAGTAAGGAGTGTCAGAAACAAAAGGACCCTGATAAGCCATATAAGAAAACAAGAGCTGTCGGATACAGCGCGCTAGACTTTTCTTGTGCTTGTCAGAGTTACTGGCATTTTTTCTTAAACAAGAAACATGGAAATTCCACGAAAAACTTTTTTTTTTCTAACGGAATGCATTAAAGTCAGCACATCAACAAAATTTATAGTAATGGTAAATTTGACCTTGACCCCACCCACCCCGTATGCAATCCCAAGCAAGGTCTCGATATAAGCTATCTATGCATAAAGTTTCATACAAATATCTCAGTGTGTTCTTAAGTTATTGAGCAAATTTTTTTTCTCCATTTTTAGAAACGGTGACCTTGACATCACCCACCCCATATGCAATCCCACTCGAGGTCTTGATATAAGGTAACTATGTATTAAGTTTCATTAAAATATCTCAATGCGTTCTCAAGTTATTGAGCGGAAACCATTTTTCTATTTTTAGAAACAGTGACCTTGACCCCACCCACCCTATATGCAATCCCAAGCAAGGTCTCGATATAAAGTGTCTATGTCTAAAGTTTTATTAAAATATCTCAATGCGTTCTCAAGTTATTGAGCGGAAACCGTTTTTCTATTTGAGTAACAGTGACCTTGACCCTTGACCCTATACGCAATCGCAAGTGAGGTCCCAATATAAGGTACGTATGTTTTAAGTTTCATTAAAATATCTCAGTGCATTCTCAAGTATTTGAGCGGAAACCGTTTATTATATTTTTAGTAACAGTGACCTTGACCCCACCCACCCCATATGCAATCTCATGCGAGGTCTCGATATAAGGTATGTACGTATAAAGTTTCATACAATTCTCAATGCGTTCTCAAGTTACTGAGCGAGTTAAATTTCATTTAAATATCTCAATGTGTGTTGAAATTATCGAGTAAAAACCGTTTTTCTATTATTAGTAACAGTGACCTTGACCCCACCAACCCCATATTCAATCCCAAGTTAGGTCTTGATATAAGGTACCTATGTATTAAGAGTTATTAAAATATCTCAATACATTCTCAAATTATTGAGAAGAAAATGTTTTTCTATTTTTAGTAACAGTGACCTGTACCTTGACACCACCCATCCCATATGCAATCTAAAGCGAGGTCTCGTTATAAGATATCTACGTTTGAAGTTTCATTACAATAGCTTAATCCGTTCTCAAGTTAGGGAGCGGTAACAAAAAAATGAGAAACTAGCTTACCGAAAAACTTTAACCTGTCCATATAGCTTATATGCATACATGCCATACGTCCAATCTCACCGGGATTGTCCCGGTTTCGCAAGGTCTGTCCTGGCGTCCCGGTGAGATGCATTTTGTCCCAGTCAATCACAAAAATTGATGTTAGTGTACCATAAAACTTACATTGGGCCAACAATTAACTTCAGATCGTTAATCCCTTTATCGGTCCCTATGACAACAATACCCGCTAGCCGCGTGTCAAAGAGGAGTAGTAATGATACTCCATTAGCGATTTATTGATCTTTTGTTTGTCACACTTTTGCAGGGTGGGGGACATATATCCGCGGTCGCTAATTGCTGCTGATTGTTGCATTGTTTCGGAATAAAAAAGTAACTGTGTGTGTTGTTATTTTCATTTTAAATAGAATAGGTGTTATCACATTTTCAGTCTGGTAACGTTTGAAGGTAAGTATGAAAATAATTTGAGAACTTTTTGAGAATTAAAGATGCAAAAACAACCATTACTTTCTTTAAATCTTGTATTGTTCACATCGCAAAATTTGATGCAGTTAATGACGCAGTGTATAGTGGAACGTAGCCCAGGTATAAGTCTGCTGGAGTAGTCTCCTTTGTAAACGCATACGTTTATTTGACAATCAGAATTTATATTTGCATGTTTCGTGTAATTTCTTTGATGTCATAATTAAAAATACACGTTATCGTTTATATTATTGAGTAAATATGATTAAAATGTATACGTGTGTATGTTTGTGTTATTCATTTTGGGTGTTTACTGTTTGAACTATAACTATATAGACCACGAAACGGAATAGGACCTAGGTTAGATACGATAAACTATTATTATAACTTTTTTTTTCCGACAAAATGACAGTATTAATGTGCCCCGGTCAAATGTCCCAGCGATTTCTTGGCAATGTCCCTTTTTGGCCTGAAAAAAATTATAACATGTATGCTTATATGTAAAATTTCTAAGTGTAAAAAGGCCCATAATTTTGACAAATTTCAAACTAGAGTAATAAAAATTGGCCTATGAGTTTATTTTAATATAGGGAATAAGTCTTCTAAGTTTGAATGAAATCCCTCAAGCCATTTCTGAGAAACCAGCTTACCGAAGAACTTTAACCTGTCCATATAGTTATACGTAAAATTTCAAAGTGTAAAAAGGCCCATAATTTTGACAAATTTCAAACTAGAGTTTCCAAACTTGGCCTATAGGTTCATTTTAATGTGGGGAATAAATGTTATAAGTTTGAATGAAATCCCTCAAGCCATTCCTGAGAAACCAGCTTACCAAAAAACTGTAACCTAGTTTGGATGCCGACGCCGAGGCGAGTAGATAAGATGTCTTTTCTTCGGATAGTCGAGCTAAAACGGCCCCAAATCACTGGCGGCCATGTTTTTGAACCAAATCAAAATAATTTGTTTTGGTTGAGAACTACGTGAGGAACATTTCTGTGAAATTCCTTCGAAATCCAACCAGTGGTTTCTAACATAAAGATCTTCAAAATTTTAAATATAATTCTATTAGGAAAATTGGCCAGCCCGTTGGCGGCCGTTTGTTTAAGGACCTAAACCATTTGAGCAACTTTGGTAGAAAACCACCCAAGGAACATTTCTGTCAAAGAAGTTCGAAATCCAACAAGATTTTCAAATTTTTCAATAAAAACATACAAGGTAAAATTGCCCTGCCTCCATAGTTTTTACAACAGACCTTAACAATTTGAGAAACTTTTGTAGAGAACCTCCCAAGGAACAGTAAAATTCTAAATCCACCAATAGTTTCAGACAAAGATTTTCAAAGTTTTCAATACAGCCATTTAAGAAAAAAATGGCCCGCCCCCTGGCGGCCATGTTGTTTTTCAACTGAGCATCAACATTTGGGCAATTTTGGTAGAGGACAACCCAAGGAACTTTTTTTCTAAATTATTAGAAAATTCACCAAGAGGTTGAGGATGAAATGTCATGTAAATATATTTCTATTTAAAGCTCTGGTGGCCATTTTTTGCAGCGGACAGGCAAGATTGGAGTGACTTTGATAGAGGACAATCCAAGAAATATCTGTGTGAAGTTTCAGCAACTGTTTTCGGAGGAGATGTCGTTTAAAGGAAAAATCCACGGACGCACACACACACACGATGGACGAACCGCCATGGCATAAGCTCGTTGGCCTTCGGCCAGTTTAGCTTAAAATGAATATGCCAGCATTTGAATAAAGGCTACCTTGTTTGCAAAATAGTGAAGAAAAGGCAATAATGGAATTTCAAAGACTGAGTATGACTTTATTTAATAGCTTTACATTTCTATATCAGATACAATAGATTCACACTCAACCCTCGATGCGTAACTGATATCAAGAAGAGTGGTATTGAAGTCAATCTCAAACTGTACTAACCTCGATATGTATTGATTTTATAAAATGTTAACATTCAGGTAGTCAGTTTACCCGTTAAACATTGGTATCCAGGTAAAAACTGGAAGTTTAAAACTGCACCATTTCTGATATATATAAATATATGCGGTTCTCAAGCCAATCGTTACATGTACGTTATTGTCCTCAACTTAATTCTTGTTTATATTAATAAACAGACTAAATCAGGTTAGTCTAAAAAGTAAATTGTCTAATAATAAGGATTATTGTTATCTTAACCATCATTTTAACAAAAATGTCATAAGATACCTGTGATTAAGTAGAATACAATTTGAGCAGCACAGCTGTCCATGGTCTTCACAGAAAATTTCCAATTTTTTATCTTTGTGAACTTCACATTTCAACAGAAAATCCTCCACTTTCTTTGAAATTGGCCATTTGTTCATATCTCCCCTTCCATAAGGGGAATGTTTTTTAAACAACTGACTATGAAGATGAATACATTTTCCACAATAAAACTTTGAACATGTTTCACAGTAAAATTCAGCGACTACTTCAATAGACTGCTCTTCGCAGGTAGAACAACAAAAATCTTTAAATTCATCTGACCCTTTAGCAACAGTAGACATAGAAAATGTCGCCATTTTGCTTATTGACTTGCAGCAAACAAAACTTTACAACTTAAATTAAATTGAAATATTAATGTCACAGTGTCTCTGTTTAAATTAATAAATATGCCAGAAAGCACACATTAAATGTAGTGGCAATTATAGTCAAGCAATAAAAACTTCCAACTGAACAGAAACCAAGATAACCTTCAAATGACGCTCAGTGGTCTGATACATGTACCAGTAAACAGTGTAACTATGTGAACTGCCACGTGAGTATTAGGTCACGTGAGTATTGGATTAATTTAAATATTGCACTGCGACAAACGTTTTGTAGATGAAATGTAGGTTACATTGAACAAGTTTTTATCACACAGACCAAATGCAGCTGGTTTAAACGTGTACTGATCAATGTCTATAGAATGTTTATTATTTAAGATATTTACCACACTGACTATTTTATCACAGTTGTCATTTCCTTATCCAAAATAGCAAACTGATTTGATCTTTTTCTCTTTAGTCATTTTAAAAACAATTTCCCTGTTTAATTCTTGTAATATGCTGCCAACTCCAATAATTAAAACCAAAGGGAGACAACTCCTGTCCTAAAACACTTTAATTGTCTGACCCACATTAAGGACACACTGTCAGTATCAAATGTGGGTTCCAACTGATTATGTGAAGACTCACAATCAAACTTCAAATACAAAGTGAGGCAGCAACTGCTTTAAAAATATTTGTTTATATTTACCTTTTTACAAAGTTTTTCTGTAAAGGTCAACTTTATTGGAAATCATCTGAACATATATGCCCATTTTTTTTTCAAGTTTTTCAACTTCCTTATAGTGTTTCAGAGAACAAGTTTAAAGCAACATGTTCACAATAAATGACAATTCTAACATGTAACATGCAGAATTTTTCTATAGACAAAGAAAAAATTAACCGTTGTTAAACTATCAATATACAACCCAAAATTAGTTTAGAAACTGTAAAATACAAATTGCATTGTAACTGCAAAAAAAATTGTGCTAGGTCATGTTACAATTGAAATAATGTTTGCATTATCGTTATTAATCGGCTAATAAACGCTAACAGCCTCGTGGTTTAATTCATACGCATCAGAACACAAAATCGCTGTTTATTAGCCGATAAACGACTCTAAATGCACAATTACTTCTGAATTAACGACAGACATCGGAGGATGACTGACCACAATATCTCTCAGTTCGAGATCAGGTGAGCTAAAAATCTGTTGGGTGCAACCACACTACATTTAGGCAGCGTGTCACTGCTTTAGCGACTGTTGTTGTTGATCTCCATGTCATCTTACCTTGGCAAGACCTCGGGCTGCAATTCTCAACTTGATAACTATCGCAACCATATCGGTACAGGTCCTGTGTCTGGCTCAAGTTCCATTCCAGCTGTTTACTCCCTGGCTGACCAATCTATTTCTGTACATCACTGCCAGGCCCATCTGTTCCTGTATGTGTGTAAATACAACTAAATAATATTGGCACTCATGTGGATGTTGTGTTAATAATTATAAGTGAAGACCTAATCAAGCTTTATATTAACGAGAGTTATCAGCCTTTATCACTACAAAAAAAGAGGCATATTTCTCCTAAAATGCTGGTCACAGATATCGAGGTTGTGCGTGAAACTATGGTATCTGATATACAAATGTTAAGCAGATACAATAGTTTCACGCTCAACCCTCGATATAAGTCTTGGTCAGTGACCTTATATAATGACCTTGAAGACATGTGTGATCTTTAGTTGAATATCTGTAGCAGACATAGAGATAATCCTACTACATTGTAGAGCTATGGGCCTTGGTCAGTGACCTTATACAATGACCCTGAAGACATGTGTAAAGCTTCAATTGAATATCTGTAGTAGTTACAGAGATATAGAATTGTTGCACGCCAACTTTAACCTGAATTCATAAGTACAAAAAGGGGCATATTTCTGCTAAATTACTGGGCAGATTGATGGGCCTTAGTCCGTGATCTTACATAATGACCCCAAAGACATATGAAGTCTCAATGGTGTAGTGGATATGGTGTCTGCCTTGCGACCGGAGGTCCCTGGATCGATCCCCACTCAGGGAGCGTTCTCAAGATCTTTCCAAAGACACCAAGTACTGGTTCTGCCCAGGAAACCCACTCAAGAGTGTCTATAAGCCAAGGCTTTCAATGCAATCAAGCTAAAATAAATAGGTTTAAACTAAACTAAAGACATGTGTGAAATTGAATATCTGTAGTAGTGTTAGAGATATGGAGTTGTTGCCACGCAAACTTCAACCTGAATATTTAAGTACAAAACGGAACATAATTCTGCTAAATTGCAGGTCAGACTTATGGGCCTTGGTCAGTGACCTTACGCAATGACCTCAAAGACATGTGTGAAGTTTCTTTTTAATATCTGAAGTAGTTACAGAGATATGTACTTGTTACACGCTATCCTTAACCTGAATTTTCTCTTGCACGCAAACCTTAACCTGACTTTTCTAAGTCATATCTGTAGTAGTTACAGTTACAGAAACCTTAACCAGAGCATTATGGCGATGCGGACAAACAGGTGAGTAGTGTAGCTTGAAGTATTCGGTGAATAGTCGAGCTAAAAATGTAAGCACTCAACAGGTCACCTGTACTTGTAAACAGAAGGGTGATTTTGGCAGGTAGATAATCAAACATTATCAAATATGTCTGCATAGGTTTTTAAACAGAGATAAATACTGTCTGCATAAACATTTATCACACTACTTCAAAAGGTTTCTATTGCACACATATTTATTACCCGTAATAGTCTACATTTGATGTTACTCTGTATGTATGTCAAGACCATATAGAGTTCATATGCAGACAGTAAATGCAGTCAAACATTGAGTTCTATAACACTAAACTAAGTTACCAGGCCTGTTAAACAGTCGGACTGTTACTGGGAAGATCGTGTCCACAGCCTCTTCCTTCATCTCCACAGCCTCGCAATGACATACTGGAAGATATGGTGAACATAGAAATCAATGAGTACATACAAGCATACAATTCTTATAAACTATATTTTACAAATTATGCTATGGTGGTTAATTTTTTTTTGCTGTATGGTTTTGCTTTATGTTTGTTTTTGTCTTTTGAAACACCCCATGTATATTGACATATATGTTAACGTGAATTCTGAATACAATTAGAATTTTGTTATTTTATGTCTACTACTAATGTTCCTGCACCTGCAAATGTGTCATCGATGACCAGTGTTTATATTATTAAATTAGTTTTGTAAAGTGGGTTTTGTCAATTGTTTGAAGAAACAAGGCCACCACATTTAGCAATGCTTCGTTATTAATTATTCGCAATTCTAACATGATACTCACTACTTTTACTGTAGACACAGAACAAAATTATAGTTGTTAAACTTCCCAATAAACAACGCCAAAAGTAGTCCCGATTCTGAGCGGAGCATAGTAAAATATAGTTCTCATTACAATTGCAAAAATATTTGTCAAATCATGTTAGAATCAAAATAATTTTTGCGTTTTCGTTGTTTATCGACCAATAAACAATTCTTTGTTGTTCCAATGTGTGGCTATTAAACCACTCGGGATAACGACCTTGTGGTTTAATTGGAGATGGGCTCTGATTTGTTAGGGTCTACAAAATTCACAGATTGGAGCAATGTCTGGAATATATCTGTTCTCTGCTTTGTCTGTATACAAATCATTTTGCAAAAGGAGAATTGTCCTTTTATATTGTACTTTCTGCTAATGTATTCTCTTATTCTGTGAAGTAAGTTGAGGTATCACAAAATAGTTTTAGTCTGACAAAAAATCAACAAAGGGTAGTATTCTAAACTTTTGTGCAATTATGAGTTATGGTTCTTGTAAGCTTTACTTACACCTGCTATCGTAAATCATTCTGTGCAGAATTAACAAAATGCCTTTTATCATTTTTGACTTATGCTTTGCACACTCATAAATAAACGGAAAATAATTCAATTACCTTACAAGTCAGGTTCTTGCATGCAACACACCATATGGTGATGGTGATCATTTCTGCCAATTTAACTGAAAATCCCAGCATGCATGACAATATTATGCTCTTGACAATTATTTGACCTTTGACCTTAATTAGTGACCTTGAAGTTTAAGCTACAGACCTGGTTCTTAAACGCCACGTGCCGTCTCATAATGATCATCACTTCTGCGAAGTAATTTGAAAATTCTTCCATGCCGGGCAAAATTATACTTTGGTCAAAGTCAATGACCTTGGACCAAAGGACCTGGTTGTTGCATTGC
The DNA here is from genome assembly GCA_027627225.1 of Congeria kusceri. Lineage (NCBI taxonomy): Eukaryota > Metazoa > Mollusca > Bivalvia > Myida > Dreissenidae > Congeria > Congeria kusceri. Next base: position 1,163,932 of record CM051039.1, read on the forward strand.
CACATGCTGTCTCATTATGCTTATCATGTCAAGTCATTTGAAAATTCTTCCATGCTGAACAAAATTATGCTGCGACAGAGTCCATGGTATTAATTCTATTATTTGACCTTTGACCTTTAAATGTGACCATGACCTCGGGCCTAGTTGTTGCGCATGAAACACCGTCTTATAATGGTCATGACTTCTGCTAATTTATTTGAAAATCCTTCAAAGTTATTGCCTGGACAAGAATCTTAACATATGTACATTAACTTGATCTTTGAACTTTAAGTGCAACCTTGACCTTGGACCAAGGCATCTGATTCTTGCACGCCACACACCGGCGCATAATACAAAAATCCTTCCTTGCTGGATAACATTATGCTCCGGCCAGGGTCTATGGCTTAAATTCTTGTATTTGACCCTTGACCTTTAAGTGTGACCTTGACTTTGGACCAAGGGACCTGGTTTTTTCGCGCGACACACCATCTCACTGCTTAGCACTTCAGCCAAGTTATTTGAAAACCCTTCTCTGCTGGACAAAATTATGCTCCGGACAGTATCTAAGGCTTAAATTCTTATATTTGACCTTTGACCTTTAAGTGAGACTTGACCTTAGACCTAGGGAACTGGTTCTTGTGCACGACAAACCATCGCACCATGCTTAACACTTGGGCTAATTTATTTCAAATTCTTTCCATGCTGGACTATATTATGCTCCGGACAGGGTCTATGGCTTAAATTCTTATATTTGACCTTTGACCTTTAAGTGTGACCTGGAACTTGGACATAGGGACCTGCGAGTGACACACCGTCTCATTATGTTTAACATTTCTAAGTTATTTGAAAATCCTCCAATGCTGGACAAAGTTATTGTTCGGACAAGAATCCGAACATACATACACACGTACATATGTACGTACCCATGGACAGGGTAAACACTATTAGTCTAGCCATCATTGATGGTGGGGGCATAAAAAAGCTGCACATGATTCTAAAACAATTATATTTATCACTTGTCAAACAAGATTTTTTCTTTGCGTCAGTAACTCAGCAGCATATCTATGAATGTGAAAAGCAGTAAATGTTTTATTGTCAGAAGTTAGTGAAGGAAATTATGTTACATAAATATCCATTGAACCATCTAAAAGGCACTATACATTATACCATTTTAATATATTGTTTAATTATCAGAGAGTCTGTATTATCAGAACAGCAATGCTTTCATTCTAGCAAGACATAAGCTTTCTTTTTCAGTAATAATACACACATCATCTTGTAAGACTGCACCAATCATAACTGCAATAACAAAGAATGTCATAGAATAATAGAAACAGATACACTGGTTTAGCTATAATAACTTGAAAATGAATTTGCTGGATTATTGGGCCATGCCACTGAAGTTGATTGATTCTTAGTATTATATACACCATAACAGGGTAAGGGTCTGCCTAAATCATATTTATTAGATGATTGTCATGCAATAAAGAAAGACCTGAAACAACAGTACATTCTCTAAATTACTGAGTTTGTCTACACACAAAAAACATCTAAATTATTTAAGAATTTAACAGTATTTTTTCTGCATATCAGCGGTGTATAAACTGTCGGGAAAATTTGGGACCAACTGAAGATGCGTCACTAAAACCATGGGATCTGATGAATGTGAAGTTAACGGAGGCTTACATGTGTGATGTGTACGCCTCAAAAGCAAATGAAGTAAACACACTAAATATGTCATCATGTTTTCTTTGATTGGTCAGGATTAACATAGCAGTATTTTGTGAATTGTGATTTTTAACTACTTGTTGGTTTTCGAAACCTTAACCAAAGCAATTTTATCACAAATTGTGTAAGTGTTGGATTAGGAGTGCTGTTCAGTGTATATACAGTAGGAAGTTTCACTACAATAGCTCAATTTTAACTGGTATCATGGTGTGGAAACTATATTTCTTTTTTGATAACCGTGACCTGGGCTCCACCATCGTCAATTGCAATCCACAGCGAGGTCTCGATATAACATATCTATATCTGAAGTTCCATAACTATATCTCAATGCCTATGCAAGTTATTAATCAGAAACTATTAGTTCTATTTGTATTAACAGTGACACTGACCACACCCAAAAAATATTAATCCCAAACTAGCTCTGTATATCAGATTTCTACATACACTGTGTTTTTTGGGTTTTTTTCACTGTGGGGGGAATGGTGGCGGGGCCCATCAAGAGGGGAATTAAACGGTAAAAGGGGAATTTTCGAGAATCTGGTAAAACCATATTTTTAATATTATATATTATACTATGTAAGATAAACACGCGTACATTGTTATCATGCACTTCTTATATTTAAATGCATCCAGCTGGGTTTCTTGAACAAATTATGATGTTCACAAAAAGTGCACTATCTTTGCCAATTTTTGTCCGAGTTTGCTCAAATTTGTTTCTTATAAAGAATATATTCTGAGGGGAACTTTTAGGATAAAAAGGGGAAACATATATACTTGTTTAGGAGGGGAATGGTGCTGAATATTGGCCACAAAATGACCCTAAATTAATCACGGATACATGCATGAAGTTTCATTGCAATAACTCATTTTTGAGTTTTTGAGCACAAACCATTTGTCTATCTTTAGGAATTGTGACCTTGACCCACCCACCATATTTGCAATCTCAAGTGAGGCCTTGATATAAGTGATCGTTGTATGAACTTTCATTACAATAGCTCAACTTGTTCTCAAGTTATTGAGCCAAAACCAAAAGTAAAAGCCCGTCCTGCCCACCTGCCCAACAACATACCCCAAACTTATAACCAAATTCTTTCTTTAAACATATATTAATAGTTAAAAAGTAAAGAACATTTTCAGGCAAAAAGTACCACATATCTTTTGAAGAGACAAATACATGTATGTAAATGTATGATATTTTATTTGTCTCTGAACGGAAAATGTCAGATCCGAGAATAAAACAAAAGAGCCGATATGGCCATGGGTTCAATAAGTCATAAAGGCATATAAAAATTAATGATGACCACTGACAGCCGTGTTTTTTTTTAAATCAAAATGATTTCAGGGTTATGCATGGAACAGTTTTGGAAGGAAAGTTTAGATTTCAAAACGATGTTACTGGTCCTATAGTGCTTGGTGAAAAGAAACATACAGATTTAAGTCCTTTATATTTTATGCTGATGTACAGGCAATAATAGATAAGATCATCATCCTGTTTTTTGTTTGTTTAATAAATGAGATAGAGTGAACAAGTTTGAACCCACATAAACCACATGTTATCATAATGAAATATTCCTACTTGCCCAATCACAGCTTTCAGCGAGATGACACCGCATAAAAATGAAATATCTGTCTAATTAATTGGTGTTTTTCACCGATAAAACTGTGTGTGTGGTCGGTCTTCTTGACAAGCAGATTATCTGGCTTTCATATTGAGTGTTATTGTATCCAAATATGGTATTAACTTGGTTAAAGCTTCTTATCGCTAAAGCTCGCCCTATTTGCAATTTCGAAGCCGCACCTGATTAAACTTTTCCCTTCCAGCAACCAGGTATTTTCTATTTGATAATTATGGTATTGAATAAATATGTACATCCATGTGATATCTGCATTTTCAAACACGATTATTCATATTACTAAATATTCCACCTGCATGTTGCGCAACTATGTGTATAACAATTTCTGCCACCAGCTTAAAGTTTAAACCTCTTAATTTTAGCTAGATTTTATCGAAAGCCTAAGGCGAGACTTTGTTGATTTCTAGGTTCTTTGATCCGCCAACCCGTTTTTTTCCGAAAAGCAAAAAAAACCAACAAATTTGTAGAATGTAACCGATATCATAAAATGACCTTGTGAAAAGGTTTCAATATGTTACATGGAATGCAAAAAAAACACTGAAGAAATTATTAAATTTTATGTAACAAGCATTTTGATTGTATATCGCTATAAGATTCATATGATCTGCTCCTAGAATCATTGCATTAAAAACACATTTATAATTTTATATCAATATTATAACTAACAAATTTCATTGGTGTGTATGATATATTCAGTTTGTTTTCACTTTAAAACATGCTGTTATACATATAATATGGCCACTGTGCAGCTATATGTGACATACTGTATTTAAGTGCGAGTATATTTTAACTGTAGTTTTTATACGATCAACCGTGCCTTTTAATGTTATTATTATTGGTATTTAAATGCATGGTTATCATGCCATGATTAAGTTAATGTTGTGTAATATGACTTTTCTAAGTAATAATTCATAAAGATTTTTTTATATTTTATGTGAAATTCTAGTCATTAATTAACTCAAGTCTGTGTGTTCATTTTTTTTTTTTTTTTTTTGTTCCCTCCTCCAACCGGACTCTTCCAAAAATGTCAGAGAACCAATACATAAACAACTCTGGCCTAAGGCTTATTGAGACACCATTGAGTCCATTCGTTTCCTGTGTAGATCAGTTTTTTTGTTGTCTTTTGAGAAAGACCATTCAAAGGATGGAACTCCTAATCGCAAGACGGCCACCACATCCATTACACCCTTGTGACCTCTGCCACTGCCACGGGCCACCATATCCATAACACCCTTGTGACCTCTGCCACTGCCGCGGGCTTTTGTCAATCATCATCTAGCGACTGCAACTTGTCTTAACTATACAACTAAACTAAACACTGATGACCAACTTTGGGAATAAATAGTTTTCAAATGGAGAGACCTTGTAACCCAATTGGAATTTGCATCCCCGAAACGTGGCTTATTTTTATCCCAGGGGCATAAGTTGAACAACCTTGAACAAACCTCTGGGCCTTGCGGTTTCAGGTCAAGATTTGTTATTTAAGTCTATATAAACCATGTGACCATTCGGGGGTGGCCAGACTTGACCCCAGGGCATAATTTGAACAATCTTTGGAGAGGACCACTATGCAATATTACGTACCAAATATAGGAAAGCTGTGGGCCTTGCGGTTTCAGGTAAAGATTTTTTAAGTCATGTTGCTATTTAAGTCTTAATAAACCATTTGATTCCCCCCCCCCCGGGCGTGACCAGTTTTGACCCCAGGGGCATAATTTGAACACTCTTTGTAGAGGACCACTATACAATGTTACATAACAAATATGAAACCTCTAGGCCTTGCGGTTTCAGGAGAAGAATTTTAAAGTCATTTTGTTATATCAGTTTATGTAAAACATGGGACCCCCGGGGAGTGGTCAGTTTTAACCCCAGGGGCATAATTGCTATTTATTCTATATTAACAACGAGACCCCCGGGGCGTGGCCAGTTTTGACCCCAGGGGCATAATTTGAACAATCTTTGTAGAGGACCACTATAGGATGTTACATACCAAAGATGAAACCTCTGGGTCTTGTAGTTTCAGCGGAGAAGAGTTGTAAAGTCATTTTGCTATATATTCTATATAAACCATGTGACCTCCGGGGCGTGGCCCGTTTTGACTCCAGGGGCATAATTTGAACAAACTTTGTAAAGGACGACTAAAGGATGTTAAATACCAAATATGAAACCTCCGGGCCTTGCGGTTTAAGAGGAGAAGATTTTAAAAGTTATTTTGCTATATATGCTATATAAACCATGAGACCCCCGGGGCGTGGCCAGTTTTGACCCCAGGGGCATAATTTGAACAATCTTTGTAGAGGACCACTATAGGATGTTACATACCAAATATGAAACCTCTGGGCCTAGTGGTTTCAGAGGAAAATATTTTGAGTCATTTTGCTATATATTCTATATAAACCATGTGACCCCCGGGGCGTGGCCAGTTTTGACCCCAGGGGCATAATTTAAACAATCTTTGTAGAGGACCTCTAGAGGAAGTCACATATCAAATATGAAAGGTCTGAGCCTTGCAGTTTCAAAGAAGAAGAATTTTTAAGTTTTCACTTTTTAAATCTATTTTTAGCTCTAGTGACCTACATATTCAGCGGGCCGGAAATATTTGAACAACTTTGAAAGTGGTCCACTCAAGGATCATTCCTGTAAAGTTTGATGAAAATCTGCCAAGCGGATTAGGAGGAGATGTTGTTTGAATGAAAAGTTGACGACGCACACACGCACGCACACATGACGGACAATGGGCAATCACAAACGCTCACCATGAGCACCTTGTGCTCAGGTGAGCTAAAAGGACAATCGGCGTTGAAATTAATATTGAGATGTCATTTTTTTACCCGAAACATAATACAAGATGGACAAGATGATCCGTCTACGTGACTTCTCAGACCCCAGCTTGTTTGGTCCTCACTATGGAGACTTCTTTTGGACACAATAAGAAACCTTATCAGACCCAAAATTAATTGGAGATAAACTCAAACATTTTTAAGATGTTTACCGTGAATAAACCGATAATACCGTCAATGTTTTCACCCGTGATAAATGAATAACTAAATGCTAGTAATTTACGTTACTGTAATTGTTACATGAATTTGTCAGGCACATTTAACAATATATCAGTCAGAAAATAATTGCGGAAATGAATGAAAATTATTATATATCAGATGAGTGTACATAGTTATGTTACATAATATACTATACGTCTCAGAAGTTTTGCAAATATTGTATTCATGCTACGCTATAAAGTAAAAGTAACATATTGACGTATTACGATACTTCTTTCACCACATTTTATTTACAGAAAAATGTTAATTTTTGTTTTTAATTGAATAACATCTTACGGAGAAGTTAATAGAAAGGTGCAATTATAAATAATTCTTTAAAAAACGCAACCGCAATTCAAATATAAATTAACATGCACAGTAAGTATATAAATATAAATTTTCTCCATTTATTGAAATTCGTGGGTTTATGATTCTCCGGATGCTAATTGATGAATGTATATTAGCATAGCTCTACCACGCGCTATTTTAAGAATGATGCACCCTTTATCTCGAGTGTGTTGAATACGCTGGAATAGACCATTTCATACAGATCTTCGCTGAATATCTACGTATGGCTCCGAAATTTTAAGAGCGCAATTGCTTTTTATAGAGCGTGCAGCTGATGAAGGTTAAACAAAATAATGATTTCATTATGTGAATAAATATTACATTAACTTCATAACAAACAATGAGTAAAATTGTTCAGAATTATGTTCAGTTCTAGAGTGTAAGTCGAAGATATGTTTATAACTTTATTTTAACCGCTTATGCAAACAATTATGGATATTTTAATCCCACAAAATATGCAACAGTTATTGGTGAACATCAAACCATTGTTGTAAGTTTGCATTCCATGAAATTAGAAAATTTGCCAAATGTTATTTTCCCGCCGCATAAAATTATCGCAAGAAATCTAGGTCAGAAGTGATGTTAGACAGCTACGCTGAAAAAATACAGTTTTAAGAAATGATCACAATTTTCAGAAGGAAAACAACACTTAATAAAGCAGGCAAATGACACTCATGATAGCAAAATAATTATTTGATGCTATGTGTAATTTAAGAACACTCATCAAATGACACTGTGGAATAAAAGTTTGTAATGCACAACAGTATAATCAGAGAAATTATTCCATTATTTTCATTAAAGGCACTTACAAGACGTTGCAAGATCGTGAATACATTTTAGAATCAATTTCTATCAGACAGATACATAAAACGAGAGTAACTGGTGTCTCAGGATAGCGCGCTCCACTATTTAACTGCATTGTCAGAGTTATGGGCCTTTATCACTACAAAAAAGGGCATAATTCTGCTAAAATGCTGGTCACAGTTACGTGCCTTGGCCAATGATCTTACACAATCACCCCGAAGACATACGCAAGTTTCAATTGAATATCTGTAGTAGTTACAGAGATATGTACTTGCTGCACGCAAACCTTAAACTGAATTTTCTTTTGCATGCAAACCTAAACCTGACATTTCTTAGTACAAAAAGGGGCATAATTCTGCTGGTCACAGCTATGGGTCTCGGTCAGTGACCTTCTATAATGACCCTAAAGGCACGTGTGAAGTTTCAATTGGATATCTGTAGAAGATATAGAGATATGGAGTTGTTGCACGCAAACTTTAACCTGATTTTTGTAAGTACAAAAAGAAGCATAATTCTGCTCAATTGCAGGCCAGAGTTATGGGCCTTGGTCAGTGACCTCATATAATGACCCCGAAGACATGTGTGAAGTTTCAATTTAATATCTGTAGTAGTTACAGAAATATGGACTTGTTGCACGCAAACCTTAACCAGAGCATTACAGTGACGCCGACGAACGGGTGAGTAGTAAAGCTCGATCTATTCGGTAAAAAGTCGAGCTAAAAATGAATTTGGAATGAAACTACAAGTCAATTTTTTATCAGAAAAATAGTAATTTAAGAAATTTGTTTTCATGTTATGTTTACATTTTCAACAAGGTGAAACTAAACAAAGTTCCTCATGGTTTATTGAGACTATCGTGCAGCTTGCCAAAACTTAACGATGAATATTCAGATTTAATCTGTTACTCCACTATTTACAGTACGTAAATAACAGGTTTGTTTATGAACTGTTTTACTTGGAGGATGAGTGTTTTATATAATACAATATCCAACTAACAGAATATTTCAGTATGTATGTAGGTTATATCCCACATAAACAAGACAGTGTTAATTGTTTGTTCTGAATTAAGCCATTTTTCGGCGTAGCTGTCTAAGATCACTTATGACCTTGATTTCTTGCGATAATTATACAGCGGGAAAATTGAATGCCAATAGAATTTGGCAAATTTTCTATTTTTAGGGATTGCAAACTTACAACAATGGTTTAATGTATACCAATAACTGTTGCATAATTATGGGGATTAAAATGTACATGATTTTTTACATAAGCGGTTAAAATAAAGTTATAATAATATCTTCGACACTCTAGAACTGAACATATTTTCTCATTGTATGTCAAGATCAGAATATCATATTCGTTCTCAGAGTTAATCCACTGTTTTGTTTAGCCTTGCGGCACGCTCTATAAATAACAATTAATTCTAGCGAGTTCAAAACACTTACGATCATTCTAAAAATAGCGAGTTTAACTGCCGGTGTATAGCTTTTATAATATACATGCATCAATTAGCGTCCAGAGAATCATAAGAGCTAATATTTCAATAAATGGGGAATTTATGTTAATAAACTAACTGTTCATGTTAATTTGAAATTGAATGGCGGTTGCCTTCTATTAAGAATTAAATAGAATTGCACATTTCTGTCAATTTCTCCAGTAGATGTTAATCAACCTATAAACATTTCTGTCAACTTCTCCAGTAGATGTTAATCAACCTATAAAAAGATATCTTTCCATATGGTGAAATAAGTAACGGAATTTGTCGAACTGTTATTCATGTTACTTTTACTACATTTTCGTAGCATTCATACATTATTTGCAATACCAATTATACACAGAAACCCTCGATACATCATGTTCCTACCGAATATAATTTTAAATCACCGGCAATAGTCTAATAAAATTTTATTTTTGTGTTATAAAAAAATGCAAGTCATTATTATTTCACATGCGCTGAATGTTCCAAAAAGATTGCGTTTCATAAGGATACACAGTAAACATGATTAACGGACTTGGAAATGTTTATGTATTATGCATAGATAAAGATGAAGGTAGGTTATATTACTTATAGGTAATGAGTATCAGAAGCTAAAGGACACTGATATGCTATATAAGGGGAAAAGGCCCCACTCTCTTGCAGACATGATTTGTTAACCAATCAAAGTAGTTCAAAGTATTTTGGTAAAGAACCATCTAAGGAATATTTCTGTGAAATTATTTAGAAATCCAAGCAGAGGCTTCTGAAATGAAGATTTTAACTGTTTAAAATATTCCCATATAAGGAAAAATGGACCCGCCCCCTAGCGGCCATGTTTTTCAATGGAGCGGAACCATTTGAGCAACATTGCTAAAGGACTACCCAATGATCGTGTCTGTGTTAGTAATTTGAAATTCAGCTGGTGATTTCTGACAAGATTAAAAAAAAAAATTGATATAACCATGTAAGGAAAAAAGGCCCCACCTAGCGACAATGTTTTTCAACACAGCGAAGCCATTTGAGCAACTTTGGTAGAGGACTACCCAAGTATCATTTCTGTGAAATTTTTTGAAAATCTATCTAGGGGTTTAGAAGTAGATGTTTATAGCTCTGACAGCCATCTTGTGCGGCTATCTTGTGACCGGACCAATTGAGCAACTTCAGTAGAGGACCACCCAAGGAACATTTATGTTTAGTTTTATCAAAGTTGACCTACTGGTTTAAACGAAAAGTTTACGCATGGGCGCACGCATGAGGCCGTCCTTAAAAAATTGTTTGTTTGTGGTAACGCGACTGACTCACAAAATTGGTGTGTATGTGTATTTCAAAGTTTATGATGTCCTTCCGTGCCTGAGGCTGCATTATGTGAGGACCTGGAGTGTGTCCCAGCACTCCTACCTAATTAACTTACTGGAGACTCACGAAAGTTGGGATGAATTTTGAATCATAGCTGCAATTTCCAGCTATTTATTTTTTACTGAAAGATATTTTAATTTTGGTGTGGTCTTGTGCTTTGGGGGGAAACCGGAGTACCTCGAGGAAACCCCACCTGTCCGGTATGGTGACTACCAACCAAACTCACATGCGCCCAGATTGGAAAGCGAACCCGGGGCGCCTAGGTGAGAAGCGAGTGTACCAACCACTGCGCTAGCCGGACAGCATCACTAAATTGGGCCCAACTCACAAATTTTTATAGGCGTCTGTGAAGCAAATTGGTTTTCTTTTTGAAACTAGTGGCTATATAAGATGACCTAGTAAGAAGAATTGAGACAGTTTAAATAAAGTTGGCTGCAATTATTAATTCCAGTATGCGAAAGCATTCACAGGTGGTGGATTTGAACCATGAAAAACATTTAGCATTTATACCTACAGTATCAGTACATGTAACATATTGTACTCGGTAAGTCTTAGGCTATATTAATCAGGTGTCTCTAAACTATCTCTACTATGTTTCCAAAGTTTTACGAACAGTTTTTCGTTCAACATGCTAAGTAATATTTATACCATGTCCTCCGCATAGGCATAAAATCACTGATCGAGCGATTTTTTTGCGGACGGCTTTGTCGGATGCGCTTTGCAGATACAGACTGGGGTCATATGGAAATGGTTACTGTTTTCAACTTGTTTGATTTTTTGCAGATTTTGATTTGTGCAATGCATATGCGGATACTGACATTTGGAAAAACTGTGACCTTATATGAAGCGGGCCACAAGGGGGCCAAAATGGGCCTGGGTCGCTCACCTGAGGTTAATAAATCAGTATGGCTTGTGAAAGTATTCTAGCATGTTCAGTGATGTCTGAAGTAAACCATTGAAACCTTAAATTAACAAAAATGGATGACAACAAGTGACCAATGACGGATTGTTTGATTGGCAACTCAAAATAGTTTGAAGGAATTTGGTACCTGGTCACAGAAAGTACATTTTTGTTAAATATTGAAATCCTGCAAGTGGTTTCAGATAAGAAAATGTTCAAACTTTTCAATATAGACATACAAAGAAACTGATACACCCCATTGGACAACCACTGACCAAAAAAGCTCACCTAAGCTTAGTACTGATGATTAATGCCATTACGGAGAAGACAAGCAAAGTTATGACTGTATAACTTCCGGTTTCTTTTTGGTTTAATTCCTTAGAATGTGAATGATAAAAATAAAACTAGAAATGTATCCACAGACCTGGATACCATTACGTATGCAGCCTTTTCAACAGGGGCCACTTTGTCTATATGCATACAAATAATGAAATTAATTTGCAAAATCTGCTAATGTCTTCACTCAATCTGTGAAGTATGATGAGGCACCAAAAATATCCTATCTATAATTTTAAATGTTGAGCAATCTGTGAAGTATGATGAGGCACCAAAAATATCCTATCTATAATTTCAAATGTTGAGCAATCTGTGAAGTATGATGAGGCACCAAAAATATCCTATCTATAATTTTAACTGTTGAGTCCTGACAACAATCAGAAAAGGGGAGTAATTAAAACTTTCTGGCAATAATGAGTTATGGTTCTTGTATGCTTCATCTACTCTTGCTATTTTAAACGATTCATTAAAGAATCAACACGATCATTTGTATAATTTGTTAGTTATGCTTTGAACAACATCAATAAATGGAAGTAATTCACAAGTTTTACAAGTCTGGTTCTTCCATGCAACACTCCATGTTGAGACTGTGATCATTTCTTACAATTTATTTGAAATTCCCTTCACGCACAACAATAATACGCTCTGGACAATTATTAGCCCTTAGTCCTTGAATAATCACCTTGACCTTGGACCTAGGGAACAAGTTCTTGCGCACAACACACCCTTTCATAATGCTAATTACTTCTGCTAAGTTATTTTAAAATCCTTCAGTGCTGAACAAAATTATGATCTGGACAGGGCCCTTGGATTTAATTCTTATGTTTGACCTTCGACCTTTTAAGTGTGACCTGGACCTTGGGACCTGGTACTTGCGCCCAACACACTGTCTCATCATGCCTATCTTTTCTGTTCTGTTATTTGAAAATCCTTCCATGCTGGACAAAGTTATGCTCTGAACAAGAATCCGAACAGACATACATACATGTACGTACATACACACAGACAGGGCCAACACTACATGCCCCCGTCATTTTTCTGGATTTATACTTATATCAGCAATATACAGAAACACTTATCAGTGTTTCGTAAGTGGACTTCTCTTTGTATGTATGATAGTAAAAATAACTTGTCAGGGGGAGATTACCTAGTTCTGCAAAGGCCTAACATGCATGCACATCATGTAAATGCATCTTGACCTATATAGTTTTAGAACACATGATTAAATTATCAAACTAATTCAAACATCTCTCCATCTCAATGGCAAAATCTCTCCATTTCAATTTTCTATAATAAACACTCAGACAACGATTGTTACTCACTTTGTAACAGAGATAAAGAAAGATAATTCCCCTAAAAATGGCAAACATATACCATATGTTACAGCTATTAAAGGGACCACTGTCATAGTTGACCTTTTATATCTTGTATAATTGTTAACATGGAAATTGGAATACCATTTCCAGAAGACGAATGATAACTGGTTAGAAGTTTAAATAAGAGCTGTTTGTAAAACAATTATGCCCCTCAAAGGTCAAAAGCAATCTTTAAAATATCAATTTTGGGGAAGATTTGATGAGAACTGCTGGATATAGGGAGCTGAAACCGTCAAAAAAAGGGCCAACTTAAGATAAACCAATGGTCAGACCTCTGCAGTTCCTGAGACAATTTGGTCGATCATCAAACTTGGCTAAGATATTATAGTCTCAAACATTTTCATCAAATATGGTGAAGATGGGATGAAAACTGCTGGAGTGTAAACAGCTAAAAAGGCTAATTTTAGAATCAGTCCAGGGCCATAACTCCACATTTATTGGGATGATTTGGTTCATTACAGAACTTTGCCAAGATATTAAGCCCACAAAGATTTCCAGGAAGATCGGATAAAAACTGTAAGACTCAGAGATGAAACGACTAAAAAGGCCAATTTTAAATAAATCAAGGGCCACAACTCCACAATTCCTAGGGGGTTTGGCTGATTATAGAACTTAGCCGAGATATTATGCCCACAAATATTCCCATGAAATTTGGTGAAGATCTGATGGAAACAGTCGGGAACAAAAGTTGTCTAAGAACAGACAGACCGACCCACATCAATAAAGCATATACCCCACCATCTTCAAAAGGGGCGAATGCCGCATAATAAAACATTTACAAATTAAAGACTGTATAAATATTTTAAGTTGTTAAGACAAAGCAAGAACAACTTTCCATGAAATGACATATTTTATTGATATAAATCCTCACCAGTACTCATTGTGAAATGTTCAACGACCAACACCAACACAAATCACAAATAATATTCTCTTTACTGGTAAACCTGCATTGAGGATAATAAATCAAACTTGGCCTATAAGTTCCTGTTAGTATAGGGAAAACTGTTTAAGTTTGAATAAAATCCCTCAAGCCCTAACAAACTAGCTTACCAAAAAACTTTAACCTAGACCGGAGGCTGATGCCAATGAAAACACCAACGCCAACTTGAGTAGAATAGCTTGCCTTTTCTCTGAAAATTGGAGCTAAAAATGAAGTCTCTATCCTCCACATTGTGCATTTTTTGCATTTTTGCTCACAAACAATGGGCAACAACTCTGGTTGTTTCCCAATTTAGGCCAGTGTTGGATTATTTAGAAATATTATGCTCATACACAAGCTGTATAAGTTCAATCGAGATCACATGAAAAATGAAATCTAATGTTGCAGAAAGTCTATTTTGCAGTTTTGCTCATTAAAAAAAAGTGTTCAAGGTTTGATCTGGCCCATTATCGAACTTAGCCAAGATTTTATGGTCATACACAAACTGTACAAGTTTGGTCAAGATTGAATGAAAAGTGAAGTCTCTATCGCGTCCGTGCTCACAATTGTTGATGCATTATGGATGCCAGATGACAAATGACGCAGGACAGTCCCACCATACCAATAACAAGAGCTGTCAGAGGACAGCGGGCTCGACTATTCGAAGCATTTCAGTTGGTACATATTCTGGATAGTGGAAGGGACATAAATTTGTTAAAATACAAAACTTTTACGTGAAGCCTTGAATAGTTCATACATTTTTGGAACAAACCATTTTACCAAAATCAATGTAAAAAGTGTGCATAATTCTGTCACGATACAAAACAGAGTTATAGGTAATGTTGCCCCTGATACTAGAGTTGATGACAAAGGTTAGTTTCAAGTGAATAACTTTTGAAGTTTTAAAGTTACAAAACTTTTGAATATAAACTTTAACCACAAAATCTATGTGAAAATGGGGCATAACTCTGTCAAAATACAACAAGAGGGTTAAATGGCCCTGGGTCGCACAATTGAGTCTCATTAGTCAAACAATGTTCCATGTGTTAGATTTTTATACAGATATGGATATACTGATACGGACTGATAGAAATGCAGCCTAATCATCATGGTTTGAAAAACTTAAGTACCAATAGACATTCAAAATTTAAGAAGTACATATTGAAATTGAAGCTTTTTCTTCAATTTGACCTAGTGACCTAGTTTTTGACCCCAAATAAACCAGATTCGAACATGGCCGAGACACCATTCGGACAAATGTTTTGACCAAGTTTCTGGTTGATTGGGCAAAATAAAAGTGACTTCTAGAGTTAACAAGCTTTTTCTTCAATTTGACCTAGTGACCTAGTATTTGACCCCACATGACCCAGATTCAAATTTGGCCGAGATATCATTGGGACAAATGTTCTCACCAAGTTTCATGAAAATTGGGCAAAAAATGTGACTTCTAGAGTGTTAACAAGCTTTTTCTTTAATTTGACATAGAGACCTAGTTTTTCACCTCAAATGACCCAGATTCAAATTAGATCGAGATATTATTAAGACAAATGTGCTGACCAAGTTCATGAAGATTGGGCAACAAATGTGACTTCTAGAGTGTTAACAAGCTTTTTTTTCGATTTAATCTAGTGACCTAGTTTTTCACCCCACATGACCCAAATAAGAACTCGGCCGAGATATCATTGGTACATATGTTCTGACCAAGTTTCATGAAGATTGAGCAAAAAATGTGAAAACTGGAGTGTAAGCAAGCTTTTTCTTCAATTTAACCAAGAAACCTAGTTTTATCAAGTATAATCCTTTTTTTTATAAACTGTTCATAATTTGAGTAGCCTTTTAACAGCAAAGACTTAAACATTAATAACTGTTAACCAATTCAGACGCAGACGCGAAGCCAGGGGTAGTAGGATAGCTCACCTATTCTTCGAATTAGGGAAAGATCTAGGATCTAAAAAGGTACAAGGTGCTGCTAAAAGGAGCAGGGGGGGATCCGGACCACATTGTTGTCATTTTCAAATAATTTGCTAAATTCAGGGTTTTCGTGAGTCTAACGCTTCTGATTACGCTTTTTAAGCATAGTTTATTCATTTGTAGTTGAATATTTGCAAAAATATGTTGATTTTCTAAAGATATTCAACATTTCTGTGTTGACCAGCCAAGAGTGCCCGCAGGGAGAACCAAAAAGGAGCAGGGTCCTGCACCCTGCTATTTCTGTCTAGATCTTTCCCTACTTCGAAAATTGAAACTAAAAATGATGTTTAACTTCATTTAATGCATGTGCATATGCTTGTGTCAGGAAGCCAATGTCAGAAAAAGAGTACAATATATGCCCTGGACAAATATCTTGACCTCTTAGTGAGACCTTGACCTCTAAACTAAAGGTCGGGTTCTTGCTTGTGACATTTAATGATGCTGATCATTTCTATTTCTAAGTTATTAGAAAATCCCTCCATGCCAGACAAATATTTGACATTTGACTTAACACCTTGACCTTTGCCAGACAAGCATGTGTGATGTGCACAACACACCACCTGGTCATGGGGAATAATAATCTGATGTAATATTAAAATCCTGCCAGGTATTTAGAAGATTAGGAGCGGAAACAAAATTCCTTGACCTTTGACCTTGAATTGTGAACTTGATCTTTGACAGACGAGCATGGGTGTTGTATGCGACACATTGTCTCATCATGGGGAATAATAATCTATAATTATATTGAAATCCTTCCAGCCATTCAAAAGTTACAGAGCAGAAACAAAATCTTGGAGTTATTGGACACCCAAAATCACACCACAAACCCACAGGCGTAAAAACGGACCGTGCAACTCCTTCAGATGCATAAAAAAACTGTCTTTACTCTACGTCAAAGCATATAGATTTTCTTCTAATTTTTTATTGCTTAAAACAATTGTCTGAGATGTGAATATACAATATGGATAAATTAACCAGAATATCGGCTTTCGGAAAGAAATTCTCCTCGTAGGCTCGTACACATGCCGATAAAAAGAGCTTTTCAGTGCAAGATTACCTAGTTTCAGGAGACCTTTTACTGTTTACACCCAAGTAAATGTTTCAAACCTGATATAAATTTAGAACACATTAAATAATCAAACAATTTAAAGTGTGTATGTGGCATAAATACAATTAACCAAATAAAGTTAATTTACATATATTGCTATTTAAAATGGAATTAAAGTTAAGAACAAAAATTGCTTTTAAAAGTGAAATAAGCTAGTTTTAAATCACCATATAGTTTTCGTCTGTACAGATGGAAACTCAACGACATGTATAATTGCATGTTGTCTTGGCAGTTGGTTTAGGTTACACAACACTAAAAAACGATGCAAAAGTCGACACTAGTACTTTTTGATTTATTGCATATTGAAGTGATTCCTTCGTCATTTTTATGTTCTACAGTTTGATTTCAAGTTTTATAGTCACTTTTAGCTGCTTTTTATTTTTAATAATTGATATGAAAGATCGTACATACAAACTTTAAAGACGCAGTCCACAGAATACAATTCAATGCATCTTAAATTGGCATTAGTTCTTACAAACATAAATGACATTTATTCGACCAAAATCTGTTTGTTCTTGGCGAAATCATTTCATAATGTCTATGTTCAAAAACCCTTGGTAAAAACGGAATAAACCATAATGTACATGTTGATCTACTCCAAAGGCATCACGAGCTATCGCAAACTGAAACTATACGACACAAAATTTACCTAAATATTCATTTTACCCATTACAATGCGTTTTTTTTTTGTATTTTGATAGGTAAGATGTCCATTAGAAACAATTTCTGAGAAGTTTTATTTTATAGTTATGGACTGCTGCTTTAAACTTTGTCTCCATCAGCATTTCTATGTTTCATACGAGATAGAGACATAGAAAGATAATTGTCCAAACAATAGTACATATATATCAAATTGCATGCACTGCCATGTAAACGGACCGTTTACATAAATGACTGTTCAATTTTGTAGTTTTTTAACGATGCATTAAACTTACTATGTCCTAAGTGTTACCAATAAAATTTCTTACTTCTATCTATCAACAAACAAGGTGAATCACAGATAAAAATGTCTTAATATCTGTATAAAGGATTATGGCAAAATGTTCACTTTGCTTAGTTTTTATTGGAACATCTTGAAATGAGGTGGATCGATGGCGCTGATGTGGCCTGTACACGCCACGCGTTTATCAGCTAGACAAAAGGAACGTAACTGAATCTTTCATTCGAAATGTACATATGAAATGAAATGACACATCAAAGCAAAATGTTTATTGGCCCTTTTTTCGATACTTGTGCCTGGTGACATAAACAGGTCATTTCATGCAGATATATAGAAAACTACAGTCCAAAGTCTGCAATATTTAGTATGTGACACAGAAGACGAGTTTAAACCCGTATCATCACTAGCTAATTTTGAGATAAATATTTTACGTCATTAATCTGACCTCTGACATATTTAAGATTATTGTGGACCATGATCCTAGATTTCCAGTGATTGCTACATTGAACCATTACACTCGCTGTCAGGTGAGTTTACGACACAAGATCGTTCTTGTCATGAGGTGAAAGAGTGAATGATAACCTGATTATGCTGACTGAAATAGTGTCATCTGGGTTTTGAAAATGTTAACAGTTATAGAAACTAGGATGGCGAAATCAATTGCCCAGCTTTTCCAAAGCATATACGGACAAGTGAAATCTTGCCAAACTTATGTATTAATACTATACATTACAGACAAGAGCAAAATCATTTGTCAACAATAGAAAAGTAAGGCAATGCAAGATTTTGCCACCCCTGGGAAAGTATGTTAATATATACTGGTAGATATCACATATTTAGGTTGTCGTATTCAACAAACCTTGGGTGCCGTTTGGCTGCAGATGGCAGTCATCAAAACACGCATCACAGGGCATTTCTTCAAAGTTCAGTTCACATGTACAGGTACCACTTGAGTTGTAGCTGAACAGAGAAACATTCCATACATCAAATACAAAATTACCAACTTCCTAGTCCATTTAACTGCAATAAATGAAGAATTCAGACAATTTCAGTACACTGAGCACTTCCTGGTTAGTAGTGAGATGAGCAGTAATTGACTACCTGGGTACCTGCCGCATTATTACCCGGATACCAAAATGGTTGTTTACCATGAACAGAAACCAGTTACCATTGATACATTGTATCAAATAGCATATTAATACAGGCGTTTGAAACAGTTAACGTCTTAACTTTGAGTTAAATATACATATAGTAACTAGGAAAATGTTTTGTACTAACATATTATTGTATAGTACCAATATATTTATGTAATATTGTGCAAAGTTCAAATTGAAAACATAAATATATTGAAGTCTTGAACTTATGCTATTTTTACGCTTCAAATGACATAGTTTTCTTGCTACATTTATTGTTTTTATTTTGACATCATAGCTAAATAATAAATTGTTAATTTACCATGGTTTGTACAGCTTCAACCAAGCATCAGACAGCATTCTCTAAAATGTCCAAACCATGCAATTCAAATAAATATGATATGTTTACAGAAAATCTATTTGGGAAAAATAATTTAAGCAATATATACATGTAATATATCATCCATTTAGATTTGCAGTAATATTGTGTCCTATTTAAATATGCACACCAAAAGATAAATGAGAAATGCTCACACCTGAACTCAATAAAAAATGGAAAATATCTGTTGATAATAGAAATATAATTTTTTCGGTTTCACATGACGTCAATCGTTCAATGTCTAGTTCGTAGAGAACTTGTTTTAAAAATACCTGTCACGCAAACACGAGAGGACATGCATGACCTATTATTATATTTATAGCAACACAAAACAGCATATGAACACCCCAAGATTGCTGACATTTTTTCAATTGTTACAGAGTATGTGAATACAATCTTGTATGCTGTCGCGGTCTTGCAAGAGGTTCATTTAAGTTTCACTAAACATGGATATTTTGATATAACTATCGTTTTATCTGGCAAACAGCTTTGCTCACAAATTGAAAGACAAAACACTTCTTCACTTGGTTGAGATTGTAAAAAACGGAAACCAGGTAAACTTGTATGTATCAAATAAAAACATACCCTTAATATTGCTGCATCATTTATTGATTTCACAGATAAATATTTGTAAATAAGTGCATTAAAGTAGAGCTCTGTAAAGATGGAGATGATGATGATGTAGGAGTTGTTGGTGATCATGTTGATGTGGTCATAATTCTGACATTGTTAGTGATTACTACTATAACGGCAAGGATATGACGGCGACGACGATGCTGTTGCTACTAATGGTGATTATGACGATGGTGACAATGATGAAGAAGATGATGATATGGTGACGATGATAATGATGTTGCTAATGATGAAGAAGATGACGATGAAAACGACGATGATGATGATGACCGTGACGATGAAGAATTTAGATTTTAATATTTCCTATTTTTGATACTATTTTTACAAGAGCGTCCAAAGCTCAGAATAGGCCGTCCCAACCTAAGTTGTAATGTCCCAACTATGGTAGTTTTTAGTGTAGCTGGTTTTTATGATCTACAACCGTTCGAAATGCCAACAAATCCTGTTTAAACGCCTTTAAAGGGTCCTTTTTTATGATACAAACACGCATCTGTTTGTGTAAATATTTACGCACAGTAACAGATTACACCGCGTTGAAAGCATTCAACCTCCGTCCGAACATTGGTGAATTTGCCCTAATTACTTGCAACCCAGATAGTAGGAACAGTAGCGTTACACGACCTGATAACTTTACACCATCTAGATAGTCTTACTGATAAATGATTCAACTAATGGGAGTCAAACTTATTATACAGTTTAACGTCTGATCGCTCAAAATTGTTTTAATGGTGTAAAACTGAAAGTTACAATTTTCATCAATACAAACTATATAAAATCTGGGAACAATATAAATATCCATGGAATCCACATTTTTTGCCTGCCTAACAGAATTTATAATTTGCAACTACAGACCAAATCACTTTCAAGAAATCGGTCATGCAAAATTCCTAATCTGGAACCTTGTCCAGATTTGCCTTCAAGGCCAAAACATCACGCATTATCTGTGCTTCTCAACAGGTTACAAATGCACACACACGACCATGTTTCAAGTTTATTCAAGACAAGACAAGACAAAACAACTTTTATGGTCGGGGATACATAACAAGTAAACATTTGCTATTTATAGCTATTGACCGACTTAGAAGTTAAATAATCAATAATCGCTAACGCACAAACGCTGCATGGACGGTGTTCAGGAGGACCAACAAATATTGATTGATGCTTGTTATAACATTGTCTGCATGCAAAGCATGTACAGTATATCAACGTTATTTGGAACACCGTTAATCTGAATTCTTTGTTATTTCGTTGTTGTTGTTTGTACTTTAGTTGGATTTACATTCGTTAGGTCATCAGTTCGCATTTACTCGTAACAGATTCTAAATAAACTATATTGCGCCGTGTACAATAGTCAGAATGTCAGGGGAAATAATAAATAAGGAAAGCATCACTATTATATATACAGTTTGGCGAATTTTGCAACAATCATGCTATCTAGAAATGTTTAATTCAAATAATCATTATTTAGAAGTATTTGTATTGGTACCCGCTACTTCCAAATAACGAGGTTAGACTGTACCAGGTTTTTCAAGAGCAAGTTTTTATGTTGTGTAGCAATAGCGGCGGTCTCTTATGCTATGAAGCAGGGCACAGTTATGTACAAAACAATACGTGAGATAGTTTCAGTCTTAATAAAATGTTAGACTCAAAACAATTAATGAATTGTTTCTAAGGCACTTTTTCCAAAAATATCATGAGGGAGGGCGAATTTTTTTTTTGAAGTAATAATGTTTTGTTTTTTTCTCCTACTCTTTTCTATTGGCACTATGTAATGGCTTATTAAAACAAGTAAATAAGTGCAGATTAAAGACAATTTAAAGTTTTAATAACAACATAAGCGTCCCTTTTTATAAAATTCTAAATATGGATTTATTACTCACAAACGGTCCTTTATGGAAGCTGACGTAAAAAGGCAATCAGTCTGAATGTTCATAATTAACATAAGTGCCTTCAAATTGATATACCATCAGCATAAAAGTACTCCTATTATTCATGTTTTTATGAATGTTAAAAATAGGAATTATTTGCAATAAATCACCAATAATTTTTGGAATGGAAAATCAACACTTGTCAATGCAGCTGGCATTTTTGTTTGTTTCCAAAGGACTATTATTGACAAAAAATATGGAATGTTAAACATTACACAAGCAAAAGCATCTACGAAACAAAAGTTTAAGTCTACAAATAGACGATATTTGTAACGGTTCCCAATCGATCATGACTTTTTTTTCAAAATTTACAAAGTATTTCACAATTTGTGTATATCCGATTTATATAATTAAATCTGACAGGAAGAAAGTTACCGGAAATACCGAAATCTCTACCGAGTTACTCTTCTTCCGCTGTCTTAAAATGGGGATACGTTTAATTTTAAGCCGCTGTCCATGGGATGTAAATCAATACATCGTGATTTTAGTAAACATTTCTTATGAATGTTTATGGTGTTTATTCGTTCCGAACTCTGTTTCTTATTTACGAAAGGCATTGTTCAAAAGCACTTGGTACGAACGGAATATCCTGTAATAAACATGTTGGTTAACCCAAGAGTCATCACCAGTTATCGCATACAGAAAATAGATAACAGCAAGTTACCAAAATGTTAATAACTCACAGATTTCAATAGTTAGTTTTTGTATTTTGTTAGGTAACATGTCCATCAAAAACACTTGCTGCAAAGTGTTATTTTTTATTAACATATTTCTGGACTGCTCCTTAAAACCCTGGAAGCGATAGTAAAAAAATAGTTAATTTGTTTTTTTGGCATTAAATCAAAATCGTTGCGGGCCATTAGAAACCATTGTGGCGCTGCCTGAGAAACAAATCATTAATTTTTTAGCCTTATGATGGGTGTACCTAGTAGTGATTAATATACATGTTTATTTTCACTTTATGTTCTTAATGTTTTTTGTTTTTTTATTTCACTATTTAAACAGGTTCTCTTGCAACATTTCGTAGTTTTGTAAGCAATTGTATACACACTCCATGGATCAATTACAATTAAGCAAGAACTACAACTTTGTCACATGGGTGACAGCCGGCCCTGATTGATAGCATGTTTGAAGGTAGGGGTCAGTCAATTTTGAACGTATTGATAGGAAATGAAAATATAGTACTTATTATTAAAAATTCAATCCCCATCTTCACGTACTGTTCAACTACATATTACCCTCTACAATGAAGACAAGTTTCAAGAAAATCCGTTGGATACTCTAAGACGAGTTGCATTCAAAAGGAATTTTCCCTATACATTACATACAGGAAAATTATTAAAGGGCCGTAACTTGCAAATGGAGGAGAAAAATTTTAATCCTCATTTATACTCACTACTTCACGTCCGATCTGGCCCATATTCGACTTCAAATGAGACCTTATGGCTTTACACAAACAGTGCAAGTCTCTGTCCTCCACGCTGTTTCGTGCTCAGGTGAGCTAAAATGTGGTTGGATGGACAGACGGACGAACAGGGTGATTACTATAGGGCATCTGCAAAAAATGTGCGGGGCCCTAATTAGTATTAAAAGATATCTATGTATGAAGTTGAATTACAATAGCTCAATGCGTTCTCGAGTAATTGAGCAGAAACCCGTTTTCTATTTTTTGTAACGGTGACCTTGACAGTGACCCCATCCGCCCCCTATGTAATCCAAAGCCAGGTCTGGATATAAGGTATCTATGGATGAAGTTTCATTAAAAATTTTCAATTCATTCTCAAGTTAGAGAGCTGAAATCAAAAGTTGACTACGCCTGAAAATGAAAAATTAACAAAGGGCAAAAACTACATAATTATTAATTGCAGAGTAATGGTTCTTGTGCACAGCACTTCTCCTCAATAAGATCTATCCACCTATGAAGTTTCAAGTTAATACCTCTTATAGTCTAAGAGTTATGCTCCAGACAAAAATGAAGTATGAAAAATTAACAAAGGGCAATAACTCCAGAACCATGAAGTGCAGAGTAATGGTTCTTGTGCACTGCACTTATCCTTAATGAGATCTATCCACCCATGAAGATTCAAATTAATAGCTGAAACGGTTTTGAAGTTATGAAATAAAAACATGAAAAATGTGGACGGACGGACATACGGACAGACAGGGCAGACTATAGGGCACCCGCAAAAAATTTGCGGGGCTCTAATGACTTGCTACTGAATTGGGGGTGCTTATGTGCAAGTGACTCACATGGAATGCATGTGAGCATTTGTTCTATGTCGAATTGTCATTACAGTCTATCTCAATATTTGATCAGCTTAACAAGTTACTGATAATCTAAGCCTCTAGTCTATGCCTTTTGGTCAGCAAAATGTGTACTTGTACCAATAGAATGATGTCCCATGCCATGGCCATATTAGCTAAAGAAACTTCAGCGAACAGTTTATATAGTACTGACTTGACCTGTTCGCTGAAGCCAACCAGAGTCGTAACATATTAATGTCACACTATAAATCCAAAATTTGAAAATTCAGGAGGAAATCACTACATTGACGGGTAAGTCAATATAAACTTATGACTTGTGGCATGTTTTGAGAATCAAAATACCTGAAAATAACTCTGATCAGCCCACAATGTACAATTACGCTGCCATTGTTGTTTTACCACATGACTACGAGATTTTCATTTGGATATTTTCGGATCGACCTTGACCTATTCGCGTGCTCAAATTGTTAAATTGGTTTTCGTTTTCCGTAATGCATTATTTTTGTTCAATTTCTAATGTCTGACCAGCAAACATATTGTATTAATATTGGTGATAGTGATGATTAATCTATTATTCTTTTACTAGGTATTAAAATTATAGTGTGTTCACCAAACAATCACCAGTAAACTTTAAATAGATCCACATCAAATCTATAATCATTAGAGAAATACCATTACTATTGTAGATAAGCTTACTCTGTGCGGATCTTAAGATGTCCAGCAGTAATAAAATCAATCAACATACTTAGTGAGGAAACTTGGAACAACGCGTTGAAAATGGCACAACTTTTAACAAGGGAGTTAACCTTGTAAGTTTGAATTAGGTTACACCACACCATTCAGCACAAATATAATAAGTCGTGCCAATATCTTGTTTTCTGAAGCATTTATCGTTCCTCATATTCATTGTGCTCCCCTGCCATGGATGCACTCCACCGTAACGATTGATCAAATTTGTTTTGACGTATGTCATGTTATGATTGATCTCAACTGGTATTATTCATCTCCTCTGTTATTATTTATTTCGTCAGTTATGATTTATTTCGCCTATTATGACTGCATGACTCCCTTTTGTATGACTGATATCAGCTGTTACGATCGACCTCCCTTATAGTGACTGGTCTACCCTGAAATAATGTATATTCTCTGTTATCTCCCATATTACAATTGATCTCACCTGGTATGAATTATCTCCTTATGTAATGATTGATCTCACATGTAATGATTGATCTCACATGTTGTGACTGATCTCACCTGTGGCGATTAATCACACCTGTTACAATTGCTCTTCCCATTTTATGATTTATCTCACCTGTTATGACTGATCTCCCGTGTTATTATTGATCTCCAATGTTAATTTTTTTTATCTCCCCTGTTGTGATTGATCTACCATGTTATGACTGATCTCCCCTGACATGATTGATCTCCTCCGTTATGATTGATCTCCCATGTTACAATTTATCTCCCCTGTTATGACTGATCTACCCTGCTATGACTGATCTACCCTGCAATGATTGATATTGCCTGTTATGATTGATATTACCTGTTATGATTGATCTCCCCTAATATGATTGATCTCACGTGTTATGATTGATCTTCCATTTAACCTCTGAATTAAGGTGTTATGATTGATTTTCACTGTTACTTTTGATAAGTCCTATTCTTGCCAAACGGCCCCTAGTACAGCTGTATTGACTTATATCTCCTTTGCTATGGTCGGTCGTGATTTTCCACTCGTGTAGCTTAAAGCTTGATCTTATAGAATCATTTCCGAAACGTACAAACACGCAAAACCACAGGTACTTGACACAATTTTTTACCCTTATATCTATAATAAAAGAAAAGGTATCCAACGATGATATAACAGGTGCATTAAACGAGCATGTTAAACTGCTTAAAGAATGACCAAATCACTAATATATAGTTGTGGTCGCCGACAAGAAACATCCATCTACGGGTTAACACTTTTTATTTGATGAAAATCCGTCAAATATATCCAAAATAGCTAAAAGTTTCACCAAAACGACCCCGAAATCGAAGTGTGTAAATCTCGACGTCCAATGACTTTCATAACAGAACGTGACTCTTGGTCGATTTTTCACAATTTAACACAAACTTATGCTATAAACTCCACATACGTTTGTCATTGACAAAGCCTTCCTTCGAAATACTACGGTCTTTAGTCACAGCTGAACGTTAATCGTCGGAAAATCAGAAGAAAAAACGCTGTTTAGCTACTTTACAACATGACGACCACCATTTTAAGACGGAAGCGGTGTTACGGATCGAAGTCATCTCATTGGTTGAAAATCAAAACAGCCAATCAGAAACAAGATATAGATTCACCGCGTTCCTACAATAATATGGAGACTTCGTGTTACAAAAAATAATATTTAGCGTATTTTTTCTACATTTCCTAAGTTTAACGTTCAGCTGTGACTAAAGACCGTCATATTTCGAAGGAAGAATTTGTCACTGACAAACGTACGTGGAGTTTATAGCATTAGCTAGTGTTAAACTGTGAAAAATCGACCAAGAGTCACATTCTGTTATGAAAGTCATTGGACGTCGAGATTTACACACTTCGATTTCGGGGTCGTTTTGGTGAAACTTTTAGCTATTTTGGATATATTTGACGGGTTTTCATCAAATAAAAAGTGTTAACCCGTAGATGGATGTTTCTTGTCGGCGACCACAACGATATATTAGTGATTTGGTCGTTCTTTAAGCAGTTTAACATGCTCGTTTAATACACCTGTTACATCATCGTTGGATACCTTTTCTTTTATTATAGATATAAGGAAAAAAAAATTGTGTTAAGTACCTGTGCGCAAAACATT
This sequence comes from Congeria kusceri, assembly GCA_027627225.1. Lineage (NCBI taxonomy): Eukaryota > Metazoa > Mollusca > Bivalvia > Myida > Dreissenidae > Congeria > Congeria kusceri. Next base: position 1,191,022 of record CM051039.1, read on the forward strand.
TTGAATATTCAGAAATGTACAGTATATTATGTAAAGCTATTGATGCAATTTATATAATATTTAAATGTGTTATATATTTGTTTACCTCATTTAGATTCCTTTCAGTGTGTTTATGTAACTGTAATGGTCTACATTATATATATTGCGTCTACATTAAAGTACTATACTAATTAACGGAGTTATTATCAAGTGTAGAATCGCCATTCTTTGCAAAATAATGTGAATGACATATTAGAAAAGTATGAAAGACAGACATTTCGTAGAGTTACTAAATACGATTTCGCCTCGAAGTATAAGTCTTACGCCATAGTACAATTCAGGCGCTTGCTGCTGTTACTGTTGACGTTCAAGAAGAGGAATTATCATATTATTTCATCAAAGCAGCGAAGGTACAAAGAAATTTGCTCTGTGTGCAATTGTTAAAAACGATGAACTACACGTTAATATGTTAATACAGTTACAATTAGAACTCAAAATTGTTTGAAACGGATTGAACGGATGAAACTGATTTAGTTCCAAAAAAGCACAGTTTATTCAGAATAAAATCACAGTTCAAATGTTCGTGTCTAACCTACATAAATAACTTCGTAAGTTGTTGGCTTAGTTGGTCATACAGAGTTCTGCACCCCAATACTTTCTGTCAACTAAGTTCATTAATGTTGTCGAGCTGACCATAACTACCGAGTTACCTCCCTTTAAACTGCCATAAGATGCAGCTTAAAAGTAAACCTACTTCAATGCCAAAATCATGTATTATTTACCAACAACAAGTATCCCAATTTCCTCGTGCTTTGCCAATATGCGCGTAAACTGTCTCCCATTATACTTGTATCAGCTGTCAAGAAGTACAACTATGCATAAAGAAATCGCCTGAAATAATAATAATGCGCAAAGTTGTAAACAGATGAACAGGTTAACAAACAGTAAGCACTCTGAGAGCTCAGACCTCTGCCACCCAAGTAAACGATTTAATTTCCAGTGATGAACGAGGGATGATCAAATTTAATGTAGTTTTTTTTCCATATTTTTAGACATATGATTATTTCATTTTTTTCATATTTTTAGACATATGATTATTTCATAGAAAAAAAGTACATTAAAATAAACTGGAATATATATTGCATCAATTTACAAAATTAAAGCGATTTTACTCTGTTAAAAATGGAATGCATTCAAAATGAGTCACTATAGGCAACCCCGAGCACGTCAATTGGCATTCAATGATGTCGTTAACGTCATTTGCTTCAGGGAAGATTTGGTGCCTAGGAAATGTTCTTGTTTCAATATTATTATTTCACTATTATTCAATATTTTCTGATATTTCAATTACACTATCTTATCAATGATTCTTGTGTTGGGATCTCCGTAAAGAGGTCTTTCTCATCATGGTCTTCAGGCAATATGATAACCAATCACATCTACTTGTACAAAGCGCTTTTTTGCATTTGGAATACCAATATATTAGGGATGGGACCGAATACTGAAATCAATATTCGAATATTCATTTTAGGTATTCGAATATATTCAAATATTTGTGTTGTAAATATGACTATATACGACACCCTGTCCGAATATTTACCTATCCAAAATGTGTATACTACGTGTACCTAGGTGTTTTACCTTGTTTCAGTGGTAAATGAGCGATATAACTTTGTGAGTGTTAGGCAAATATATAAAGAAATGTAAGATATTTTTAGATGTATTGATAGTGAATTTGTTAATCGTTCCGTATTTTTTTCAGAACCATGAAGCTTGTATCTGCTGTGCAGATTACACGTTGCCTGGGTTTTGTCTACTGACCGCATAAAGTACTTCCAAGAACGTGATGGTGGCATGGCTTAATAATAAAGACTCTTGTATAATATACGGTGTTGATATAATAGAGAATAATTTACAAGTGACGTATAGTAAGATTGACCAGATCATGCTAATTTTGTTAATGATAATCGATTCATTTTGATTAGTTCACTTAGAGAGTAATTGTAATTTACTGTAAACAAGTTAACTGTAAAGATGTCACTTAAGGACAATAAACAACAATATACGCCTTGTGCAAACTGTGAAACCGTTATCACAACATGGCCCAGTTTTGTTATTTGTGGATACAATGCGTCATATTCACGTCTCCCACAAACTGTTAACTCACGGCCCTTCTACAGACGTGGCCCCCTTGCCAATTATTAATTGTCGTTAATTGGACATGTTTAGCATGCGTAGTGAAAACGTTACACTGCCCCTGCCCACCTGCTAGGCAAGCAATACGACTGGAATTCATGTTAAATTTGCAATCAAACTGGGGAAAAAACATGATTTTGAAAAGAAATTTTGTTCTTTAAATAAATAAGAAAATCAAATATTCGTATTCGTTTTTTTTATATTCTAATATTATCCAATATTCGAATATTCGAGTATTCTGTCCCATCCCTACAATATAAAAAAAATAAAAACATTCTGCATTTAAAGTATGGCTGATTACATTACACATTTAGCATATAAACGTGTATAACGTTAACATATGCATACATTATTTTACTGAATCAAGAAAGAAAATACCAGTAAGAAATATTTACAACAAGGTTTTGATAGTATTGCAAGCAATACAAGAGTCCCCTACCGGTGTCACTGCAGTATTAAGTTGTAGTTTTTTTCTATTTTAGTAACATTGACCAGACATTCGAGTTACTTTTTGAGTTATTGCAGTACTAAACTGACAGAGGGCCATCATATAGTCAATTATGTGTACCAAGTTTCATGATCATATGTTATGTTCTGTAAGAATTATTACAGTAATAAGTTTATTCTATTTTTAGTAACAGTCACGTGGCCTTTGACCTCTGGTGAAAAATAAAAGGTCGTGCATAATCCTCACATTGCCACATTGCTGTTTATATGTATACCCAGTCAGTGTTCATTTTGGGCCACGCCTTTGCGGGATTCCCGCAAGATATTATGAATGGGCGCAACAAAATTATTGTCAGTGGGCCATTTGGGCGCATTATTAATATATGGTGTGCATAGAAAATTCAATGTTTTTCGTATGAAAATTATTGAAAATTGTCTTGAGAATATTAAACATCGCATAGTCAGATTGTTAGTGGAAACTAACCGCTGCTAGGCTACAGCACGCACTGTATTACAACTAGCAATTTCATAGGCTGCTAAAGGTAACACGCCATTTGACCTCGCTTACATCATAACAAATTGCTAACAGTGCTGTCTGAAATATATGCGGTTTAAGTTGATATTAATAACAAAATAATGATGTTAGAGCGGAAAGCAGATAAAGAGAGCATCACGGGACAAATGTTTTTGAATTTTCCACCAAATTTCCCAGGCAAAATTAGAATACCATGGGACAATGAGGGCAAGAAAACATCCGTTGATTCAGCCGTATCGGTACCCGTACTGGCCGTACTTCGTCTGCAAGTTTGGGTGAAAAAACTGATAGGTACCCGTACTGGCCGTACTTCGTCTGCAAGTTTGAGTGAAAAAACTGATAGGTTGATGGTCACACATTTCATAAAGGTTGTTTAGAGAAATTTTCGTGGTTATCGTACGATGAAGAACAATTTGATGTTTTTTGACCTTTGTAAAAAAAATATAATACAAGTAACATGAAAAATATACTGATAATTTGTTGCCCCCAACAAAATCCTTAAATGGCGCACTGATTTTGTGGCTGATAGGCCTTTGGCCCACCTGCAACTCAGCCCAGAATGAACACTGCCCAGTATCATCGAAATAAGTTCAGTACTTTTTGAATTATTGCAGGAAGTTTTGGGAATGGATGGACAGACGGACGGACAAATATACGGACGAACAGATAGAGAGACACACAGACAGATGGCAAACCTATAGTTCAATCAATGTACCAAGTTTCATTGTCATATCTTATGTACTTTTCGAATTATAACAGTATTTGGTTTATTTCTATTTATAGTAACAGTCACGTGACCATTGATCTCTGGTGAAAAAAAAAAGTCCTGCATAATCCTCACATTGCCGTTTATATGTATACCAAGTTTCATTAAAATATCTTCAGTACTCAGCGTTTTTTCTCTATATAAAGTTGGTACCGGAAAACGGTACCATTCCCAATCCGATTTTCTGACCATTTTTCCCAATTTGAAGTTAAAAATTCGCAAATGTAAGGAAAAACACCCAAAAGACCCTGAAAAGATCGACGATGTTCCTGTATTTTACTTTTGTTTTACCCAAGCGTAAACCATAGCTCAAATCAGTTACTGTTAACGGCTAGGGGAAGTAACCGCTGCAAGGTTTGGTGGCGCTGTATCGATTGGTTACTGTTATCAGTTATACATTGCGTGCGAGAATGGGAACCATCTGGACTGTAATGCGTGTTCGCGAGTGTCATTGACGAGACATGGCAATTCATAACACTAAATACTACAGAAAAAAAACATTCTGGGATGCAATCCTTTATCTAGCAATGGCTTTTATGGCAAAGCAGAAAGTATAGATCCACAACCGTCATTAACGGCGGAAGATACTAGTAATTTTGTTTATGTTCTTTCAACCATTGACACAGACTGAGAGCAAACGTGTGTCTCTGGGGCAAGTTGTGCAGGTTGATACCCACCAGCACGGCATTTAAAACCATTATCTGACTTGAATGCAAGTTAAATAATAAATATAACAAATTGTTTTAGGGTTTATTTATTGTAACTTACTGTTTTCACATCCTTTTCGACTGTTTTTCATGAAAGTGGTAAAATTCCCAATTTGGCTGAAAACGCCGTCAATTTTCCCAATTTGACCGGTACCGGTACCATTCCCAAAGTGGTGAGAAAAAACGCTGGTACTATTTGAGTTATAGCAGGATTCAGTTTGTTTTTGTATATTTCTATTTTAAGTGAGTCATGTGACGTTTGACCTCTGGTAAAATAAAAGGTCATTCATAATACTCACATTGCGGTTCATATGTATACACAGTTTCATCTAAGTATCTTCAGTACTTTTTGAGTTATCGCATGAACAATATTTTGCAGACGGACGGACTGACTGACGGACGGACGGAGGGCAATCCTATAGTCCCCACTGGTGAAACACCGGTTGGGGACTTACTGGAATTCTCACATGAGTTACCGATATACCCCCACAATATGGCCTTGTCACAAAAATATGGCATCCATTCGAAAGAAATGGACAGAGAATGGTCAACAGTGTATTTGAAAAAAAAAATTCCAACAGGAGCCATAACTCTGTCAACATTTAGTGGTTTGTAACCAAAGTTAAACTTGATCTGTATTTTATGATGTTACACTTATGTACCAAAAATAAGTTAAATATATGAAGCCTTTCATGAGTTGTTGTCCATATTTTTCGGGAATTTAAGTCAAATAGGGGGGCCATAACTGTGTCAAAATTTAGTGGTTTGTAACCAAAGTCGAACTCGACCTGTATTTTATGATGCTACACATGTGTAACAATAATTATTTAAATATGTCAAGTCACTGTTGATTTATCGTCAGGAAACCATGTTTTTAGGGAATTTAAGTCAAATAAAGGGCCATAGCTCTGTCAAAATTTAGTGGTTTGTAACCAAATTCGAAATTGACCAGTATTTTCTGATGCTTCACATGTATACCAAGAATTATTTGAATATGTCAAGCCATTCTTGAGTTATCAAAAAAAATCTTGTTTTTAGGGAATTATAAGTCGAAAAGGGGCCATAACTCTGTCAAAATTTAGTGGTTTGTAGCCAACATCAAATTTGAACTGTATTGTATGATGTTACATGTGTACCAAAAATTATTTGAATATGTCTTGAGTTATCATCCGGAAACCATGTTTTTAGGGAATTATAAGTCGAAAAGCGGCCATAACTCTGTCAAAATTTAGTGCTTTGTAACCTACATTGAACTTAACCTGTATTCTATGCTGTTACACATTTGTTACATTTGAATATGTCAAGCCTTTCTCGAGTTATAATCCAGAAACCAAAAGAATGACAAGCTCACTCCTATATACCCCCCTTAAACTTTGTTTGTGGGGGTATAATAATTGTTTTTCAAGTAAATAAAAACATGCTTGTCAAATTTTTTAATGGGGTCAATACAATTATTTAAGGAAATCATGTATTGTTGACAATTTTCTTTTTTTGTTTTTACATTTGGACCATCTGCAGTTTAGTCCATTTACATACGGGTCAGCAATACAATATGGAAATGCTTTCAGCTGGTATTTTGTGATTAAATTGCTAAAATTAAATAGTCTGGTATGTGAAAATACAATGTCAATCAATCAGCCAGAATATAGGCTCCAGAGAGTAAAATTCTTCCGGTACACATGCGCATAAGAAAACCATTCAGACCGAGATTACCTAGTTTCAGGAGAGGCCTTTATTGTTCGTGCACAAGTAAATGTTCTATTGATATGAATTTAGAACACGTCAACTAATCAAACGAGTTTAAACTGCATCTGTCTGCATCACCATTTCTATGATAAACACTCAGATAACGATTTAAATCACTTACTTATTGAGATATAGAAAGATAATGTCCTAATAAGGTAGCATGTGACTGTCATTTAAAGGGACCATTTTTATACCTGCCTTTTTATTTCTCTATTATTGTTATGATACATAAAAAACTTGAAATGTCCCGATATGCCTTTCACTTATAATTGCTACTAATATCTATTAACGACCAATGTGGATACAAAAACATTGTCTTCATATTCTGCCTTAAATATTATTGCAAACTTTTTTGGTGCTGAGATTTTTGTGGAAATATTAATGAGGTGGCCCGGATGTGCTTCGCATTTTAAAGGGACTCGTTCATATATTTTTGTATTAAAAAACATAATTAATGTCAGAACTGCAAAACCTAAACCATAAACAAAAACTATATAAAGAAAAAAGAATAATAAAAAGATTTGCCTTCGCCAGGACTCGAACCTACGACTGCTGCGATAAAAAATCAGACCAATCACTCGGCTATTCTGACTAATAGTCATGGTAGTGAATTTTTAACACTATGTAAATACATGTGTTTTCCAAAATACTGATAAAAAGCATTACGGAACGCTTTATAATTGTATCCATTTCAATTGATGTTTTTTCATAAACGACTCTATATTTCCAATATATTTCTTTGTCAGTAGTGTTATTTCGCTCGTTTATATATAATGTATTTTTCATTTTGAGACCTATGACAAAATGTTAGAAAATTGTCTAGTTGCTAATCTGTGAACAGGTCCCTTTAAGCTGGACCAACATAACACACATTAACCTTTCATTTGATATGTACCGGTATGAATGAATTGATACATAGGAACACAAAGTTTAATGGCCCTGTATCATTACCATACCTGGTGACATACAGGGTCATTTCAAGCAGAGAGATCGAAAATCACAGTCCAGAATCTGCTTTATTTAGTACGTGACACAGTGGACTAGTTGAAAACCTGTATCACCACTATCTAACTTTGAGATAAATCTTTTACGTCATTAATCTGACCTCTAACATTTTCAAGGTCATTGTGGACGATGATCCTCGACGTCCTGTGCTTCTTACATTGAACCTTGGCACTCACTGTCACGTGATTTTTATACATGAGATCATGTGATGCCATTATAGAGTACATGATAACCTAATTTATTTCTTACTGTATGCTGATTGAAATAGTATCAGCCCACTCTGCATTTTTAGAACGTTCACAGCTATAGGAACAGGGTTGTCGAAATCAATTGTCTGTAGTGTATTGCCCAGCTTATCCCAAAGCATGTATGGACGAGTGAAATCTTGCCACAATTACTTATTATTACTGCAAATTACTGAAAAGCAGCAAAATCATTTGTCAACAAGATTCTGTATTTGATAAACACACATGCCCCGGTTGATGCTGGATAGCCCATTTCTTAGTCCAAATTAGGTCAAGGTCAAGGTAAAAGTGAGGGTGGGTGATATGGGTGGATTGGGAATGGTAATAAGTAACAACTCTGTAAATATCCAATTGTTGTAGTAAGCGGTGTTGGTATTAGACGCAACGGTAAAATCTAGTTACCCATAGGCTTCTTCATTTCCTCCCGAGTAACCAGCATAGTAACTTGGACGATCATAGGTCAAAGCGTTCTGTAGATATCCTGCGGAAACAAAATGGTTTACGGAGAAAACAGTATTCATGTTAAAAGCCTCTGTCACATTGACCTTTAACTGTTGACCTCAAAATTAATAGGCGTCTTCCTTTCCTCGCAAGTAACCAGCATACCAAATTATAAGATCGTAGGTCAAAGCGTTCTCTAGATATCATGCAGAAACAAAATGGTCTACAGACATATCAACCAGCTGACCGACAGGTGCAAAGCCATATACATCCACTTCTTCAAAGGGGAGCATAATTAGTTCAAGGTCAAGGTCAAGTTGAGGTTGGGTGATGTGGGTGGATTGGGAATGGTCATAAGTAACAACTGTGTAAGTATCTAAGTGTTGTAATACGTGTAGTTGGTGCTAGACAAAACGGTAAAATCTACTTAACCTTGTCACGGAGGGAAGGACAATCACTATATGCCTCCTGCATCAAGATGCCGGGGACATAAAAACTGAAAAATAAGGCAATACAGGATTTTGCCAACCCTGTGAAAGTATGCTAAGTCTGCTGGTAGTTTTATAGTTTTTTTTTTGTATTCAACACAACAAACCTTGTGTGCAGTTTGGTTGTAGGTGGCAGTCATCAAAGTACATCAAAGGGTGGTCCTCCAAAGTTCCGGTCACATGTACAGGTGCCATCAGAGGTGTAGCCTGCAGCACCCTGTAATTACACAGAAACACTGTTGACTTCACTTTCAAAATCATGAGCAACATAGAAACGTATAGTTCATTTAACTGCAATAAATGCTACAACATAAAAACGTATAGTTTATTTAACTGCAATCAATGCTACAACATAGAAACGTATAGTTCATTTAACTGCAATAAATGCTACAACATAGAACTGGTCAGTTGACAGCTGCCTGTTAAGGGCTGGGATAAGTAGTAATAAATACCTGAGTACCTGCCGCTGAATTACCAGGGTACCGACAATGGTTATTTCCCTTGAACAGAACTTAAACTAGTCACCATTCATTTTATCAAATAGCATATTTATAGAGGCGTTTGAAAATGTTACGGTCTTAACGCTGAGTTAAGTATACATATAGTAACTAGGAATATATTGTTTTGTACTAAGATATAATTGTATAGTACAAATATATTTATGTAATAATGTGCTAAGTTGAAATTAAAAGCAAAAATACATTGAAGTCTTCAACCAATGTTATTTTAAGCTGTATTGAAGGATGATAACCTATTATCAAGGGTACCCAGTAATTATTTGCTAGGAATATATTGTTTTGTACTAAGATATAATTGTATAGTACAAATATATTTATGTAATAATGTGCTAAGTTGAAATTAAAAGCAAAACTACATTGAAGTCTTCAACTAATGTTATTTTAAGCTGTATTAAAGGTTGATAACCTATTATCAAGGGAACCCAGTAATTATTTGCAACCCAGATAGAAGGGTTACCCGACCTGATACCTGACACCATTTAGACAGTCTTATTGATAAGTGATTCAACACATTTAACGATACTTATTACACAGGCTAACATCTCATTGCTGAATGGTGTAAAACTTAAAGTTACAGTTTTCATCAATTAACTATACAAAATCTGGGAACAATATAAGTATTCAGGGAATCCAAAATCGCAAGCCTTTTGGTCCTAGAATTTACAATTTGCAATTTCAGATTTTAACTTTCTAGAAATCAATCAATGTTCCTAAACTGGAACAATGACCAAAATGTACTTCAAGGCAAATACATAAAACATTATCTGTGCTTGTCAACAGGTTACAAACACACAGGAGACCATGCAGGTATATAAACTAACGATCAGGGCGAGCCAACTGGGCTTCCTACCTTGAACATCTACGAGCCCAGCCTCGATATTATGAGCCATCCGACCTTATTAGAACTTTCTTCATGAAATGCCCTAGGTGCCAACACCTTAGTTCAATAACTCAATATCTGCAATGCCAAATAAAAGCACTTATAGAGCTCTTGAACTAAAGTGACGAACTGCTTGTTAGCTGAAATTGGGGTGCAGGCGTGTGTGTGACTCACATTGAATGTATAGGAGTGTTAGTTCTGTGTACCAATATGCCTAAAATACGATATGGTTTGTTTCCTTTCCCGCTACCTACTCGTAAAAATAATTCCTACCCAAAGTATTTATTTGAACTAAGTTAAAAAAAAATCATTTAATTGGCATCCAAATTTGGGGTACAAATCTGAAGACAACAAGAAAACTGTCCGACAGTCAGACATGTCTGACCACACATTATACACATTTAATGCTCTTTAGACTTCTTTTAAAAATAAGGAATAATAACACTTATTAGCTGTATGCATGCAATCCCAAGCGAGGTCTCAATATAAGGTATCTATGTATGAAGTTTCATAAAAATATCTCGATGAGTTCTAAAGTTATTGAGCATAAAACCGTTTTTCTATTTGTAGTAACGGTGACCTTGACCGTGACCCAACTCACCTCATACGCAATCCCAGGCGAGGTCTTGATGTAAGGTATCTATGTATAAAGTTTCATTAAAATATCTCAATGCATTCTCAAGTTTTTGAGTGGAAACAGTTTTTCTATTTTTAGTAATGGTGACCTTGACCCCACCCATCCCATATGCAATGCCAAGTGAGGTCTCAATATAAGGTATCTAAGTGCGAAGTTTCATTGAAATAACCGCTACGTTCTCAAGTTATTGAGCGGAAACCGTTTTTCTATTTTTTAGTAACGGTGACCTTGACCTTGATCCCACCCACCCATTATGCAATCCCAAGCGAGGTCTCGATGTAAGGTATCTATGTATAAAGTTTCATTAAAATATCTCAATGCATTCTCAAGTTTTTGAGTGGAAACCGTTTCTCTATTTTTAGCAACGGTGACCTTGACCTTTGACCTGTTGAAATCAAAATTTATAGGGATCTTCCTTTTCTCTCAAGTAACCAGCTAACAACTTTCATGATCGTAGGTCAAAGCGTTCTCAAGATATCGTGCAGAAAGGAAATGGGTCTACCATTTTTATATTTTTAGTAATGGTGACCTTGACCCCACCCAACCCATATTAAATCCCAAGCGAGGTCTCGATGTAAGATATCTATGTATAAAGTTACATTAAAATATCTCAATGCATTCTCAAGTTTTTAAGGGGAAACCTTTTTCTATGTTTAGCAACCTTTGACCTGTTGACCTCAAAATGTGTAGGGTTCTTCCTTTTCTCCCAAGTAACCAGCGTACCCACTTTCATGATTGTAGGTCAAAGCGTTCTCAAGATATCGTGCGGAAAGGAAATGGTGTACAGACCTACCGACCGACCTACTGACCGACGGTCGGACAGGTGCAAAGCAAGATACACCCACTTATTCGAAGGGGGGCATAATTAACAACAACAGTATCAAAATCTTCATTAATTTTTGTTTTATTAGTCTACAGATATATAAAAAGATCTGCAAAATGCGTTCCTATACAGTAATCAATTTTTACAAAGTAAATACAGCGTACAGACATTTAACTAAATTCAGATTAACTAAAAAATTATTTGCCCTTAAATAGATTACATTTAATTCTGTTTCACCACATTGTACGTTTAGACTTCTATGTGTGTACGTTTTAAACAATTTTTGGAACATTTTGACCATAAAACACTGTACATTTTGGTCGCTCTATGTTTTGACCATAACTCGTTATTGTCGTGATCTCTCTATTCCGCGGTAATTGGTTATCTTCGGATTTTCATGCTTAATTGTGAACATCTAACATATGTTTGGTTTTCTTTAACGTACTATTATATATGCTAAGCTTACTATGAGTGGATCGTAATGATGTTCAGCAGTATTTTATTGTTAAAATCAATTGACATTATATTGAGAATAAAACTGGCACAATATGTTGACAATGGCAAATATTTTTACAAGGGAGCTAACCTTGCAAGTCTTCAAATAGGTTACAAAAAACTATACAACACAAACATAACTCATGCCGATATCTTGTCTGCATGGTTTTCTGAAGTAATTGAACGTCCCTTTTATGAGTTACTGCCTGTTTATTCATTGTGCTCTCCGGCTATGGATGAACTGCCCCCGTAACAACTGATGTCTCTTTTGATGTATGCCTTGTTCTAATTCATCACAACTGGTATGATTTATTTCCCCTGTTATTATTGCCTTCACCTGTTATGATTGATTTTACCTGTTATGATTGATTTCCCCCATTATGACTGACTTCTTTTTTATGAATAATATCAGCTGTTATGATTGATCTCAGATTTTATGACTGATCTCCTCTGTTATGATTGATTTCATCTGTTGTGACTGACCTCCCCTATATTGACTTGTATCCCTTGTTATAATTTATCTTCCCTGCTATAATTTTGATCAACCATATTATGATTGATCTCCCTTGTTATAATTAATCTCCCTTGTTATAATTAATCTCCCTTGTTACCTCTGATTTCTATTGTTATGATCGATATTCCTTGTTAATATTGATAACTCCTATTCCAGCGATCCCGCCCCTGGTACTGCAGTATGGTCGAATATCTCCTTTATATGATTGGTCGTCTTTTTCTACTCATGAAGCTTAACGCTTGATCTTATATAATCATTGCAGAAACATACAAACGTGATACAGTTTTAATATTCAGACATGTACAGTATATTATGTAAATCCATTGATCTCCCCCTTTTATGAACTATCTCATTTGTTATAATGCATTGTTGCAATATATAATGTGTTATGTATTTGTTAACCTCTTTCAGGTTCTTTTGCAATGTAAGTGTTTCATGTAACTGTAATCATCTTCATTAAAGTACACAATTAATTAACGAAATGATTATCCAGTGTAGATTCTCTGTTATACTATGCAAAATGCTGTGAATGACATATGAAAAAGGCTTGAAAGACAGACATTCCGTAGAGTTACTAAAATACGATTTTGCTTCGAAGTTAGTCAGGCAATGGAAAAGGACAATAGTGTGACGCCGGCTGTTACTGTTGATGTTCAAGAAGAGGAATTATTATATTATTTCATCAAAGCAGAGACTGAACCCCAAACGTGTCCTGTGTTTTGTTGTACAAATATTAAAACACAACCAACTACACGTTATTTTAGATGTAAAAATAACTCAAACTTGCTTATGAAAAAGCTTTGTTAGTTCCAAATAACAGTTTATTCAGAATAAACACACATTTCAAATGTTCGTGTCTAATCTACATAAAAAACTTAATAAGTTGTTGGCTTAGTTCACTGAATATAAACATTGGCTCCACCTCTGTTTGGAGGTGAATGGAAAATGGACTTTGCATCGGCTCATTTTCCATTCACTTCCAAAAAAGGTGGAGCCAGTGTATACAGACCAAGCAGTTGGTCTGCAAGTTTTCATCACCCTAATACTTTCTGTCAACTAAGTTCCAATATGCGTGGAAACTATCTCCATTTAAACATTTGTCAACTGTCAAGAAGTACAATTATGCATGAAGAAACTGCCAAAAATAGTAATAATAATAATAATAATAATAGTAATAATAATGCGTCAAGTTGTAAACAGACGAACAGATAAACAAACTGTAAGCACTCTGAGAGCTCAGACCTCCACCAGTTAAGCTACAAAACAATTTACATTTTCCAGAGATGTAGCATGTTACTCACCTTGCATGCATATCTGCCATGAACGAAGAACCTTTCAACAATTCCTGGAATACGACAGTGATCCAGATTACAACCAAAATACAGCCGTTCGCTAATTGGCCAATTTCCAGCCTTCCCAGAAAAGTTCATGAAATTCCTTTCATAACTTTTAAAATAAAGTCACTTACAGACGATGGATAATAAAAAAACGGTAACAAAAACATAACCTATTTGGCGGATGCAACATAAAACAAGCAACAAAAAGAAAACCCTTTAAGCATAGGTTACAAACACATTTCCTCCTTGATGGAGGTAACAAAACATGTTGAGCGGTCACCGTCTATGACAAATACAGAAACTAGAAATTATAATTAATACATGCAAAAGATATAGAGATAACATTCCAACATTCTACTAAATTACTGTCATATTACTGACAGTGTCATCTCTATAAGTCTGTTTACGTAAAATATTAATTAATAAGAAATAATACTTAACATTCCACAGTTTTTAGATAAAGTTACTTGGTCAAAATATTTATGAATAGGGGCCCAGGACAAATTTGCGATGTACGTTCTTTCTTAAGTAGACCTACATGTATTTAAATATTCTAATTATCAAATACTATTTTTGCCCCACATCGGGGTATATTGGGTTTGCTAATGTCGGTCCGTCGGTCGGTCATTTGGTAGACCGCTTTTGTTTCCGCTCTTGAAGTCCAACAGTTTTCATCGCTAAACTTGATGAAAATGTTTGAGACAATATCATAGCCAAGGTTGATGATCAACCAATTTGTCCCAGGAAATGCAGAGTTATGGCCCTTGATTTATGTAATATTGGCCTTTTTGAACAGTTTCCGCTCTCCGTGTCCAACAGTTTTCATTGAAACCTGATGTTTGTAAAAATGTTTAAACTTAGAGGGAGCATACCTGTTTTACAAACAGCTCCAATGTTATGTCAGCAATTAATGTATTGCAAATAATTATTTTGATTAAATTACTGTACAGACAAATATGTGAGGGGATTCTTTCAGCACAATTTTGCGCCAACAAGCACATACTTTGAATATAGGCTGCAGTAGTAGCAGTTGAAGTAGATCAATAGTAGAAATCGTGGCATGTGCAACTTTATTGGGTACGTTTTTTAATGAATTAGCAATCAAACACTGCAATACTTTAAATCGTATACATTTTTCAGGCGTAGCTGTCAGTGATTTTTTTTTGAATTTTTACAACTACCTGTGCCTTTGAACTAGGGGAATTTTAGCGCGACAAACCTCAAACAGGGGAAACTAGTAAATATTTTTATATTCTAAATTGTCAA
The DNA here is from genome assembly GCA_027627225.1 of Congeria kusceri. Classification (NCBI taxonomy): domain Eukaryota; kingdom Metazoa; phylum Mollusca; class Bivalvia; order Myida; family Dreissenidae; genus Congeria; species Congeria kusceri. The sequence goes on from CM051039.1 coordinate 1,206,047, forward strand.
CTATGAACATTTTATATTTTTATTTTTGTACTGATATATTTAACTTTTTATACTGCACTGACTGTGTGCACACCTTTAACACATGATCATCAGATGATATGATTCTTAAAGATAGATCATTCTTGTATAATAGACAAAAGGACTAACGGATGGTAGTAAGTGTTTCTCTCCTGATGATATCTCTGGAGTTTCATTATTCCTATATTAAAGTTGAACCAACAAATGTAAAACTGATATCAATTAGAGTTACTTGATTGTCACAGCAAATGTTTATTTAAATTTTACAATATTTTAATGATGAACACAAGAGTCAGATTTCTTAGGGCAATTGCCTAGTCGCAATGCTTGTGTTATGGCCCTTGACTTTGTCAACCTATAGTTCAAGATCTTCATCTGTGAGTTGTCTTTGGTGGTGGCAATCCTCATATTGGCATATAGATTACCTTAGGTTAGCCTGTTTCTCTTCTTAGTATGTATGGTGGCCATTAGAGAGATACTTTTTACCCTATAATTTGGCTATGAAAATGTGCTGCAGATTATACATTTTAACAGTGAAAAAATTTTAGGTGTTTTTTTTCTATGAAAAATCGTAATATATTCATCATATTTTGTTCATAATTAATTCATAATGTTTTTTATAAATTTAAACACTGCATTATAATAAATTGCAAAAATATTTCCGATTAGAACAGACAATAAAATCCTTGTAAAACGCAATTCGAATAATATAACCTTTTAAAACTAAAGAATGACAGCGTGACGTCATCAATTAACCGGGCTTCCAAATCTGCAAGCCGTTAGAAACACCCATAGCAACGGTGTCGGTTTTACTTCAAATGGCTTTGATGTGACAGCCGAATTTGCAGCTATCGTCTAGCAGTACCTTAAAAGCGTGTAACACGCTGAGCACGTGGTCGGTGTCAAAAAGCATCGCTTGATGCTACTTAGTACTGTACCTGAACAAAGCAAGTGCTGTCGATACAGCATTAATGCATAAGCGTTGAAAGAGACATATCAAGGATTTAAACATTTCAAACGTTTGTTTTGTTGCACTGGATAAATTGGATATTTAATTTCTGGGTGACGTACTATACATTGTCTGGATTATTTAGAGGATTTAATTATATTTGGATTTATATATACGTGTTTCATGCATAAGGTAATTATATGTGCGTATTTAAAAATTTTTACTTACTGTAAATTACGTTTTGATTAAATTAGTGTAATATTACAGAATATCAACATTCAACAAAAGCGGACAAAAGTAGTGCAATATCACATCAACATATACATGGCAAAATCAGCTGCAAATGGTTACCAGATTTTAACCCTCAAATTTTGCTTCTAAAATCGGGTCCGCGTTATACACGGTAGTACCAGAACTGTTTTTACCGATGTATCGAACGCTGATTTTTGGTCTATTTGCAACCTAATATCGTGTGTAAGGAAGCAATAAAGTTTCGTCAATTTTTGATTGAAATACCAACCCAGTCTGAGGGGAAAATGTTTCTTATTTTGGGGAAAAAATGGGTCATTTTAGGGGAAAAATTGATGTTTTTTGGCAAGGGGAAACTGCCGGTATTCGGCAGTAAAAATAGGCAAAAAAAATCACTGGCTGTCTAACCCAACTTTTCACCTTTCTCAATATCCAGTAAATTGTTATAAAACTTTCCCGCCAGTAGTCCCGAATAAATAAATCCTAATATTGCATCGTCTAATTTAAAAATGTTCACACTACTCTGGTCAAAAAAGAAGTGAATCAACATGTCATGTTTGCAATGATGTAAATCAATGCAACTTTTGAGTGCCCCTTCTATATACACTATAAATAGAAAGCCAGAAATGGTTATCAACCTTTTTTGCATATATGTTGTTGGCGCCCTCTGGCTTTCATGGGACGATGATATAGAAAGGGCAAGGACTCGACAAAATTATCGTTGTAATGTTGAAATATTCTTAACAACACAATGAGATATCTAGCAAGCCATAAATAAACAAGAGCTGTTTATAAAACAGTTGTGCCCCCTCTAGGTTAAAATAGCTTAACAGGCTAATTTTGGATAATCAAGGGCCGTAACTCCACAGTTACTGGGAAGATTAGGTTGATTATAAAACTTAACGGAGGTAATATGCCCACAAAGATTTTCACCAAATTCGTTGAAGATCGGCTAAGAACTGTTGGACTTAGAGAACAGAAACTGCTAAAATGGCCCATTTTAGATAGTTCAAGGGCCATAACTCCACAATTACTGGGGCCATATTATCATTGGCAAATATATTATACCCACAAACATTTTAATGAAGTTTGATGAAGAACGGATGAAATCTGTTGGACTAAAGAGAGCGGAAACGCTTAAAAAGACCAATTTAAGATAATTCAAGGGCAATAACTCCACAATACCTGGAACGATTTGGCTGATTATGAAACTTGACATAGATATTATTATAATGAACATTTTCATGAAGTTTGGTGAAGAGTGAATGAAAAACTATTGGATTTAGCAGAAACAGCTAAACAGGCTAATTTGAGATAATTCAAGGGCAATAACTCCACACTTACTAAGTCGATTTGGCTGATTATCAAACTTGACCGTAATATTATTATAACAAACATTTTCATGAAGTGTGGTGAAGATCAGATGAAAACTGTTGAACTTTGGGACCGGAAACTGACAACCAACATTAGCAAACCATTTTACCCGCCATCTTTAATGGCGGGCAAATTAAAATATTTGAGTTCTCTAAATAATGTTACCCCATTAAAATGAAAATAATTGAGTATTATACGAAGTTTATCTCCAATTTAGTAAAACAACCACAATGTACGCAAAGGGTTTGAATTTTTCTTTACTAATACACATGAACGTAACAATTTCTCTTTTCACAACACTAAATGTGATTACTGTTCTCAACACATAAGAAACTAAACTTTGGATAAATTCTGAAAATATATAATTTTGTTTGGTAATAATGCTAACAGTTTTCAAGGTGAAGTCTGATTACTAGATACACAATATAAAACATTGCCACAACACATTTACACTGATTTATTCTTGGCAATTTTGTGGCCTAAGTAATGTTGGAAACAATCCATTACGCGATTACACTGGGGTGTCCCAAATGTGATGTAACCTCAATTTGACATTTGTTTGATATTACCTAAAAGATGTAATGCCAATGTGAAAAAAAAAATATTACTGAATATTTCCACAGGTGCTTAGTGCGTGGCTATGATAATAATTGGTGAACATATCATTTGATCGACAAATAATCAAGAAATGATATATACATTTAACGAGAAATCCAACTCTTACCCCTTTATGCACCGAGTTCGCAATTTTTTGCGTATTGGGTATTTTAATAAAGTTTTGTTACTCATCAAATATAAAATAACTTGCGTAAATGGGGTTTCAGAATTGCGTATTTACGCAAATTCCGATGGGGGTCATAATAAAAATAAAATGATATGTTAGAAGGAGTATAGTATAAATTAGTATATAAGCATAGTGTACCGTTAGAATCTAGTCAGTCATGCGATGGATAAGTGAACTATAAGTAACAAAAAAAAAACACAAAACCAAGTGACACACATGTCCATTAGCATCAGCATTCCTTATTTTCAAAATTAACATAGACGCCGATTATTTTTTAAAAGATATTTCTTGTTAATATTGTCAGTATTTCAGCGAAATACTGTCGATATGCTCCTTCAATAAATAGAGGATATTTGTTTGTTTTCGGTGCGATGACGCGTGATATCATCACTAGAAAGGGAGACAATTTATATTTTCACGAGCGCTTGCGCGAGTGAAAATATGTAAATTGTCTCCGTTTCCGGTGATGATATAACGCGCTATCACACTAAAAACAAACACATTTTCTTTTTATTTTATGCTTTATTAATCTTTGTTTTACATTTTATTGAAAAATATTGCCGGAATCATATCGTCATGACATCAAAATAATGACATCCTTTCACAGTTTTGAGCCCAGCATCAATTACGGTCCATTTTATTTACTGTATTTAATCAGGACCCAAAAAAGTTGTCCCTAACTGTGAGTGATATAGGGATATATCTCACTGATATTTTTCTATATTTCACTACTTAGCATTAAATAATACACTATATTAACTTAGATTACATCGTTTTGTCATAAGATATTATTGAACCACCGTATTTTATCAGTTTTGACAACCTCTAACAGCATCTAGATGTAGCAAATCAACTGATGCAGTTACCATACTTATTATAAAGGCTAACATCTGATCACTAAACAGCTATCTTAATGACGTTAAACTGGAAGTTACAATTTTCATCAAATCAACAGCCTTTTGGTAATAGAAATTACAATTTGCTACCTACAGACCACATCACTTTTTAGAAATCGGTCATGCAACATTCCTAATCTGGAACATTGTCTTAATTGTACTTCAAGGCGAATACATACAGCATTATCTGTGCTTGTCAACAGGTTACAAACACACACACAGGACCATGACCAGAGTTTATCGATGCACAAATCCTTCCGGTTCACAATGCTTGTTGTGACATTTTATGCAAGCATTGACATGTTTAGCATGTAACAGGTTTTTCAAAGGCAAGCTCTTATGTTGTGTAGCAAAAGCCGGAGTCTCTTACTATGAAGCAGATCGCAATTAAGCTTTTAATTACACCAGATAGTGTCATAGCAGTAATGTTATCATGGGTGTCCCTTGTAGTGATTGATGTTATTTTCACTTCATGTTCTTAATGTGTTTTGTTTAAATCAGGAATAAAACAGAAAGGTTTTGTGAACTTGGTGGAAAGGAACAGATCATTATTGATTATTTATGAAACTATAACATCAATTAAATGGGTCATACAAACGTTACTTGGATGAAGATCCTGTTTAAAACTATTTATTTGCTATTTCAAGTTCTCATGCAATGTTTTATAGTTTTGTAAGCAATTATATTCACAATTCACAGATCCATTTAGAAAAAAAAATGCTGAATTAATTGTTGCACATATGTGTGTGAGTCAGAGTGAATGCATGAAAGCATGTTTTATGTCACTTTGGCATTTTAGTCTTTCTCCATATGTAATCAGCTGCATAAGTTAAGTCTCAGATTTTTGGTAAGCAAAACTTGCAGTTGTACAATAGAATGAAGTCCCATGGGCCATGTACCTGAAGACAACTAAACAGTATTTTAAATACAAAGCTAAACATCCAAATCTATCATAGTTGGAAAAATATCATTACTATTGCATGATAAGCTTACTCTGTGTTGATGTCCAGCAGTTTGTATTGTTAAAATCAATCAACATACTTTCAGATGAAAATTGGCACAAAACATTGACAGTGGCAAACTTGTTAACAAGGGAGCTAACCTTGTAAGTTTTGGTATAGGTTACACAATACTATACAACACAAACAACTCATGCCAATATATTTTTTGCCTGCATAGTTTTTTGATGCAATTGATCATCCCTGTTATGTGTTATCACCTGTTTAATCATTGAGGCCCCTTTTTTTAATTGAACTCCCCTGTAACGATTGATCTGCCCTCTTTTGATGTATGCCCTGTTACGATTGATCGTTCACATTACATGTAGTGATTGATCTCATCTTGCTGGTATATCTCTCCTGTAATGATAGATTTCACTTAAAGTCAGTCGGAACCAATATGACTGTTTTAGTGTGTTTTCTTGCATTAGAAGGTTGTTCGACTTGTATGGTTACGAAATACTGCATTCCATCATGTAGTTTAAAGACTGCTATAATATGAAATGATTCCTGAAAAGACAAAATCAATCAACGGAATACACTATATTGTGCATAATTCTCCATTTGCTTCAGACAGACATATGTTAGATATTTTGATGTACAATCTCTTTAGTTGGAAATTGAGGATGTGGATCAGGTTTGAAGATTTAAAAAAAAGATATGTTCAGTGAAATTACCATAAGACTATAGGTGACTGGGTCTGTGATTTTGACTAGCAGTAGGAGAATGCAAGTAGCTATGACTTAAGATGGTGTTTGTAGTAGCTATGACTTAAGATGGTGTTTGTAGTAGCTATGACATAAGATGGTGTTTGTAGTAGCTATGACTTAAGATGGTGTTTGTAGTAGCTATGACTTAAGATCGTGTTTGTAGTAGTTATGACTTAAGATGGTGTTTGTAGTAGCTATGACTTAAGATGGTGTTTGTAGTAGCTATGACTTAAGATGGTGTTTGTAGTAGTTATGACTTAAGATGGTGTTTGTAGTAGCTATGACTTAAGATGGTGTTTGTAGTAGCTATGACTTAAGATGGCGTTTGTAGTAGCTATGACTTAAGATGGTGTTTGTAGTAGCTATGACTTAAGATGGTGTTTGTAGTAGCTATGACTTAAGATGGTGTTTGTAGTAGCTATGACTTAAGATGGTGTTTGTAGTAGCTATGACTTAAGATGGTGTTTGCGATTTAAAGGGGCCTATCGACGGTACATTTAGATCAACAATATAATTTGCAAAATAAAAGTTCATTTATAGAGAATTAATATTGAAGCATTATTAAATACAACAGCCTTGTTTCTATAAATATTTGACAAATATATACAAGTCAGTGGTCATCGGTGACACTATCGTGGGCGCGGGAAAATTAGTAGTAGCAGTAAAATCGACATCAATGGAATGTACGTGTTGTACCTTTAATGCAATTTTTTTTGGAATAAATATTTTGTATCCTATTTCACATTGCTATCTAAAGTAAAACAATGTTTAAAAAAAAAAAACCACAGACTGACGGTATATTCATAGTGTGAATAAAATTGAGATGTTTTTCCATTTATCTCAAGTAGTTCTTTAGTTACGTCATTTTATTTTATACTGTCTTATATGTATTGTTTTTATGACAGAGGTTTATTCACTATCTGGAATGGAAGAAGCATGAACATTCTTTTTCACAATTCCTATGCATATATCAAAATAGCCACCATTATTTTCCAGATCGCATTAACATATGGTAACCGCTCTGTGAATCAAAGTTCAAAGATATATGCTAACATAACACGCGCATAGTTTTCTACAGACAAAGAACAAAATTCGCCGTTGTTAACCTACCAACAAATAACCTGAAAAAATAGTTCCAAAACTAAAAAATAGCTCACATTGTAATTGCAGAAAATGTTGTCAGGTCATGTGAGAATCTAAATAATTATCGCATTACCATCGTTTATTGGCCAATAAACACCAATTTGTCATTCTGATGCGGTATATTAAACCACTCAAGCTTACACCCTCGTGATTTAAATCATCCGCATCAGAACTCAGACTCATTGATTATTAGCCGATAAACAACTCTAAATCAACGAGATGTGTCACAGACACGGATGCCCCCTTGACGCATGTTTGGAAACAGATAAAAGGGCATGTCACCAACACTCATATTTGCCTTCACAAATTTATTGTCATACACATTCTATAGTGGAAAAAAGACAAAGGACCATAATTCTGCCACAATTGGTCACAGGCAAAATTCCTTTCATTATGATTACCTACACATTAAGGTTGTTCAGCTGTGAGAGTTTGAGCGAAATCCCCCCAGTCGTTAAAGAGGAGTTTCATTAAGTATATATACAGTAGAGTCAGCGATCATGTTCTGCAATTAATCAGTAAAGAATTGCAAATAAAATATGTTTTAAATCGTTTTCACCCGTTTATAAATGGTTTTCAGCATTGTTCATTCGTTTTGAACCGCTGACTTACGTTATTCACCGCTTTTCAGCGCAAAAGCTATCTTAAGCGATTAACTGCTACGGATGCGGAGTCGCTCAAAGGCGGAGTTAACTTATAAAGCGTGGTAAAAGGGCGGGGCTTCTGAATCTATTTTAAACTACCACCAGTCTTCCATTGTAAGCAATAAAGGGGCGTGGCTAAACATACATTATAAACAACTAAAAGGCAGTAATTAAAATGTATTGTTTTATTGTAGTAGAAAAATTGTCAAAGGGACATAATTCTACCAATTTTGGTCGCAGCCAAAATTCCTTCCTTCAAGATCATCTACACATTAAGGTTGTTTAGCTGTGAAAGCTTGAGCAAAATCTGCCCAGCCGTAAAAGAGGAGTTGAGTCTACAATATATCATGACCTGTATATAGTGAAAAAAATGTCAAAGGGCCATAATTCTGCCAAAATTGGTTGCAGCCATATTCCTTACTTCGCTATTACCTACACATTTAGGTTGTTCAGCTGTGTAAGTTTGAGCTTAATTCAACCAGCCCTTACAGAGGAGTTCAGTCCACAAAATTTCATGAAGTATATATAGTGAAAAAAATGTAAAGGCTAATAATTCTGCCAAAATTGGTCGCAGCCAAAATTCTTTCCTTTACGATCATCTACACATAAAGGTTGTTGAGCTGTGAAAGTTTGAGCACATTCCGCCCAGCCGTTAAAGAGGAGTTGAGTTCACAAAAATTCGGGACAGCCGCACAGACACACAAGTGCAATGCTTAATGTCTCCCACTTTGTGGAGAAATAAAACTTATTTCTTAATTGTTGTTTTACCTCACAATGTACACACTACACAAAAGCGTGACCTCTGCTACATGTACTGTCAATGCACCATTGTTAATTTGAATGCAATAAAATATGCAACTTACTAGTGAACAGAAATACAAACACATCGTTAAGAATTAGCGTATTATGTAATAACTTGCAGATGTGCAATAAGATTATTTGATTGTTAGAGTTTTACTCTGATTTATAGCTTTAACGATAGTATTTAGTAGAAGTAAAAATGCTATTTATCCACTGATAAGGTTTAACTGTTTTAATTGGAGGTTCCAGCCAGTCGTGTCAGTAGTGATACTTGATTTCAATGTGCATGTACTAAAGACTCAGACTATCAGCTCAATTTTAAAACGTTCCAGCCACTCCAAACATGGCGCATACATCATTTAATGATGTTTGACCTTTGTGTTCTTAACCAACATAGGATCATATGTTTGGAATTCAACTATTATCATGATTGCCAAATCATTACAATATCAATATCTCGACAACGTGATACCACAATAGTTGTAGTGTCACCATTTTCACACTGACTACTTAAAGGGACCTGTACACAGATTGGCGATTGACAAATTTTAAAATGTTTGTCATAGATCCCAAATTCTAACATGATACTCGCTAATTTTTATAAAGACAAAGAACAAAATTATCATTGTTAAACTACCTAATAAACGATGCAAAAAGTAGTCCCGCTTCTGAGTGGAGCATAGTAAAAAGTAGTTCCAATTATAATTGCAAAAATATGTCAACTCATGTTAGAATCAAAATAATTTTTGCATTATCGTTGTTTATTGGCCATTAAACAACTCTTTTTCATTCTAATGCTTACGCCTTCGTGGTTTAATTGCTACGCATCAGAACTCCAAATCATTGTTTACTGACAAACAATAATCCATCAAACATTGTATCATAAATGAAAAATATGTATAGTGTCATTTATGAAAGATCATTAATTGAAATGGATACACTTATAAAGCGTTTATAACATTTTTCATCAGTATTTTGGAAAACACATCTATCACTTACATAGCGTCAAAAATTAACTACCATGATCACAAGTCAGAATGGCCGAATAGCTAGCTCGACAGATTTTTTATCCCAGCGATCGTAGGTTGTGAAGTCTGTAAAGTTCATGTCCAAGATCCAACCCAGTCAATATCCAGTGTGATGGTTACCTGTGATGACCAAGGAATAGGACTCATTTACTGGGGATGTCCAAAACCCAAGCTATAACATTGACCAACTTTATTTTACACAGTTATTCAAAATTACCAAGCCTGACATTGACCTATGGGTCAGGATAACGGATCGTGCATGTGACACTTTGTTCAATCATAGTAAACATATGTGCTAATCACATGAATAATCGAATCACGTATGCCCATAATACACTCTGGATAGGATCTGACATATGCACACATGCCACAAACAAACGTGAAAACTCACCAAAAAGGGTTCAAAAAAGAATCTGAGCCAGAGGCTAAACATGGGTAAACTGAACAGTGAATGAAACACAAGTCTGAAAAACAATGAACAATGATTATGCACCTAGGGATGGAGCGGTCGGCTAATCCAAAGGAATTTGATAATGTTATTTTTTGAGGTCTAATTCCCAACCCTAGAGCCGAGCATATTTGTCTAAATCCCCTCAGTGGATACATGTCTATCAAATGACCTGGGCGTGTATATTACTGGCATCTAAAATCTGACAAAGTCTATTTATTCGGGACCCAGAATCATTCAGCGCATCAAATTCCTGCCAGTCTTAAGTCCTGTATATGCCCGCCCCGCCCCCCTGCACTGAACTGGTGAATTTTGCAATGATACATATAATTTAGACAGCTATAACTTGTAAACACCAGCAAAATGTTTCTGTGAAAGAAACACACATCAGAATTACAGTTTGCAGGCTGAAACTTATCAAACTCATACTTTGTTCACATTCTCAAGAGTCTTTGAAATGAATTCAATTCAATAGTTTAATAATTAACATAATAAACTCCTTAAATAAAGCTTGACGTGTGCTTTGGCAATTTGTTTTCTTGGTTATATTGTTTGTGACCACAGAGATTATCTAGGAGTACAGATACATTTTAATATCACTAATTTGTTAGAGAAATCCTCACTTCAACAAATATAAATAATGCAAGGGAGACCACTGTTGTAGTTTTAGTTTAAGAAGTCTAACAGAGTTCCTCTCCTGGAATAAGAAGAGGCAAGTTATCTGCTCAAAAAATTTACTGACACATGTTGTTGAACAAATTACACGGTCTGCATCCTGCTTTCTAAACACTCTGTAACATGAAATGAAGTGTTCGTGCAAAACTATAACCCAAAATGAATATTGGTCTTGCTGTTGTCTTAGATATTCTTTTATGGCCATAACATTTTAGTCTCAACATATCCAAACATCAATGCACATTGATGGGCAATCTAATATTCACAATCTATGATAAACATACAATTATTTTTTGTCTCAAAATGGTAAACAAGATAACAGTTGATGAACCTTCTATTTTTGAGCTCTCTAGCTGTTTCTTAATCATTCAAAGATTCGAGGGTAAACACCAAATATATTGACAGTTACACCGATATTTGTATACCAGCATATAGATAATTAGGTACCAATGCTATTTTCAAAACTTGCTGACACCGTTTTCTCTTCACATGTTACTAACAATACACAGACATATGTGTTTCCAATTCAACAACACAAGTCTCGCAAACAATTAGAATTAAATTGCACGTTTGAATCAGCCAACCAAGAAGTTTGCTGCCAATGAAATTTGAGAATTGTGACGAGAATAAAACATAGCCAAAAGCAAAACTTGATTCTGAGAAATCTCAAATAAATGGAAATGAATACAGTAGATTCCGCTTAATTGAATAGCCCATTTGTCACGTCCGAATATTCAAATATCCGGAGTATTCATATATGCGGAATCAGTCATATTTCAATTATTTCAATGTTAATCAGATATGTTGTGATCTTATTTAATCCATTTTGATGATATAATGTCAAACCTGTTACGTAACAAAATGTTTCATACTTTAGAATGCTAATAAATATGCAGAAAAGCGTTCATAGATGTTTGTTATCCATTATACGGTGCGTTTGAAAAATAATTCACTTGTAATAATCACTAACAGCTACATTGCTTTCTAGATGTGTACTTGCGCTTTGTTTGTACAATGTATTACATGTAACAAAACTCATTGAATTACTTTATGATTAATTTTGATTTGGTATGATACATGATGCATAGGGTTTATATACACGAATTGAGAATGAAATGTCACACTCATCACTTTATGCAAACTGTCGAGTAACACGCGTCAAAAGTTTGTTTCCGAACTGCAACCAATTATCATAATGAAAACTGTGAATTATATCAGTTTCATTAATCAGTTCTAATAAAATCTAATTATGTTTTGAAACCGGAGACTCCAGTGTATGCGCTGTACTTGACCCGCAAATTACACCTATAAGTCACGTGACATTCAACAGACGCTGCATTCATGCGTGGTGTGAAATGATAACAAAGGCGGTCATAGAAGCGTGACAGTCAAAACTTGCTATATGATACGTATCCTCGGAGATTATGTGATTATCGAGCGGACTATACGCCTACAACTGATAATTGGCTATTCAATTAACCGGAGGACACCATATTTTCTATCAGATTAGGCGGAGTTATTACAATGGGAACGGTTTGGTGTTTTCAATCTCTATTCAATTAAGCGAAATATTCAATTATCCGATATTCAATTAAGTGGAATCTACTGTACTGGCATCAATAATATTGGAAAACGAAAACGCAGTGTTACACAGATTCAAAATGACATTTAATAGTTAAAACTTGTAATATTATTTTTTGCTTCCACAAATTAATTTTTATACATGTTCTATAGTGGAAAAAATGACTAAGGGCCATAATAGGGCTAAAATTGGACACAGCCAGAATTCCTTACGATCACCCATACATTGATGAGGGACTGTCTGATTTTTACACATTTGTTTCGGGTCTCTTTTGTTACCCACTAACAAGAAAACATTGTATATAACATAAATAAACGTCAACATCAACAAACACTATTTCTCTTATCGAAAAATGCAAATATATATTTCTTGTTGATTCAGACCCATTTATCCTACAGCAACAGCTACATTCGGTTTTGAAAGAGAAAATATGGACTGCGCATGCGTAATCAACCGATCTGACTGGTCTAGATGCTGTGTCTATATGTATATAATAGTTCACTGTGCAGCTAAGTATTATTTTATTTTTTAATTTCTCTTAAAATACGCATTTTTGAACATAGGTTATTCTCAACATTTATTATACTATAATTTCAAAACTATACTGACATCATAAGAACCAATGGATGGTTTTGTACAAAATCATACAGTCCTTCTTTAAGATTCTTCAGCTGTGAAACTGAGCAAAATTTGCAAAATATAAAGCCACAGTCAAGAAATATGTGAATAAAATAAAACTAATTGACATCTTACCGATCAAAATACAAAAATCCGCATTGAAATCGGTAAAATAATGTTTCTGTAACTTTTTATCGTCAAGTTATCAGTATGCGATAGCTGGTGATGTCTCCGGAGTAAATCAGCATGTACATTATTGTTTATTCCGTGTGTAGCAAGCGTTTTCGAACATAGACATTATAAAATGCCTTTCGTAAATAAGAAAAGTTTTGTCGACTAAATACCATTAACGTTCATTAGAACTATTGCCAATTTACGATGTATTGAATTATATTCTATGGACTGCGGCTTTATGATGACCTTAATCCACAAAATTTGGGATGTACAGCCGGAAGCACGGACAAGTGCAATGCACAATGCCTCTCACTTTGTTTGGGCATACCAGCATACAAAGACTCTTGCTCAGAGTGAGGCGTTTACAGACACACAAAATTTAGCAAAACAACAAGATCTTTTTTAAAGTAAAAGTACACAAATTGGCACATGTTTTGTAGATCAAATGCCCAGTCTCTCTGACTTTTGTACTGAGTAAAATAAAACTTCCTTCAGCTCATGTAAATCTATTAAAGAACTGTATAACTTCTAACAAAAGCAGACTTGGCATGATTTTATTACAACAAGGAATGCACTGGGCAGTACTAACAATGTATTAACTGCCCAGATATTTGAGCAGATTTTGAAAACCAGGAGTCAAATGACCCCTGACTTGAAATTTTCAAGGTCTTATAGAAAATTATATGGGTCAAACTACTGAAGTAACAGATATTTAGTTTCTTTATACTGGTAACTCATGAGAACTCGCGCAGAAAAGAAGTACTGGACGGACGGATGAACACAGAGCATGATGGATAAAATTGTCAGGCAAATGCGTCTGACATCTTGACAAACTGAATGGCAGTTGGATAAGAATTCGGACAGACAAAGCAGCAACTATATATGCCCCCCCCCCCTCTTCAGGGACCATAAAAAATGTCCAATTAGCTTGCATTAAAAAGCAGGATACTGCATCTTTTGAAATTCCTGAGCTGAGCCGAGCTTATACGGCGAAGAGCAGAATTTGTATGCTACACATTTATGTAGTTGTGAGTAGCATGTAGCCGTATCCTCTCCTTCAACAATATTTATCCAGTCGCTAGTCCAGTTGACCTTGTAAGGGAAGTGGATTTTTGCCAATGGCCTTGCAATTCAACAACTTAACATACGGATTAATAAATCTTATCACAAAACCGAATTCATGTTATGTTAGGAGTGTCTAATTTATTTTTGACATTCTATTTTTCTACTTTATAACTTACCATTCACTTCACTACCGCCATACTTGTATTGAGGGTCGGGCGCGAAACTGTTGTATCTGATATAGAAATGTTACGCAGATACAACAGTTTCATGCTAAACCCTCGAATTTTAAAGTCTGTAGAAAAAGCAAAATGGTGCTAGTGAACCGTCTTAGAATAGAGGTCTATGTCTATGCTGTAATGTCATATAATTATGCCAAAATTCAAACCTGACCTTCCTGTTATGCCTACTAACACTTTTTTAAAGTTTCATAATGATAGCACAAAAACTTCTCAAGTTAGTGTCTGCATAAGCCTTATTTGAACTTCTTTAGTTAAAAAGGGGACATAACTCAAGTACGATGAGAGCAATTATTCCGACAATTGAACTTAACCATCCTTTTAGGCCTACTAACACATCCATAAAGTTTCATTAAGATTGAACAAAAACTTTTGAAACACCCAAATTAAGTAAAACAACCACTACTGGCGCCATGCATGCGTGATGAGTCTTACTGAACGCATATGGAACTAGAATAAATATATGCTATGTTTAAAAACACCAACTTGACATTTCTGAGTCAAACTGAGTACTTTATTGAGCTATACGCTCTAAGAAAAAAAAGTTTTTCTGCTTTCACCAACATTTTGATGCATATTAATACAAAATATTATGCAATTAATGTTTGCTTATCCTTGTAAACTTCACTCATCGCTCCAGATAAGCTTTTACACTGGGGGTAAATTTACGCATACTTCTGAAAATTTGGCAGTAAATGTACACTCTCTCCAGAATTTTCATACATAACTGTTCAAATTTGTTAAAGGGACCTGTTCACTGATAGACGAATTCACATTTTTTCAACTTTTTGTCACAGATTCCAAAACTTAAAGAACAGTGTATACAAGGGAGCAAAACAACACTACGGACATAGAAATATACTGTAAATACCATTTCATTTATGCATAATCATCAGAGAAAAATGATACAATTATAAAGCGTTTGTAGTAAATGCTAAACGATGGAATAATTTGGAGGGTTTCTGTTGTTTTCGTTAAAATGGTTGACAACACGTGGATCACTTACATACAATAAATAATGCCGTATGAAATATAAAAATCGAAATGGCCGAGTGGTTAAGGTGATAGCCTTATAATCCGGAGGTTCCAGGTTTGAACCCCGTTGGGAACAAATTGTTTCTTTTCTTTATTTTTTAAATCCTTTTGTTGTTCTTATACTTGAGCTTTTTAGTTTTTATGCTTAAATTTGTCAAGTTAAGACATTTAATGGCATACTTCAAAAAATGCAAAACTGTGTGAACAAGTCCCTTTAAAGCCGCAGTCCATATAGTTCACTTATTATTTATGTGTTTTCCCTGATACAAACTTAAGAAATTTTGTTTAATTGATGGACTGCTTGACAATTTGATAATTTGATAATCTTCAATTGGCATTATTTCTAACGAACGTTAATGACATTTACTTGCCTTAAAACTGTTTCTTATTCACCAGCTATTGCAAACAGAAACTATACGATAAACAGTTACAAAAATGTTTTCACTTTATCGATCTCAATGCGTTTTTTTGTATTTTGATTGTACGATGTCCATAAGAAAGGATTTCTGCAAAGTTTAATGTCTATTTCATATTTCTGGACTGCTGCTTAAAGTCTCAATAAAAATTGTAATCCCTATTGCCTTATGTAGCCAAAAAAAATACAATGCAGGTCAAGTCCCTGTAACAATGTGTGCTCAGGTGAGCTAATAAGCACATGAAGATTGCTCAAGAAACTATCATTTGTTATTTAATGAGTGTCGTGCTCTTTGTTTTTTACAATTGGAACAAAAAATTGTTAGTTGACAAAAAATATAATTTTTAACCTTACATTTTGATGTTGTCTAGATGGTAATGTTTCTCAATTTTACATATCACGATAAAGCAGTGGTCCAAGTAAGCACCAGCCCATAAGCCGTGCACTGGTAATATTTGAACCGGGCTGGCTCTGATTCTCAGTTATATAGGCAGTCTTGTCGAGTTTTCTTGCTGTCAAATAATATAAAAGAAGTGACCAAAGTGTCAATTGGATGACTGTATTGAAGAAACAAAATTTATTTAGGTTAAGATAGTGTAGTGATTGGCCTACAGAGCACTTCCAACAGCCTTGCTGTTGGACTAAAAAAGACTGTGGGGCTAGCTCTTTAGCTACTGGATCAATCTTCTACAGTGGCTCAAGACTTTTTCACTGACTTTTTTAATGACTTTGTGGAGTTTGGGTATAACCAGGATATTCATGCTTATTCAAATGATGAATATTCATGTACTATTTAGGTGGTGAATTGATAACTTGAATAAGGTATAACCACAAGGGAGTTTACTGCGTATGGCGCTGTTTACTGCTTGGCAGAATTTGTTGTCACAGTTAATGGTCGTTTTGTAGGGTGTTTTTTACAGCGATTTTAGAGACTTTTACATTGATTGAAGTAATTCTTGCTTATCAATAATAAAAATTAATACATTAAAGTTGTGCTGCACCAGGGGTTTTTTCCACAAAATTTGAATGCAAAACCTAGAAATTTCCAGAATAAAAATTCATTTCACTTTTTTTTCCATCAAAATGTTTTGCACCATTCCAATTGTGGTATTATTTTAAATGGCAAACTATTAGTCTTTATGATGCAATTCGTTTCAAAACAATGAAAAGCTGTAATCTATAAATAATTCATAGACAACTAAATGAGGTAATAATTTTACATGTATATCCAAGATGGCGGCACCCATGTTGGTATTGTTCATTACTGTAATAACTTATTATTTATGTGTTTTCCCTGATACAAACTTAAGAAATTTTGTTTAATTGATGGACTGCTTGACAATTTGATAATGTCTATTGGAGATTAAATGAAAACAACACGTTCCATGTTGATAAAAAAAGCATCTAAAATTGTTGTTTATTGTCATGGGCTGACTAAAATGCAAAATCTACATGCACGACTATGAAAATAGTATTAATACCCAAGAATAAGGCTTGCATTTTTAAAACATACAATAATTATTCAATATAATATGTGTATTATATAAAACATCTTCTTAGATTACAATATGAAGACAATGTAATGCATGTACATGCGTAAATTAAGCTTACAAATTAATGGATTTCCATATTTCTTCTATATCATTATTCATAAATAGTTTATAACAAATAATAAATAATACACGTATTAAAAAATATTCTTTCTTTCTTAACAATATGTGCCTGCTTGATGAAAATGACTATAAATGTTTCAATAACATACTGACTCTCAGTGAAGGTGATCATCAAATTTATAATAGATTTATTGTTACATAGTCAGGAATATTGAAAAATTTATGAATTTTTTCAAATAAGTCATTTATAAGATTTTTCTTTTATTACTGCCATAAAAACAAACACATCTAGAGGATTATACTTATTTTGTATATAGATATTTAAATAACTTAAAGGTTCTAGAATATGGCATTGACAATATTTTTTTTATATAGCAACTATGTAGTATTAAATACTGACTTTAGTTTACTTAAATGTTAAATTTAAGATGTTACAACATCTATACAAAGATCTTTACAAAGGACAAAAAAAGAAAACTAAACTAAAGAAATCTAACTTAAAAGTAAGGTTGCCAACAATTCTACAATAAACGCCATCCAAATCATCACATTCAAATAGATAAATATTTCAATTAATTGAGTTGTTTTTTATTTATAATTGAGGCGTGCCGTGGGAAAACCAGGCTTAATACATGTGCGTTAAGTGTCGTCCCAGATTAGCCAGTGCAGTCCGCACAGGCTAATCCCAGACAACACTTTACGCCTACAGTGGATTTACGTTAAGGAGAGACTTCATCATTGAAACAGAAAAAAACACCATGTAAGTGGAAGGTGTCGTCCCGGATAATCCTGTGCAGACTTCACAGTCTAATCCGGGACAACACTTAACGCACATGCAATTAAGCCCAGTTTTCCCATGACATGCTTCAATTAATATTATTTGTGGTGCTGTTTAAATTAAAATAGCTCAAAGTTCAGCTTCAAATGTTAATATGTATTTTAACATCATTATTTAACCATTCTTTGGACACCTTTTTTCATGGTTTTCTGAAAAAAAAATCATGCCAGTACAATTTAGTTTTAAAGTTCTTTGTTTTATACTTTAAATGTCCTAATATATATGCTCAAAATTTCATCAACCTATCATATGTAGAAAAAAATAGATGGTTATCGCTACAGTATAGAATATAAACAGGGAAACTGACCGATATGTGCCATCTTCTAGTACAAATTAACAGTTATTAATATTGTTCTTTCTGTGTAAAAATATGTTTTTGATACTTAAAATAATTTGTTATATTGCCAGTCTTCATGAATAAGTTTTAAAAGCAGTGGACCGTCGGTCCACCAAACCAGCTAAATCAACTGGACCGTACAACAATTTAGTGGACCACAATTTGCTTGCAGATTTTCATTCACTCTTACGTATATATACAGCATCAATAATTTTATTAAAAAAATAAAATGAAAGCAATTATGGTTTTCAGACTTTTATTCTAACATGAATCATGTATTTATTACATTCACTCTCAATAAAAATATGGCGAAATATTAATACAAGATCGCCAGTTAAATCAAATACCAGGTGTATACCAGGCCTATTTGAGTTTAGTACTGGCCCAAATGGCCGAGCTGGTACCTGGGATGAAATTTACTCCAATGCGCAGATCAAATGGAAACTGCTCCACTCGCTAGGATTGCAGAACATGGACTCCCTAATCCTAAAGAGTTGGGGTCCCAGCAATTGTTACCAAAGCCCCCCATCCCCACCCACTCCTTTAACTATAAATGCTTTGAGTCCAAAATTTTTTTTTTTTTAATCCATTGTTGAGTAATAAAACATTTTTACCTTCACTGACTTAACTTTCGCTAACTTCGTGAAAATGTGGCAGCATAAGTTTTTGGGTGTAATCAGTGTATAGTTATACTTTTGTATAGCTTGTTCATTAGAAAACACACGTAGTCATAGCAATATTTTCTGTTAAAACAAATGAAGACGTACCTTTGACATTACACACTAAAATTCTATGCGATCGGCAAACACAATTTGTCAACATCCCATTTCTTATTGTAAGTAAACATTTTGCAAACAATAATATACTGACTTATTTTAGTATGTAGTATTTGATTTATTATGTGGGTGTTACAAACACGCAGGTAACAACATGCACGAAAATGTGTTACAAATTTCTTCACCTTTACCAACAATGACGGGGTGATAAACATTCTATCAACTACACTCATCCACTTATTGAAAATTTAATGCATTCTCATTGGCTGACTAGGTGACTGTAGTAAATCTAGCTCCTCCTGCTTACAGATTTTATCGATAATTGACACACTGATGCAGAAGGAGTGTGTGTATTGCCGAGTAGGCGTTCTTTGTTTTAGAAAAACAAGCGTACGCAAGCGCAAATGGTTGCGAATTTGACACTGAATTTTATGGCGTCTTTTCGTAAAAGTATGCATCCAAATAAGTTGATTGTATCTTTACCAAAAATTATTGGCTGAACATTTATAGGGATTTCTGGTATCAAAATTATCAATTTTGGACCGAGCGAAAATTATGTGGACTCGGTCCAAGGTCCACCGCTTAACGTCGAAGACTGTCTTGCAGAAACTTACAAAATTCATTAAAGACCACCAGTTCTTGCAAGTATTGTTACTTGAACACTTGGAACAAGTTTTTGGACATTTTTTTCCAATGCCCATTTTGCCTTCTTCAGGGTCATTTAAAAGAAAATATCATGAAAATTACACCTTTTGACCTATTCTGAAAAAATTAACTGTTTTGAACTTGTGAATGAGTGTTCTGTTTGATGGATTACACTTTTTTAATAGCGATGCCAAAGCAGCGAGAGTAGTGTCCCTTGGAGGAAGCTCATGAATATTAATTAGTAGCGAAAAGCGGCCCAATGCTGGGACCATTTTATTTCGGTCTTACATTCATATAAAACGTAAATTTCTGGAACCAATCTACTTTGCATATAGTAATACGATGATGAAATACCAGGGAAACCATAAAAGAATCCACGTGAGTATTATTTTTAGATACGAAAATTCCGCAGAGAAAGTGTAAAATCCAATATTTCTTAAAAACAAGACGATTTCGCTGGATTTCATGCTACATATTTAACAATGAATTTGGT
This sequence comes from Congeria kusceri, assembly GCA_027627225.1. Classification (NCBI taxonomy): domain Eukaryota; kingdom Metazoa; phylum Mollusca; class Bivalvia; order Myida; family Dreissenidae; genus Congeria; species Congeria kusceri. Next base: position 1,226,591 of record CM051039.1, read on the forward strand.
TTTTATTAAATGCTACCTTTCTTTAGAACGAATTTAACCGGAAAGTTATTGTTTATGGGTCTTTTCCGAACCCATGTTAAACTGAAAGCAATTCCAAGATGGCGGCGGTGTGTACGAATAACAATACCGTGAATACGGAAGAAATATCAATATTTGAGATATATTTGCTGTCGACACACTAGTAGGGATATATTGCATGTATTAAGATGGATCCTATATGTTAAACAAGGGCATATGCGTTGTCAATTGTTTAATTATTTGAATTATACAACCAATTACGTCGAAACAACTCGTACCCAGTCGGTTCGTACATTTGTCAGTCTGGTATTTCAATTAATGTTTAAGTGGATATTTACGAGCAATCGCTATAAATTGTCCTATTGCTGAAATATACACCATTCTACACATATCTTTAGAGTATGGTTAAGAACTAAATTGGGGCATAATAATTGTTAATTATTATTATTATTATTATTAAATTAATAATTAATTATTAAATTAATAATATTAATAAAATAAATAAATACTAATTTACTAGCATTACTATTAGTGTTTCTGTCAGTTTCAAAATGATTTAAAATTAACTAATTTCAGAGATGAATCGATCTTCTTTCAAACGATTAAGTACAATGTTGACAATCATTTTTATATGTAAAAATCATTGCGGCAAAACAAGACACATAAAGAACAGTTGATTTTTATAAAACTATCAATAAAATGTAATGCAAGAAACATGAACAATCATACCAACTGGTATTTAAAATTAGGCTGCACACATGGACATTATGTATTCAGCCTAATAATAAACATTCATAGTTGGTATTACTGTTTGTTGTTTTTGCATTACATTTATTGCACCTTTACGGATGATGTACAAAAATAGTCATAACAACACTTCTATGTGAGATAAATGAAATTTTAATTCAGTTTTGTAATCAGGAAACATGCACCTTTACAAAATTACATTTTGGCAAAGTGTTTTATCTTAATAATGAAAAAAATGACAGTAGTCTTAATTTTTCATGTATTTTCCCAATTTGCGTCTTATTGTAGCCTTACGGGTGGTGTCCAAAAATAGTCATAACAACACTTCTAAGTGAGATAATTATGATTTTATTTCAGTTTTGTAATCAGAAAACATGCACCATGTAAAAAATACATTTCCCCCCATAGCTGTTAGCTTTATAAACACAAATTCATAGTTGGGCTGACTTTTCATGTTTTTTTCTTGTATAACGTTTTATTGCACTTTGACGGGTGCTCTACAAAAATTGTCATAACTTCACTTCCAAGTAAGATATTGTCAGGATCATTTCAGTTTTGTAATCAGAAAACATGTACCTTCTAGGAAATATATTGGGATTCATGATCAAAACATCCCAAAAAAATCATGTAGCCAAGCTATTTTTAATGAAATCCTTTCCTAAAAAATAGTTGGTTATCCCTACTTTAATGTCAAATACTACAAGTGGAAATAAAACTTACTATTTTGGCAAGTTCGGGGTTGTGTGTTGCAACAAACCGTGACCTCATACATGCGATCATAAGCAACCTGATCAAGTTTATTCACTCTTTGTAAAATGTACGATGTTGACAATGCACGAATCTCACTACACAAAGGGAGACAATCCAGTCAGTTGTTACTATACATTAAGTGTCAGATGAGTTACTTCCCTTGTGTTGATTCCAGCGTTGCAGAACGTCTTCTTTCCTATCGAGTCATCACAACTCGTACTTCGAAGAATGTACACCACGTCCGACGTTGCAGAAGTATAATGCTTACGTGAATCAGACACATTCTAGTTATTAGACGACTTTAAATGCAAATTACTGGGTCCATGTGTTCGTACCACCTTCCTGGAACGGTTAACGTAAACCCCGCCAAAACATCCGTATGCGCGCGCAGCTAGTCTGGCATCCCTAGAAATTACTCGAACAAATATTAGCTATAACAAAATCAGATTGCTTCTTGTTGAATTCTAAACGTAGTATTGAAACATACAAAACTAGAAGAATTTATATCTAGATGAAAACTATTACAAATTCATATATGCAAGGAACAACAAATATATATTGATCTCCTCTGTTATGATTAATCTCCCCTGTTATGATTGATCTCCCCAGCTATTATTGATCTCCCCTGCTATGAATGATCGCTTCTGCTATTATTGATCTCCCCTGCAATGATTGATCTACCCTGCTATGATTGATCTCACTGACATGATTGACCTCAAACGGTTCTGATCGGTCTCTGCTAAAATGAACAATGACATGAATGGTTGATGTATGGTTGATACGCGTATCCCATGTAATGACTGATCTCCGCTGTTGTACGTGGTCTCACCTCAGTCCTGTTATGATTCATATGTCCCCTTTAATGATTGCTCTCCTGTTTACGATTGAGCCCCCTTGTTCTTCTGCGTTATTATCAATATCATTCAAAAACACGTAATATATACATGTTGCCGTGTTAAATATTCAGGCATGTATACACTATATTGTGTGTTTTGTTTTATCGAATATAATGCACCTATCAATGTTTTTCCCGCAGGGTGAGGCGAGCGGCGGGCATATATGGGACTTTAGACTGAAAGCATTTCCCGACCGACGGGAATAAGACACGCCGAATGATTCCGGGTGCCGGGAAATAGACCTTGTTCAGGGCCCCGGGGCAATTTGATACACCAATGACGCACCTCCCATTGAGGGGATTTAGACAACCTGCTGGGCTCTAGGGTGGGGAATTAGACCCCCCCCCCCCCCCAAAAAAAAATAATACAATTAGTCAAATTCCCATGGGTTTGTCCGCCAGACAGACAGACAGTTTACCCAGACTTATATATCAGTGCATCGTCTTCACACATGAGTATACACATTCTTTTCTGTCACGTATCTAGGTATAACAGTAATTAATTTTACAACATAAAATGGTCAAATAAATACACACAAGCTATGATAACAAAACTAAAGTTTTACATAGGCGGTAAGGAAAACATTTTATTTATGTTTATACAGTAGTATTGATCATTGAAGTTCTGATTTCAAAAGCTTCTTTGTTGTATTTACATTAGGGATGTCAACGGCTACCAAAATTGGTATCCGGTTATTCGTATGTAATATCCGGATACTATCCGGATAACCGTATATTTCGGCATTGTTGCAAAATTATGTTCACATCTAGACGATACTTCTATTTTGAAAACACAATACTATTTCATGATTGAAAAAAGTACATATAACTAACTACATCGATTTCTGTTCGTAAATTGTGCGTTTTGTTTGTTTTGTGTAGCGTGCTATGTTGTTATGCCCTTCAATTAAAGTACCCCAATTAAACATTTGATTTGTATAAAGTAAGTAGGTGTTGAGAAGGCTGACAGGTGTATGGTAAACCCGTAATTTGCGATGTTTTAGTTAAACACGCAATGTGCTACTCAAATGCACATAAACACAAAAAAACAAGGATGGATCAATGTTACAGTATATTATATTTTAATTGGCATTGTTAACTGGTAGAGAACCATCTCTTATCAAGATGGACGCACCTAATTGGCATAATCGTTTGTGACAAGGTAGTGTGGTGTGAAAGCACACCCTGTTGTTTTATGATAATCGTATTCCGACCGAGGGGTGTGTTTATGACACGTCCGCAGTAAGAGGTGGAGACCTCCTGTAGAGGTCTATAGCTGTGTTGTGTTTCATACATGCAAGAAGGGCGTTTATATGCCTAAAAAAACGAGAATAAAAAATTTATACGAATATTCGGTTACTAACTTGGTAACCGGATATATACATTGTAACCGGATAACCGGTTATCCGGATATTCGTTGACATCCCTAATTAACATACATTTAAAATAACTGATTTGTCATATGAAGTTAGTGTGGAAATTACGTACAGATGGGTTAACATAAAATATCCGGTTAATATATTTCTTTCTTAATTCTACATAACAACGGCATATACATATAAAATGATATTCATCTTCTATGTCTCTATCATTACAACACAAACAATAACGTTGATTTTGTGGAATATTGTTTTGTACGTCTCTTCCAGTTTGTATTCTTAATGGGTGTGCAGAAAACCTTAATCTGACAAAAAAAATAGCGTAGATGTCTAGGAAGTAAAATCTAAGTATGCTTCGTATTCTAATGAAGTTTTAATTTTTTTTATACATATCCAACGCAGAGCTGTATCAAAAAGTATCAGCTTGTACAGCGTTAGGATTTTCAAATACATAACTAAAACCATAGTCATTTAACATTAACAATACATAACGCACTAGGTTCACAATCCAGGGTTCCCAGGTTCGAGTCTCCGCAACACCTTAACCTTCAACGCCAAAGCCCTGTATTGTTTATCGACCACGCGTTCCATGATTTCCTCGTGCTTAGACAATATCGGTCGATGCGCGGAAACTGTCTCCAAGTATACATGTGTCAACTGGCAACACGTCCACTTATGCACGAGAAAATCGCGTCCACTTGTGCACGATTAAATCGTGTACCAGAATCGCTATACACACAGGGCCCATGTTTATAAATAATCTTAAGCTGTTCTTAATTTAGTTTTAAAAATAAGTCCACGTTAGAATTAGCGTTTGAAACCCTGCTTTGAATTATGTGCGTCACAAATATTTTATTCAATATTCACACACTTGAGATTATATTTCAACTTCAAATACAAGCCCAGAATTACCCATAACTGAAATCGGATATTTCTAATGTACAGCTAACAAACCACCACTATGTAGTACTTCCACTGCCAGTGTCATCGCCACCGCTATATAGTACTTCCACTGCCAGTGTCATCGCCACCACAGAGTGAACTCACGTAAAAGTCATTTGTTTACAGCCGCAATGCTCGACAATGGTCATAAATTCTCATCAATATTACTAACTTAAATGTACGATGAGTAGTCGTTAAGATTTTGTTTTAGCATCATTTTTTTCGGGTCTATATGCGAACAGTTGCTAACAGACAGACACATTAAATAAACTATAAATCAATCGGAGAGCTCGAGCCGATATCTCTGACACGGTAGGTAACCCTACCAAACAGTTTATTTTGCCCCTTTCTAACCGTCACAGATTTTTAGACTGTTGGCGCAAGCAACAGGATTTAATAGTTGTAATCTGAAATCGGAACTACTTCTTTTATCTGCAGGCTACGAGTCAGTTAACGAGTCATTTAATCGATAAATTACTGCGTTTCGCTCGCTGAGCAGTGAGGCTTTCTGTTATCGATGCTACTTTCTATTCACGAATAGATGGCACGAAATAGATCCGACTTAAACACTAATAAACAATAATAATAATCCAGTTAGTCCACATTTACTAGTGAATTCATGTTATGTCTGTTCAGTTTGTGCTGTTCACTGGTTAACTGCATACGTGTATTACATCAAATTAACAACTGTGTATTGACTCATTACATATAGCGGAGCAATCGTAACCACTCGATTGAGGATTGCTGTAGTTTTGAAGTATGGATAAGATTTGTGGAACAGCATTGTACTTCTAGAGCAAAGTTATGAATGTACATAAATAGTTTGCACAAAACTATTTGCTCCCCATGATTTACAAAATGATAAGGATGGAAGTGTCGTAGATCAATAGCATTGAATAAGTCGCGCGCTATATAAGTTTTAATTTGCAAAAGACAAGCGCCTGGATCTCCATCTTCAATTAGGTCAAATACCAGCTGATACCAATTTATTGAAGTAGATTGTAGGGTGATGAGTTTCGATATTTGTTTTGTTGAAATGATATAACAGACAGTTGACTTACTTCAATAAATGTTCCTTATGGTACAAATACTCTCGTAATTAATTTGCTTTAAGTTTCTTTTCTCGCCAACAGTCTTTCTACGCTGTCAGCGTTTTGACTTAGATAAGTTGCCGACAGACGACAGAAACAACCTCCTCTGCAAAAATGACAAACAACAGTAAAACAAAGAAGTCTCCTAAACGTATGGAACAAAACATGCTAAGGCGCATATCAACTACATATTTAAAATACAAATGTACTACATTAATTAATTAATAATAAATACAAGCAATAGACATAGAGATAACATTCCTTTACATCGACTGAATTACTTTATTTACTGACGATATCATCATCCGAATGTATACGTAATTATAAACGAAAAAACAACATCAAGGCTTTTGAAATCTTAAATCACGGTTTGTAGAAGTACTAACAAGTCGTTACTAAGGAGATTTATGAATACGGGCTCATGACAACTTCGCGATCTTTGTTCTTTCTTAGTATTTGAATATTCTCATTGTCAAATGCTATTAATGTTCTCTACCATCCACATTCCAAGGTCATCCCAGCATTTAAATCACTGCCTATAATCACTTTTATGCAATTAGGCGCAAAAAATTGTTTGTTTCCGCTTACCCGACCCGACCCCCCCCCCCCCCCCTCTGATGTCACTTTTTTCAGATTTTCAGGAAAAAAGAGCAGTTTTCGCTTATATTATAAGTTTCTTGTCGGAATCTCTTTTTCTTTGACCTTATTTATAGTTAATGTAAGTTCTTTTTTGGGAGACGTTTAAACACTTTACATGCACCCCAATATACTTAAACTGTGTGGTGAGTATGCGGCGATGAAAAAAAAGTTAAAGAACACAAGTTACATTTTACCTCCCCTCCTAGAGTATTTTTTTTAGATGTAAGCGGAAACCAACCCTTTTTTTTGGCCTTACTGTACGGACGAGTGTGTCATGGGGATTTTTCACCACAATTTTGCGCCAACGAGCACTTATACTTGGAATATAGGCTGCACCGTTGTACCTACACCGGTCTGACAGACCTGTGTACTCAAGCTCTAAACATTATGGGTATGCGCTACTTTCTAGCATAGCTCGCAACAATCTCCGCGCAGAGATTTGACTGGTATCGAGCATAGCTCTAATCAAATCCCTGCCGTCATAACTAACCACGTGATGATGATTGATTTAAATCTTCGAGATATTATTTATGGTTTTAATTAGTTATTTTATTTCCTGTTTTCATTATTGACTGCAAACGATATATAAAAATTACAATTATGTAGAAAATTGCACTGAGTTGCAGTAAATAAGTAAAAGTTACAAATACGTAATCCTTCCAGATCTGGAAGGGTTTTACTTGTGATGGCAGTGGTTACCGTTAACCGATAGAGGAGGCAACCGCTGCGAGGAGTTTGAGCTCGCAATGGTTGATTTAACATGGTGGTTTGATACCAGAAAATCAATGTGATTATTTCTAATATCCGCTGTGTGTTTGGACATTTTTGTGCATTTCTTTGGAGGCTAACCTGAAAGATGAGCTTCTGGGGTGTGTTCACTGTGGCATGGGGCTTTTGTCGATATATGAATGCCGAAACCCTTGTTTCTGCCGGTGTCTGCATTCAGGTGAGGCGCATTTTCTTAGAAGTAACATGCCAAATCTTTTTATTGCAATTTTCGGAAGAGGAAATATTATTCTTTTAACAGACACCAAGCTTTCACAATCTGAAATCTGAAAGTTCGCCGTTTGACAATGGGACCCTATGGGAGTTGGATTTACTGGCATCTAACCTTGAATTTTCACACGAAACGAAAGTGAAAGAAGCTTTTTATAATAATTACGCTAAACAGCGGTAAACATGAACTACTGTTGTTTTATTTAACAGAAATATATTATACTACATGTATTAGTATTAAATGAATATTAGACTTATTAATAGTATCAATACAGTCATTTCAGGAAACAACTTTCATACGCGGGATTACTTCATGCGTAAGCACATTTCGCTAAGTACAGAGGTTTGGCGTGTGACGTCATCCTCTGTGCATAGAATGTAGGCTGCACTAGTTGCAGTCGAAGTAGATTGGTAGTAGAAATCGTAGCACGTGCATCTGTACTGGGCCCGTTTTACATTGAATAAACAAACAATCAAACACTGCATTACTTTAAATCATATAGACGTTTTACATGAAATTTAAATGCATGGAATTGACCCATATGTAATGACGAGCTACAGTGGAAGTGTCCTTTCGATATCGCATTAAACGAATCCCAAGATTTATTAAAATGTGGTTGCAAATAGATATTATGGCTGAATTAAGGCATTTTAAAATTAACTGAATTTGTTTGTATGAACATGAATCAGTCTGGTCAATTTTAAATACCCATATATTACAGACAAATGAATTTTTATAGATTTTGCATTATACACTAACCCACATCAAATTGAATTTACTTACAGTTTTGATATTTTGTTGCTCCGTGAGCTCCATGTATTTATATCAATAGGAAATGTTATAAATGGCGGTCCCAAAAAACGTTGTCCTGGTCTGATATTAAAAATATTTCAGCTGTTGTATGTCTACAAAATAATTATTGTGTATATAGTTATTAAACATTCTGAAAAGAAGAAGATATAAGTGGACACAGATAAGTGTTTGTATTTTAAATGTTCTTCATTAAGCTTTTATTTAACATATACAAATACTCTGAAATCAACACGTTTGTGGTTATCATTAAATTCACATACTAGAATATAATAATTGTGTAATATGGTATTACATATTAAAGCAGAAGTCCAGAAATATGTTAATAAAATAAAACTTTGCAGAAATCGTCTTTATGGACATCTTAACGATCAAAATACAAAAACCGCATTGAAATCGGTAAAATAATAACGTTTTAGTAACATTTTATCTGCATACAATTGCTGGTGATGCCTCTGGAGTAAATCATCATGTACATCGGTGGTCAGTGTATATTCCGTTCGTACCAAGCGTTTTCGGACATAGACATCATAAAAAGCTTTTCGTAAATAAGAAACAGTTTTCAGTCGAATAACCGTCATTACCGTTTATTAGAATTAATGTCAATTTAAAATGTATTGAATTATATTCTATGGACTCTGGCTTTAAAAAAGTTTTAATACCAAAATACGATATAAACCCTCGTCATATTGTTTTCGTCATATTTTAAATTCATTAATACAATGTAAGTGCAAATGGGGGTGAATTTGTTTTGTTGGAAACGTTCTAGGGGCGAAAGGTCAGGTGAACGAAACGTATTAGGGGCAAAACGTCAACAAAAATAGTGGTTGAATATCCTACGTTAATCGGTTACCGTTCGACTGAATAGCAAAAATGCTCCTTTGTTCGGAAAGAATCTCAAAATTACGTTTGGAAAGACTGGTGCGCAAATAAACATAATAATTTGAAGATATTTATATAAAAACATGCACATGGATATCTGTTTTTATTTTAAACAAGTATTTTTAATTTTAAATGATTATTATATAGCCTGTACATCATTGCAAGTCCATTTGGTTGATAGAAAGCCCTTTCCGCTCTTCAGTTTTGTTGTTGTTGTTGTCCAAATCAAGTATACCACAATGGCGGATATTTTGATAGGAAAGGTTGAAGAAATAAAGAATTTGACGTAACAACTGACATAAAGGTAATAAATGTCATTTATATCAGTTTCTTAAAAATAACACGTTGAAAATTAACAAAACACATTCCGTTCCATCAATGCTAATTATGTGTCAATGTCGAAAACTTGAAATGACTGTGTGCCATTTTCCGTCACATGTTGATGATGTGCCACTTGTGTGATGAATACCGGTATGTATCCCAATTCATTTTGGCGACTATCATATTTGGCAGCTTTTTGAGACGACAGTAGTTTTCTGCAAAACCTTACGACCAGAGATCCATTTACAGTGACTGGGAAACCCATGTGAAATGCAAACACGTCCTCTATCAAATAGTGTAAGCCAAAATACCACCAATTCCTTGTTATAACTAAAATATTCCTTTAAACGAAACCCGGAAATTGGTAAGTTTCGGATCACGTGACATTAATAATGAGGGTTTACTCAAATGTTTTTGAACTGTCCAACAGCTGACATTGTTATATTTTTCGATTCAAAGGGATAATAAAAAACATAGTATGATACTGTAAACGATAACTTATATGTGTATGTGGTGATTTTTGTCAACTTGTATACAAGTTTGATAATTAAATGTGCTTATATTGATCAGATTCATGCATGGCACACCTTGTGTTTTGCTGTACAATAAATGGTTGCTGAATTTTATATTTGGTAACATCTAAATGCAATTAGTTAAAAATTACATAAATAGGAAAACCAAACCAACAGGGTCCACCTTTAAACAAAGCAAACAACAACAACAACATTTATTAGCATATAAGCATATACATTGCTTTTAGCCAAATGTATTAAAACATAGTGGACGCAATATGTAAACGACACATTAAATACAATTAGTTAATAGCAGGAGCTGAAAGTGTTATATAAATTTAAACAAAGCAAACACAATGAATGAGTTACAACAAAGGGTACAAAAGAAAGTCTCTCAGAGCAATCCTAAAACACTTAACAGAGGCCACTGTCAGAAACAAAACTTTAAAACTGTATGGTTTATCCGATGGTTATTTCCAAGAGAGATGTTGACCTAGATATTTGAAATGGGTTATTTTTCTTTTAAAATATATTCACTCTTTTGAGGTAAGAACCAGTTCCAGGCCAATCAAAATTTACTGATTCTACTTTGCCAAACACTAAAGCGTTGGAAAAAAAAAATTGTTATTAAGGGGAGGGGTCCGTTACCCGTAAGATGGAGGTTTTCAAATTGGTGAAATCTTACTAACTGAGAGAAAATAATGAAGACAATTTATTAAAAATATACTTAAAATAGTGATGTACATGTTAGAGCATATTGATGGTGACTTTCTGTCTCACATAACATTGTAAAAAAAAAAGGATTATAACGAAACCATGTCAGTCGACATTGCATGATAACAAATGGAGTGGAAATCAACCCATTGACTGGGAAAGGATTTGCCCAAATGAGAAAATTTCTCATCTCCACAACCATCTATAAGCTTTTTCAAAAATATATGAGATTTCCTCTGTTTTTATGGGGTTTACAGCAATGCCATTTTGTGAAGGTCTATTACTTTTAATTGAGAAAAATACACAACGTAGAGACCCTCGCGCTTCCACTTCAAGATGTAATGAGTGTCTGTTGATACAGTTGTTCGGGGTATTCCGGATCACTAACGAGATTTGTGTTTCTTACGTTTTCATATATATTCTTATAGTTTATGTATATACACCAAAAGAAAGATAAATCCTTCCCCTTTTCAACTTAACATGATTTTTGCACGAAATACATGGATTTCGTTCTTGCTTACACGCTCAAGTGACTTAACCTTTTTGGTCATTTCCGAATCATTTACGGCAGTTTCGGATCACGTCAGGGATATTCTCAAAACATATTGGGAAAATGGACAAATGGTTACACATCGCTAAATTAAATATATTTGAAGTATTTCCTATTGAATATATCAGCTCGGCGCATACTTCGCTCAGTTAATGTTGCACATTATATGCCTTGTAGACACACACTAGGGTAATTTAAGGCAATGGCGTATATAGTTAACATAATAATAAATCAACTAGAGTGTGTTTACAATTTTATTAAACATTTTATTATGGTTCAAATTACAAATGACAATAAAACAAGTCGTTATTGTGTTTATGATTATTGACGATTTCATAGCAACAGAATAATTAAAAATAATCAAAATATAACCCAACATTGAATTTTGCACATCACACAGAGCTCCAGACAAGAGAAGTATTTGTGTAAATACCCTTCAAACTATTGCAAATACCCTTTAGAAATAGTAAGTAGGGTGTCTAAGTGCCATAAAGAAAATTAAACCGGGGGTACTGGTACTGGTCATCATTGAAAGACTTACTTATTTGAAAAAAAAAATCATTTTCGTTCTGCAATCAATTTTCTTAATGTATCTAATTAAACACTACTAGTACTTAACAATATTTATATACACATTTATATACTTCACACACCCAATATAATGGGATTAAAATACCCTTTTAAGCCCACTCCTATTTGAAGCTCTGAAAATATCCTATTCTCCAATATGGTCAGGGATAAAATACTGACTCTTTGACAAAAGAGGTCAGGGGCTACAGTCCCCTTTTGCATATTCTTTGAGTGGGTTATCTGGGGCCCTGATCACATTTAACTTAACTAATTCTGTGATTTTTCAGGGTTTGGTAAAGTACCGATTCCAAATTCCCAAAATAGCCAAATGGGAATGACAAGATTCCCGAATCTAAAGTGACACACTTGTATATAAAAAAGAAATGTGAATAATGTTTGTAAATCGTGAAATTACTTGTATGTTTATGAAAGGGAATCATTAAAATATTCAACTTATAGTGATTGATGTCATAAAATCAGGGGAAATCATAAAGTCTATATATAGGCTTTCGCATATCACGTGATTGTCAGCTGACCTATTATTATTTGATAAGGCACATTTTCACATATTTTCACATTTACAGTCTTGATGACACTAAGATCTGATAAAACAGTAAAAAACATTATTATATGACCTATTCTGTGTTCTGATGGAGTTGCTGTACTAACGCTTTGTTGAATAACCAAAATGGACAGATAACACTTACAACCTTAAATAAATGAATATAAGGTGTACAAATATTCCACACACATGACAACCAACAAATAAACAATTTTTATATTTGGAATCATGCAAAACACCAAACCACACAACACTGTCTGTAAGTTAAATTTGACAGCTTGCACGACATAGTCGCGGTAATCAGTAACAAGGGGAGCAATTCTTTCAAATTTTGAAAAATAAAGTTTTCAGTATAACCTTACTGTAAAGAAAATAACTTGTGTACAAAACCCAGGGGGAACTACTCCTACTACTTTGGCACAGATGAGAGAGTAAAAAACAATATCTTATTTATTTCTTCAATGAAATCAGTTGAGACTCTTAGCAGAAATGCATTATATAAGCAAGTTTTTACAGAACATATTGTACTTAGCAATATGCTATGCATTTTCAGATACTTTTCATGATTAGAAACCAAGACTGGAAAAACAGGATGGTTTTGATTACAATAATTATTCTCTAGATGACGTTTATTGATTACTGCAACACTGTCCGTACAGCAACTCCACCCAAATAGAGTATATAACAAGAAATGTCTTTAAAAAAAGACAATCGGCGTTGAAATTAATATTGAGATGTCATTTAAAGATTATCTAAACTGACGGCCAAGATGATCGGTTACGTGACTTCTCAGATCCCAGATTTTTTTGTCCCCACCAATGTTAGGGGACTTATTGGACCCCAGATTTTTCGGACACTATAAGTAAACTTCTCGGACCCAAAAGTTAATTTGAGATAAATTTATAAATTTAAAAATTAAATAGAATTATAATTAATATATATGCCGTGAATAAACCAATCATACAATTCCATGTTTCCACCAGTGATATATGAATAACCAAAATAATTTAGGTTAACATAATTGTTATCTGAATTTGTCAAGCCAATTTAACAAATTAACAATGTAAGAAAATAATTTCGGGAATGAATTAAAATTATTATGTATCAGACTATATAGTTATTTATAGTACCGGTAATATACCATTCATGTTAGTTATCTAATATAATAACGATTTGAAGTCAAATAAGCATGTACCCTGTGTATCCCAATAAAAAGCAATAGTCAGGGAACATTCAGCGATTTTTGAAATGTTAAGACTTTATTTTTTGATAATGCAAACATAAAAATTCAGTAGACTATGACGATTTAAAATTATATCAGTAGAAATATGATATATCAAGGGTTCCTGTGTATAATTAGTATTGCAAATTGTGTATTCATGCTACGCGAATAACAATTCGACATATTCCGAATCTTCTTTCATAACATTTTATGTATAGAAAATGTAGCATCTTTTTACAGATTAAATAACATCTACTGGAGAAGTTGATAGAAAGATGCAATTATAAATAGTCGTTAATAAATCGTAACCACAATTTTAAATAAAATTAGCAGTAAGTTTCTAATATACATTCCACATTTATTGAAATTTTTAAGTTTATGATTCTCTGAACGCTATTATTTATGCATGTACGAGTATATAAACACAGCTATACAGCCGTTACTAGCTACGCGCGCTATTTTAAGAATGCCACTACTTTTTGTGGAATGCGATGAACTCGCTAAAATCAATGGGCTACTTAGAACGGCAACTCTGTGAGTGAGATTTATGCATGGGAACATTGCACAATTGCTATTTATAGAGCGTAACGCTTATATAAATGTAGGCTAAACAAAATAGTTATTTCGTTACGTGAATGAATATATCATTCTGTTTATGGCATACAATGAGAAAATACGTTCATAATTAGCCTCAGTTCTAGAGTATACGCGAGGATATGTTTATAACTTCTTTTTAACTGCTTATGTAAACAATTATTTAAATTTTTATTCCCCGAAAGTATGCAACAGTTATTGGTATACGTTAAACCATTGTTTGAAGTTTGCATTCCCTAGAATTAGAAAATTTGCCCAATTCTATTGGCATTCAATTTTCCCGCTGCATAATTATCGAAAGAAAATCTGGGTCAAAAGTGATCTTAGACAGCTACGCCGAAAAAGTTCTCACATTGGTCCAGACAGCTATCGGCGAGCAAAACTAATGTCATATTCACTGTCCTAAACTGCGGCTAATAATAGATTTAAGCTCATATTAAATGACCTAAAAATAGCATTTCCTGAAAATGAGCAAGTTCAATATTGGTTCCTAGCACACAGTTTAAAACATCTTAGATATGCACAAAGTTCTCGAAACCAATTAACATTTCCATTTCAGTGCCGAAATGTCAAGATTAATTTTGTTTGTTTTCTTTTGAACAGAAAAGGACAGTTCAATTTCAGTATGATATGTTACGTTTATGACTTAATTACTTGACCATAGGTGTATGCATACTTTATTATTAAGTATAGTTTTGGGGTAATGTGACTTATTTGAATAAATACATGATTTGTTTATGTTCATAATATCAGATCATATTCACTTGCTTCCTAGTCAATAATTGTATAATTTTTTACAATTTTCAGAAACATTTCATGTCCTGTTTGTTGTTTAATAGTTTGCAGTATCTAGCGATTTAAAATTAAGTGAAAACATTTAAAATAGTTCCACAAAATATTGACCTTCTGTCATGAAAAATAGGCCTGTGATTCCAACATGGCGGTTACAATACAGTCATATTTTGACATTTGATTGCTTTGTAAAACCTTGAATTCGGTCAGTTTGTGTATCGAACTAATGAATAAAGATTGAAATAAAAGTATGTGATCTTAATTTTGTATGTCTGTATATTTTAAAAAATTATACAAACAAATGGCTAGCTATTACAAAAACCGGACGGTCACAGATACAAAACCCTGAACATCTTTGGGGAATTGAACCCAGGTTCACAGCGTGAGAGTCAGACACTGAAAAGAGCGTCCAACAGCAAGATAGTTGGAACTGCCTTAAATGCCATTCACTAAACATGTGTTATCTGGTGAATACTCATTTGCAGTTACTGACATGGGTTTTTCTCCATATCAAAACATACAGAATTGATGTATTTCACTAAACTTCTTGTATGTAATTTAATGTATATTTAAACTATATCTTGGTTTCAGCAGTTGATTGCTCCAGTGTTGTATTTCAACATGGCAGGTACAGGGTCCCTCGTTCACTATGCAAGGAGAGGCCCTGGCTGTGATGCTTGTCTGCATTACTCGATTGGTGAACGCAACTTGCACAAAGCCAAAGGTATGTATTGTTGACTGATACTGTGAGAGAATGTCACCGCTAAATTATTTAGTATTAGTGATTTGTAACCTTATTGAGTCGTTGTTACTTAAAGCTCTTTATAAAGAAGTTATTCCGCAACCACTTTTTCTGGCACGCTACAGTGTTTCTGCACAAATTTGGTGATTGGAAAGCCTTCTATAGCTACCGGTATGTTGGTCCTTAATGTAAGACAATATAGTGTTATAATTGTCATTTTTGTACAATGCTCTTTTTCCACTGTTTATAATGGAAAACTTACCACAGTTTGTGCGCTATAGATTCATACTTAATGTCAGTTTGGATACGTTAGGTTTTATCAATATCATGTGTCAATATGTGCTCTACATATGCATCTTATATATGCCCATTTTGATTACTTTGACATTCATTTGAGGTGAAATTTTCACCTTTAGGCTTCTTTGTTTACTTATTTGGTATTTTGGCTATATTTTGCTTGGTAACGATACATTAACTGTTAAAAGTCTATTATTAATGTGAAACTGGGATTAAACGCATTTGCTATTTATTCTGATTATTGTATTTACATGTCTAGTCAAATTAATTGTCAATTTATATAATATCTGTTTTTATTTTGTTACAGCTTTTCGCAGTAACAAACCAATGCAGAAACTAGTTGCTGCGTTCTGGTACAGATGCACTGCCATCCCTGGGTAGGGAATTAATGTTAGTTATTCAATGTAGAAACTTACAGAGCTAGTAGTTATATGACCAATATTTAACTTTCTAGTTACTATATGCCATCGCTCTATTCTTTTATCTAGGCTCTCACAAAATATGAATTATTTCATGGGCAGTTTGTGACAGTACAGAACATTGGGAAATTCCATTTAATTGGGAAAATGTTTCTAGAAATTGTAAATGTGGCAGAAATTCGGGATGTACAGTACAGCTCAAGTAAAAACAAATATTTTACACGCTGTCACGGAGTCGGAATGTTAGATACGAGTAATTACTTGGCGAATCTAAGTGGAGTTATGCTGAGTGGTAGCTGATAATAGCAACAAAACCCTGCAGAGTAACTTCGAGAACGTGTACGTATGTTGCGCAATACGCAGCTTTACTTCACATCCACTTGCCTCTCATTCGGAACCGAGGGGGCTTAATACATATACATGCTAATTTGTTATCAGAAGGTCATTCAGCTACATGACATTAACAAAAATGTTGCACCTGGCAAAAAAACACAGAAGGTTACATTGAACTTGACAAGGACATCCGATTCTGCATTGAGTGACTTTGCTTGGAAATCATACATTGTAAACAAACTCAGATAATTCAAATTGTAATTAAAATATATGTAGTTTGAAGTGTGTAGACTAAAAAATATTCTTGACCACCTTCATAGATGTGTATTACTTTATAATCATATACAGTATGGCACAGATGTACGTTTGTGAGTTTCGTAGACTTTAGAGCTTGACTGAGGCGAAGAGATACATGTACCATTATGGCTTGGATTTCAGAACCTTAAGGGATTCATAAGGAGCTAATACGTCAGGAATGTAGAGACCCTGTGCTGGCAGAATGGGCTAAACTTGTCACTCCACATCTCTGGTATGGTGCTGAAAAAATGGCCTACGGGAATTCTCCATCCAAGATCTGCCTTTTAAAAAGGCATTTTGACTTGACAGTAAGACATATGCTCATTGTTTTGCAATTTCAGTGCTTGTAGGAGGCAACATTTTAGTATCATAAGGCAACATTTCAGTATCATAAGGTAAGATAAATACTGCTGGTAATGCCGCCCATAGAAGATGGCGGGATATATTGGTTTGCTAATGTCGGTCGGTAAGTCTGTGAGTTGGTCTGTCGGTAGAACACTTTCGTTTCCACGCTCTAGGTCCAGCAGTTTTCATCCAGTATTCACCAAACTTCATAGAAATGTTTGTTGGTATAATATCTAGTTCAAGTCGATAAACAGCCAAATCGCTTGAGGAATGAAGAGTTATGGCTCTTAAATTATCTAAAATTGTTCTTTTCGGCCGTTTTCGCTCTCCAAGTCTAACAGTTGTCATTTGATCTTAACCAAACTTAATGAACATATTTGTAACAATAATGTCTAGGTCAAGTTTGATAATCAGCCGAATCACCGGAGGAATTGTGCAGTTATGGCCCTTGAATTAAATCTAAAATGGTCCTTTGTAGCCTTTTCCACTCTCTCTCCAACAGTTTTCATCTGATCTTCGCCAAACTTCATGAAAATGTTCGTAACAATATTATCTTGGCCAAGTTTGATAACCAGCCAAATCCACCCAGGTATGATGAGTTATTGCTCTTGAATTATATAAAATTAGCCTTTTAAATCGTTTTAGCCATTTTTGGTCTCTAAGTCCTACAGTTTTCATCCGATATTTGCCAAACTTCATGAAAATATTTTTATTATACGTAATATCTTGGTAAAGATTTATGGCCAAATCACCCAGGAATTGTGGAGTTAAGGCCCCATTAATTATCTGACATTGGCCATTATAGCCGTTTCTGCTCTCTAGAAACTGTAATGAACTATGATTGCTATTGCGCACTGTTTGATGATGATGATGATAATGATGAGGACGATGATGATGATGATAAATACAATATAAAGTATACTTCTGAAATTGATGCTGCACACTATTCAGATATCCATCAACTTACAGGCCAAGAAGCAGTGACCAGCATGAAGCACTCCAGCACCAGATGATGGCGATGATTATGAAGAGGAGGAGGATGACAATTAGGACAGTGATGACAGGCAGAAGGAGGAGCGTGATCAGGCATTCTTCACCTGATCGCACTGTTTGTTTATCCCCCCCCCTCAAATGCCAGGGTCATGACTGGGAGGAAGAACTGTAAGTAGCCCAGTTGGTGAATACGGATCTGTAAGTAATGGTGCTATTACACCAGTGTATGTCAGTTCTAATTACACAAGGTCCTCAACACGACCAGGCAGTCAACACTAATACCACGCACATCATCCTTCGTCATCCCTTGTGCTTCATGTCAGATCAGTTCATAGGGCACAGCTTCTGCGTATCCGGCGCATCTTAGAATACTGTATGAAGCTAGTACCATTCTAACACCATGTCCATGTCCACATCAACCTTGTCATGTAAATACGTTGCAACGCTCGTATATCATTGTTTTCTCATTGAATTTTAAAGTAGAGGCATTATTTTAATTTGATCCTCCGCTGATGCAGTGCTCACGCACTACATATGTAGGAAATGCGCAGAAATGACTTCATTAGCGTTGTGAACTCGTACACAGATCTGATACTGACTTGTAGCAGTCCTGAGCTGTCTTTAGAGATGTCCAAATGAGCGCATTGCACATGCGTAGCACCAGCGTGAAGAAAGCACTGAATAAAGTCCCCATGTAGGTACTACATTCATAAAGTCCTTACTGCGTCATTATTTCATCATAAACGCGCTTCGACTGTTACAAATACATCAAAAAGGTTCATGCTACGTCCTTGTTTTTCCACCACCTCACTACGCAAGGTCCCTGATGCATATCCATTGGTCCTCAACCTGTCAATTGCTATCCTCATCATGTCCGCGCAGGACGTGGTAAGGACGGGCTCTGGTGTGATAGGGGTATAAGTGTTAATGTCACTTTTGCATCATTTTTACATTGAACACACAATCGCAAGATCAGAAGGCGGACACCTGCACCACTGTAAATCTGCTATCATGTAGACATTGTACATTGTAGAACTGTTACAATATTTCACTGATTTAAGAGTTACACAGAGACTTAAATGAATTTGCAATCAATAGAACTTAACAATAACATAGAAACATAGATGAATTTGCTAATGACAGTGATTTCACTCAAATCCTTATTAGTTGAAACTTGCTATTTGTAAATTCTTGTTTGCTCAAGTTTGTTTCAAGTACCAGTTGTTCTGCAATATATTTTCATATAAATTTCTTATGTTTGGCTCAAATTTTCTGTTTTATTTTCTGATGGCTCTAGGTGTATGTCCTGGTCTCGGTCTCATTTTTCCTTCCATAAATTGTGTGTTTGGAGTAAAGTTGTGTCCAGTCGCTAATTGATAAAATGACCAGGCTAGTGTCCAGTGGAGAACAAAGGATTTTTGGCTTCAAATCTTTCACACATTCATATATTATGGTCTGTCCAAAACTAATTCCCCAAATTTACCACTTATGGTAAAAACCACAAGGTTTGTAGAAAAACCTCATTGCAGATTATATTGGTAGAAAAACTGCGGGCAATTCTAGTCAAAAGAAGAGTTATATTTTTATTATATACTTATTATTTTGTTAAGTTCTCTTCCATAAATATTGCACATCTATGCAAAAAAACTTGAATTGAGTCAAATTAGTCAATCACCCAAAACAGTCTGCATGTTTAAATACTCTTTAGTCTGGAGGTTTGGGAGAAACAGATGCAATGAGGTTTGGGAGAAACAGATGCAAAGATGTCTGAAAACAGTTTCTGGCAACCTTAAGTTTTGATGGCTCAAAGTTTTTGTGCTGGTCTGGGCAGCTTTGAGGTAAGAGAGTCGACTGTACCAGATGTTTTGTTCAATGATGTCTTATCTTCAGTTACCATCGTGATGAAATGTCTAGCCTGTTCCTGGCGCTTGTCTGCTACTCTGAAGCTATGCCATCCCTGGATGCCGTGCTGGTCAGGCCATCTGGAGGAACACACCCAGTACCTCCGGAGTGACCACAGGCCAGCGACCATCCCTTCAGCCTACACAGTGGTAAGGAATTTCAGGATGTGATTGCTGGACCAGAAAGCTTTAGACACAGGCACCCAGAATAATGTAAACATTGAACATTGTTCTTTTATTACTCACAAATACAGTGATAAATCATACAAGGATTAAACATGTAATGATGTTGATGATGATGATGATCTTGAAATGACCTTTATAACTACTTAGAAAGTTTATTAAGCATAATATGGTAGTTCTGAACATTTAACTACTTTGTTATTTCAATGTCTTTTCTAACGATTATGTACAACAAAAACATTTTCAGGTTGATTAGGATAGACTATCAAACTTGTTGGTAAAAGAACAAAAATGCATGTTTATCTGACCTGCATCAGAGATCCTGTGATGCACCTGTAAATAATGCACTGTCATTTATCCAGTATCTTTCAGTTGAAGAATTTGAGCCCAGTGGTTTAAGCAAAAGATAATATTTTGATGACGAAAAATCTTGCTCTTATGTAAGTAATTGAAACACATATAATTGTTTAACACGATGCTTCCCTGTTGTATTACAAGTTTATAGATTGGGCACTATTGGAGGCTTATTGTCAGACTGGCAGAATGGCTGGAAGAAGAAGAACAACAGAGAACTGTTTAAACTATTACATGTAAATAATTTGTGTGGTCTGTGACTTTTATGCAAGTATGATTTCAGTGGATGTCCTTACCAGCAAACCAATGCATCCATCTCGGCCTGCCACTGCAATGCTGTCAGGGTCTAGAAAAAAGGTTCAGCAGTGTTAGGTACATTTAAATATCAGAACAAAGTAGTAAGCAGTCAAAAGCATAACTAAAAAATATTAGCATAATGCAACACTAAATTTCACTGTTAAAGGGACTATGTCATCAAAAATGGCTTCAAAAAAAAAGAAGATATTAATACTGCCATATAATAACAGTTAAAACAGGGTTTATATAATGTGAAAACAGTGAATGCATTCTGGGATAAAAATCAATTTGTAATAAGGGTCATGTTTGTTTGGCCATTTTCATGTTTACATGTTGATGTCAGAATTGTGAGTATTTTGTATAACCATAGTTTACACATGATTCATTACCATGCAGAATAGCACATTTGGTTAAAGCGCTATCTACTGTCGTTTCTTTCTAAGGCTCCTAAATTGTGAATTTAATACCCACATGGGGTTTTAATTTTTTTAAACCTTTTTGGCTCATTTGTTGTTAACAAATGTCTCATGTGTACTATATTATGTATTATTTATTTAACACAGATGTCTTAGTATTGCTCATTTCTATCATATAATATCATTTATTGTTCAATAGGAAGGCAATTTGTTTGTTGATATAGTTCCTTTAAGACTCTAACTTTTTAGCTATGTATTTGACCAGACTTTTAGTATTTTATAAAAAAAAAATATCACTACATGTCTAAACTAAAAAAACTAAACCATCTGGACTAACCAAAAACAGATATTGTAACATGACATGTGCAGAGTTTTCTACAGGCATAGAAGAAAAATAAACTGCCAATAAACAACTTGAAAAAGTAGTTCCAAAACTGTAAAATATAGTTCACATTGTAATTGCAGAATACGTAGTTAGATCATGTTAGAATCAAAATCATTTTTGCTTTATTGTTGTTTATCTGTAAATAAACAATGATTTTTTGTTCTGGTGCATATATATTATACAACTCGGGCTAACACACTCGTGTTTGAATTCCTACGCATCAGAACTCAAAATCATTGTTTATTTACAAATTAACAATTCAAAATCACAAATTATTTCTTAATTATATAACGGTAAAGAAAACAAATAAAGTGAAAAGATTTGCCTTCACCTGAGCTTGAACCTACAACCAGTAAGATTTACAAAAATAACCATGTATTTTTAACGCTATGTAAGTGAAACACCTGTTTAAAAAAAACGACGAAAAGCGTTACATACACTATATAATTTTATCCATTTCATTTAATCGGCACTGTATTTCCAATATATTTTTGTGTCAGATGTGTTATCTCCCTTCTTTATGTACAATGTACTTTTTTCTGGATTCTGTGACAAAAAAATATATAAATATTGTCAATTTGCCAATCTGTGCAAAAGGTTTCATTTAAATGTATATTTCTGCAGTACAAGTTATGTTTCTGCTGAAACAATAGTGCAGCTCGCACTACAAGATGGAGGGGAACACAGAGTTGTTGCTACCAGAATGGTCACCAGAATGCCCTCTGTTAACAATGACAGTTTGTCTCAAAAGGGACATGGTTAGTGTTTGTAGCTTACTTGAGCACGAAGTGCTTGGTGAGCTATTGGTATAGGGGACCTCTCCGGCGTCGTCTGTCGTCAATGTGCCGTCAACAATTTGGACCGTTATCGCGATAAAGACTACATTCTTTATTCAATCTTGACCTAACTTGCACAGTTTGTGTAAGACCATAAAATCTCGGATGGGATTGTTATTGGGTCAGAACACACCAGTAACACCAGAGTTATTGCCCCTTTTTCATGCAAAAAAGTGCAAAAGTGTCTTTTTCCAATGTATAGACTTTATATTCCATCCAATCTTAACCAAACTTTCACAGTTTGTGTATGATCATCAGATCTCAGCAGATCCCATCAAAAATGGGCCAGATCGCGTTTCAAACACCAGAGTTATTGCCCTTTGTTGATTAAAACAATATACAAAAATGGACATCATGCAGGATAGAGAGAGACATTTTTCATCCAATCTTCAACAATCTTGCAGTTTTTCTATTTTCATGAGATTACAGTTGAAGTCAAATATAAGCAAGATTGGATTGAAACACCAGAGTTATTGCCCTTTGTTTGTGAAAAAAATAAGCAAAATGGACATTATTCAGGATAGAAGCTTCATTTTTCATCCAATCTTCACCAATCGTGTACAGTTTGTCTATGAACATATGACTACAGATGAAGTAGAATATAAGCATGATCGGGCCAGAAACACCAGTGTTATTGCCCCTTGTGTTATGAAAAAAACATCAACAAGTTATCAATGATTGGCTTGCACACACGATTTTTGATTCAATGTTGACCAAACTTACACAGTGTGCGCATGACCATAACAATTGATTAATAAAATTTGATTTCCAAAACTGTTGCAAGACTTGCATGCAGTTATTTGTACATGCAACTTTGAAGTGTTCAGAGCCTGCATTAACATCATTTATCATCATTGGAAAGAAAATTATCAAAGAAAAAGCAAAACTTTACCTTATAGCACAGCCATCACAATTATCGCATTGCAACTAGTTTTCCAAAACTGTTTGCAAAAAAGACATCAACATCGACTGTTTGTGCATTTTCCAGAATTGTCAATGACTTAATGAAAAAGGGTCAGGTAAGAATATCGAGAAAAATGATTTGAGAACCATTTGCAAAAAAACGCACATCCACTACCCAACTTATACTTTAGTTAGCCCATTGCACTTACAGATGTTTTAAATCTAAATTGATCCTACCCACACTATGTATTGTTCAGATACCTGAATTTTCAAACCTGTCACAACAGTATGGTCTTCATCTGTACCAGTTCTCAGGTGAGCGCTTTGGGCTATCATGGCCCTCTTGTTCATAGCAAGCTATGAATTTCTTTTAGAATGATATATGGTTATGTGGTTTGTTATGCTTCAGCATTTTGCTCCTCAATACAGTTTACTTATTTGATACCAGTATTCAATACAAATTATTAAAGGCCATTTATGTCAAATATAATTAAAATCTTGCATAATTCTATTTACATCCTTATAGAACAGTGTATTTAGTTTCCGGATTTCCTGTCATTTATCCCGGAAAAACAGCAATATGTCACCAGTAGGTTTTTAGGATGACATTTTACATTACAAACTAGTCTCTGTTGTATTTTCTCTTGTCAGTATTTTCTTTTGCTTTCTAATTAAGTAAATTTTATTAAAATACATGTGTTGAGTTGATTAATAGGTATTCAAATGGAAAATGTGTATACTGTGTTTCAACTGATTGCCTTTATAAAAAGTTCACATTATACTAATGTAAAGGGACTTTAAACTTCTTGTAAAAATTGATTCAGTAATACCTGCACTAAGAACAAATCTGATGGATGTAAAACAGAAATCAAGGAACAATATTCATCCACAGATTTGTGTCAGATTTTAAAGTTATTCTGCCTCTCTTGGTTGAAGTTGCGCTAACCCTAAAGTAGCTTGTGATATGTACATGCATGTGTCTATCATTATCATACTTTGTCTCTTTTGATCCCCATGGTCACAGGTTTGAGTCCCAGGGAAGACAAATGTTTTAATTAACTTCTTTTTCCTGAATATAATTATTTTTTTTAGTCCAGATGCTTTACTTTTTGCAGATAAGATACTAAAGTGCATTTTTCAAAATAAGAAAATCAGTGAACAAGTTCCTTTAACAATTACTTTAACTTGTAAGTTAAAGTAACTCTCCTATTTCAGGTGCAAATGTACTGACATCACTAGAAGATGGTGGTGGATACTTTCAGACTGAATGGGAAGTTGTTGCTACATGAACCCTCAAAGGCCATCAAACAGCTAAGACCCGATTGTAAGTTGACACTGAAGGTAACAATGTCAGTTTTCAAGAAGTTGGGTTTAGATTTCTTTCATCATTGTTACTTTGATTTGTATGCTTCATTTGTTTTTATATGTGTTTATAATTTAAATTATTGAACTTCATGTATAAAGAATATGTTTTGTGTTTTTTTAATAGGTTAAGTGATGCAAGCTCCATGAAATAAAAATCAATCCTGACAGAAACGAGGGAAATAATATTTCTACCTCAAATTGTATCAATATACAGATGTGTTATTAAAGATTGTTTTGTTTTTTATTTGATTTTATATTATTCTGCGTCTCTAGGTCTGTGCCAAAGCAGCTGACTACAATCGTGGGCAGTATCGCCATTTGACAAACTCCATCTCAGACATTCCCCCGTTGGACGCAGAAATCCACGCCAGAGGTATGCAGTGTATAGCTGTTTTCTGCCAGTTAATGAGCTCGTTAATTGATTTCATATGAAGTCTTGGAAATGAATAGGGTCCCTTTGGTTATGGTTCGAATAACTGCGAACAAACATGGTTTCTGGTTAAGTTTAAGCAAACCTGAACACAATGTTCATTCATTGTAAATCTCATTCCCAGTTCATTAATGATCAGGCCCACGAGAGCTCTTACTGATCCAGCTGTATGAAACCTGTCTTTCAAGGACTGAAACCTCTTGGTTGTACACAAACTTTTACTGCCCCGGCATCTTGATGTGGGAGGCATTTAGTGATTCATCCGTGATTCAGTCCTTACGATGTTAACTAGTTTTTACTGTTTCACACTGCTTACTAAAACACTTGGATGCTTACACAGTTCTTGCTTATGACCATTCCTTATCAACACATATCACCCAGCCTCACTTTGACGTTGACCTAATTTAAACTAAGAATAATTCAAATGGCTGTCCTGCACCAAGCAGAGGCATGTGTGTTTATCAAACACAGCATCTTGTCTATTTAAAACATTCTATACCATCAAGTACTGTTCTAATAAAAGAAAACTATCAGTTAATGTACCAGGAGGTGATCAGAGTGGAAAGCAAAATAAAATCTTGTGGAATATTGTTCATACAGATTATATCCAGACAATGGTTAGGATTGAATGTCGTTTTTTGTTGCCAAAGTCAAAGTTAATTTTAACTAAAAACAGAACATGTTTCAGCTATTGTATCATGATAAATCATGACTTTGTAGATTTGTTTACCACATTTACTCTTGATATAAATCTTTCCATTTAAAGTTGTATTTGTTATCCTGGTTCACACACATGAGTTGTTGGTCTTCCATCCTCAGTGTGTCTGTGCTTCTGTTTTACAGGCTCATTATAACGTGCAGCGTCTTCCAGTCGAGGCAAGCTGGCCACAGTGTGGGTCAAGGATTTCTGAAAATCTTTGAGAATGCCAAAGAGCTCAGTTGATTTATATGTTCATTTAAGAAATATTCCCATGATTGTGTTTTTTTGCCCCCACAAAGTGGGAGGCATTAAGCATTGCACTTGTCCGTCCGTACGTCTGTTACTTATGTATTCAAACAATTGTTGAAATGTTTCTTATTTTTGTGTACGGTACTTTTGGGGCATGCTGTGGTAGCTATGTGTAATCAATTTCATTGTTGATCATTACTCATCAAGTATTACATGTAATTTAATGAAACTTAATGTAATAATAAAGGCTGTTAAAAAGAAGCGTAGGTCAAATTAAATTCATGTAACACGAGAGGATGTTGAGAGTTAGAGTACAGTGGCCATGATTTTGTATAAAACAGTAAAATTGGTATCAATTTTATTATATTCACAACTCTTCATTATTATCACACTTGATGGCTTTGATTTGTATGTTGAGAACTTATATACAGAATATAATTTACTTTTGTGAAATGAAATTACAAGAGTTAATTGGGATTCACATCAAATTATGTAAACTGATAAGTGTTGTTGTTTTTTTTTCAAGTATCTTCTTGTAAGCAATCATATTTTATGTTTTTAGAAAAACATTTCTTTGGGGATACCGATACTTGTTGGTAATTGTAGCTTTCATAAAATGTTTTTACAAGTTTGTATGTGTGCTTCTACATGTTTTTGCTTAATGATACATTTTTTACAAAATGCCTCTGTATACCGATATATGTCATGTATTCATTATATGATACTATGTAGTAAGATACATTATATGACATGCTGGCAACAAAGATTTATAGTTTTAGGTTTGTCTGTCTGCCTTCATATTCATTATTTATATTATAACCAGTAAACTGGATAAATCTATAAATAAGAATGTATTTCAACAATGCGAGTGCCATGAGTTTACCATTCCCTTTGTTAAAGGGACTTGTTCACAGAATTTCATATTTTCAAAACATGGCATCAAATGTCCTAACTGCAAAAACTGAAGCATTTTGACAACATTCAGATAAAAGTATGTCACACTTACTGATAAATATGCAATATTTATCATAACTTCATCTGAAATAAGTTTGTATGAAAATTATTTATTCTCTCATACATTTTTGTGCTGTTCATTACAAAACTATTATCTTGTTTTTTAAATTTGAGGAATTTGTCTGTTGCAATTGTTGTCTTACTTTTCCATTGTTTTTTTTAGAATGCAAATACATTTCTGTTCTAAACTAAATCCGTATAAAATTTTAGAAGCTGAACACAGTTGTGTTTTTGCAAATATTTCTTTGGAAAGTTTAGATCTAGTTGGTTTTTATGCCCCCACAAAGTGAGGCATTAAACATTGCACTTGTCGGTCCGTATGACCCAATATTTTGTGGACTCAACTCCTCTTTAACTGCTTGGCGGATTTCGCTAAAAATTTCACAGCTGAAGAAACTTAACCTGTAGGTAATTGTAAAGGAAGGAACATTTTCTGCCATCAGTTTTGGCAGAATTATGGACCTTTGTCATTCTTAGCTCAACATGCTCATGGTAAGATTTTATGATTGCCTTTTGTTCAACGTTCGTCAGCATTTTCACTCAAAGAACATAATCTCCTAAACTGCTGGGGAGATTTACACCAAACTTCACAGGAATGATCCTTGGGTGATCCTTCAGGTCTGCTGCATATATATAGCTAAAAGTAGATTTAAAAGCAAAAACTTTAAAAATCTCTGAAACTGCATGGCTGAGAGCTTGCATATTTGGTATGTGGCATCATCTAGTGGTCCTTTACAAAGGTTGTTCAAATTATGGCCCAGGGGTGAAAACTGGCCACGCCCAGGGGGTCACCTTTTTCATGTAGACTTAAATAGCAAAATGACTTAAAAAATCTTCTCCGGAACTGCAGGGCCCAGATGTTTCATATTTTGTATGAAACATTGTATAGTGGTTCTCTACAAAGATTGTTCAAATATTGACCCGGGGGTAAAAATTGGCCACGCCCAGGGGTCACATTGTTTATATAGATTTAAAAAGTTAAATGACTTCAAATATCTCCTGAAACCGCAAGGACCAAATCTTCAAACTCGTGTAAGGGCTATAGGGCCTTCTTGTTTCTACTGTACAATAGATATGGTAATAAATTTGCGGAGGCAATAAATAGTGTTGGCAACACATCCTTTGTGTCCAAACATGTGTCGTGAGGGAAATTAGTTCATGTTTTTGTAAAATTAGAAAGGAGATCATGTTTTTGTAAAATTAGAAAGGAGATGAAATGTTTTGTTTTTGCTGAAAACTATCAAATCAATGCCAAACATTATTATTATTATTATTTATGAATCTGTTAGATTTGGGGTTAAATGTATCATTATTTGCTACTGTATTGTGTTATGTTTATTGATAAGTTGTCACATGCTATTTTGTTCAACACTGGCATAGATCATTTAAAATCTTTCAAATTTCACAACGTTTTCAAATTAAAGTGCAACTGTTCAATGATGCGTAAGGTATTGACCTAGGTGCTCACAGATGTAACGGCCAATTATGCTCACAGCCAGTTAACTTTTAATGTATATACAATCAATATTACAAACAACTTGCTTATTAAATATTATTTACAGAATACAGTTATTAAATATTATTTACAGAATACAGTGTCAATTCATAGTTTGGTCAGGTTAAACTCACAAATCAAAAAGTTAGTGTCGTATTTATAGAAATAATTTCATTCAATTGCCTAGGACTGTTAGCTTAATTGGCTGTACAGGTTTTGAGCAAATCACCACTGATAATGTCACAAAATGTTTATTTCTTTGAATGTTATTATGGGCATTTATACTCGACCAAAAAAGAAAACCAACTGTATAGTTTATCAACGTTCCTGGAATTGGATCAAGATACAACATATACAATGGTTGATTATAAAACACAATGTTTTCATGGCACAGATGTGAATTTACTGGTTCTCAATCATGTTTTGATCAGTTATAAATTTTGACATAGTGGTTGAAATTTAATCCACAAACAATAAAGATAACAAATTATTAAGTGTCATGTTGTTTTTTTTGGCCGAGTATATTTAGATTTTGTCTCGTGTGTAAGATATGTGTGGGCATTACTTTCATTTTTTGAGCTTATGTAATTCATGCAATGCTTTTGTTAATGCTCAGTATATATATAAGCTACATGGACATGACATTCTTAGTGAGCTATTAGAATAAGGGACCTTTCCTGCGTCATCAGTCGTCTTAGCCTCGTGTGCACAACTGATACTTCAAATGAAATGTTTAAACCACCGACAAGTAACAAAGAAGTAGTTGCTTAATGTTTGAAAAACATAAAACAACACATTTTCTTTTTGTCCACTAGAGTGAAGTAAACTTTCGCAGACTGTGTCAGTTCCAATGACAACAATAATAAGTAATTCAATTCCTAGGCACAAGTAGAACTTTTATTTTCTCCAAAGTTGGAAGGATGTAACAGAATAACCAGTTGATAACAGTGGGACAGTTTTTCATCATTAATACTGCATTTGAGTTAAAGCCACTAAATCCACATTGACCATAAATTAAATACCACAAAAATTCATATACTTTTTTTAAACTGACAAAACAACATCAACCATGTAAACAATGCTTATCAGCATTGAACTATTTATGGAAATTGTAAACCATGTCAGACATGCTGTAGTTGTCGGCTGTTTTTAGTCACTCATGCAGGTTATATTTTCTTAGCACATACTATTAAAACTTTAGAAACAATGTAATAAGATTTTGACAGTGCCATAGGCGTCAGCACCTCAAGATGACAGAGTTAAGCTGTAATACTAAGAGCAAAAAAAAGTCTAAGCCCCTGTTCACACTGCTGTGTATTTTAATACAACTCTCATCATGTTTTTGTGTAAAATCTTGTGAGCAACATACTTTTCCTTCAAAATAATTTCTGCTGGGACTTTAAATTCTTAGCATTTGCCTTGTACCCTTAAAAAAAAGAAAAACAGATTATGGCTCGCATAGATGTTTATTAGCCATACAATTTTATTATAGGTAACACAGGCGTGTAACTAGTAAATTTTTAATTACAAATTTGCATTTCAGTAAATCTTATGGGTGTAAGTCCGAAGAAACAAGAAATTTAACAAGAATTGCACATTTCAATCGAAATCCTGTACCACACTGGCTTGCTTTGCTGATCATTAACTGCTGCAACTCAGGTCACGATAAGGTTCTAACACCTCAGTGAGCGACGTTGCATTCTTTCAAATGACTTCTGGAAATATATACAAATATAATGGTTTACATACAATGTTTTTAATAGGGCTCACTCTGCTATTAGCTACCCACTGAAACATTTGGCTAAAGAGTTTTCCATTTGGCTACAATGTTTTCTTCGTAAACCCCCCAAAAATACCCCAAATGAGAAGAATTTCAACTTGGCTAAAGAAAAGGTTGAGCCAGGGTGAGCCCTGTTTAGTTCAGGCCAAAGAAAAAATCTGTGGTTCAGGTGTCACTGACGGAATCTTTGGGAAATTGTCATATTTAAACTCGATAAGAAACAATTTTTTTTTTTCTCTTAACAATTCTTAAGGTTGAGGTGATGAAAGAAGAGTTGGTAGTGAAACCTGAACCACTGATATTTTTTTCTTGGCCTAAATATTGTATAAAATATTTGTAATATTTAATTATTATAATAAAAGATGCATAAGAGGAATAAAAAATAATTAGAAAGACCTGGTGTTTGTTTTAATTTGCCCCAAAAATTACGTGGGGACAATGATAAAATGTTTTTATTTCTTTTCATTTTGTACCAAAAAGTATATTTTTACCTAACCCTTGGTAGGGTGCAGTGGTGGTTCTGCCCACCCCAGGAGTTTTTTAAAACTCCCCTTGGTTGGAGCGGTATTTGAACCCACACATCAAGCCTCTCAAGACCACTGCTCTACCAACTGAGCTATTGAGGCTTCTGCTAGTAGCTGTTCGAAACATTTATTTATTCTTTCAATAAAACATAACAGTAAAAAAAATCACATGACCTGGACTGTGGTCATGTGACCAAGTCCAAGTCATGTGATTGCTATATTTAGCACTCATTCTATCCATATAATCCCTTAACAATACCAAATAAAACCACAAGCTAGAGTGGTGCAGTGCATAGAGCAGTGGACTACGGAGCTGTGGGACAGAAGTTCAAATACCGGTATAAACCTTCAATACTTTCCTTGCTTATTTCGATGTATAATAATGTTGTTCATATGAAAATATAAATGTATGCAATAAAATGTCGATAAAAATGCATTACATTATATAAATCTGCATGTACAACATTAATATAAAAAAAATATATAATTTATGTGTCTAATAAAAATAAAAAGTTTCTAACTTATTTCAACCAAAAGTTCTGTTAGAAAGAAAATACCCTGGTATTGCGCAAAACATCAAAATAATTGGCCAATGAAAGTTTTCAAAACGTTTACCACCAGTTATGGCGGAACATTGTTGGCTGCTACCATGTTTTGCTGCAAAAAGTCTGTGCATGGTTTCTGCATCGTTCAGGAATACTTCGGTGTCAGGATCGGGTTCGTTGCTGTCCCTAAGTGTGGATGGGCTGCTGTCTGCAACAACAAAAATAACATAATAAAAATGTATTTTCAACACTGCAGGTTATAGTGCATTATTATTATAAATTATATTTAAAGTTATAATAATGTTTATACAGTAAACTTCGCTTGGAACAATATTGAGCAGACCATAGAATTTATATCCCTATATCACAATATCTTCGCATACAAAATAAGGCAACCAAGCGCATGGACATATCAGAATACAGGCGAGAGACGCAACACCAATCATATTACAGCAGACACGTTAGTTGTATAATGGGGGATAATGTAAAATACAGGAGATGCCCCATTTCAGAGGCGACCCTGGGTCTTTTAGTGCCCGGTGAGAAGCACCTAGTACACTGCACCTCAGTTTAATGTCTCATGTCAAAGACTCTGTTAGTAGGTTAGGGTGTAGCGTGGTCTCGAACCTGAGAATCCTGGGTTGTGAAGCCACTGTTTTACCACCAGACCACGGATGAGCTACTCGCAGCATGTGTATGAGTACATTGTATATTTCAATACAACGTTTCAAAGATAATTTTGAATGCTTGTGATGTCACTAAATACTGCCATAAGCAATAAATGGTCTTTCTATTGATATTGAACTTTGTCCAGTTTTAACAAGGCAGTTATAGGGACACTGACCAATATCAAATGAAATATATAGGGATCGGTTCCGGACCTTGGAATCATTGTCGTTATATGCATATATCATCACAAGCCATATCGTTACAAGTGGAGTTTAATTAATTCCCTGTAAATTTCTCCACCAGAATAATCATCAAAAGAGCCTGGAATCATTAGCTGTAACAGCATGTGTGGCTATACAATAAGGATTATAAGCAGATACAGCAGTCATTTTAGTAGTTGTAGTATGAATAAACATGTATAGGTGGGACGACATTAACCTACACTCATGAACTCAACCTTAAATTATTTCCTATATTTATACCTGTACTCTTGTCTGTGCACATGTTTCACATTCTTATTGATACCATTTACAGTGGAATGCCCTTACATTGATTTAACACAAATCAAGTGCGTAAAATTATGTACTGGTATTAATTGTTATTGATTTTTCATATATTTATGCGTTAAGTTCTGTGTCTGTTTAATTTTTCCAAGCTTAAATATTTAAAGTTGTTGTGATAGAAAGAATTGTGTAAAAGTGGTAAAAAAAGTTTGATGTTGATAATTACAAAGATTTCAGGTGCATAAGCCTGTTTTGTTCCTGTAAATATAACAAAATACCCATTCAAATCAGAGTGAGCTTTTTTAAAATGACCACATTAGTTACTGAACAAAGATTGTACATGTACAGCTCAGATTGTTAAAGCGTCATCTCTCAACAGTTCACTCAGGGTTTAAAGGGACCTGTTAACAGATTGACGACTTGACAATTTTCAAACTTTGTTTCACAGATTCCCAAAATAAAAGAATAGTGTATGTAAAGAAGCGCAATAACACTACTTACATAGAAATATATTGGACACTATGTCGCTTATGAAAAATCATCAACTGAAATGGATAAAAATTCTAAAGAATTTGTAACGCTTTTATGGGTATTTTGGAATACACGTGTATCACTTACATAGCGTTAACATTTCGCTACTCTGAATGACAGTTAGAATGGTCAAGTTGTTAGAATGACACATTCTTAATTGTGGCGGCTGTAGGTTCAAATCCCAGTGAAGGAAAATCTTTTAATTATTCTTGTCTTTATATAATATTTGTTGTTGTTTTTGTTTATGTCCAACTGCTTTAGGTTTTGCAGTTAAGGCATTCAATGACCATTTTCAAAAATATGAAAATCTGTTAACAAGTCCCATTAATACAGTGTTTTAATTGCATGTTTTTTTTATTTCCACTTGACTTTTATGTGTATTGAGATTTTCCCAGAAACTATGAAATCAAAATATTCAGAGTTGCAGAAAGAGTGCAGATTAAATTAGTTTAAACCTATTTATTTTAGTTTGAATGTATTGAAAGCCTGAGGCTTATTGAGTCCATTTCCTGGGTAGAACCAGTACTTGGTGTCTTATGAGCAAGATCATTTAAACACTCCCTGGGTTGGGATCAAACTCGGGACCTCCCAATTGTAAGGCGGACACCAGATCAATTTCAGAACAGCGACTTTGTTTTGAAATTAAATTGATGAACAATATGGAACCAACCTGTGAAAACCACTGTCGCTCTCTGTGAAACGTTCAGGACATCAGGGTTTGTTGCCATTGGAGCAGTATAGGTATGGTGGCAGGTTAAAGTTGCCAAACACTAAGGCTGTAAATCTACAACAAACCAAAGAATCATGTGCATGACTATTAAATGAAAAACATCATCACCTGTTAAAACAGATTGAGACATTAAATGAGGATCTCACATTGACTGTTGTTCAGAGAAATGTTATGGAATTTATAAAGCATAAATTGGCTCAGATTTATTTGGATTCAATTCATCTAATAATTGTATAACCCTGCGAGTTGGAGGTGTTGCTTGACAGGGCATAACTCAAGTACGATAAAAGCCAATCATGTCAAAAACCTAACTTAATATTCCTTTTATGCCTACTAACACTTCTCTAAAGTTTCATAATAATTGCACAAGAATTTCTCAAGTTATCGTCTGCACAAACCTAAGAGGACGCCTCCACCGCTGCCAAAGTAACCCCAATATGTTGCCTTTTCAGGCGGCACAACAATTATATTAACACTGTATTATGGGAAGTTTGAATAAGACATCAAACATAGAATGGACATGATTTTTGTTCCTTTTTCAGATAAAACTGAGCATTTCATGTTGTTTATGTATGTTTGTTATATTTTGACAATACTTTATATATGCAGATGTCTATTGCACTAATAACTCAGCAAAATTCTTAAATGACAAATGGTAAATTGCATATTAAACATCGCTGTATAAAATAGTTTATTCTATGTTTGACGTCTTATTCCAACTTCACATAATAGTGTGTCCGTTTGTTTCACTATATAATAGTGCACAGAGATATTAAGCGGAAACCGTTTTTCTATTTTTAGTAACAGTGACCTTGAACCCTCCCTTCCCATTTGCAATCCCAATCGAGGTCTCGATATAATGTTTTAACCAAATATGAAACCTCTGGGCCTTGTGGTTTCAGACAGGAATTTTTAAATCATTTTGCCATTTACGTCTATATAAACCATGTGAGCCCCGGGGTGTGGCCATTTTTTACCCCATGGGCATCATTTGGACAATCTTTGTAGAGGACCACTATACAACATTCTCCGGGTCTTGCAGTTTCAGGAAAGATTTTCAAAGTCATTTTGCTATTTAAGTCTATATAAACATTGTGACCCCCGGGTTGTGGGCAGTTTTGACCCAAGGGGCATCATTTGAACAATCTTTATAGAGGACCACTATACAATGTTACATTCCAAATATGAAACCTCTGGGCCTTGCGGTTTCAGACCAGATTTTTAAAGACATTTTGCTATTTAAGTCTATACAAACCATATGAGCCACAGGATGTGGCAAGTTCTGACCCCAGGGGCATCATTTGAAAAATCTTTGTAGAGGACTACTATACAATGTTACATACCAAATATGAAACATCTGGGCCTTGCGGTTTCCGAGGAGATTTTTAAAGTCATTTTGCTATTCAAGTCTATATAAACCACCTGAGTCCCAGGGTGTGGCCAGTTTTGACCACAGGGGCATCATTTGAACAATCTTTGTAGAGGACCAGTAAACAATGTTACATACCAAATATGAAACCTCTGGGCCTTGCGGTTTCAGATGAGAAGATTTTTAAAGTCATTTCGCCATTCAAGTCTATATAAACAATGTGACCCCGGGGTGTGGTCAGTTTTGACCCCATGGGCATCATTTGAACAATCTTTGTAGAGGACCACTACACAATGTTACATACCAAATATGAAACCGGTAGGCCTTGCGGTTTCAGAGAAGATTTTTAAAGTCATTTTGCTATTTAAGTCTATATAAACCATGTGACCCCAGGGGCGTGGCCAGTTTTTACTCCATGGGCATCATTTGAACAATCTTTGTACAGGACCACTATACAATTGTACATACCAAATATGAAACCTCTGGGCCTTGCAGTTTCAGGAGAAGATTTTTAAAGTTTCCAGTTTTTAAATCTATATTTAGCTCTGGTGACCTACATATGCAGTGGACCGGAACGATTAGAACAATTTTGAAAGAGGTTCATCCAAGGATCATTCCTGTGAAGTTTGGTGAAAATCCGCCCAGTGGTTTAGGAGATGTTCTTTGAATAAAAATGTTGACACAGGACGGACGACGCACGACGGACAAAAGGTGATCCTAAAAGCTCACCATGAGCACGTTTTGCTCTGGTGAGCTAAAGAGTTATGTTCAGATTTGCATGACCTTTCCTTGGAATGAAAATGATTAGATTGTGGCAGTGATCTGGATCACCCTCTGGATCCATTTTTTAAAAAGAATTCCTCATTATTGGGCAAATCGCCATATTATGCTGTAACTCATGAGTTGCATACATCGGGGGAATGAGCCGTCTTGGTGGAGGTCTGCGAATGTTTTCTAGTTGTTTCTGCATTCTGTTTTCCTCTGTTAACACTTGTAGATACATGTAGTTGAAGATCTTCAAGCTTGTAGTCCAAGATTTCTTTAAAAGGATGAATATGAACAGTGAATTTTTAAATATTTATATATTATATGCACTAATATATAATATTGCCAATCGACTTGTCCAATATGGTTTTCATGCTGTGTACTCATTCAACTATATCACGGTACAGAACGCTGTTAAATAACCTTTATTAGACACAAAGAATTATAGTACTTCAATAAATATGAGTTTGGTATTGTTTTTCTTTATTTTTCAAGAATGCATTTTTAATGTTTTTCATATTTTATATTTTTGGAAGCTTAATAAGCTGCAAATTCATCTTTTACAACTCAATATTTGTGGCGCGTCATGAGAAAACCGGTCATAATGCATGTGCGTAGTGTCGTCCCGGATTAGCCTGTGCCGTCCGCACAGGGTAATCCGGGATGGCACTTTCCGCTTTTATGGTATTTTCTGTTTCAAGGTGGTCTCTGCTAAACATAAATCCACTGTAGGCGGAAAGTGCCATCCCGGATTAGCCTGTGCGGACTGCACAGGCTAATCCGGGACTACACTTTACGCACATGCATTATGACCAGTTTTCCCACGACACGCCTCATTTATACTAGAGTATCAGTCGTTACAATAGCTTATTGAAGGATTTGCCCATTCTAGCATAGGCCATACAATTTCAACTTGCCGGAATAATAATGCTAACTGTGACAAACTACTTTATTTCAGCATGTAAAAGTAGCAACAGATATTTGATTGCTGCAATATGTGTTATTTAACAAAACTTCCCACCAAGTAGATGGTCTTTCAATGGTTAGGTCTGTGACTCCTATATTGGCAATGGTACAGCAATACTTGTAAGGCTCTGGTCGCCAATATTGAGCTACTTTTTATATGGGCAATATCTTCTAGTTAGAATTTAGTCCTACATAAAAAGTAACACTATACGAGGGAAGATCCAAAATAACCCGGAATTTGTTAATAAATCTTATAATTATTATGTTTTCTTCTTTAAATTTATACCTTTGTAAAGCTCAGTTGTTTCAGCTAGAAATATTATTCATTTGCTATTGTGTACTGATATAATTAGCCACGCAGTTCACAAAACACGACGTACTTTGATATTTATAATTCCCCGTATGTTGATAATTATAATTGGCACATTATCGTTTTAATTTGATATCAGCTATGGGACATTCTATAGAATTCTCACAAAATATTTGCATGTGTTTAAAGTTTATGTTTGTCATACATATTAATTAGATAAGATTCAATCTTAAATTAAATAAAATTTAATATTTCTCAAATTTCCCTACAAATAAATGGCAGTTGAAGGGTCGCTGGACATCTGAAATTGTCCAAAAGTATGACTCATCATGGTATGAGAACATCTTCACGCAGTGGGTGCATAGGCACCAAAATTGTATCTAGTGTGGAAGCGAATAACTCTGTGTAGTCTGACGTCTAAGTAAATGACTTACGGACTGTGCGCCGTACCGGCATTACAGTTTGTTTAAAAGTGTATGTGCCGGTCATGTAGTGATACATCGCAATATTTTTGTCCTATTCTGTCTAGTTAATAGATTCCGATTTGTTTTGGTGTTAATTTTATGGACCTGTTATAAATATTATTGCATGTGTGACTAAATTCCGGTCTATTCTGGATCATCCCTAGTATTAGTTCCACATCTTACAGTACTTAGAATTTAGACTATCAAGAGTAAGGCTAAAAAAAAATAATTAGTTGTTTTTCAGGCACTTTTCCCCAAAAATCAGGAGGGAGGGCCAATTTTTTTTATATTGAACAAATTTTTTTTATTTTTTTTCTCCTACTCTTTTTTATTGGCATTATGTAATGGCTTATTAAAACAAGTAAATAAGTACAGATTAAAGAAATGGCTTATTAAAACAAGTAAATAAGTACAGATTAAAGACAATTTTCAGTTTTAATAACAACATAAGCATCCCTTTTTATAAAATTCTAAAGATATAATTATGTATTTATCACAAACGGTCATTTATGCAAACTGACGTAAAAAGGAAATCAATCTAAATGTTCATAATTAACATAAGTGCCTTCAAATTGATATACCGTCAGCATTAAAGTACTTGTATTTATAGAATTTTACTTTTCGTAAATCATATTTTTATAACTGCCAAAAATAGGAATTATTTTTGCAATAAATCACCAATAATTTTTGGAAAGGAGCAGCTGGCATTTTCGTTTGTTTCAATAGGACTTATATTGACACAGATTTTCTTCAAAAAATATGGAACGCTATTACACAAGCAAAATAAATCTACAAAACAAAAGTTTAAATCAACAAATAGACGACATTTATAAAGGTTCCCAATCAAATATTACTTTTTTTCAAAATTAACCCAGTATTTCACAATCTGTGTATATCCGATTTATATTATCAAATCAGACAGGAAGAAAGTAACTGGAAATACCAAAATCTCTACCGGCTTACTATTCTTCCACTGTTCAAATGCGGATTTGTGTAATTTCAAGCCCCTGTCCATGGCATCAAATTCAATACATCGTAATTTAGTAATAGTTCTTATGGATGTTTATGGTGTAAATTTGTCAGAAATCTGTTTCTTATTTACGAAAGGCATTGTTCAAAAGCGCTTGGTACGAATGGAATATACTATAATGTACATGCTGGTTTACTTCAGAGTTATCACCAGTTATCGCATACAGAAAATACCCTAAAAGCTCTATGTTTTTGGACACTTAAAAATAATTAAAATTGTTCATGCCCGAAAATCTGGACACACAAAAATATTCCCAAGTTACAAGTGTACGAAAATTTATAGACACAATGACAATATCGCAATAACGTTCGGATAAGTCCGGAGTATAATGTCTTTTGCTGAATATACATGGATAGTATCGATCAATGATTGCACATGCTGGTTAAATACCACGCCGTAAAGTATTATTAATTTGTAGCGATGTTTGGTATGAATTTTAAATGATTTCATATGTATGATTTTGTTTTACAAAAAATTACGCCAAGACTGCATTTGTGTCGACCAAGTTCAAAGATTACCATCTCGTATATTATTTACCTGTAATTGTTAATTCAATAAAAGATGCAAATTATGACTTTGTTGTTTGTTCTTGAACCAAACATTGTTAATGATTTCATTTAACACCTTTAAACATTTGTGCAACTTGTGATAGGGTGCGATAAAACTGGAGTCTGTTTTGTCACACTGTTGAGTACCGTCGATATCTGCATTGTTGATTGGCATCTGCCAGGTTTTATGACCTTCATCCGGTTGTAAATACACATGTGAGATGTGTCACCAGATAAACGCAAACAAGTTAGAAAACTGCTAAAATTCCACTGTCATATCAAATGTCAGAAAATTTCGATTTATTAATTCTGAGTTAAAATCAGGATGTCCGAAAAAATATTCTGACAAAGAATTATTATTTTGGCTAAAAAAGAGGGTGTCTGAAAATTTAGAGTGTCCAAAAACAGAGCTTTTACGGTAGACTATAGCAAGTTACAAAGAAGTTAATAATTCACAGATTTCAATGCGTTGTTTTTGTATTTTGTTTGGTAACATACCCATTAGAAACACTTTCTGCAAAGTTTAATTTTTATTGACATATTTCTGGAATGCTTCTTTAAAACTTGGCGTGATCGTCAAAAAATAGTTAATAAAAATTTTGCCATTAAATTTAATTTGTGGCGGGCAATAAAAATATGTTGCGGCGCGCCCTGAGAAACAAATCATTAATTTTTTTTGGCTTAAGGAAATGTATTTATATATAGGCAATTATTGCCCATATAAAGTAATGCTACCATGAGTAATTCAGTGCCGCCTTAAAGTTAGTTGCTCTGTGTCTTGCACCTATCAATATTTTCCCCAACGAGGGGATCCGTGGGCATATACAGATTGTGAAACGTCCCGATATAGTACAGTGTGGTATGGTGAGAACAGGTTTTGTTATCTGCGAGTCCTACACAGGGAGTTTCGAATCAGCTTCCGTCCAGGCAAGATGTGTTTCTATTAGTGGTGTAAGTCCCTGTCCCTTTGACCCTCCAATTAATATTTAAGGTCCGACTTTGTGGAATTCAATTATTACTTTATACGGGACTTAAGACTGAAAGCATTTCCAGACAGGCGGGAATATGACACGCCGAATAATTCCTGGTCCCAGTACTTAGGTCGGATTTTAGATCCTGGTAATATTGATACACCAAGCATCTCCCACTGTGGAGATTTAGACAAAAATGCTTGGTTCTACTAGTAAGCGAGTATTTGTCGGACGAAATATGCATTTATTTTGGGACAGTTTTAATTCATGAACAAACTCAACAATGAAAATTCGTTTGTAAAATCATGGGTTGATCACCCATTTACGTATGTAAACAAAATAAGTTTTGTATGCGCAACTATTGAGGCCCTGAAAGGGGTACATAAACACGGTCTTTTTCACGTTGACAGTAGTGTTTTCCTGACGTTTTTTTAACAGTGAAATATACGGAGAAATGCTTTATAACTTTATTTAATCTATATTAGACAACAAATAAATAATCAAATGCGTAATTTATATCAAAAGGATACCACTTTATCATAGGATTTAGTAATTACTAGAGAATATAAGTAAGGCAAACAAATATGGAAGCATGATGTTTTAAAGAGTTTACTAGACGTTACGTATTTATGTAGCTACTATGCACTTCCTTAACTCCGTAGCGGGTTAAATAATGTTCTGCCAGAGTTCGTCTGCTATAATGACCAGACAGCCAAAACTATCATAAACCCTTAGTGGGTTCAATAATGTTCTGCCACAGTTCGTCTGCTACAATGACCAGACAGCCAAAACTATCATAAACCCTGTCTGGGCCCCAAATTGAGATGCACACGTCATTTTACTTCCCCAGACGACAGTTGCATGTGTTTCATACAATCAGCGTTAACATTTGTGGTTTTACCAACAAATAAACTCAATATTTTGGAAGAAAAACGAAAAGTACTCGTAAATATAAGCGTTTATTTGTAATATGATGATAAAATATGAAAAGCGGTTACGAAACGCGAATATTTAAAAACATTCGGATAATAGATCTACTACTGTCCGACAAATACTCGATCACCAGTAGGG
This sequence comes from Congeria kusceri, assembly GCA_027627225.1. Classification (NCBI taxonomy): domain Eukaryota; kingdom Metazoa; phylum Mollusca; class Bivalvia; order Myida; family Dreissenidae; genus Congeria; species Congeria kusceri. The sequence goes on from CM051039.1 coordinate 1,268,308, forward strand.
TTTGGCTTTGGGTGGGTAATAAGACTAAAAAAAAAAAAAAAAAAAATTCCCCTGGGTTAGCCAGCCAATCCCCCTACTCCCATGAGGGAAAATACTGATAGGTGCATCCCAGACCTAGTGAATGTTCTCGTCACTTTATGTACAGTTTGGCACATTTGACGATTACTTTGTTACGACTTTTTCATCATTAAATATTTTTGTCAGTTCTGTTTATTGGTGTCATTTGTTTCATTATTGTATCTCAAAATGACAACAAAAAATAGTTACCTTTGTCACGTCCTAATTAATTGCTAAATCCTTTCATAAACTGAAATCGTTGAATGAATGTTGAAATTTCCGCCATTTTACCGGAAGTTGAGGTAACATGTGATCCTAAGATGGTTCCGTCCCAAGACAGTTTGGCCTAAAGACGATTCGAATCAGTGATTCACAAGGCTTGTAACATACGCCGTCATCGACTTAATAAATGTTTTGTGATTTGTTTCGTGTTATAGTGGATATGATAAAAATTATAATAAAACACAACGTTTCTTTTTTTTTTCATTCTTATATAATATAATAATTTAATTGTATAAGCTTACCATAGATCTAAAAATAAATGTTTCTTATCGAAACAAAGTTCGTAAAAAAATATACCACTGGAAAAATAACTAAAAACGAAAGCAATAAAAATAAATTATGCTAACAAAAGTTAACAGCAGAAACCACTTTTGAAAAGTCAGAATATGAAAAGGGCGTATCGACGGTATTTCCCATAAATATCATATATTAAAATTAAATATATTGGTCAACTGTTAATAGACACAAAGACTTTATATTTAACAATGCTTCAATATTAAATATCTGTAAATGAACTTTATTTTTGCAAATGTAATTGTCGATCTACCGTAGATACACCCCTTCAACGTAACATGCAATATATAAACTGAAAAAAAAACACACAGAAAATACAAATAAAAATAGAAATATAGGAACATATTAAACATGTTTAATATAATCCAGAGAAACAATAACTAACAATGAAAGCAATTAAAACTAAAATTGTGCTAACACAAGTAATAACTTGGTTCAACTTTCATTATTCTTATATATAAACTTATCGGAGAGCACAGACCCTCCACTAGGATAGGTAACCCTACATAGCAATGGAACTTTTCAGTGTTAGGCGGTCCCTTACCCAATTTCCCATAAATTCAAATATCCTGGATGTAGATGATGATCCGGATCACCACCAACATCTAACCATTTGTTTCATTGACCCACTTTCATCTTCCTACAAAATGGCATGCAAATCCATCATACCTTTATGCGTAAAGTTGCGTATTAATACATAGAAGTTGCTAATTAATATATAGACAGACAAACAAACAAATGCCAACAACCACATAACAACATTGGCGGAGATAAAAAAAAAGTTTGGGCTAACATATAAAATGAACGATAAAATCTATTTTAAAAAATCATCTAATGCGGCGATAAAAGTAATAAGGGAATCGATAAAATTCTGCTTAGAAAAGTACAATAATCGGTAGATTTAGAGCACGTTTTACCAGAATCAACAACAGCAGCAGTGGTAGTAGTTGGTGTTAATGTTAATAGTATAATAGTAGTGGAAGTAGACGTAGAAGCTTTGTAAGTGGCAGAATTGGAGCAGTAGCAAAAGCAAAAGCAACAGTAGCAACATCGTTAGTAGCAGCAGCTGTAGCAGCAACAATAGTAGTAGCAGCAGTAACTGCAGCAATGGTAGCATCTGCAGATTTATCTGCAGCAGAAACAGTATGAGCAACAGCAGAAGTAGCAGCACCCCCAGCAGTAGATGTAACAGCAGCAGCAGTAGCAGGTGTAACAGTAGTAGCAGCTGCAACAGTGGTAGCAGCTGCAACTGTATCAGCCGCAGTAGTAGCAGCAAAAACAGTTGTAGAAGTAGCAGCTACAGCAGTAGAAGCATCAGTATTTTCAGTAGTTGCAGTAGTAGTTCAAGCTGCAGTGGTAGCATAAGTAGAAGCAGCAACAGTAAGCAGCAGCTGCTGCATATAACAAATTCTATCTTTTTATTTGATTAATATATTACGTGTATTATTTCAGGAAATTTAGTATTACATCTGTTTCTTTTATTTCGACAGTTTTTATTACATATTGACGTCCTACTGACGTTAACCGTTTACAAGTTTTTTTCATCGGCATACACGGCTAGCCAGACCAGAGGCACCGTCTACCCTACACTACCCTACACAAAACTAGCCACATCTCTTTCCCAAGTCTCCCCTCACTCTCACAACAACTACTCACGAGTGCCAGCTGGTCTACTTGTTTAGCCGACCTTAGTTTTATATTATTATTATTGTTACTATTATTATTACTTGTATTATTATTATTATTATTATTTATTATTATTATTATTTGTATTTATTTATTTTATTTTTTATGTATTTTATTTTATTTATTTTATTTGCTATTAACAACAGCAGTTGGATCTGCAAAAGAAGTAACTGTAGCAGCTTCATCAGCAGTTGGAGCAGCAGTTGTAGTGGTATCAACAGCAGCAGCAGTAGCCGCAGCAGCAGTATATGCAATGGCGGCAGCAGTAGTAGCACAGCAGCAGCGGCAGCAGCTAAGATCGCTGTTAATGGAAGTAGTAAATATGTTATCAGACGTAATAATAGTAATAGACTGTTAATAGTAGTAGAAGTAGTAGTAGTTGTAGTAGTAGTAGTAGTAGTAGTAGTAGTAGTAGTAGTAGTAGTAGTAGTAGTAGTAGTAGTAGTTACAGTAGGTAGCTACAATATCATTATATAATAAGATAACACTATCGAGACATAATCACCATCATCATCATTATTTCTATCTATATTTAAAATAATTTTATTTTAAATTTTTAAGCAATCATCGTAACTTTTTGGCAACATTGCATACATTTTATTAAATACAGTTTATTTCTACAGAATGAATATTCCCCATGACTTAGTTGAAGCTAAGTATACACGTTTTAAACAAAGATTATCAGATATGAAAACCAAGAGTGGCACTAAAACGTCAACGACGCTGCCAGATGGCACCACTATAAATATTTTAAAACGTTATTTAAAACTGAAGATATATGACTATTGAAATGCCAAAAATCACATAAAATTGCAATATCAAAGTTCCGCTTTTCAAGTCATGAATTTCGAAAAGAAACGGACAGACACAATAATGTACAAAGAGAAAATAGACTATGGCTATTGTCTTGATTCCTGTAACATTTCTGAACTAGACTATGAATTCCAGATTTTCTTTGTATGGCCTAAATGTTTCAACAGGGAACAAATAGTCTTGAAAGCGGGTATCATGGAAGACCAACCCTGACTAACTATTATAGATTAATGGCAGCTGAACATAAAACAACTATCCAAAAATTAGCTTTTTATGTCTGTAAATTGTCATACATATGCATACAATGAAAACATACTATGAAAGTAATACATTTGTATTAATACCGTATTTAAATTAAAATTGTAAAGCATTATTCAAACGATATTTTTTTTTGCTTACATTTTTATATCATGTTGCGCATATTTCAAATAATGGTCGGAGGCCTTCATTTACAAACTAAAATGTTCTGTTCTGTTCTTATATTCACAGAAGTTGATATTTGTTTATAAACTTTTATATGCAAATAATAGAAGTCGCTTATCCTTGTATTAGAAATTTATTGTTGATGCTCGTTAGGTCTGTTGGTTTCCATTGGATCGCTGTTGTCCTTGAGCAGTCTCTTGCGCATGCGCACCGAGTGAGTGGAGGCAGTGAATGGAGATGGTCGGCGTCGAGCTGCATCAGGCTCGCGAGGTGCAAATAATAATAATAATAATAACAATAACAATAATAATAATAATAATAATTTACATTTCATTACCGCATAAGAAGCAGGTAAAATATAAGAGCACCACCATACTTGCGCGTCTGTGTTGTCTGCATCGTGGTGTGTTTGTTGTCAACACCGTGGTCTGTTTGTTGTCTGCGTTCTGGTCTGTTTTTTGCCTGCATCGTGGTCTGTTCTCTGCATCGTGGTCTGTTGTCTGTTTGTTGTCAGCATCGTGGTCTATTTGTTGTCTGCATCGTGGTATGTTTGTTGTCTGCATTGTGGTATGTTTGTTGTCTGCATCGTGGTCGATTTGTTGTAAGCATCATGGTCTTTTTGTTGTCAGCATCGTGATCTCTTTGTTGTCTGCATCGTGACATGTTTGTTATCAGCATCATAGTCTGTTTGTTGTCAGCATCGTGGTCTGTTTGTTGTCAGCATCGTTGTCTGTGTCAGCATTGTGGCCTGTTTGTTGTCAGCATCGTGGTCTGTCTGTTGTCAGCATCGTGGTCTGTCTGTTGTCAGCATCGTGGTCTGTTTGTTGTCTGCATCGTGGTCTGTTTGTTGTCCGCGTCGTGGTCTGTTTTTTGTCAGCATCGTGGTCTGTTTGTTGTCAGCATCGTGGTCTGTCTGTTGTCAGCATTGTGGTCTGTTTGTTGTCTGCATCGTGGTCTGTTTGTTGTCAGCATAGCATCGTGGTCTGTTTGTTGTCCGCGTCGTGGTCTGTTTGGCTACTATACTGCTGAAATTATTTGCAAAATGAACACAATTTAAACGAAACCTATAGATCTATTTCTACAAAATAAAATATGCTTCCGTTTTTTGGCCACCTTTGGATGTCCTTATAAGACTTACAGTACTTCAATGTGCATTGGTTGTAACTCATTCATATGTGTTGTATTTTTAAGTTAAAGAATCACTGAAATTTCTCATCATTAGAGTTACTAATTTGGCATCTATTGGTCTCCTTCGCATTGTCGTCATGGAAGCAAGATCGTGATCTGCATCCAGCTCCGTTGTCGTCTGTATCGTCTGAAAAAGGTCGTATTTTAAATGGATCGTCTGATTTTCGCATAATGGACTCGGGCTTGAATGGATATTGAATGAAAGAAGTCATGTCGCCAGTGCTATTTATTGTATCGTGAAACCGAATTACTTAAACAATTAAACAATTAATATATATTATATATGCAGCCTTTGATTTTGTCCTAATGGCGAATTCATTTTGTATATCTTACGGGTGACTGCAATCAATTGAGATGCATATTTTTAGAAGTAACATTTTAAATTTTGAAAAAAAGAGGTAAGCATCTTTCAAATGGGACGAGAATTGCAACATCTGATGAAATAAAGGAAAGTGACAGAAACGCCATTTTGCTCTCATACCTTGGGATCCCATGAAATTATGATTTACTGGTTTCTAACCTTAAAATAAAACTTAGCTCGTGGTTCGTTGTCATTCATTGTCGGCTGAATTTGGCTTCTGAATGTCGCTTGCCTCAAACTCTGTTTGTCGTCTGCGTCGTGCCCGGAATGTTGCATGCATCGTGTCCGGAATGTCGTCTGCATCGTGCCCGGAAGGTCATCTGCATCGTGCTCGGAATGCCGTCTGCATACAGCTCTTGTTGACTGAAGCAAAGCCTGAAAATTATAATCATCAGATTAAAAATTAAACTTAGCTCGTGTTATCGTCGCCATCCATAGTCGCCTGCACCAATCTCAAGTTGTCGTCTGCAAAAATCTATAGTTGTCGTCTGCATCAATCTCTAGTTGTCGTCTGCACCAATCTCAAGTTGTCGCCTGCACCAATCTCTAGTTGTCGCCTGCGTGCAGCAAAACGGAGTTTGGGGTGTCCTGGGAATCAGCCTCGTAGAAATGGCACTTCTGCAGCATATCAATCACTTGCACAACACGTCAGATATAACGCTGAAATAAAAACAATCAATAGACATAACATTTATTTTACATTTTATTGCATGCCACAGTTTTGTTTTTGTACGATACTGTGTTCATTGCTATAAAACATTAATCTATAGGTAATTATTATTATTATAATTATTATAATAAACGCTAATGGCAACTTAAACTTTGGACGCAATTATCCAAAGGTTTTGCCAACCCGTTTACTTTGATCATTAGAAGAGATTCGTATTTATTCCTTTAATCTGCCAGGTCATGACCCAGACAAGCCAGACGGCAGGGTGGGGGTGCCCATTCCATCTTGTCGCCTGATTTGACCGGGCATTGTTTTAAAACTGAGCAGTTAAATTACAGTTTTTATCTCTTAAAACACATAAATGTCGTCCATTTATTTTAAAAAATCTTGTTACACCCAAATACTGAATTGTGAGTCAAAGCTGGTTGTCCTCGGCAACGGGGTTTGGTTGTCCTCGGCAATAGGGTGTGGTTGTCGTCGGCAACGGTGTGTGGTTGTCCTCGGCAACGGGTTGTGGTTGTCCTCGGCAAAAGGGGTTGTGGTTGTCCTCGGCAACGCCGGGTAGTTGTCGTCGGCAACGGGGTGTGGATATCCCCGGTAACGGGGTGTGGTGATCGTCGGGCACGTGGTGTGGTAGTCCTCGGCAACGGTGTGTGGTTGTCTTCGGCAACCGAGTGTAGTTGTCCTTGGTAACAATGTGTGCTTGTCCTCATCAACATGGTGTGGTTGTTCTCAGCAACAGTGTGTTGTTGTCCTCAACAAAGGGGTGTTATTGTCTTCGGTAACAAGGTGTGGTCGTCTTCGGCAACAGGGTGTGGTTGTCTTCGGCCACGGTATGTTGTTGTCGTCGGCAACGGGGAGTGGTTGTCTCGGCAACGGGGTGTGGTTGTCGTCGGCAACGGGGTGTGATAGTCTTCGGCAACGGGGTGTGGTTGTCTCGGCAACGTGGTGTGGTTGTCCTAGGCAACGGGTTGTTTTTGTTGGTGGTAACGGGTGATGTCGTCCTCGGTAAATGGGAGTTGTTGTTGCTGGCATCGGGGTGTTGTTGTCCTCGTCAAAGTGACGTTGTTGTTGTTGTCAACGAGGTGCTCTTGTTATTGGTAATGGGGCGTTGTTGTCCTCGATATCAGGGTGTTGATGTTGATGGCAACGGGGTGTTGTTGGCAACAAGGTGCTGGTGTTGCTGGTAACGGGTTGTTAATGTCCTCGGTAACAGGGGGTTGATATTGTTAGAAACGGGATTTCGTTGTCCTCCGCAACGGGGTGTTGATGTTGTTGGTAACGGGGTGGTGTTGTCCTAGGCGAAGGTGTTGTTATTGGTAACGGGTTGTTGTTGTCCCAGGCAACGGGTGTTGTAATCGGCAATGGGTGTTGTTGTTGTATTATCATCGGGGTGTTGTTGTCCTCGGTCGGTAACGGGGTGTTGTTGTTGTTGGCAACGGGGTGTTGTTGGCAACGGGGTGTGGTTGTTGTTGGCAACGGGGTTTTGTTGGCAACGGGGTGTGGTTGTTGTTGGCAACGGGGTGTGGTTGTTGTTGGCAACGGGTTGTTGTTGGCAACGGGGTGTGGTTGTTGTTGGCAACGGGGTTTGGTTGTCCTCGGCGTTGATGTCTGTTGACTAAGACTGCTACTATGGCTACTAAAATTATAATAAATTTATTTATTAAATCATTGCCAATCTTAAGTGTTACAAATCACGGTTACAATACTTCCATTGTTAGAGTATTGACCGTTACTTGCACGCAGTATCTTTAAATGTATGGCAAAAAAACAACAACATTATGACAACATAATTAAACTTATTTAAAATAGAACTATGATAATTCTCTTTCACAAATCAATGTTTTTATTGTATTAGGCATAGCAAGTGTAAAAATTAACAAAAGTAAATACAGTATACGATTATTCATAAACAATAGTTGTTTTTTTTACCGTACACGCTCTTCGAATCAGTTGCTTCTCCATAACATGTTGTCCTCCAATGGTTTCCTGCGCATGCGTCATGGTTTTCCTAGGAGCAAAATTGTCGTCTGCATCCAGCTTGGTTTAGCGTCTGAAACATCTGAAAGAATGCCGTACGTTTATTGTCTCTGATAAAAATGCTTTGACAATAACGAACTCTGGTTTTAATGGTTAATAAATTGTGTGTCTTATTTGTAGCTACAATCCAGTGAAATACATAGTCCTAGAAGAACCATATTTTAAGGATCTTGTAGAACATAAATTAACACTTATCTCAGGTTATTGTCTCATCCATTGTTGACTGAATCTATATCGGAAGTCGTATGCATCGAACTTTTGTGTGGCGACTGCCTCGGACTCTGTTGCATCGAGTACTGGCTATCACCTGCTAAGTCTGAAAATTCTCATCAACATAACAAGTATAAAACTTAGCTGGTGTTATCGCCATCATTGTCGTCTGCATGCAGCTCTGGTCCGCATCGCTTTCTTGTTGTTCTAAGCACGGTCGGAGTAGATATTGACAAAACGGCACTTGAGCAGCATAGCGATCACTTTGGTCACCACATCCAAAATACAAATCAGAAATAGAAAGATAAATCAATAAAACATTAATTATTGTGGATACATGTACCAATGATCAAATATAATCCTCCTCCTCATCATCTCCATCCTCCTCCTCCTCCTTTTCCTCCTCCTCCTCCTCATCATCATCTTAACATCGAGGGCAACTAAAACTATAGCATTTTGGGTTTTCCTATATTGTCTCAATCCCATTTTATGATCATCAGAAAAGACTCGTATTTATTCCTTTGAACTCCCAAGGCATGATCTTGACAAGCCAGACGGCAGGGTGTGGGCGACCTTTCCATCTTGTCGCCTGATTTGACAGGGCCTTGGCTTGATAATTCACAGAAACAATTCTACTCTTTTCCGACTAACATTTATATAGTTAAAACCAAATGTTAATCTAAATAACGTAAATGTCTATGCATCAAATTCCTGTACACCCCAAACGCGAATTTTGAGTTAAAGCTGCCATTTATGGATACAATATAGAAAGGGTATATTTAATGGAATAATGCACTATACAATGCTATTTAAAATACACATTAAACATTTTTTTCTGTATAATATATTCAAATTTCCTTAACTTAGAGATAGTGATCTTATCACAAAACTAGAATTGCCAATTACGTGAGCGCGTGATTTCATTATGACTTATCTGTTGCTGGTATCCTATAGCATCCGGCCTCGTTCCCGCAATCGTTTCGAAACAGGAGCACCGTCGAAGCGAATAATGCGTATGCGCGAGATCGATGAAACCTGTCAACTTGGCGACCCAGAGAGTGAAACCGGAAGAAAGCGTCTACGGGAGACCGGTGAACGCTGGATCACGTGGCATAGAAAGTGGTGGTTTATTTAGGTCACAATATACTAAAAGATTTCCTTAACAAATTCAATGTAAAAGCAATAAATTCAACAAAAAATAAACTCAACATTTTGCGCGTAGAGACCCTCATAACCATACCTTTTCTTAAAGAGCATTCCGAGCCGAATTGATTTAGACAATAAAAAAGATAGGTCATGTGATATGTAAGAAAGAACTCGACGCGAATCAAAGTTCACTGTTTTACGGCCATCTTTTTACCGGCTACTCTCCAGTTGAAGGTATACTGCCAACTGTCAAAGTCTCGTCATGTAGTCTCCAACCTTCAAGCAAAACAGTGAATTTTTAGTACACAACAATGTTTTTCCTACCACACGTACAAAGAAATATTCAAAAATAAAGTCATGGCAAGTGACTATACAGAAAATTGTGTCTTCAAATAAATGGTGTTGATTTATTTAGAGAGTATAGCATTGCACACCTGAAATATTTAGTATACTGTAACCTATAAGAGAAATTTGTTCTCATTAAAATTAGTTTTTCTTGCATATAATTATCTTCCCATGCATATTGCACCAATATATTAAGTTTGGCTTGTATATCTGTCCATTTGGCCATTTTATTTCATATTTTCAAACACAGGTGATTTTGGTCGGAAGCCGGTGATTTCAAGCGTCTTGAAGCTTAAATGTCCCTCTAACAATTAAAGCTGATATTTGCAATATTTGTGACAAAATACCCAAACAAACCAAACAAACATGTATGGGGGACTTATGTGGGGTGAGGAGAGAATGACTTTGTTAGATATTTTTACTCTAAGCCATTTTGATAATGTATTTTTTGTGTATTTTTTTTAAAAAATCACCCCAAAAATGTAAATTTAATAGAAAAAAAATTCCAATTTCATCCAAGACAATTAACAAATTAGTCAAAATGGGAGATCAAAGATACTTTGAAGTGTAGAAATCAATCAGCTTCCAGTAATTGCTTGTTTCAAACCAATAAAGTGTAAAATCTTTAAAGCACCTTGCTTGTCGCAGCCTCTTTAATTACAGGCCACCAATTATATATTCTAGTATATAATGTCATGAGTGCCTTTAAACTGCAGCAGGTGGTCAATTTGCATTGCCTGCTCACATTTAGAGGTTTAAGGGAATACAAAATTGCATATTTTGGGCACAAAATAAGTACTTTGACTTTTTTTAAGGTGGCAATCTGGTCAAAATGGGGTTCATAACCAAGCAAAAGAAAAAGTTGCTCAATGTTGGTTTTAAATGAGGTGGGACTAGTCCGGTGAAGGGGAAAAAACATAATTATGAAAGAAGGTCAAATTCCAACACAACCTATGTAAGGTTAGAAAGGTCATCCTTTGAAGCACGGGTAGCTTACAATGACAAGGTTCTTACTTTTCGGGATGTAGACGGCTCTCAAACCCCAGCTAAGCCCTTGCGTCCGAGAGCGAACAAGATTCGCTATGTAGACCTGTTACGGGTTCCTGCTCCATCAAAAGTCCATCCCGACTTACTTACGAACAAGGTCTATGTCCCCGTCCTACTCCAGTCTATGATGTCCTCTGAAAATAGAAAGCATAGGTTAAGAAGTGATAAATGTAGGGGCGACTTGGTAATTGACGGCAGTGCTTCCATAAAGTGGGGCTTAGGCTGGGAGGAAAGGTTAAAATGTACAAGATGCAGATATGTAGGCAAGCATTATAAGCTTTACAATGAGGTTCCATCAAGTACCAGGGGCAGAAAGGCAGCTCAGATCAATGTAGGCTTCCAAATAGGTGTTGCAAGTACTTCTATTGGGAACACAGGTTCCCGCAGAATTCTCAACACAACCAATATCATTGCTCCCTCTCCACTTGCTATGCAAAAACAAGCAAATAAGGTCAATACTGCCCTTAAATCCCTAAATGAGAGAAGCATGTACCAGATTAGAGAAAACTTAGTTTGCTGAAAATGCCAAAATTGGTCAAAAAGATCCCTCTAAGGTAAATGTTGAAGGGGACACTTGCTACAACAATCCAATTTTTAACTCTGACGCGACACCCTTTCAAGCCGGAACTATTGCCATAAGCACTATGTGTGAAAACAATACCAGAAACAAGCAAATTGTAGGGGTACAAGTAGCAAATAAACTATGCAGGACTGCATCAATGCTTAGGAATAAGGGTAAACCTGTTCAGTGCCCCAATCATAGGGGGCATTGTTCTGCAAATGTTTCAGAGAGGGAACCAATAGGTGATGAAGGCAAATGGAATAGGTTGTTAGGTGACCAGATCTCTAAGGACATCAAAATAGCAAATTTCACTTGTGATGGGGACAGTAGGGCATTCCAAGGTGTTCGTAACTCTCACGGTCACAATGTGGGTCATCTTAAGGATCTGAGGCACCTAGGCAACTCGCTGAAGCGCGAGCTCAACAAAGCGCCTTTCTCAAAGGGCATGCTCAAGGGTCATTCCAAGTCTAATATCAGGAGTCGGTTCGCTCTCTCGGTCAAAGCTAGGTGTATGGCTGAGCTTAAAGCTGCCCACAATAAACACCAGGGTGACATCAAGGTTCTAAAGAAGGTCATGGTTGATGTAATCGCAACCATTGTTCTATGCTTCAGTGGTTACTGCGGTACTCATTGTGCAAAGTACAGTTATGTCTGTGCTGGTACAAATAGGCAAGCTAAGAATTTCATGCCAGACAATGTCAAGGTTAAAATGGTTGACAGTGACAAATGCATTGAAATGGTTTTAGGTCCAGCTGCTCTTGACGCTACCAAACTTTTAACCACAACCCAAAAAAGTGAAGCAGTAAACAGGTCGTACCAAGCTGTCAATCCTAAAACTGTGACTTTCTCACGCAACTGTGTAGGTCGAATTCACGGGCAGGTTCACAAATTAAACAATGGCTATGCTGACTCTGTAATTGCAAAAACCACTGAACTAAATGCTAACCTTACCCAGGGGTCAAAGATTATTAAGCAGATAGCATATGAGGACCGCAACGACCTTAACCGAAAGCAAACATCCGCTACCAACAAAGCACGAGCTTTACGTGCCAGGACGCGGAATTATCGATACAAACTGCATGAGGAATTACACTACGGCAAGGGCATGAGTGACCCCAAACCTGATTATGACAGTCTTCCACACCTTAAGCATCATAAATATGCTTAGTTGATTGTGTACCTGATAATAAATTGTTATTATTACCTGTTTTGGCATAAGAGACCTCTAACAAGTGGCCCTCGCGTCAGCATCAGGCGTTCCTCTACCTGAAAAAGGCAAAAATACCCAATAGAAATAGATATAAAATGAAAAAAAACATGCATTTATGTATTTTAAGTGTATTTCTATGAATAAAAGGAAGTGATAAAGCTTGTTGTATTCATGTTTTTACCAAATATGCAGGCTGGCTCAGTTCCATGCCCGCTGCACTGTCCGAACTGTAAACATGTCCGCCGTTCCATGTTGGTGGAATGGGGCTCTATGTTTAAATGTTCAGGCTTAACACACAAGCGATTGTTGCATAAGTGGCTCACAGAGTCCCTGGCGTTCAATTCTGACTTCATGTAGCACATTAACGCTACACGGTGAACCAAGTATGTCTCTGATTTTATGTCCGAAGGCAATTTAGCCCTCATTCGGCCATAATAGGGTAAGGAACTATTTGAAATACAACCATTCCAGATCAAACAATCTGAATAGATGCATTTAATGCACTTATTTTCTACTCTTTTGCTCAGAAATGACCAAAAATCTGCTTTCTCATCCATATTTTGCACTTGCAGACGATATTTTATTTTAACCCAAAGTCAGTTTAGGTCACAATATACTAAAAGATTTCCTTAACAAATTCAATGTAAAAGCAATAAATTCAACAAAAAATAAACTCAACATTTTGCGCGTAGAGACCCTCATAACCATACCTTTTCTTAAAGAGCATTCCGAGCCGAATTGATTTAGACAATAAAAAAGATAGGTCATGTGATATGTAAGAAAGAACTCGACGCGAATCAAAGTTCACTGTTTTACGGCCATCTTTTTACCGGCTACTCTCCAGTTGAAGGTATACTGCCAACTGTCAAAGTCTCGTCATGTAGTCTCCAACCTTCAAGCAAAACAGTGAATTTTTAGTACACAACAATGTTTTTCCTACCACACGTACAAAGAAATATTCAAAAATAAAGTCATGGCAAGTGACTATACAGAAAATTGTGTCTTCAAATAAATGGTGTTGATTTATTTAGAGAGTATAGCATTGCACACCTGAAATATTTAGTATACTGTAACCTAGAACGAGGTTTGTTCTGTACTGAAAAAATACAACAACAACAAAAATGTATTTATGCTACGAACAATTAAGGTGATATACATGTATAACAGTATTACGTTCGAAAAGAAAATAATATGTGCATTGTTGTACAAACATGTGTAACACCTCTTTCAAGTTTTCGTAAATTCAAACTTAAGTTGTAAATTCGAACTTAACAAAGTTACGGACGGCAACATAGCACAAGGCTGAAACTCTGTATAAAATAGAATTCAATCACTTAATTTCCATACAAAATCACAGTGCTAAAATAAATTTACAATATTATGTTAAATAACTACATAACATTTTTCGAACAGTTTCGTTTTGTAAAAATGTAAAAATATATAAAATTAAAACAAAAGACTTACATTTATAAGTTCAGCCGTTATAACCATATGTTTGAAATTCTGGATTGAATTAGTCCGCTGTGTCAGGTTTTATGACATCCATCTGCTCGGGAACAACGAACATATGGTGCGCGCGCGCCTTTTTTTCAATGTATTCATGCGCAGTAAATATCGCCGAATCACAATTGACGTTTCAACATTCCAAAATCAATAAAAAAAACTCGATACAAATTTTACGCCATTCACGTGAAAAAAAAGCGCTCATTGAAATGCACGTGGAAAACACCCGGAGTAAATTTGATTTGTTATAGTAAACTGGTATATTAAAAAAAAACACTACTCGGGTTAGTCATCCAGGAACCGTATTTAAAAATATTTTTAAGTAATCCTTACGTTGAAAATAAGTCAAAATGAGAAATTGCGTTTCAAACCCAAACTTTGAAATATTTGCCTGAACGATGCTAAATGTTAACTTACAACAGAATATATTTCCATCTTTTGGTTCATTTTCGACTAAGATTATTTTTGAATACAAGCCCTGGGGTGTAAGAAGACATGCTCCTTTTCGCATATTATGCTTGAAGAACAAAAAAAAAAACACCATAAAACATTAGAAGTCGCACCATCAAAAGGACAACTTTGTGTCATTTATCGGCGTAAATATATTCGATATTTGCTGCAGATATAAAAAATTTAATAACTGTGTATACAGTCTAGAAAAATTACTAAAATCACAAGTTTTAATCTGCGTGTATAGTCAGTTTTTATCAATAAAACTGATGTAAGAATGAACTTGAATGTATCACTAAATGACGTCACTGTTACAGCGATGACGCGCGTGTGAATATCTAAATGGCGTATTTGTAACAGGGGTGACGCGCGTGAAAAAAAGTCTGAATGACGTAACTGTAACAGAGGTGACGCGCGAGTGAATTTCGATTGACGTAACTGTAACACAGGTGACGCGCGTGTGGATGTCTTAATGACGTACCTGTAACAGCGGTGACGCGCGTGTGAATGTCTGAATGATGTAGCTGTAACAGAGGTGACGCGCGTGTGGATGTCTTAATGACGTACCTGTAACAACGGTGACGCACGTGTGAATGTCTGAATGATGTAGCTGTAACAGAGGTGACGCGCGTGTGGATGTCTTAATGACGTACCTGTAACAGCGGTGAGAAGCGCGTTTGAATTTCTGAATGATGTAGCTGTAACAGAGGTGACGCGCGTGTGAATGTCTTAATGACGTACCTGTAACAGCGGTGAAGCGCGTGTGAATGTCTGAATGATGTAGCTGTAACAGAGATGACGTTCGTGTGAATGTCTGAATGACGTAACTATAACAGCGGTGATGCGCGTAAAAAGTCCGAATGACTTAACTCTAACAGAGGTGACGCGAGTGTGAATGTCTGAATGATGTAACTTTCACAGCGGTGACGCGTGTGAATGTCTGAATTACGTAATTATAACAAGCGGTGATGCGCGTAAAATGTCTGAATGACTTAACTCTAACAGAGGTGACGCGAGTGTGAATGTCTGAATTACTTAACTCTAACAGAGGTGACGCGCGTGTGAATGTCTGAATGGCGTAACTGTACCAGAGGTGACGCGCGTGTGAATACTAGTATCTGAATGACGTAGCTGTAACAGAGGTGACGCGCGTGTAAATGTCTGAATGGCGTAACTGTACCAGAGGTGACGCGCGTGTGAATACTAGTATCTGAATGACGTAGCTGTAACAGAGGTGAGGCGCGTGTGAATGTCTGAATGACGTAACTGTAACAGAGGTGACGCGCGTGTGAATGTCTGAATGACGTACCTGTAACAGAGGTGACGCGCGTGTAAATGTCTGAATGGCGTAACTGCAACATAGGTGAGGCGCGTGTGAATGTCTGAATGACGTAACTGTAACAGAGGATACGCGCGTGTGAATGTCTGAATGACGTAACTGCAACAGAGGTGACGTGCGTGTGAATGTCTGAATGACGTAACTGTACCATAGGTGACGCGCGTGTGAATGTCTGAATGACGTAACTGTAACAGAGGTGACACGCGTGTGAATGTCTGAATGACGTAACTGCAACAGATGTGACGTGCGTGTGAATGTCTGAATGACGTAGCTGTAACAGAGGTGACGCGCGAGTGAATGTCTGAACGACGTAACTGTAACAGATGTGACGTGCGTGTGAATGTCTGAACGACGTAACTGTAACAGAGGTGACGCGCGAGTGAATGTCTGAACGACGTAACTATAACAGAGGTGACGCGCGTGTGAATGTCTGAAAGACGTGAATGACGTAACTGTAACAGAGGTGACGCGCGTGTTAATGTCTGAATGACGTAACTGTAACAGTGGTGATGCGCGTATGAATGTTTGAATGGCGTTACTGTAACAGAGGTGACGCGCGTGCGAATGTCTGAATGACGTAACTGTAACAGTGGTGACGCGCGTGTGAATGTTTGAATGACTTTACTGTAACAGAGGTGACGCGCGTGTGAATGTCTGAATGACGTAACTGTAACAGAGGTGACGCGCGTGTGAATGTCTGAACGACGTAACTGTAACAGAGGTGACGCGTGTGTGAATGTATGAATGACGTAACTGTAACAGAGGTGACGCGCGTGTGAATGTCTGAATGACGTAACTGTAACAGAGGTGACGCGCGTGTTAATGTCTGAATGACGTAACTGTAACAGAGGTGACGCGCGTGTGAATGTTTGAATGACGTTACTGTAACAGAGGTGACGCGGGTGCGAATGTCTGAATGACGTGGGTGCGAATGTCTGAATGACGTAACTGTAACAGTGGTGATGCGCGTGTGAATGTCTGAATGACGTAACTGTAACAGAGGTGACGCGCGTGCGAATGTCTGAATGACGTTACTATACTAGGCCGAATTGCTAAACCGCCACTTTTGTATTATGTATATTTTAATCGATTTTAATCAAGTTCTGATTTTTTAACACCTGTATGTGCTTATAATGTTGAAGCAAACATACTTAAATATACATCTACCAAGCTGCAACTACCAACCGAGTAGGGATCGAACTCACGACCCCCGATCGCAAGGTGGACACCATGTCCATTACACCATTGAGACCTAAATATGCCTGATATGTTTGTGTGGACTATGCTAGGCGAACCCACCAACTTTCATTTTGAGAATCATATCCACATTCCAAATCCACTTATGGTATACATAGTCTTGCCAATCAAAAAATTTCATTTCCTGTAATGCACCTATCAGTATTATATACGGGACTTTAGACTGAAAGCAATTCCCTATAGGCGGGAATTTGACACGCCGAATGATTCCGGGTCCAGGGAACTAGACTATGTTGGGATTTTAGATCCTGGTTATATTGGCCCACGGACCATTTGATACACCACTGAAGAATTCCCCATTGAGGGGATTTAGACAAAAATGCTTGGCTCTAGGGTGGGGAATTAGACACCCCAAAGTACAATAAGTCTAATTCATCTGGGTTTGCCGCCCCCCCCCCCCCCCCTCTGGCGAAAAATATTGATAGGTGCATTAAATAAACGCTTAACTTATGACCAACGCAGTTGTTTATCGTGCTCGTACATTCGTTGAAGTAAGCTGATATCCACAGTTTAAACCTATTTAAGCTCGATTGTGTCGACAGCAAGTGGCTCATTGAGACACTTTCGAGTCCGTTTTCTGCAAAGAACCAGTACCTGTTGTCTTTTGAGAAAGATCATTCGAACGCTCCCCGAGTAGGGAACGACCTCAAGACCGCCCTAGGCGGACACCATATCCATGGCACCACTGTTACCTTTACTGTGCCATCCTTAGAGCATACCTATAACAATTTCAAATAAATTCCTGAAACTGGCTTTATGTTCCTATAGGCGTAAAACACCATGCAGACCCCTTGCAGCCACAGACACACAACTTACACATGCGCACGGAGTGGGGCAGTTGTAATAGGCCGTAAACACCACCCCCACCATCGGTATCATCATCATCATCATCATCATTATCATCATTATCATCATCATCATCATCATCATCATCATATCCTTCACCATCATCACCATCATCATATCCCGTATCATCATCATCATCATCATCACCATCATCATCATATCCTTCATCATCATCATCAGCAGCAGCTGGAGCAGCAGCAGCAGCATTGTCATCGACATCATATTAATTACATGGAAAGATCTAGGATCAAAAAGGTACAGGGTGCTGCTATGAAGAAGCGCGATGTAAATTTGGACCAGTCTGTTAAATGTTTCCAGTAATTCGCTTAATACAGGGTATTGATTAGTCCAATGATTGTAATTTACGTTTTTAGGTACAGTCTTCTCAATTATCATAGAAAATCTGCATCAATATATTAAATTTCAAACGATATTCAACAGTTCTGTGTTAACCAGTCCAGAGGGGCAGCAGGGGGGAACCAAAAAGGAGTAGGGTACAGCACCCTGCTATTTTGCTCTAGATCTTTACCTATCATCATCATCATCATCATCATCATCATCAGTAGCAGCATAGATTTCATCGTCAGCATCATCATCTACAACTTAAGGGACACAGATGCGTGCTGTTTTCCACTTAACACGAGTTATCTCACCATAATTTCAAACAAATTTATCAGTTGGTATGTGTAAAGAAATCCCGTTTATCTCTTAAACATTCATAGGAGGTATAGGCATACATAAGTGTGTAAAATAAAATGCACTCCATAATTATACAATTTTGATTTATAAGCATACATTCAATTTTCTACATACATATTTTTGCACTTGTACTGACCGTCCCATAGCCAGCTTTCAATACGGCCCAGTTTGAAAAGTCGATAATTCTGGGTATTGGGAAAACATGTGGGGGCGACATAAAAATATTACATATCTTCTGAACGCACACAGATATTGCTTAGGTTCCAACGGTTTTAGAAAATTATACATGTTAACGATATACTGATTTTTTTTTCAATAAAAATATCCAACAAAAGTTTGGCTCTTTTTAAGTTTAAAACACCCACCCACTGTCAATATAAATAAAGATCAAAATCAAGGAATTTTTCGAATGAGCCCACATTAAAATTAATTATCTTTGCCATTGCCTGCCTACCCGACGAAAAGTATCGACTGAACAGATTTATCATTGTTAAATCAAACCAGTCTTTTTTTGTAATTTTAAATGCCGAATGGTCTATTTTTTCTTTGGGTTAAATAAAAGCTCGCTCTTCTTACATTTCGGTTGTTTCCATTTGTTTAATAAATTAACTGTATCAGCTAGACCGTTGCTTATAAAAGGCCATATCAAAATGTAATTGTAATGATGTTTTATCAAACCTCTGAAAACAACGGGTTGTTTTTCAGCATTCAATGTCTAATTATAAAAATTATTGCTAGCAAGCTCTTGATATATTAACAGACACTTATATATATAATATTATATTATCAAAAGCAATGTCTGTGTTATAAGCTATATATTGACGCTAAGTGGATCGTTATAAATTTGCATCCCCCCCCCCCAAAAAAAAAATGCCTACATACCTACCTACTCGATACCAGCAACCTTGCATGGGTAGGCAAAGGCAAACGATTTTTTTAAGGTTGGCGTGATCGCACAATTTTCTTTGCGAAACCCCGGCTATGTTATGTGCCATGAGCTCGACAGAGCAATGGCGAGAATTTTAAGGCGAAGATTCAATAATTTTGCAGTATAAATGATTCGGAAAAGGAACATCTCCGCAAAGAAGCGAAAACTTAAAAAAAAAAAAAAAAAAAACATGGGTTAGGACGGTGATTCGATTCCTGGATCCAGACAGTCATCCGGATTACCACCGAAATCTAATAACTTGTTCATTGGCCCATTTCCAATCTTCGGTGAAATTTTCCCTCAAATTTGTTCAAAACTAAAGCGTAAACTTGTTAACTTACAAACATGCACCCAGTCAAACCAACGTCGGCGAAAGCATAATGACTTCTTAAAGCAGAAGTAATAACGCTCCATTTTGTAAATACATGTGTACATGCTAGCAATTCAGGCTACTTGACACTCGAATATATTTTATAAATGAATAACTGCTCAATTACCGCAACTTGACACAGTTTATAAATAAATGAATAACTGCTTAATTGCCGCAACTTCACACAGTACCATAAAATCTCAAATGTGTCCGAAATTTATTGACAGTATTGTAATGGGCAGTCTCTATTCATAATCCAGCTGACCGGGCTAGCCCCACCCACATGGCCAATCAGCATTCAAGGTTGCAGAGCATGCCCGGACACACATGTTTAATATACATGAATTGGTTGTAATTTGATCTTTAGTTGTGTGTATGCGAGCAAGTGAATAAACTGTATAAAACCTACTCCGTCTTCGGATCTGTATAATTTATAATAATAGAACATTACAACTATGACAATATTGCAATTACGTTCGGATTTGTCAGGTACATAACGGTTTTTGCAAAAAATACACGGATTGATTAATGATTGCTCGTGCTTGTCAAATACCACGCCGTATAAAAGTGATAATTGTTATCGATGTTTGGCACTAATTGACATCATACCCTTATTCAGTTCCAATACAGTAATAGGACATAAAAACAACAACTGTCAATAAATTAAGCAGAATTTATTGATAAATAATTAAGACTGGTTAAGACTGGTTCCTTAATACGATAATTTCAACAGCATATTTAATATATGATATCACAACCGGTATACACAATCGGGTAAACCCAAATTTTATAAATGAATAAGTGCTTAATGACCCCAACTTTACACAGTATTTAACTTTATAACTGCTTAATGGCCGCAACTTGACACAGTAGATAACTGAATAACTGCTTAATGACCGCAACTTGACACAGTTTATAAATGAATAACTGCTTAATGGCCGCAACTTGACACAGTTTATAAACGAATAACTGCTTAATGACCGCAACTTTACACAGTTTATAAACGAATAACTGCTTAATGACCGCTACTTGACACAGTTCATAAATGAATAACTGCTTAATGGCCGCAACTTGACACATTTTAGAAATGACACAGTCAATAAATAAATAACTGCTTAATGACCACAACTTGACACAGTTTATAAATGAATAACTGCTTAATGACCGCAACTTGACACAGTTTATAAATGAATAACTGCTTGGAGTTCTGATGCGTAGTAATTAAACCAGGAGGGCGTTAGCCCGAACTATTTAATAGCCAATGGCCGATAAACAACGATAATGCGAAAATTATTTCGATTCTTACATAATTTGACAACATCATTGCAACTGAACTGGAACTACTTTTTACTACGATTCGCTAAGAATCGGGACTACTTTTTGCGTAGTTTAACAACGATAATTGTGTTCTTTGTCTATAGAAAAATTAGCGAGTATCATGTTAGAATATTTATTATTCGACGGAATCATGGTTAAGTTGCACGTTATATAAGCGTATTTTAATTTATTTATTCGGCGGATTCGCGTTCCTCCTTTAGACCACGATGGAACTCAGCGGTGATGGCGGTCATCAGGTCGTGGTCAGTGAGAATGTCCACTCCGGTCATCGCCAGCGCCTTGGCCCGCAGCAGCGTGTACGACTGCGCACGGCGGTCACCTGAAACACGTGCGTCTCGTGCTGTAAACGTTGAACTGTGATCTGTGAACTTCACTTCTCTACAGTATAAAAATTTCCGTGAAACACAGAATATAATGATATTTTTCCACTTCATATACAACAAATGGGAATACTTTTAAAATAATCTATTTTGCCGTTTGAAATTTGTGATTTCTATATTTATTTATTTTTCTTCATCAATTTATAAATAATTTCGAATGTGTTTGTGTAACTGAATGCGCATGTTGTCAATCACATTATGAAAAAGTTATAATCTAGCTTAATATAAATTCTTCTTCTTCTTCTTCTTCTTCTTCTTCTAACGCTCTCTATGTTTAATTCCTACGAATCAGAACTCCAAATCGTTTTTTACTGACCGATAAACAACGATAAATTGACAATTATTTCTTAAATATATAATGCATAAAAGCGGCTGAAATATACTGAATATTTCTTCTATTTTTCATGCTTTCATTTGCACGTTCTTTCTCCGTTTTATGTTCTAAAATTTAATGCGTCCGTGCCCAACCCCAAATGAACCAGAAGACGTATATCTGGGGTCGTATTCCAGAAACATCTTAACTGAAATCTTATCCTAAACCTTAAAATCGTCAATTTTCTTAAGCATTTTATCCCATGTATACATGGAATTCTGCTAAATGTTCATTAATTATCAACTCATTATTAACTATGTTTTACTTAACTGTAATTATATTCATTAATGTATATCTATAAAATTATGTAGTTTTAAAAATATTACCTAACAAAAAGTTAAAATATTTTAAGATAAACTTAAAATGTTTTTGGAATATGACCCCTGACCAGGCTTGCAGAATTTTAAAGATATGTAAACATACTAATAAAACGTGGGGATTTTGCTACTATTACTACGGGACCCTATGGAGATTCGATTTAATGGTTTGTGGCCTAAATGATCGGCGAAGGCATGGGCGCTTGTAGTACCGGTAACCACGCATGCGTTCTTTGCCAACTCCACATCACACCTGCGTCCCGCATAATTAATAATCTATGTAATCATGAGAGCTTGTAGTAGGTTAGATACCAGTAATTCCGATTCCCATAGGGTCCCAATATAAAACGACACACTTTTTTTTCCAAGCATTTTTCTAGCATTTCCTTCATTTCAGATTGTGCAAGCCTGGTATCAATTTAAAGATCAATCTGCCCTCTTCCAAAATTTGCAATAAAAAAGATATGTCATGTTACTTCTAAGAAAATGCATCTCACTTGAATGCAGGCACCGGTAGAAAACAGGGTTTCGGCAGTCATATTTCGCCAAAAGCCCCATACCACAGTAAACACACCCCAAAAGTTCACCTATCAAGTTAGCCTCCAATGAAATGCACCAAAATGTTGCAGACACGCATAGGATATTATAAATAACCACAAAAGGAATGTCTGAGATACCTAAATGGCTTTATGCCAGAAGAGAAGAAGAACACTTTAGTAATAGGCACTACTTTGGAACACGGAGGGATACACACAGATTTACTGGTATCTAACCTAGTACCGGTAATCGCACATGCGCTTTCTGATCATTCTAAGTCTAACCTGCGTCCGCGGCGAACGCCCGGGTGTGGTTGACGGCGGTTCCGCCGATGTAGAACATGGGGTGGATAGCGGGAACCGCGTGCGACACGTCGCCCATGTCGGTGGAGCCCTGGGCCTCCTCGTAGGCGTCCGGAACCCTCTCCGGCTGGACACGTGACAGGTTGGCCGAGTAGAGGTCCGCGAGGACGTCGTTGTGAAGGACGGAGGAGTATTTGGTAATCACGGACTGCTCGAAATGAAGGTTCAACGGACATTAACTTATTAGCGTTCTCCTACCTCCTACTCCCACAGTTCGATTATCGCACGAACGAACAGTTTTCGCACCATATTTAGTTTTCCTCCCATATTCAGTTCTCTCACAAAAATCTGCCCGTCCCCCCCACCCACCAAATTCATTTATCGCACAAAATCCAGTTCTCGCCCCACATTCAGTTTGATGTCCGTTGCGGTACGTAATACGACTACCGCGAGAGTGCCATCGTCACGAAGATACGCCCGTCAAAGAAACTTTTGCGGGGTTAAGATTCAATGACTAAAGAGAAACGATTTAAAAACTAATAAGATGAGTCACGGTATTCGTGCAAATAATTCATCTCCAAAGCCTCTCTCTAAGTGGTGAGTTGAGGTATCAAAACTATTCCATATATATCCTTAAATCTATAATCAAGATGGCAAAATAAACGAGAAACGTAAAAATTATTCGAAAACCTAATTTTTCGAATCCAAATGCATTAAGGTCAGCACAAAAATATTTTTTTTCGAAATTGTGACCTCGACCTTGACCCCACCCACCCCATATGCCCCTTAGACCTAGCGACCCGGTTCTCGCTCGCGACACTCTCACCTGCTCGTCACTTCTGCCAGGTTATTTGAAAATCCATCCATGCTGGACAAAGATTTGCTCCGGATAAAGTGTTTAGGAATTATTTCTTAAATGTGACCTTTGACCTCGAATTGTGACCTTGACCTTGGACCAGGGACCTGGTTCTTGTGCGCGACACTCCGTCTCACTATGATTGTCACTTCTGCCAAGTTATTTAAAAATCCATTCATGCTTGACAAACATATGCTCCGGACAATGTGGTAAAGATTGATTTCTTATATTTGACCTTTGACCTCGAATTGTGACCTTGATCTTTGACCTATGACCTGGTTCTTGCGCGCGACACTCCGTCTCATCATACTTATCACTTCTTCCAAGTTATTTGAAAATCCAACACTGCTGGCCAAAGTTATGCTCCGGACAAAGTGTTAAGGATTGAATTCCTATATTTGACCTTTGACCTTGAATTGTGACCTTGACCTTGGACCTAGGGACCTGGTTCTTGTGCGCGACACACCGTCTCATCATGCTGATCACTTCTACCAAGTTATTTGAAAATGCATCCAGGCTGGACAAAGTTGTGCTCCGGACAATGATCTCCCGCCGCCCGCCCGCTCGGGCGTTCCCATAATACGGCCGTTTTTCAAACGGGCGTATAAAAACTAGAAATGCGTCCATAGAACACGAATGCCCCCGCTGATTGGGACGGATCCGTGGTCTCGTGGTAACGCAGGTTTGATCCCCAGCTTAACCATAACCTCGTACTAACTCGTCTATCGCATGAGACGTTAAAATTAAGGTGCAGTGTACTAGGTGCTTCAAACCGGGCACTAAAAGGCCCAGGGTCGCCTCTGGAACGGGGCGTCTCCTGTTTCGTTCACAATCCCCCGTAACCAAACAAACTATCAAGTATTTTGGGGCGACGACCATATGGTAGAGAATCTCTATAAATATTCACCACACACTCACCTGACATTCCGTGTCAGGCCTCGATAGCGTTCAGAACTTTCTCCTTCAGGCGGCAGAGTTGCGTGTCCGTCGGCGCCCGGATCCCCACGTGCAGCCGCGTCCTCGCCGGAATGATGTTCACCTTCACACCGCCTTCCAAAATGATACCTTCAAAAAGAAGTTAAATCGAAACGTACATTGTTTTTAATCTAATCTCCACTTGAACAATTTGTTATACGTATATTCAACATGTTCACTTTAACACCGCCTTCCAGAAGTATACCTTCAAAACGACATAAATCGCTACCGTAATTACTCTGTATGTTGGGACACTTAAAAAAAAAAAAATAATTTGCTGTCCCAATTTTTAGAAGCAGAAATAAAAATTCCCCGTGAATGTGTCCCACTATTTAGAGCCATCAATTGGGGTCCAAACCAATTATGTGTAAAGTTCAATTGCGTAATGGGTGTGTATTTTAATCCCTATAAAAAAAAAAGCAAATCACAGTGGATATAGACCTATGCCCCAGGGTAAGTTATTTTTGACACGCCGGCAAGGGGCCACCTTGATAGGATCAGCTCTCATGAGATATCGATATAAGGAGTATCCACATGCGCATTCACATCTTTGGCAGTGTGCTAATATATAATAATATAATTTAATGTCGCTAGATGGCGATTTTTTATTGCCAACTTTATGGAAATTGACACCATATTATCGATTCGGAAAAAATTGCCCCAAAATTTAGAAACAGGAAAAATTATAATTTTCAAAGTGTCCCAAAATTAAGAGTTCAGAAAATAGCCATTTTATCGCATTTTAAGTGTGTCCTAACATTTAGTGTGTCCAACATATAGAGTAATTACGGTATGTAAAATTTTCACTCTAGCCATGCTAATGTGCAACAACAGATTATACGGTTAATTAAACACATGTACAGCATTTTAATCACAAGGATATCAGCGAACTTGTGGATGCTCCCCTATGAGCTTTGCCAAGTAATGGGAATGCAATCAAAAAACAGAGATATTAAATTAACTAAAAACTACTAGAGCTGCAGGACGAAATATGCTGTAAAATTGTATTTGAGCTACAATGAGTGACATCATACAAACATTGAGAGTATCGCCGAATTTCATACAGCATAATTATGATAAAGAAGTTGCTCAGAAACAGCCCAGTCAAGTATTGTGCATTATAAACTTATTGCAGCGATCTTCAAAGGCCAATATATTATGCAAGAAAGGTCAATGATGCGGAACGCGCTATTATTGTGCACACCCTGTCGTGGTTATGAAGCTTCCCATAGTTTTGTTGAATTCTGGCTAGTAGTTGCTGAGACACAGTCCAGTCCAGTCAAGAATTTGGAACTATATATTAATTGCCGCGACCTTCAAAGTCCCATACCTCCAAGAAAAATCACTGAAGCGTAACGTCCTGGTACTGTGCACACCTCCTGGTGATAATGAAGCATCACAGAAAGTTGCATGGAATTCTTCCAGTAGTTGCGGAGAAAAAGTCCGGACAATAATTGTGTACTATAAACTAACTTAGGAAATCTTCCAAATTCAAGAACACCTCCTCTTGGTAATGAAGCATGAATTCTGGCCAATAGTTGCTGAGAAACACTCCGCACAAGAAAACGTCTCGGACGGACTGACAGACGGACGGACGAACAACGCGGGGACTGTATGCTCCTCCGAAAAAGAATTCGGGGGGTAAAATAATGGTGGGCAATACCCTAATTCATTAATTAAGTAGATAGCACTTGGAAAGTGCACACCTTCATCAACGCAGCCGCTTTGCCATATCACCAAAATCTTACAATTTCTTCATTTAAGAAATATTTTCCGTTTTAGAATTGTTTATCGGCTAATACACACCGATTTTTCGTTCTGATACGATATGTAAAACTACACGGGCTAACGCCCTCTTCGTTTAGTTCCTACGCATCAGAACTTAAAATAGTTGTTTATTAGCCGATAAACAAAGATAATGCGAACATTATTTCGAGTCCTACATGACCTGATAAAATATTATGCAATTGCATTTTTTTCAGTTTCGGAAATATTTGTTTGTTGGTAGTTTAACAACTGGCCCCAGCTACCCCCTGTTCTTTCTTGCCGGTGGCGGCTAGCTCAGTTGGTAGAACGCTGGACTACAAATCCGAGGATCGCGGGTTCGATTCCCAGCCCGGCCACATAACTGGTGTGGGGATTGGTCAGTAAATTATTTCTACGGCCATTCTCCCCCTACCTCTGATTTAAGTAGGACAGTTGTCAGTTACTGGCATAAGTATGTGAACTTAGTACTGGTAAACCAGCTTACCCAGGAAAAGTGTGAGTAGGTTAACTGACCGCCGTTATATGACTGAAATACTGTTGAATACGGCGAAAAATCCAAACAAACAAAACAAACAAACAAACCCCCTGTTCTTACAGTGGACCCTCCAGTCCGGCATGCACTGTCTGGCGCAGACAGGCCAGCCCCTGATAGCACATGACGGCGGCGTAAAGGGCGTTGACCCCTTTCCACGGATATCCGGCGGCGCGCGCCTCGCTGCCATGGTACACCACTTCTAGTCTGTAATTTAAACAAAGCGCGAGCACTGAACTTCCAGTCTGTAATTTAGACACAATGCTCGCATAAAACTTCTGGTCTGTAAATCAGACACAGCGCTCGCATAAAACTTCTAGTCTGTAAATCAGACACACAACTCGCATAAGACTTCCAATTTGTAATATAGACACAAATCGCATAAGACTCCCAGTCTGTAAATCAGACACAGTGCTCGCATAAAACTTCTAGTCTGTAAATCAGACACAGCGCTCTCATTTAACTTCCAGTCTGTAATTTAAACAAAACGCTCGCATAAAACTTCCAGTCGGTAAATCAAACACACAACTCGCATAAAACTTCTAGTCCGTACATCAGACACACCACTCGCATAAAACTGATATTCTGTACATCAGACACCCCCCTCGCATAAAACCTCTATTCTGTAAATCTGACACACCACTCGCATAAAAATTTTAGTCTGTACATCAGACACACCACTCGCATAAAACTTATATTCTGTACATCAGACATCCCACTCGCATAAAACCTCTATTCTGTAAATCAGACACACCACTCGCATAAAACTTCTAGTCTGTACATCAGACACACCACTCGCATAAAACTTATAGTCTATAAATTAGACACACCACTCGCATAAAAATTCTAGTCTGTAAATCAGACACACCACTCGCATAAAAATTCTAGTATATAAATCAGACACAGCGCTCGCATTCAACTTCCTGTCTACAATTCAGACACAGCGCTCGCATTTCTAGTCTGTAATTCAGGCACAACGCTCGCATAAAACGTCTGCTAGCAAATGTAGACCACATATCGTCCATTGATTGCCAAAAGGGCCAATCGTCATATGTGCCAAGAAGGTTGATAGGCCCGTTTGGCTTTCAATGGACGAATTATAGTCTACCGACAGAACGCGATTTCAGAGTTGTGTATATTCTTGATGTTTGTAACATTTACGAATTAAATATAAAAATAACATCAAAGCGATCAAAGGATAGAGAATAAGTTGGTATCTTATTAATGTTCTTTACTTAAACAATTTAATACGGAATAATGAGCATGTTTTGAACCGAATTAGGAACCCAAGTAATCTATCTTACTGTATAAAATCTAGAATATAGAATCTAACCGAACATCCTGAAGATAAAGTACCGGTAATGTTCATTTGTATATCCTTCCTTTAACGATTAGGCGTAAAAAAAGTTGTTTCCGCTTGCCCGACCCCCTCTAATTTTTCCCCCGACCCAAAATTTATTTTTGCCTATCAGGCATAAACAATTTCTGACTGTCGGGAACAGAGCAGTTTCTCTTATAAATTTCTTGCTAGAAATCTTTCTATGACCTTAGTTATAGTTCTTTGTTAGCTAAAAGGTGGCTAAAAGAAAAAAAGTTAAAGAAAAAAAGTTATATTGTACCTCCGCTCCTAAACTTTTTTGGAGATGTAAGCGGAAACCAACCATTTATTGTTTTGGCCTTACCGGTAATGAAAATTTCATAAAATAATTGTATTTGTATCATTTTATTTATTAAACCAAACCAAACACAAAAGTTGTGAAAAAACCGAATAGGGAGAAACATCGGTTGGTATACACACATTTCAATAGCCAATGCTCGCGGTTTGACGCCATTCGCCGGAAACGGATGTGACATCATCGCGACGTGTACGTCTTCGAATGCGCCATTTTCTATAAGTTTGCCCTTTCCCCCACCCCCTTCCTCGGCCGATGTGCCCATGACTGTCACCTGCGATGTAAAGTCGACATCAATATCAGTGGTAATGATCGATGCGTGCGCATTTAATTATGATTTAAATGGATGATCTGGAAATAGAAGACATAAAGGTAATTAATTTTGTTGGTTTCGGTAGAAAATCGATAATATCGCAGCCACGAGTGGAAATATATATTTTCTATGATCACGAGTGAATAAAAAATCGATATTCTACCGAAAACAACACATTTCCTTTTTATTGTAAGCCATTTCCAAACAATCTTGAGTCCGGCATCGTTGACGATCCAATTCATCTACTGTATTAAATCGGGAACCAGTGTGAAACAGTGAATATTACCAGAGTGGTAATTTTCACCGTTTTAAAACAGTCAATATAAAATTTTCTGATATTTCCCTATAATTTACTGGAAAGCATAAAATAAATGTATGTAAACGATTAAAAGTGTAAAGAGCTAAGGTGATTTCCTTATAATGCAATGCTCCATATAAGCTTTTGTAGAGGGCGTAAATGTACGCTTACTTCTAAAAATTTGGGATAAATATACACTATCTCGAGAATTTATGGGGGTAAATGTACACTCTACGTAGGATAATCGATGGTAAACTTGCACCTAACTAAACTTTACAGTTGACATTAGAGAGACAGAAAAACAACCGTATATAATTATTATTATAATAATCTTTAATAATGTAGCGACACCATTTGAATAACAATAATGATACAAGTAAGAATTCCGAACATTTTATTAATTGTATTGATATCTAAACTATGCATGCCTGTGACAGCTTCTATCTTCTATATTTTTCCAGTCATAACAATGTGACGTAATGTACACGAGAAAATTGTGCGTAAATGTACCCCCAAATATTTTTTGTGTGTGCGTATATGTACACCAAAATTTCATATTTCACTGCGTAATGTACGCGTGTAAGCGTCTTATCTGGGCTTCTGACTTATGTGCTATGATTCGCATAAACTGCTATACTGCCGCTGTTTTTTCTTGAATACATATCAAATTGTACCTGACTGGTGTGCACATTATAACTAGTTAAATTCACAGTTCCTGAGACAGTGTTCACGTTAGAACTATCGCAATTCACAGCTCCTGACCCAGTGCACACATAGGAACTAGACAAATTCACAGTACAAGACCAAGTGAACACATTAGAACAAGCGAAATTCACAGTATTTGATCCAGTGTGCACATTAGAACTAGCGAAATTCACAGTACCTGACCCAGTGTTCACATACGAACTAGCGAAATTTACAACATCTGACATTGTGCGCACATTAGAACTGGCGAAATTCACAGAACTCGGCCAGTGTACACATAAGAACTAGCCAAATTAACAGCATTTGATCTAGTGTGAACATTAGAACTAGCAACATTCACAGTACCTGACCCAGTGTACACATAAGTACTAGCGAAATTTACAAGCTTCGGACATTGTGCGCACATTAGACCTAGCGAAATTCACTGAGCTTGGCCCAGTGTACCGGTACACATTAGAACTACCGAAATTAACAGTGCACAGTAAGAGGTGGGGACATTCACGGTACCTAACCCAGTGTGTACATTACAACTACCGAAATTCACAGTACACAGTAAGAGGCGGCGAAATTCACAGTACACAGTAAGAGGCGGGGAAATTCACTGTACACAGTAAGAGGCGGCGAAATTCACAGTACACAGTAAGAGGCGGGGAAATTCACTGTACACAGTAAGAGGCGGCGAATTCACAGTACACAGTAAAAGGCGGGAAAATTCACAGTACACAGTAAGAGGCGGCGAAATTCACAGTGCACAGTAAGAGGCGGCAAAATTCACAGTACACAGTAAGAGGCGGCGAATTTCACAGTACACAGTAAGAGGCGGCGAAGTTCACAATACACAGTAAGATGTGGGGAAATTCAAAGTACACAGTAAGAGGCGGAGAAATTCACAGTACACAGTAAGAGGGGCGGAAATTCACAGTACACAGTAAGAGTCGGGGAAATTCACTGTACACATTAAGAGTCGGGGAAATTCACTGTACACAGTAAGAAGCGGGGAAATTCACATTACACAGTAAGAGTCGAGGAAATTCACTGTACACAGTAAGAAGCGGGGAAATTCACTGTACACAGTAAGAGTCGGGGAAATTAACTGTATACAGTAAGAAGCGGGAAAATTCACAGTACACAGTAAGTGGCGACGAACTTCACTATGCACAGGAAGTGGCGGAGAAATTTACTGTACACAGTAAGAGGCGGAGAAATTCTCAGTACACAGTAAGAGGCGGCGAAATTCACAGTACACATTAAGAGGCGGGGAAATTCACAGTACACTGTAAGAGGCAGGGAAATTGACAGTACACAGTAAGAGTCGGGGAAATTCACTGTACACAGAAAGAGTCGAGGAAATTCACTGTACACAGTAAGAAGCGGGGAAATTCACGGTACACAGTAGAGGCGGGGAAATTCACAGAACACAGTAAGAGGCGGCGAAGTTCACAGTACACAGTAAGAGGCGGGGAAATTCACAATACACCGTAAGAGGCGGCGAAGTTCACTGTACACAGTAAGAAGCTGGGAAATTCACTGTACACAGTAAGAGTCGGGGAAATTCACTGTACACAGCAAGAAGCGGGGAAATTCACAGTACACAGTAAGAGGCGGCGAAATTCACTATACACAGGAAGTGGCGGAGAAATTTACTGTACACAGTAAGAGGCGGGGAAATTCACAGTACACAGTAAGAGGCGGGGAAATTCACTGTACACAGTAAGAGGCGGCGAAATTCACAGTACACATTAGGAGGCGGGGAAATTCACAGTACACAGTAAGAGGCGGGTTAATTCACATTATATAGTAAGAGGCGGGGAAATTCACAGTTCACAGGAAGAGGCGGGTAAATTCACAGTACACAGTGAGAGGGGGGAAATTCACAGTACACAGTAAGAGACGGGGAAATTCAATGTACACAGTAAGAGGCGGGGACATTCACTGTACCTGAAACATGGGATTCCCGGAAGATTCTATTGCCGCCTTCAGCCCCAGCCCCGACGCCGCTCCCGACTCACCTATCAGGTTGTGTCCGCACGCGTGACCTATTTCCGGAAGTGCGTCATATTCGCTGATGAACGTCACTTCGGGACTGTCAGCGCGTGACCCGTGGGAAGCCCTAAACGCCGTCTTGAGCTTGTAGGAACGCTGGGTCTGAATATGACGTTAAATCATGCCGTAAGGACGTGAATATATGACAATTCTATAATGGGGTACAATCATGCCGTAGAGACGTGAATAGTTAAAGATTCTATAATGGCGTACAATCATGCAGTAGAGACGTGAATAGTTAGAGATTCTATAATGGCGTACAATCATGCCGTAGAGACGTGAATAGTTAAAGATTCTATAATGGCGTACAATCATGCCGTAGAGACGTGAATAGTTAAAGATTCTATAATGGGGTACAATCATGCCGTAGAGACGTGAATAGTTAAAGATTCTATAATGGCGTACAATCATGCCGTAGAGACGTGAATAGTTAAAGATTCTATAATGGCGTACAATCATGCCGTAGAGACGTGAATAGTTAAAGATTCTATAATGGCGTACAATCATGCCGTAGAGACGTGAATAGTTAAAGATTCTATAATGGCGTACAATCATGCCGTACAGACGTGAATAGTTAAAGATTCTATAATGGCGTACAATCATGCCGTAGAGACGTTAATAGTTAAAGATTCTATAATGGCGTACAATCATGCCGTAGAGACGTGAATAGTTAAAGATTCTATAATGGCGTAAAATCGCGTCGTACAGACGTGAATTTAAATAATGAAGATTCTATAATGGCGTACAATCATGCCGTACAGACGTGAATAGTTAAAGATTCTATAATGATGTACAATCATGTCGTGCAGTCGTGAATATATGAAGATTCTATAATGGCGTACAATCGCGT
Organism: Congeria kusceri; assembly: GCA_027627225.1. Lineage (NCBI taxonomy): Eukaryota > Metazoa > Mollusca > Bivalvia > Myida > Dreissenidae > Congeria > Congeria kusceri. Next base: position 1,301,293 of record CM051039.1, read on the forward strand.
CGTACAGACGTGAATTTAAATTATGAAGATTCTATAATGGCGTACAATCATGCCTTTCACAAGTGAATATGTGAAGATCCTATACTAGTTAGTGACCACAAATACGTGAATTCATTGTTTCAATCAGGGAGGCCGAAGGTTCGAGTCCTACACAGGGCGAGGTCTGATATGGCCGGTTGCCTACCCAGCAGCTAGTTAAATCAAGGGTACCGATTGCCTTCCTGCCGATAGGAATCGGGAGTAAAAATGTTCATCAGTAAAGGTGTCTCATAAGTCAAAACTGGCTGGCCCTTAATCGCTAACTATAATAAACTAATACTTTTTTACTTTACTATTTTAAAACGTGTGCTTACCAATCATTATAAGCAGATAGAGTATGTTTCACTTATTCAAATAATTTGAGCATTTTACGGTGGAGCGGGGGGGGGGAGGTACGGGATGTATGCTTCCGCTTCCGCTCCCCTGTAAATCCGCAAATAACTACTAAAGGCAAGCTTAGTTTTGACAACAATATTGTTTTATTTTCTGTAACACGTTATAAGTACATATCACCTCGAAACCGTATTTCTCTAGAAAGTCTGTCAGCACTTTGTGTGCGTGGCGCTCCTCAAAGTTGAGTTCCGGATGTTCCCATATTTCGGCGCTGAGTGCCGCCAAGTCGCCGGCGGCGGCATCGATGGCCGCGTACGCCACTTACTTGAGTCGCTCCCGCTCGGCGGCCATGTCAAGGCGGTGGTCGGTGATTTGTTCGCGTGGATGGAGGTGGAAGTGTTTGCTAGTGACGCAACAGCGTTGATGACGTCATACTGGTGGAATATGCAAAATATGATAACGTTTGACCGATATTCAAGGTATAAATAATAATTATTTATTTATTTTACTAAAGAATCTCATTAAGACGATACATTGAAACAAAGTAATAGTAAACCTAAAATAATGGCAATCTCTTTTACGGTAGTGTAATTAATCGAGGATATTTGTTGATTTCGGTGTAAGATGGTATTTTATTCCACGAGTGTTCATAGAAAATATATTTTGCCACCTTTTAAAAATTTTAATTGTTATATAATTGGGTTTTATTGGAAAAGCTCGCGGGATTCATAACATCATGACGTTAAAATAATGACGTCATTTCATAATGTTGAGTCCGGCATCGTTTACTATATTAAATCGGGAACCAGTGTGAAGCAGTGAAAATTACCGGAGTGGTAATTTCTACTGTTTTAAAACAGTGAATTACCAATTTTATTTCACTGATATTTCATGATAAATCATTGGAAAGCATAAAATAAACAATAATGTTCGTTTGCGGGCCTTTAACATCACTTATAAAGAAAAAGGTTACTGTGCAGCACGGCTATTAGAAGTAATTTTAATCAGAAAAACAAAAAAAAATCAATGTTTTAAACATTCAGTTCTGTATAATGATGTTTCTATTACGGAAAGCGTTATGTACCGGTGGTTTATTTTGCAAATATTCGCATGTTAGATAAGAAGACATGAAGGTAGATATTAAATATTAGTTTTTGAGCATTGCTATTTCTATGGGTGGTTTATCAAATCTCGCCCGAAATAAGACAAGAAATGTCTTTAAAAAAGACAATCGGCGTTGACATTAATATACCGAGATATCATTTTTACCCTAAATATAAGATACAAGAGGGTCAAGATGGTCGGTTACGTGGCTTCTCGGACCCCAATTTTTCGGTCTCAAGCTATATAAGGAGACTTCTCGGACCCAGGGAAACCATAAGAAAACTTTTGGATCCCAAAATTAATTTGTGATTAATTCAATAATTATTAATATTTGTACGGTAAATAAAGCGATCATACCGCCCCATGTTTCCACCAGTGATACATTAATAACCTAAATAATTTACGTAAACATCATTATTATATAAATGTGTCAGCCAAATTTAACAAAATAACATAAAAATGTACGAAAATAATTGCGGGAATGAATGAAAATTATTTTTTATCAGATTATCGTATAGTTCTTCTTAAGTAATATACCCTACCTACATCTTGGAAGTTATTTATGCATAATACATACACATTTCGAAGTCAGTTTTTCATTTATAGGCTAAAAAAAGTCAATGATTTGTTTCCCAGGCAGCGCCGCAACATATTTTTATGGCAGCCACGAATTTGATTTCATGCCAAAAGAAATTATTTTTTTACTATTTTTTGACGATCGCGCCCGGCTTTTAAAGGAGCAGTCCAGAAATATGTTAATAAAAATGAAACTTTGTAGAAAGTTTTTCTAATGGGCATGTTACCGAACAAAATAACAAAACTACGCTATTGAAATCCGTGAATTATTAACATTTTGGTAACTTGCTGTCGTCTATTTTCTGTATGCGATAACTGGTGATGACTCTGGAGTAAACCAGTATGTACATTATAGTATTTCGTTCGTACGAAGCGCTTTTGAACAATGCCTTTCGTAAATAAGAAACATATTCCGGACGAATAAACACCATAAACGTTCATAAGAACTATTACTAAAATTACGATGTATTGATGGACAGCGGCTTAAAATTAAACGAATCCGCATTTTAGCATAGCGGAAGAAGAGTAGATATTTCTGTATTTTCAGTAACTTTTTTCCTGTCTGAAATACTGTGTAAATTTTGAAAAAAAAGTAATATTCGATTGGGAACCTTTATAAATATGTTCTATTTCAAGATTTAAACTTTTGTTTCGTAGATGCTTTTGCTTGAATAATATTTCATATTTCACTCCATATTTTTTTTTAAAGAAAATCTGTGTCAATATAAGTCCTATGGAAACAATCGAAAATGCCAGCTGCATTGACAAGTGTTTATTTTCCTTTCCAAGAATTATTGGTGATTTACTGCAAAAGTAATTTCTATTTTTTACAGTTATAAAAAATATGAAGTACGAAAAGTTAAATTCTACAAATAAACACAAGTATTTTAAAGCTGATGGTGTATCAATTTGAAGGCACTTTGTTAATTATGAACATTCGAATTGATTGCCTTTTTACAGCAGCTTGCATAAATGACGGTTTGTGATTAATAAATCTATATTTAGAATTTAAAAAAAGGAATGCTTATGTTGTTATTAAAACTTAATATTGTCCTTAATCTGAACTTAATTACTTGTTTTACTAAGCCAATAGAAAAGAGTAGGAGAAAAAATACTTCAATAAAAAAAACTCGCCCTCCCTCCAGATTTTTTGGAAAAAGTGCCTGAGAAACAATGCATTATTTTTCTTTAGCAGTATACCCTGTATCCTCATAAAAAGCAATCTTCAGAGAACATTCAGCGCATTTGAAACAATGATGACTTCCATTTTGATAGCACACAAATAAAATTTCACAAGACTATGGCGATTTAAAATTATATTCGGTAGGAACATGATGTATCAAGGGTTTCTGTGCATAATTGGTTGTGCAAATCACGTATTCGTGCAAATGAAGTAAAAGTAATACGAATAACATGTGAACGTATTCAGAGACTTATATCACCACATTTTATAGGTTGATTAACATCTACTGGAGAAGTTGGTAAAAGTTGATAAAAATGTGTAATTCACATTAATTATTAACAGAACGCAACCACAGTTCAATTTCAAATAAACATGCACAGTCAGTTTAATAACATAAATTCCCCCTTTATTGAAATATTTGCTCTTATGATTCTCTGCACGCTAAATGATGCATACATATTATAACAGCTATACACCGGCGGCTAAACGAGAACTATTTTTAGAAAGATCGTGAGTGTGTTGAACTCGCTAGAATCAATTGTTATTTATAGAGCGTACCGCTAGGCTAAAAAAAAAAGTTGATTAATTCTGGGAATGAACATAATAATTATTATGTTCATGACATGCAATGAGAAAATATGTTCATACTTATGCTCAGTTCTAGAGTGTATATCGAAAATATATTTTATAACTTTATTTAACCGCTTATGTAAACAATTATGTAAATTTTTAATCCCCAAAAGTATGCAACAGTTATTGGTATACGTTAAACCATTGTTTGAAGTTTGCATTCCCTAAAATTAGAAAATTTGCCCAATTCTATTGGCATTCAATTTTCCCGCTGCATAATTATCGCAAGAAATCTAGGTCAAAAGTGACCTTAGACAGCTACGCCGAAAAAAGAAAGCAAACACAATTCAATTTCAAAGCAACAGCTATAGTAAAGTATATGGTATAGAAATGACATAATACATTTCACATATAGAGAACAGTTATTTCCCTTTATTTACTGTTTCCTTAACTGAAATCAAGAATAACTGCATCAATTACTTACATAAATAGACACTTTACTGGCGCAGTGCCTAAAGCCGCCACTTGCCTAAATCCGCCACCCTATCCGAATAAGCGTTTTTTACCGGCGATTTCTATTTTGTTGATCGTGATCAATCAGATACTTTCCCTTAACAACGCTGAAAAGTTTTCATCTCGATTTGTGCATAAATTAATGTTTTATCCAATTAGTGTGTACATAACCCCTAAATGCAAACATGATGCATGCGGGGAATCTATTTCATACTGCGTATGCAACATTTTGAGGCCCCGCATGGTGTCCATGATTAAATTAAATTATCGTCCTTTAATATTATGTCTATGTGAGCATGTGTAGCATAAAAATAACCATTATGTATTGGCATTACATACAATTTTAAACACTAGAAAATGAACCTTAAATAAACAAAAGTAGGAGCTTTGTCAATAGTAGTGAGTAGAAGTTACTTAGAAGTAATAACTATTTTTCATTTGCCAAGTATTTGAAATGTAACCAACACACGCCAGTAAATACACATTAAGCCTAACTTGATTTATGTGAAATTTCATGTCAATCCGTAAACAACTTTTGAAAATATCGTAGAAATACCCCCCACATGTGGCGGATTTAGGCACTGCGCCAGTAATGACTTTGTTAACTTCTGTGGCAGAAAAATCCAATAAACAAATACATTCAAAATTTCAAATTGGTGATTAACATAAAATGATATAACCTGCTATAAAGCCTACTGCGTAGTTTTAAAACACTTTAGTCTATAAACAGATTTTTATTTCCGTTTATTTCCGTGAACGAAAGCAATATTTGAAACTGAAATTGACAATGATGAATGAAGAAAGAAACTAGTAAAAAGATATTTAAAATGCTACAACAGTAAACAAACAATATACACAATTAATTATACAAAATAGAGCATACATACATATAAAAATTATATAAATACCAATATTTTTAACCCTACCAAAAGTTAGATAAATACCGTTAAACATTTAAATCAGAAATATAATCAAAGTAAAATGATGTCTCCTCACACAAACATTTTGTGTCGAGTGCACAGCGAAACTGTGTATGAATATATTTGCAACCTCTCGCTCAAAGCGATCGAAAGTCGCTATACACTGCTGCGGACGATACGCCAGTTTTCCGCTGAATGGTGACACAACCAAACATAATCACCACTGATATGAACAGTCATAAAATATCCGCGAGGAGGTGTTATTATGTTCTAGATCTCGTGAAGTTCAGAAACCAGGAAATCAAATCCCCATAGCGTCCCACTGTAAAATAACAAAATCTCCTGGAGTCGGACGCCACTTTTCTTTGATTCACATATTGCGAGTCTGGTCACTTTGGAAAGATGTTTCTCTCTACTTTCAACATTTAAAATAAGACTAGACATTTGTCCGTAGGACACGGATGCCCGCACATTCCGCTTGTTGTCACAGAACTCTGCTGATGTTGGGAAATATGCACAAAACTACCCAGGTGCACAAGTTCACATGCTGACGAATATGTTATATGTTTATAAAGTTTCATCAGTCTAGCAGTTATACTTTTTTAGTTACACGCGACATAAATCCAAAAATGTCATTTTGTTGCTAAAAAGGGCCATAACTCTACTGGTGGCGGAAAAAAACTGCACCAAAATATCCAGGTGCACAAGTCCACATAATAATTAATACGTATATAAAGTTTCATTACTCTAGCAGTAATACTTTTTGACTTACGTGCGACGCAAGTCCAAAAATGTTATTATTTGCTAAAGAAGGGCCATAACTAATAAGATCATTATATTACCGTCCGTGTATGCGTGTATTCTAGTTCGGGCGGACATATGCATGGTTATTTTGGTTTTAATAATCCAAAATATGACGTGCCTTTGTACATACGCTCGGATGCGTGCATTGGTTAATATCCCAATAAAAAGGTGCACGTTCGTATGAACGTACGCGAGTACATATACATTTCTATCTCCTAATTAGACAGTACAAACGTATTGACTAACGATTAAGCGCATGCATACATAAGTAGCTCCTAAATAGGGCTAAGTTTCTCATAGTGATGACAATACTGATGATGACGTTAAGTATAATGATAATAATGGTGATGACGAAAATAATTATTATGACGATGATGACGATGATGATGATGACGATGGTGACGATGATGGTGATGATGATGATGATGACTATGATGATGATGATTACTGTATAATTATGCTCCAAATAATGATATTGTGGCGATACAATTTCACCCTAAATTATGTGAAAACTGTGATCCGTACGCATACACCCTTTTTGGCCAATCATATTCTTCACACTTATTTAATGTGACAAATGAGATCCTATTCTTCGCAGGCGTGTGAAAAATATGATTTGTGAAAAATATATCCTACATAGCATACGAGTAATAAAGCACGTGCGTGTGACTTGGGTACAAACTAATATTATCTGTACTTTATAAAACCCGGCCTCTCACGCTTCAAATAAAAAGAACAATATTATTTATGCTTTCTATTTGTTCCAATGTTCAAGGTCTGCAACACTGCACTTGAATGCATTACAAAAATAATAGTAAAATCGCAGGAAACCCGCGTTTACTGATTCCAACATTGAGTTTACAATTGCCCTTTCTCGTCCGAAATCAGGCCAATTCTTTTTTGTGTTTCGGGCAACCAGACTCTACCTAGCAAATAACCCCTGACCCTAAAATTTTAGCGACGATTGTTTTTTTTTCGTGAAATCTGTATTCGTCAGATATTAGATAATTTTAATGTTTCTTTTTACCATAATGTGTCTTTAAAAAAGTAAACAAAAACCTCAATCCCGACCCTACCTTACATTTTTGGAACCGTTGCCCGAAACACACAATTAATTCGTTTAGCCTCACCATAAAATTTTATTTTCGACATTCATGCTAATAATAGTTTGGTGACTATATATATATATTTCCACATTTATAGAGCACTCTTTTCACAATGGATATACGTTCAAAGTGCTTTACACTATATATGCAATCAATGTATATTGTACATGCATATGTAAAAAAATTAAGTGTCAATATAAAACATAACTATGCGCCCTGAACAATATTTTAAAGAACACATGTTGACAAAAGCTCCCACGGTGACTGTTCTTGTTATAACAGTAACATGTTCACCAGAAACCAATGACATCAGATTATTTACATTAGTATGTTTATAGCTTTTTTTGTCACCGGTTACAAACAATACTGCTCAATTCAATAAAAAGAGAAATACATTATTAAATTACATGCATACGTGATCGTATTTTTTAAATATGGAAACAGATTTGCCACAAATACCAAAGTCATTGGGAGATGTTGTAATCATGATCAGGCATAAAGATCGTAATCTAAGTAATATTGTAACGTCATGCTCACTAATGTTTCTATGGACAAAGAACAAAAGTTGTTAAACTACCCAATAAATAAAGAAAAAGAAGTTCCGATTCTGAGCGGAGCATAGTAAAAATATGTTTCAATTACAATTGCAAAAATATAGGTCAACTCATCTTAAAAGCGAAATAATGTTCGCATAATTAGTGTTTATCGAGCACTAAACAACTCTTTGTCGTTCTGATGCGTGGCTATTAAACAACTCGGACTAACGCCTTCTTGGTTTAATTGCTACGCATCAGAACTCCAAATTTTTGTTTATTGGCCGATAAACAACAATTAAACGAAAATTATTTCTAAATTAATTAACAGAAATGCGTCTTTGACTGCAAGTTGTTGTTTGATTTATGATCCTCCTTTATATTCGTTCATTTGTGCATCATATTTTACACCACTTTCATAATTTGCAAAACAAACAGAACTTACGATCTCTCGATACATTTCACTACTCCATCTTTATTTTTATACGAAACTATCCACTGAATAAAACATTCCATGTCGTTTTGGAACCGATATTTGCGTACATTATAAAATTACAGTGCGAAGTATACAGTTTCTGAACTATTTTTCGGGTTGTGTATTGGAAGTTTAACAACGGTGAATTGTGTTCGTTGTGTATAGAAAACACCCTCGTGGTTAAATTCCTACGCATCAGAACTCCACATTTTTTTTTACTGGCCGATAAACAACGATAAATCGAAAATTATTTCTTATTTCTAACAAGACACGCGCAGAGTTTTCTTCTGATGTGACATATATTTTTGCAATTGTAATTAGAACTACTTTTTACTATGCTCCGCTCAGAATCGGACTTCTTTCGCGTTGTTTATTGGGTAATTTTGTTCTTTGTCTATAGATAAAAATAGCGAGTATCATCATACAAAAGCAAAGCATATATAATGATGCTTAAAAAGTCAAAGTTCATTGGATAGCGGAAACACCTAAAATGCCAATTTTAGATAATTCATTACCTTAACTCCACAATTCTTGGTGCGAGTTGGCTTATAATCAAAGTCGGCCGAAATATTATGCCAACAAAGATTTTCATGAAGTTGTAAAAAGATCAGATGAAAACTTTTGGACTTAAAGAACGGAAACGGCTAACAAGGCCAATTGTAGATAATTCAAGGGCTATAACTCCACAATTCCTAGGGCGATTTGGTTGATTATCGCACTTGGCCGAGATATTGTGCCAACAAACATTTTCAGGATGTTTTGTGAAGATCCGATGAAAACGGTTGGACTTCTAGAGCGGAAACGAAAGTGGTCTACCGACGAACAGACACACCGACATTAGCAAACCAATATACACCACCGTCTTCGATGGGGGGCATTACTAAAGCAGACAACACAATAATGTAACACGACAAAGTGACACAACAACGCAACATATAACAGGCGACACAACGACGTGACATAACCAGGCAACACAACGACATAACACAAGCACGCAACACAACGACGTAACACAACCAGGATACACAACCACGCAAAACAACGACGGAACACAACCAGGCAACACAACGACGTAACGCAACCAGGCAACATTACGACGTAACACAACCAGCCGACACAACGACGTGACACAACTAGGATACACAACGACGTAACACAAGCAGGCGACACAACGATGTAACACAACCAGGCAACACAACGACGTAACACAACCAGGCGACACAACGACGTAACACAACCAGGCAACACAACGACGTAACGCAACCAGGCGACACAACGACGTAACACAACCAGGCACAACAAGGACGTAACGCAACCAGGCAACACAACGACGTTACGCAACCAGGCAACACAACGACGTAACACAAGCAGGCAACACAACGACGTAACGCAACCAGGCAACACAACGACGTAACACAACCTGGCGACACAACGACGTAACGCAACCAGGCAACACAACGACGTAACGCAAACAGGCGACACAACGACGTAACACAACTAGGATACACGTCGACGGAACATAACCAGGTGACATAACGACATAACACACAAAAAGCACCACCAACACAACCACTTTTATTATATATTTTAAGTGTCATCGGTCTAATTTGTCAACGATTTAGTTTAGCTTATCACAAGCCATGGCAACACAGACAATTGCAATATCAGGACATTTTATTCAAATGTCTTACAATGTTGACCTCATATGATCATACTGAATAAAGATCGTACAGTAGGTGAATGGGTTAATGATCTTATACTAAGTGATTATCAATAGAAACACATTAGGTGATCGTAGGGAATAAAGACCGTACAAATAAAGACTGTGCTGTAAGTGATCATGGGTAATAAAGGTCTTACATATTATGATCATCACGAATCAAGACCGTTCACTAAGTGATCATCATAAACAAAGATCACACAGTATGTAATCGTCACAAATAATGTTTCGTACACTGACCATCACGACGAATGATCGTTCAGAATCTATTCACCACAAATAAAGATCGTACACTTAGTAATCATGTGCAAAATATCGTACATTACGTGTTCATCCGGAATACATATCGTTTAACATCATCACGAATAGAGATCGTACAGAATGATTGTGACCCACACGAATACAGATCTTACATTGAGTAATCATCAAGAACAATATCATAAATAAAGCAATTATTATGAAAAAAATGTACAAATTATAAGCAAAATCTGAATGAAATGCAAATGCATAACATAATAATATTAATGAAAGCCTAGTTGCGAGGTCACGCATGATTTGGAGCCTCCCGTTGTATTCATCACTGATAATTTCTGTGAATGTTATACTGCTGTATAGTTGTTTAAGGTTTGTTTTAGAATTCACATATTCAACATTGGATTTGCGGGTTCAGTTCCACCTGCTACCTTTGAACTATTTTTGTAGAGGACCACTGTACAATGTTTCATGCCAAATACGAATTCTCTTGGCCTTGCGGTTTCAGATGAGAATATTTTTGAAGTCATATAAGTTTATAGAAGCCATATGACCTCCAGGGCACGGCCATTTTTTACCCCTGGGGCATAATTTGAACCATCTGTGTATAGGACCACTATATAATGTACAATGTTTCACGCCAAACATGAAACCTCTGGACCTTGCGGTTTCAGAGAAGATTTTTAAAACCCACTAGCCATATAAGTCTATTGACACCATATGACACCGAGGCGTGGCACATTTTACCCCAGGGGCATAATTAAACAATCTTTGCAGAGGACCACTATATGATGTTACACACCAATACGAAACCTCTGGGCCTCGCAGTTTCAGAGGAGAATAATTTTAAAGCCCACTTGCCATATGAATTACAGAAAACATGTGACCCCGGGGTGTGGCTTCTTTTTACCCAGGGCATAGTTTGAACAATCTTTGTGAAGGACCTCTATACAATGTTTCACACCAAACATGAAACCTCTGGGCCTTGCGGTTTCAGAGGAAAAGATTTTTAAACCCACTTGCCATATAAGCCTACTGAATCCATATGGCCCAGAGGTCGTGGCCACTTTTACCTCAGGGGCATAATTTTAACAATCTTTTTAGCGGACCACTATAGGATGCTAACCAGGCTTCAGAGGAGATTTTTAAAATCATTTCGCTATTTAAGTCGATGGAAAACATATGACCCCCGGGGCAGGGGCCCTTTTTATCCCAGGGCCATAATTTGAACAATCTTTGTAGAGGACCACTATACGATGTTATATACCAAATATGAAACCTCTGGGCCTTGCGGTTTCAGGAGAGATGATTTTTAAAGTTCATTATGCCATAAGTCAATATAAACCATGGACCCCCGGGGCGTGGTCAGTTTTGACCCCAAGGGCATAAAATGAACAATCTTTGTAGTAACACTATGCGATGTTACATACTAATTACGAAACCCTTGGACCTTGCGGTTTCAGAGGAGAAGATCTTCAAAGTCATTTTGCTATTTAAGTCTATATAAGCCATGTTACCCCAGGGCGTGGCCAGTTTTGACTCCAGGGGAATAATTTAAACATTCTTTGTAGAGGCCCACTAATGGATGCCACATATCAAATATGAAAGCTCTCAGCAATGCAGTTTCAGAGATATTGAAAGTTTTCACTTTTTAAATCTGTTTCATGCACGTAGGGGCGATCGGCGGGCTGACCCAGGGGAATTTGACTAATTTTATTTGTCGGGCTCTAATTCTGCACCTTAGAACCAAGTATTTGTGTCTACATCCCCACAGTGGGAGATGCTTGGTATATCGAATGACCGAGGGGGGCCAATATTACCAGGATCTAAAATCCGACCAAAGGCAAATTCTATTTTCCGGGACCCGGAATCATTCAGCGTGTCACATTTCCGCCTGTCGGGAATAGCTTTTAGTCTAAAGTCCCGTATATGCCCGCCGCTCAACCCTCGGGGAAAATATGGATATGTGCATTAGCTCTGGTGACCAACATATGTAGCAGACCGAAACGGTTTGAAGCATGTTGACAGGGGGTCACCTAAAGCTAATTCCTGTAAGTTTTATGAAATCTGCTCAGCCGTTTAGGAGCAGGTGTTGTTTTATTGAAAATGTTGACGGACGATGCACGATGGACGACGGACAAAAGGCGATCAATAAAGCTCACCATGGTGAGCTAAAAACACGCATCTGGACGGGCGTAGCTATGCTATTTAGGGTCAGAAAAATCGTGTTTTACTTCGCAACAAAAAGACATAATCAATTAAACCCATTCAGTCGCACGTGCATCAGTCTACACGGGGTAAGGCGGAGAGGGAGAGGTCAGGATGGTTCATTGGAGATACTCGCTTCCGGTGTACAGACTTTCGGTTCGACCTTTTAAAATGTTTCAATCCAACATTAGATATGCGACACGCAGCACACGCTCAGGCAACAAATCGCGCAGACAACAGTTCCAGAAACCAGAAGGAATGATGTACCGCGTAGAAGCGGAAGTTGGGAAGGTATCGGGTGTTACCTCGAGTATGACAGGAGGCACTTTGAAGGTCATTTTTTTAACAAACCATATTTTTCACACATGTGAACAATATGATCTTATTTGTCACATTTGTAAATGCGAAGAATGTTATTAACCAAAATGGGGTATGCGTGAAGATCAAAGAATAATATGATTTCACACATGTGAAAAACATTATTTGTGAAAACTATAGTCCCAGAGCACTATGAGACCTCCAGAGTGCAGGGCCATGGAGTCGATAACAGTCATTTTACATCGACAAATAAATCACAAAATATATACTTTGTAACATTTTAGATGATATGTGTATATTTCAGTGAATCGATTTGACCATTAAGGGAGAAAACAACGTGCATGAAATATGAAACCATGAACAGTAATTCCGGGTACATTTTATGAAGGCACGTCGGATTCATCAGAATGGATTGTTTTCCCCATACTTCCGAAATATTGACAATACATTCAATTGTATAAGACATAAATACAATGTAACATTGTAAACACATAGAATCTTGTGTTTTGTTCACGTCAGGCACAGGGACGATCTATGGAATACGACATGTATATAAATTAATATAATACGATTACTTTCTTAACATTCACTGTAATTTCCAGATGACAGCCATATGTTGATAAACAAATCACCTTTATTATATGGTGGCATTAGTGTGAATATTTTCACCGAAACAAATTGCATTTATTCGCTATGAGATGTTAAATATACTACTTTCTTAATAGTTTTAATAATAATGTATTATTTCGGCTATTTAAGTTTTTCAACAGTAATTCTACATGAATGCGTGGCGCCGAAAAAAAACGTGACCAAACTTGACAGTAATTTTCTGTACAGTTTAAGTCTATATAATTTAATTACATGTAGATTAATTTGGAAAGAAATTCAAAATAAATCAATATCAGTCTATTATGATTAAACACGTGACCGTGGTTTATGGAGAACTTAACCCACGAGTCTCGTCCTTTAGTTTAGTCAAATTGTGTAAATACCTCCTCTGTTGCATAAATCCGCATGTTATTATTGGTGAATACGGCTCTTGGCAAGACTCAACCTAACGATGCAACGACGTGACACAATCAAACGATGCAACGACGTGACACAATCAAACGATGCAACGACGGGACACAACCAAACGATGCAACGACGTGACACAATCAAACGATGCAACGACGGGACACAACCAAACGATGCAACGACGTGACACAATAAAACAATGCAACAACGTGAAACAATCAAACGATCTAACGACGTGACACAATCAAACGATGCAATGATGTGACACAATCAAACGATGCAACGACATGACACAATCAAACGATGAAACGACGTGACAACAAAAACGATTCAACGACGTGACACAATCAAAACGATGCAACGACGTGACAACAAAACGATGAAACGACGTGACACAATCAAGCGATGCAACGACGTGAGACAATCAAACGATGCACCGACGTGACAACAAAACGATGCAACGACGTGACACAATCAAGCGATGCAACGACGTGTCACAATCAAACGATGCAACGACGTGACATAAGCAAGCGATGCAACAGCGTGACAACAAAGCGATGCCAAGACGTGACATAAGCAAGCAATGCAGCGACATGACACAACCAAACGATGCAACGACGTGACATAAGCAAGCGATGCAACAACGTGACAACACAACGCTGCAACGACGTGACATAAGCAAGCGATGCAGCGACATGACACAACCAAACGATGCAACGGCGTGACACAACGAAACGATGCAATGACATGACACAATCAAACGATGCAACGACGTGACACAACCAAACGATGCAACGACGTGACACATACAAACGAAGCAACGACGTGACATAAGCAAGCGATGCTGCGACGTGACACAACCAAACGATGCAACAGCGTGAAATAACCAAACGATGCAACGATATGACACAACCAAGCGACGCCGCAATGTGACACAACCGAGCGTCGCAACGATGTGCCACAACCAAGCGATGCAACGACTCGACGCAACGACATGACACAATGGCTGTGAGTGACCACAATATCTCACTTTTGGGCACTTTGTGTGTAAGTTAAAATGAACGCATTATGAGTCTTCCATATCGGAAATCTGTGCAGTTTAATTTTCTATACCGACCTTAACACCACCCAGCCCACCCCAAATGCAATCCCAAGTTAAGTATTGCTTTAGGGTATCTATGTATGAATATTCATTCTCGAGTTAGGGAGTGGGGGGAAATCAAAAGTTTATTTCGCCACCCCACCCACGGGAATGTAAAATTTATAAGTGTAAAAAGGCCCATAATTTTGTCAAATTTTTCAAACTAGAATTATCGAAATTGGCCTTTGAGTTCATTGTCATATAGGAAATAATAGTTTTAAGTTTGATTGAAATCCCTCAAGCCATTCCTAAGCAATTAGCTTACCGGAATACTTTAACCTATCCAAATAGCTTATATGTAAAATTTCAAAATGTAACAAGGCCCACAATTTTAACGAATTTCAAAGTTACCAAACTTGGCCTATAGGTTCATTTTAATATGGGGAATAAATATTTTACATTTGAATGAAATCCTTCAAGCCCTTCCTGAGAAACTAGCTTAACGAAAAACTTTGACTTAACCCGGATGCCGACTTTAACGCCGGGGAGAGTAAAATAGCTTGCCTTTTCTTCGAAAGTCGAGCTAAAAACGGTCTGTTTAAATATTTGACCATTGTTCATTATGCATCTTGATCCGCTTTCCAGGGGAAAGCGATAAACTATACACAGTCTGATATCTTATGAAACCAATTTTAATAAAGAAAATTAAGCGTATATTCCGGAATTGGGATTATGACAGCATCAATATTAATTTCATAACAAAGTATTAAGAAGAAAAATGCATCTTTGTTGTGGAGAACACAAATTAGCAGGCTAACCGCGATACTTTTTCTGGGCAATTAATATTTTTCAACTCATGTAATAGAACTTATAGCGAATTGCAAACTCCATATCGAGGACGCAGGTGTTCGTTTCTCATTTCCATATCCTATAAAAGCGTGATTTAAAACAACAAAAGGCGCTCACCTGAGTATGAAGGTCTGGGCCTTGAAGTTTCAGGTGATTGGTTAAGTCATTTTGTTACTTAAGTCTATATAAACCATGTGACCCACAGGGTGTGGCCTCTTTTTACCCCTGGGGCATAATTTGGAGAATCTTTGTAGAGGACACCTATACAATGTTACATACCTAATACAGAACATCTGGACCTTGTGGTTTCAAAGGAGAAGATTTTTAAAGTCCACTTGCCATATAAATCTACAGAAAACGTGCGACCTCCGGGGCGTGACTTCTTTTTACCCCAGGTGAATAATTTGAACACTCATTATTGAGCACCACTATACAATGTTACATACCAAGAACGAAACCTCTGGACCTTTCGGTTTCAGAGAGGAGGATTTTTTAAAAGTCATTTTGCTATTTAAGTCTATATAAACTATGTGACTCCAAGGGGTAGCGTCCTTGAGAACTACTTTTAACTATGCTGCGCTCATAATTGGGACTTGTTTTACGTTGTTTATTTTACTATTTTAACAACGATAAACAATATATGGGTATATAAAAATTAATAAGCTTGGTGCCGCTGAACCGGTCGGTACGGAGGAGCGGACGATCAATAGGAATCACTTGCTTCCGGTTCCTACCATGGGACAAGGAGTAGGCGTGCATCAATTTATATTCGTGCAGATGACAGTTCTACATGTCCAGAACGAGGCGGAAGCTGTGGCGATATTGTTGTTCTGGACAGGAAAGTCTATAAGACCAGTGTGCAGCACAATAATTTTATGATCGAATGTCATTCTTGCAGTTTTACATTAAAATAATAATCTCAGACAATCAACGCAAATACATTTAAGTCTAGTCGAACATATATAATTATTGAATATTACAAATACTAACATTCATAAAATATTTTTAATATTATGGCATTTTCGAAAAAGGAAAGCAAATAGTAAATAAATGTTAATAAATAAAATCAATTAATCCAACATTGACAACACAGCGTCGTTCATTTACTCGGCCAACTGCAACACACCAAGCCACAACCACAAACACTTAAATCACGTCGGCCGTATTACATCAAACATAATATTAAAATTCAGCCCATCAAACTATATAGAACGATTGCATTGAAACGGTAATTTATTCTCGATTCAACATCACAAAATACACGAAAAAAACAAGAACAATTAAACGCAACATTA
The DNA here is from genome assembly GCA_027627225.1 of Congeria kusceri. Lineage (NCBI taxonomy): Eukaryota > Metazoa > Mollusca > Bivalvia > Myida > Dreissenidae > Congeria > Congeria kusceri. The sequence continues at coordinate 1,318,189 of CM051039.1, forward strand.
CATGCCCATGCACGGAATAAACCATTGCGCGTTTAAAAGTCCTTCACAATTTCTGCCAAATAAATAACTGTGTATGAAAATCCAAATTGTTGTATTAAAAAATAAATAACAAGTTATTAGGTAAGGGGCAGTATTACTCTGCAGGGTCCATATTGACAATGCTCGTTAGTAAAATTTTAAGTACTTATCAGAAAAACATAATTTTCTAATTAATTAGAAAGTTTGTGACAGTTTTGTGTAGATGCCTGTTTGTCGAAAAATAATTTTATCACTAAATGTTGAATGTTTAAGACTTAATTCTTTTGTAAACAATAAGTAAATAATTGTAACATTAAAATAGATATGAACTATGTAAACAATAAGTAAATATATGTAACATTAAAATAGATATGAAATATATAACAATGCACATGTTCTTTGGTTATTAAGGTCATAACAAGAAAGCACTCGGAGATCGCACACTTCCGCCATGAAATGTAGCTAACAAAACAACTGAATTTTCCAGTGACAGCTTGCCTTTAAGCTTATTCTAAACAATCCTGGATACGGATGCTGCTGATCCGGATCACCGTCAAAATAGAATCCTTTGACAAATCAAGGGATCAAAATGGCCCTGGGTCACTTAATGAGTATAACGAAGCTTATAGATGGCTAAAAGCGTGTTCAAAGATTTTTGAAATATAACATTGAAAACGGACAATTATAGACCGCACAGAGCCACGCTTTTAACGAATCACACAGTATTGAACTAATTTAGTAAAGAGTCGCACAATGAACATTTCTGTGAAAATATTATTTTCGAAATCCAACGATTGGTTTCAGACCGAAGTCTAGAAGATTCTCAATGTAATGAAGACTGTCCCACCCATTAGAAGCCATGTTTTAACGGATTAAATTGATTTGAAATGATTTGGTAGAGGGTCACCAAAGGAACATTTCTTTGAAATTATTTCAATTCCATGAATTGGTTTCAGACCGTAGAAGATTTTCAAAGTTTTCGATATATACGGTATATAAGGAAACCTGCTCCGACGATTGGCGGCCATGTTTTTTTTCAAAGAATCAAACTTATTTGAAAGAATAAGGTAGAGGGTTACCCAAGGAAATATGTTACCCAATGTGGTTAATTTTCACTAAGCGGTTTCAGAGAAGATTTTTAAGTAAATCGTAGACGACGAAGACGGACGACGGACAACCAGTGAGAACAAAAGCTCACCCTTGATCATTTCTTGCTCAGGTGAGCTATCACGAAAACTACAAAAAATAACAACAAACACAATGGTGGTTGAGTAAAGAACGAGCATATTGTTCAGTACGCGATCCACTGAAACATGTCGAAGGTTCATGAACTTTAGGGCTTCGGAGAAGCACTACTTGAAAATAATGAAAAAAGGACTGTAACTTCGATTTCTGTCCAAATGGAGTCCGTTTGGACTATGCACAACTTTTGTGCCTGGGAGTTAATCACATTCATTTAATCAGTGCTTTATAAGAGAAGAAAAGAAGACAAAATGTGTTTACAGACATACGGGTGGGCGGACGGACATACGAACAGAGGGACAATAAATCACTTAAAGAGTTCTGCGCAAAATGTCCGGTAATTAAATTACCGACAATAACTTTTTGTAAAATTATTCATAAACCCATTTATATAATTAGGGAACTTTTGTTATTTGCAGCCAAAACAATACAACTATATAATATACAGTGTAAAACCAAACTAATTCAACTCAAATTGAACAGTATACTCTAATTAGGCGAGACAACATAGGGGAGTCAACTACTGCTAAGAATTCGCAAACAAGTTACATCGAGTTGTCTCTCCTGATTATGAGGAGAAAATAATTAAAAGTGCCATTTATTCATGTTTGTATTGTTGATTTTGTATGATATTTTATTATATTCCCTAATGGAATTGCTTAACTGTTCAATTATGGGTTAGTTAGCAGCAGGCGTTACTTTGAGTTCAGTTCAACAAAATGCAACGATCTATCGAAAACGAATAAGAAAATACAATGGAGTGGTAGGAATTAAATCGATATATACGAATTCACGTATCAAATAAACGGCATAACAGCATATAATATCTAAGGTATTTTTTATATAATTTCGAACTGCATTTTGTATATTTTTTTATTATATACGTGTTAAAAATCTTAAACAAAATACATGCTGTATCAATCGGTGAAATACATGTCGTCAGAAACAAAATCCCGTATTATGCTACTCGCTATTTTACCGATCCCGTATTACCATACTAGCCGGACTACTTTTTTAATGACGTCATCATAGAGTTCTGTAAAAAAATATAATCTATACCTACAATGATTAGTCATTATTGTAGTTTTTAAACAAATCAAATAAGGAAATGCACATTTGAAGTTTATCGTGGTATATAATAAAAGGAATATTACGCTAGTCAATTGTTCCAAGAGTATGTATTAGTCTTGTGGCTAGCGTTATTTCGTATCACACTCGAGGCTCCGCCTCTCATGTGATACGTCATCACACAAGCCACTCGACTAATACATACTCTTAGAACAACTGACTAGCATAATATTCCGTATGTATTTAATGCTCTTTGTTTGCAAAATCTGACTTATTAAAAGCTCTGGAAAATCAAACCAAATAAAAAACTGTATATACTGCATTTCCATATGCTTGGTCATTATTGCCTATATGTATTGTATATGGACACTGTAAGACAACAGCCCCAATGCAGTTGGTCCACAGAAAGTAGAATGTACGTATATTGTGGTAGGAAAAGTGATAATTCTGTGTACGATTTTAGTTACAATACTTCCTAAATGTTAACGAATCTACAAATAGACAAAGAACTGCAAAGCACAGATGTGTCCAAAAAAATACGTGTACAGCACAAACTACAATAAAAGGTATCAATTAAACTGTTTTAATAATCTCGTCATTAAACAATATACTGTTGGTCTAAATAGCACACATGAAAAATCTTTGCATTTGAACAACAATAAATAGCCATGTTGTATTAACGAGCGTAGATGGTACAGCGGGAGAAGTCGCGTCAATATAACCGTCTCCGTGGCCTAGAGTGATTAGGGCGTTCGCGTACGGAGCGGGAAGTCGAAGGTTCGAGTCTCGCCCAGGGATTGTTCTGATATGGCCGGTTGTCTACCCAGCAGCCAGTTAAATCCATGGGTACCGGATGCCTTTCTGCCAAGCGCCCGTCATATAGGATAGGAATTGGGAGTAAAGGTGTTCATCAGTAAAGGAGTTTCTTAAGTAAAAACTGGATGTCCTTTAATCGCGAGGGGTGATACAGTAATAAAAACACTTTACTTTACATTATAGACGACAACATAACAGGAAACATGCGCACCATGACAGTTTGTCCAGCCAGGCGACACAACAGCGTAAGACAACAACCAGGCGACAAAAAAAGTAACACAACCAGGCGACAAAACAGAGTAACACAACCAGGCGACACAACAGCGTAACACAACCAGGCGACACAACAACGTAAAACAAGTAGGCAACACAACAGCGTTACACAACCAGGCGACACAACAGCGTAACACAACCAGGCAACACAACAGCGTAAGACAACCAGGCGAAACAACAGCGTACGACAATCAGGCGACAAAACAGCGTAAGACAACTAGGCGACACAACAGCGTAACACAAGCAGGCGAAACAACAGCGTAAGACAACCAGGCGACACAAAAGCGTAAGACAACCAGGCGACAGAACAACGTAACACAATTAGGCGACACAGCAACGTAACACAACCAGGTGACACAACAGCGTAACACAACCAGGCGACACAACAGCGTAAGCCTACCAGGCGACACAAAAGCGTCACACAACCAGGCGACACAACAACGCAACACAACCAAGCGATACAACAGCGTAACACAATCAGGCGACACAATTGCGTAACACAAACAAGAGATACAACAGCGTAAAACAACCAATCGACACAACAGCGTAAAACAAGCAAACGATACAACAGTGTAACACAACCAGCCGACACAACAGCATAAAACAACCAGGCGGCACAACAGCGTAAAACACTCAAGCGAACCAACAGCGAAACACAACCAGGCGACACAACAACGTAACACAACCAGGCGACACAAAAGTGTAAAACAACTAGGCGATACAACAGCGTAACACAACCAGGCGACAGAACAGCGTAAAAAACAACCGGGCGACACAAAATCGTAACATAACCAGGCAACACAACAGCGTAACACAATCAGGCGACATAACAACGTAAGACAACCAGGCGACAGAACAGCGTAACACAACCAGGCGACACAACAGCGTAACACAACCAAAAGACACAACAGCGTAACACAACTAGGCAACATCTCTCAGTTTAAAACTTTACCCATTTACAGTTCCACACATGGACTCTTCTGAACAGAAAATATAATTAACGAAGAAATTACGAAGAAACTTTTGTTATTATGATGACAAAAAGCTCTAATACTTCATAGACGGTTGCTTTTCGTACTCCGAGAGAACATCTCGGTTTACTTGAGATATAGTGGGTGTTTTGTACATCTGAATGTTCTATATCTCTTCAGTTTTGAATATAGGTACTGAGTAGTAATATTGCAGTGGTGGTAATTGGTAGTGGTTAGTGTTGTGCCGATTAATCATTTTGTCGATCAATTAACGACTATAAGGTAAGGATTAATTAGTCGATTAAGATTCGGAACTCGTCGATTAATTGAAGATTTTCATGCACAAGGTGTCTTTCTAAAACAAAAATCCTATTCCTTTCTTTTAAATTGAACAAGTGATATGAGTTATGTTATCAAATAATATTATCATATAGCGCACATACACATATAATTAAATCAAAATGCGTTGTTCAATAGAATAAAGTTCATATATGATGTATTTTAATTATGATATGGAGCAACATTTCTTGTAATTTTTCATTAATTTCGAATGTTTGTAACCATCACAAGATAGGGATCTATAGTGTCTGCGTGGTTGCTGAAAGTGTCAATAATAAGTAAATCTGTTTGTACCTGTTCAATTGTCCAGTCCATTAGTAGGATAATGCAGTTTACCTACGGTATTCACAAAACCTGTTGTATACTTCTTTCCGTCATAATTGCTATATAAATCATACGCATACTCATTACCAAACCAAATTAAACAATGAAAATGATTGAAACACTGCAGACTAGCCCTTCTTTACTTTACTTTCAAGAATCCTGATTAATCGGTTATTAAGTCAGAACTTGTTGATGATTAATCGAATAAAATTTTCAATTTTGGACGCCGATAAACAGCACAAGTAGTGGTGGAGTAGGGTGGCTGCATTAAACACTATTTAACAGTGACACCATAGCATTCCCAAAGCAAAGATGTCGCCAAAGATGATAGCGATATTAAGCAGAACTATGGACAGCTTTTAAAATGTGGACAAAGAATCACCGTGAGAATATGTCTGTGAAATTATTCTGAAATCGAACCAGTGACCAGTGACAAGGAAATGTTCAAAGTTTTTAATATAGGCATATAAACAATAGGCCTTGTACCCATATTTTAATGAATCGTATTACTTTAATGGAAGTTGGTTAATGGTCACCCAAGGAACATTTCTGTGAAATTATTTCAAAAATCCAACAGTTGGTGTCTAACAAGAAGTTCGTTCATTTGCAGCTTTCAGTGTTGCTATTGCAACGAGAATTGTCGACATATTCCAATGAATTGAGTGAATTTGGTAGAAAAAAAAATCCACCGGGCGGAAGAAGAGAAGTTATAACAAATACGCTCTTGTACTCATAAGTCATGTTACAAGCATGATAAAATACATGTATATTTACGGGTAAATGTAGGTAGATTCGGACAAGCGCAAGTTTCAAGCTTCGAAAATACATGTAAGAAACGTGTTACACGTACATTTACGTAAATGAGAACATTCACCTTTATGTTATGATAAATAATACAAATCTTGTGCACCCAAATATCATGGATCGACATCCGCTACACTCATCACAGTTCAGTATGTGATCATCACGATCAAAGATCGAACACAAAGTGATCGTCACAAATTACGACCATACAGTATGTTATCATAAATAGACGAAGTGACCTTCACAAAAACGCATCTTACACTAAACGGCTATCGATAATAAAATACATTATGTGATCATGGGGAATAAAGAGCGTATAGTTTGGAATCATATGGAATAAAGATCGTGCCCTTAAAGATTATCAGTAATAAATAGCGTATGTGTTGTCACGAATAAAGATCGTTTAATCAGTAATAGTCCCGAATAAAGAAAATTCATTTATTAACCATCACGAAAAAGACAAAGTAATTTATACGGCAGAAACACGTTGGTATACATGTTACAGGCATACACTGGGTGATCTGCAGAAACATAATACTATAAGTGGCAAACCTATTTGTGAGGTTAGATACAGTTCTGAAATTTCAGTCAACGGCATTCTGCTATAAATAGGTTTACAAATTTTGAAATATTTTATATTATAATAATTATTTAAATCCATTATCTGATAAGTCTTCGCAGGTCAGGTTTCACAATTGTTCATTCACATGCATGATGTCAACAATAATTTGAGTCGTTGTCATTAATTTTAATTTGGTGGTGGGCGGGAAAACTAGCAATTCTTAAATTTGGCCTACGTTTATAATGCTTAATACAAATCTAGAGTCATCGTGTCGTTTATATTGTGTTATAATACACATGTCAAAGAGTACATTGCTGGAGCGGGGTGGTCAACCACTACGTTACTCGATGAATATGATGAATATGATAATGATGATGATAATGAATTATCATGATGATGATGAAGATAGACAATGATGATAGACAATGATGATGATGAATGACAATGATAATGATGATGAAGAGGAGGAGGAGGAATTATCATGATTCTGAGTTCACATTCCAGACATGTCTTAGGTAGAATCTTATCTTTATATCACCACTTTTCGTTAGCATTTAATTCCATTTTTAAATCACAGTGGGCTTGGTATTTATTAATTTTCGGCTAATAAACAACGATTTGGAGTTCTGATCGGTGTGAATTAAACCACTCGTTAGCCTTCGATTTTAATAGCCACGCATCAGGACAACAAAGAGTTGTATATTGGCCGATAAACAACGATAATGCGTAAATTATAAATTCATCTTTTTACTATGCTCCGCTCAGAATCTGGACTACTTTTTGCGATGCTTATTGGGTAGTTTAACAACGATAATTGTGTTGTTTGTCTATAGAACAATTGGCGAGTATCATATTAGAATATTGTTTTCACAACTGTTAAGGAATTTATAAATTTAAATGATGCATTTAAAATAACAGCTTTCAAAATTTGGAAATAAATATTTTAATGAAAACTTACAATGTTTCTGGAATAGGGCCACAGATTCTCTGTATACATTGTAGACTATATTAATGAATGATTTACCAAATCATTACTACGTTGACAAAATAAGAGAAATATGTTTCATGATCTGTACAATAACAACGGATTGGTCATCAATAAAAACAATTATTATAATTATTATTATTATTATTATTATTATTACCGATGATTGTACTAATAAACGTTCATTCCGTGTCGTAGAGACTGTCCTGCAACTTCACGATTTCCTCGTACGGTCATTGAACGTTTTCTACTTCGATCGATGACAGCGAAGCACGAGGAAATCGTGATATTCGCGTGTCATATAGAGGAGCTTATTTTGGCTTCCGCTAGACTGTTGTTTTAGAAATAATGCTAGAGTTATCGTTATTTAGCGGACAATAAACAACGATTTGGAGTTCTGATGCATAGGAATTAAACCACGGGGACGTTAGCCCGAGTTGTTTAATAGAAAGGCATCAGAACGACTAAGAGTTGTTTATTGGCCAATAAACAACGATAATGCGAAAATTAGTTTGAATCTAACATGACTTGGCATAAATTTTTACAATTCTAATTGTAACTACTTTTTACTATGCTCCGCTCAGAATCGGGACTTCTTTTTACGTTGTTTATTGGGTAGTTTAACAACGATAATTTTGTTCTTGGTCTATAGAAAAAATAGCGAGTGTCATGGTAGAATTATTCACTAAGTTCGAATTCGTATGTGGCTGTGTCAAGTATATGTATTTATACATTAAATTATTGCATACTATTAAAGGTTGCTTGTATATTTTGTATTTCACTCTTTCGTGAATAGAGATCACTGTATTTTACATAGAAAATTCGACCGGAAGTTTTCACTTCAGTAAAACTAAAATTTACAGCGGCATAAAGGGGACATGAGAAATATTTTATTTATCACGTGTCCACGTGATAACTATTACTAACCAATGAGAAAACGTGAACTATGTGTCATAATTTCAAAATGGACAATTACCTATTCCCGACCTCCATTGTGAAAATATGGCAGATAGTTCACGTTTTCTCATTGGTTAGTGGAACGTGCGTACGTGATATATAAAATATTTCTCATGCACGGGATGATGTCCTTCTATGCCGCCGTATAAATTTGCCTTAAAGAGCAAAATGTGAATATATATCGACCCAGCCTATTATATATTTAAGAAATTATGTTCGATCTACCGTTGTTTATTGGCCAATAAACAACGATTTGGCGCATGATGCGTAGCCATTTCCCACGAGGAAGTTAGCCCGAGTTGTTTAATAGCAAAGCACCAGAACGACACAGAGTTCTTTAGTTGCCGATAAACAACGACAATGCGAAAATTATTTCGGTCCCAACATGATTTGATATATAGTTATGCAATTGTAATTGGAACTACTCTTTACTATGCTCCGCTCACTATTGGAACATCTTTTTGCGCTGTTCATTTGTTTTGTTTTTAACAACGCTAATTTTGTTCTTTGTCTATAGAAAAATTAGCGAGCGTCATGTTAGAATCGTTTAAAATAATTGCCCGGATATTTCCGCATATTTTATCTACATTTTTCCAGTTCACGAACGATTGCAACTTAAGTTTCTTCAACAAAATATGCATGTAATTATTTGCTTAAAACTCAGATCACTTAAACATGCAAGCCGCCAAGGCACATATGTAATTGAAATGCTGTCTATAGAAAATGTCACCCGTTTTTATTTTAAATATGTAATGAAGTCAGTTTTCCAAATGATATGTTTTAGGTGTTAAGTTCGCAGTGGTGTTATGGATATGGAGTCCGCCTTGCGATCGGGAGGTCGTGAGTTCGATCCCTACTCGGGGAGCGTGCGAAGGATCTTTCTCTTAAGACACCAAGATCTGATTCTTCCCAGTAAAAGGACTCGAATATGCCTCAATAAGCCTATGTTTTTCGATACAATTGAACTAAACTAAATAGGCTTAACTTAAAGATATGTTTTCGAAGTGAATGCACGAGCGTATGTCTAGGCACGCCTATGGCAGCTTACAATTAGAACAGACATGCACATAATTCGACACATTCCGACGTCAATAATTTACAACATTCTTAATTAACAAATTACAGCAAAATTGGACTATGTTTAAGTTTGTGTCGAATATTGTCAAAATCTAGTTTATCACTGCCACTGTAACATATTCGACACTTTTATATAAACAAATAAACGTCCATGCTTATTTATTACATCAATAAAACTACAACACACATTTGTTTCGGATCAAAGAATTAAGGCCATTTGACCGTTTTGTGAGCTTTGCAAAACTGGACAAGCCCTTCAACAGTTTATTATGAATAGTGGCTTCATATTGTACTAGAGAGGTAAATCGCCAAGTACCTTGTGTGTTCCAAAGTCAAAGTTAACTTCTCTTGTCCTGATACGATTGCTGTTTCTCTATAGGTGCTGAGGACATAACGATGTCTAACATTTAATTTAGATGGGTCAATATTCTAAAACGTTCTGTAAATAAAAAAAATAACTTTGTGTCTCGAATGTATATTAATCTTTCTTTTCTTTGTCATTTTCAACTCAAAATCATGGTCAAGATTTCTGAGCGAAAAGTCGGCGAACCATATCAATTTATATGCGTACTAATATTCTTCGATCCAATTATCTTTGTTACGTTTGTCGACGCCAGGGAAATCTTTACTTAAGTTGTACTTAGGGGGATAATTCAGTTAAAATTTTCTATGTTAAATCCAATAAGTTCAGTTTACATTTTAATGTACGATGATCTATAAATGAAACTGCCACAGACTTAAGGAATTTTGTGAATTTAAGAAATTTACTTGAGTTTTCCCTTAGGAGCTTTGTGAATACGGGCCCAGGTGGAAGCATTTGGATTTTTTATGCTTTTCGTGATTGAATGTTAAATCCGATCCTTTAATTTTTACAGATAAGTCTTTGGATGACATTTTAAAACTAGATGCCCGTTTGCAACATGTCGAGTCCGTTCTCAATAAAGCAACCTGTGTTGTAATTATTTTAAAATCTCATTTTCTAACAAGCAGATCTATTCCTTTGACCTCTACGTGTTACCTTGACCTTTGAGCTACAGAAACATGTCTTGCGTGCAACACGTCGTCTCCACGTGCTGAACATTCGTGGCTAGTTATTTTTAAATTGCCTGATGAATGATGAAGTTACAGTCCGGATAAGCTGCATTATGTCTATATTTGATATTTGACTTCTAAGTGTGACCTTGACATTTCAGCCAGGAAAATGATTTTGCGTTCAACACGCCGTCTGGATGTGGTGAATATCTGTGGCAATTTATATTAAAATTGCATGATGAATTATGAAGTTAAAGTCCGGACAAGCTGTATTATGCCCGTATTTGACCTCTGACCTCTACGTGTGACCTTGACATTTGAGGTAAGGGATACAGGTCTTGCGCGCGACACTCTGTCTCCACATGATGAACATTTGTGGCAAAATTTTTAAAATTGCCTAATGAATGATGAAGTTACAGTCCGGACAAGATGTATTACGCCATATTTGACATTTGACCTCTAAGTGTGACCTTGACAATTGAGCTAGGGACACAGGTCATGCGCGCGACATGATGTCTTCACAAGGTGAACAATGGTGGCAAGTTATTTAAAAATATCTGATAATGGGGTAATTACAGTCCGGGCAAAATCGGACGGACGGACGCACAAACACCAAACCGCCATTGTGACAACTAAGGCGAGCTGACCGCAGGCCGGCTTGACAAAAACTTGAAAAAGGGGCATAAATCTGTCAAAATACAAAACAGAGGCATCGGGTTTGCTTTCCCTGGTGGAGACATTGAAAGTAAAGAAGTATTTCAAGTTTCAAGTAACTACCGTTGATAGTATTCAAGATATTTGACATGATAAAAAACTTAAACATTCGCCGGACGGCCTTGCAGACGGACGCACGGACTGCCGGGCAGACGGACAGTTCGATTTTAATATGCTCTCCCTCGGGGGCATACACATTAACAATGGGCAATAGCTCCAGAATTATGAAGTGCAGAGTAACGGTTCTTGTGCAGTGCACTTCTATTCAAGGAGATATATCCACCTTTGAAGTTTCAAGTTAATAACGGCATCTTATAGAATTATGAAGCGCAGAGATATGGTTGTTATGCCATGCACTTCTCCTCAATGAGACCTGAAGTTTCAACTTAATTGCTTCAACGCTTTTGAAGTTAACGTGCGAGTTTACGTACGGCAAACGAAATACCGCCGCCGAAAAAAAAACCTGAGTAAAACGGAATATAATCGTTTACGCTGAAATAAAGTAATGTCAATGAAATAGCTAATTTATCAAGGTCAGATTTTTTCCCATGAACAAGGAGAAATATTGCTGGTGTTTCAGATCCGTTTCTACAATGTTGACTTTCTTCATAAATGTTTTACCCCATCGAAATCAGCCCAGCAAACACGGGTAGCATCATTCTTGTTGATGTGCGATATTAAATTATTTAGTTGCCATAGCAATAACAATTGTGTAAGACAAACAAACAGCAATGTGAATTATCACCTCATTGCTCTCTATACCCATATTAAGCTTAATGAACCTAGTTTGTTTAGTTTGTTTACTTTTCGACTTAAGATTCCGACAATGTTGACTATATTAATTTAAGAAATAAATTTCCATATTGAGTTGTTCATCTGTAAATAAACAACGATTTTGTGTTCTGATGTGTAGGAATTAAACAACGAGCGCGTTAGCCCGATTGGTTTAATAATTTTAATATATACGCATCAGAACGAATAAAAAACGTTGTTGATTCACAGATAAACAGAGATAAAGTGACAATTATTTCGATTCTAACATGACCTGAAAATCTTTTCTTAAATTACAATGAGAACTATATTTTACAGCTATTGAACTACTATTTTGAGTTGTTTTACCACATCGAAAAGAAACTACGTTGATAAAGTAAGAAAATAATGGAAAATGATGAGTGCAATTATAATGTATTGTTAATGAATTAATATCGTAGTATCAGCATCAGCAGTAGTAGTACCAGCAGCAGTAGCAGTAGTACTGTTAATAATACATGTACTAAGCAGAAAAAAACTAGGGAAAGTTTTCTGGTCTGATCGATATTATCATAGTACGAGGAAATCATGAAACGCGTGTGACACACGAATGCTTCATAGATTCTGGTGGTCTTTGTTTAAATTACTAGCACGGCAAATGGAATGCAAATTAAAACCACCACCAGCAAGAGCAACAAGAACATCGACAACAACAACAACAACAATTCTTCAAGATGTTTTACAAACGTATGATGTTTAACACAGCATAATTTGCAATTTAACGTATCTGCCTTTAATTAGGCAATGATTGAGAATGCCTAATACAAATTCCTGGATCCAGACGGTGATCCGGATCTAATATTTTGTTCAACATTCGCAGAAAATTTTATGCAAACGCGTTCATAACTTTTTGCGAACAGTTGCTAAGAAACAAACATACCGTCCGACAAAAACACAATTTATTATTATTATAATTATCATTATTATTATTATTATTATTATCATCGTCATATTTCCAAGAGGATCAAACTGTTGTACCACGTATGAAATACGTTACATTTCGTAACAGTCCACGAAATCATCATCTTGATTAAATTACATATATGTTGGTGAATGCTGCAGCGGATATCAATGTCTAACTTACATGAACTCTCAACGAACATTCTTCTTTATGCCTGACTTTTAAATAGTACTAGTATCTGTTTTTTTAAGAAATAATTTCCAATTTATCGTCGTATATCGGCCAATTGGCAACGATTTGGAGTTCTGATGCGAAGGAATTAAACCACGAGTGTTATTTTATTTATCGAAACATGCAAATATATATTTTCTGTTAATACAGACCCGTTTACCCTTCAGCAACGGCTACATTCGGTTTAGAATTAGAAAACGAGAACTGCGCATATATTTTTAAAACATACTGACACCACACGAATAAATGGATGGTTTAACGTTATAATGTTCGTACAAAATCGTACTGTCCCTTTTTAACATCTAAATACCAAATAATTATTTAATGTTTCAAACGTTGTCGATATTAAACGCATTATAGGGAGAGGATTGAATGGAGCAGACAAGTACAGTTTACAGTAAAATATATTTTATATGTATAAAGACGGTTGATGTTTTTTTTATCTGTGAACACAGAATTATACGGTAGGATAAAATCTTAAAGGTATAAATATACACTGTACTATTGATCCTTATACGCTTTATTCTACATTTAATCAGAAATACGCGCAGATTTCAACTAGATATAATAATACAACAATAACCAAACAAACACGCACAGCATAGCATAGTATCATAGCTATGAAGTTTTCTATAACAAGAAGACTTGTTAGGTTGAGTAATTGGTGAACGTGGAAGACACAGGAGACGTCCCGTTCAATGGGCGACCCTGGGTCTTCGAGTGCCCGGTATGAAACACCTTGTACACTGCACTTCGGGGCTCGAATCTGGGACACTGGGTTTTTGAAGTCAGTGTGTTACCGCTAGACCACGGACCCGCTATGAATGGTATCTCTGTACGTGACAATAATGTTATGTCTCTAATCACGTGTTCAGGAAGATGGGTCACATTCATCAAACAGGTTATGACCATGAACATATTATATATGCAAATATAGCAAAGGGAATTTCCATGCACGAGTCATTAATTTTCAATACTTCGCCGAGCAAACAACCATCACTCTCAAAACGCATATTATGCATTCGTTTTTAATTGTTCAAAAGCATATTTCTTACTGTCTCTTTCATTTCCGGTATATATAGCTTATAAATGCTCATAAAATATTGGGTAAACAATATGTTGAATGAATTTGTCTTTACCAGTGACGATTTCAGTCTTAACAGTTTATGCGCAACAAAGGCAATGTTTAAACAGCATTTGTATCAGCTTTTGATAGTATTATCATAAAACTATTGAAACATTCTGACTTTGTCTCAGTTCCTAATCAAGATGGCTTCTACAGTTTGTTTTTTGTGTGGATTTTTCGCCGTATTCAACAGTATTTCAGTCATATAACGGCAGTCTGTTAACCTACTCACACTTTTCCTGGGTAAGCTGGTTTACCAGTACTAAGTGCACATACTTATGCCAGTAACTGACAACTGCCCAACTTGAATCAGAGGTAGGGGGAGTAAGGCCGTTGAAATAATTTCATGACCAATCCCCACACAAGTTATGTGGCCGGGCTTGGTCATGAAATCATTTCTACGGCCATTCTCCCCCTAGTTGTGGTTGTTGTAATCAATTTGGGTATTTCCAACAGACTACGGCTTTGTTAAATGGACGAACATTATTTAACGTACACAATATAAGGCCGCTTTTCCATAATCGCACTGCGCAAATCCGCATTGGCAAAAAATCAAACAAGTTGAAAACAGTTGGACCAATTCCATATGTCCGCAGTCCGTATCCGCAAAGCGCATCCGCAAAAAAATCGCTCGTTGAGCAATTTTATGCGGATGCGGACGACATGGTATCTAGCTTTGGCCGCTTGTCCATGTGCGCGTGATCCGTGATCCGCGTCCGTGTCCGTAAATAAAATATCGCTCCAGTTGAAATACGCAGTGTCGTTTCCATTTGTCCGTTTCCGTGTCCGTATACCTCCGCATCCGTGACGAATCGCACAGTGAGCGATTTTTACGGACACGGACACATTATCGGACGAGTTGTCGAGTATCCAGGGCCAATATTTATGAAGAATGTTGTATATTTATGAAGAATATTACATATTTGCATATTATATATAGGATCTGAAACGAGTTGTCAATTCATATCATATTTTATTAAACGAGTTCAGGAATTTCGTTAGTAAGCGAGCCTTTGGCCTTTATTCGGAAATCAGTAATCTTACTTGAAAATAAACATTACCTAACAACGATCTTGATCTTTTTCAACTTCCTGTAAGTTCGTGGGCAACTTTTCAAGACGTCATACGCGGAGGCCCTTCCACGGATATTTTGTGTTTTGATATTAATAGTTTTTAATGTGTTCTTGTTTATTTCCATTGATTTGCGTTGGATTTAAATGAAATTAATACTTATAAAATGTTTATTAACAACACGAGGGGTTGATCTTTTTTAACAAGTAATTAGTTTCAAACACAAATAACTGCAATAAACTTAACTAATATGGTATATTTATCTGTCGATGTTTTTTACGCAGTTTTGTGCTCTAATAAGTTCGTCGGCTCACACTTGCGTAGAATTCTGGCACGCGACGTTACGTCCTTGAAGAGAAAATTACATCATAATTTCTTCCACGAACTTACCAGATTGAATGCTATATTGACATTAATAATTCGACAATGCTCTACTGCAATTGCATTTATCAAACTAAACAGTTTTCAAAAACATGAACTACTACCTCAAACAACAATATCTGTTGTTGTTTTTGAAGCACATTTATAATGGTATGCAAGATGAGTATAATGCTGTGTTTTACGATACATTTCTCGAATGTATACATATTCCTGCACATAGTACAAAGATCCGTTTTTAACACACAGACAAAGAACACAATTCCGTTGCAAAACCATCCATAAACAACGCAAAAATGTAGTTCAGGTTATGACATCATTCTTTCAGCGTTTATCAATGAAAGTGACGTCACAATGACGACGTGGTTTAATTCATACGCATCAGAACTTCAAATCGTTGTTTATTAGCCCATAAAGAATGCTAAATCGAAGATTATTTCGTAAATCAAAATTATTTTACCGTGCGGACGACGGATACGGATACGATCACGGATAACGTATCACGCGCACATGGTAAAGCTACATGCGGACGATGAATACGGATAACGGATCACGCGCACATGGAAAAGCTACATGCGGACGACGGATACGGATACAATCCCGGACATGGATAGGATCACGGACACGGATACAGGATCACGCGCACATTGAAAAGCGGTCTAAGCATGTTAAACGGAAGGTTGTTATACATAAAACAGCGGGAAAAAAGCAGACATAGTCTTGAGACACCTAAATAACTCAACCTTAGACTCACCGAGTATAATAGCTCGGTTATAACGGGTAACATTGGAATGAGTCATGACTGACGCTGTAGATAACTGTTCGATGCCTTATATTGTTCAAATTCACCACCTGTGAATGTTTTCGCATACTGCGATAAAATATTTGCAGCGCCTTCCGCATATAACAATGTGGATACGGATACGCTTGCGGAGCGGATATTTTTCCCTGGGCCTGTGTCTTCGACGCGACATCTATTTATAGAACGGGTCAAAGTGCTATTTACGTCAGTGACCGCCATGAAATGCACGATTTCCTCATGCACAGAGTACATGTAAAATCAGTGGCAGTTTCCAGCATCGATCGATAAATTATGACGTGCACGAGGAAACCGCGAAACGCGTGGTTCACAATTAATGCAATCATGGAGAACCTGGGGCGGTATTTATAAAGCACCTGAGATAGATCATAATCAAGTGTACACAAAAGTGAAAATGTATTAAGTTTTTAAGTCAAATGAACATAAAACAAAATCATGTATCATAATTGTTACTAGAATAAACCGTTTTATCTAACTCGAACTATAATTGAAATGGTCACAGACTTAACGGGTTGTTTACATTTTAAGACATTTACTTACGTGTTCTTTAAGAAACTTTATGAGTACATGCCCAGATACATAATACTTGCTCAAATATGGCTGTGACCTGTGATTTTTCTTCTTATTGTTTCACGCAGATTCAGGTTTACGCCTATGCTACAATTACTCGTTCAATTCGTAAGGTATTATATTTACGACATAATGTTTTCCTTATCGTTGTTTATCAGCCAATAAACAATTAGTTGGAGTTCTGATACGTAGGGATTAAACCACGTGGGCGTTAGACCGAGTTGTTTAATAGCCACGCATCAGAAAAACAAAGAGTTGTTTATTGGCCAACGAACAACGATATTGCGAACATTATTTCGATAAGACAAATAATTTTGCAATTGAAATGAGAACTACATTTTACTTTGCTCCGCTCACAATCGGGACTACTCTTTACTTTGTTTATTGGGTAGATTAACAACGATAATTGTGTTACTGTCTGTAGAAAACACAACTTAAATTGTTCATGTAAGAATAATGCAGTCAGCTGGATTAGTTTCTTAGTATCAGTAAGCAATATAACATTTATGCTACTACTGATTCATTTTAAAAAGTTGGTAGATGTTACCGTGTGCCAGATTTTCGACATTTTCAAGTGGAATGTAATATCTTAAACACCCATACCACTTTGACGTTACACGTAACAACATTTTTCAAAACAGAGAAACAGCCCACATGCCAGCACGAAAAGTTAAAACTGACACAAACGTGACTGGAAATACCAACCCATGTTTAGTCGACGGACACACGGTTGCCCTAATTGGCGGACAAATGGTTGCCTTCATCGGCGGACACACAGTTGCCTTCATCGGCGGCCACACGGTTGTCTCATCGGCGGCCACACGGTTGGCGGACACACGGTTGCCTTCATCGCCAGACACATGGTTGCCTTCATCGGCGGACACACGGTGGCATTCATCGGCGGACACATTGTTGCCTTCATTGGCGGATACACGGTTGCCTTCATCGGCGGACACACGGTTGCCTTCTTCGGCGGACACATGGTTGCCTTCATCGGCGGACACACGGTTGCCGTCATCGGCAGACACACGGTTGCCTTAATCGGCTGACACACGGTTGTCTTCATCGAGAGACACATGGTTGCCTTCATCGGCGGACACACGGTTGCCTTCGTCGGCAGACACACGGTTGCCTTCATTGGCGGACACACGGTTGCCTTGATCGGCAGACACATGGTTGCCTTCATCGGCGGACACACGGGTGCCTTCATCGGCAGACACACGGTTGGCGGACACACGGTTGCCTTCTTCGGACCCACACACAGTTGCCTTCATTGGCGAACACACGGTTGCCTTCATCGGCGGACACATTGTTGCCTTCATCGGCGGACATTCGGTTGTATTCATCGTCGGACACACGGTCGCCGTTATCGGTCGACACACGTTTTTGCGCTTATACAAGTATATGGCTCGAAGTAGTATATGACAGGTATATGACATAAAAAATATACTGTGCCTTTTTTAAGTCAACGTTTAATGTTTTCAGGAGAGGGGTGGTATTCGAGAAACATCTTAAGTATATCTCAACACATAGCCACTTAAGTTAAAAATTCCAAAATGTGATATGTTTAAAGCTACCAATAAATATGTGTATGCGCAAACATTTACAGTAAAACATACATTTGCTAATAATATAGCGATAATTAATAAATACCTAGGCATAGTGCACTGTGGACAGAAATAAAAGGCTAAATACAATGATGAATCCAGATTAAGGATAAGATATTACTTGAGATGTTTCTGGAATACGACCCCTGAACTATACTTGTGCTGAGTGAACACGAGTAGGCATTGAATTAAGAAATAATTTTCGCATATCGTTGTTTATCGGCAAATAAACAACGATTTATAGTTCTGATGCGTAGAAATTAACCAGAGCGTTAGCTCGAGTGGTTGAATAGCCACGCATCAGAGCGACAAAGAGTTGTTTATTGACCGATAAACAACGATAATGCGAAATTAATTTCGATTCTAAAATGATCTTACAAGTATATCTTTGCAATTATAACGAGAGCTATATTTTACTTTGCTCCGCCTAACTTCCCGCGCGAACTTACAGACGCGCTTCTCCGCTGTTAACAGTGATTGTCTTTCATTGATACAGATTCATGCTGATGTCACATTCATTGATATAAACTGAAAGAATGACGTCAGTCTCGGAATTATTTGTTCGCGTTGTTTACTGGATAGTTTAACAACGATAATATTGTTCTTGTTCTATCGAAAAATATGCGAATATAATGTTAGAATATGGTTAGTTATTAAGATTTGATCTAAAGGAAGCAACTGTTGCAAGACGTTTGCGCATGAGTAACATGCGGTTGTCTCCCGTGATACGGGCTAGACGAGTGGTACACTAGTTAGTTTTCAGGTTAGTTTTAAGTTTATAACTTTAAACTAACTTGATAATTGTGATTATTATGATAAGGTTGATGACATAGGCGAATGTGTTTTTGGAGTATTTCTTAACACTATCAGTGGAAGCAATTATAAAAGCAATTTACAAATGGCACTCTAACGATAATGTATAATTACTTGTTTACAAAAAATAGATTTGAAATTAATATTCTGATATCAAAAAATTTCGATTTACCGACAGAACAACAAATCGGTTTTTATTTGCCGATAATTAAAGAACGATAATGCGAAAATTATTTCGATTTTAACATGATATAACAAATATTTTTGCAATTGTAATGAGAAGTACATTTTCCTATGTTGCGCTCATAATCGGCACTACTTTTTGAGTTGTTTATTGGTTCGTTGTCTATAAAAAAAATTAAAAAGTATCAGAAGTCAGTGAATGACGTGCTTTGTAAAATAGCACCTGTTTCACATGGTGCAGTTAAATGAAAAATTATACAGTCAACTTTAATTATTCCTATAAGGATTAATTTTTTTATCTTAATAAGCAATATAACATCAAGACTATTACTGGTTGTTTTAAAACGTTGTTAGACGTTATCGTGAGCCAGATTTTCGACATTTTCAAGTGGAATGAAATATATTAAACACCCACACCACTTTGAAATACGTTAAACGTTAACACCATTTTTTGAAACATAGAAACAGCACACATGTTAGCACGCAAAGTTAAAACTGACTAAAACATGACTGGAAATATTAACCCATTCTTAGTCTTAAGAATAAAGAGCAGACTTAGACTCAAGAAAATATACTTCTGCGTTTGCAAATATTCTGGGTCTCAGTGTTGCTTATGAACTAGCAAATTGTTCTAAATAAAGAATGCCGTAATGAGAGTCGATGGATACCGAGTAAGATTCAAATGTACAGCGCTCTTGGAACATAACCGTTTCAAAATTATTCTTTACTGTAAGTCTAATAATAGGTTGGTGAATACGGGCCCAAATCAGATGTCAATGTTTACAGCATTGCACTTTGTTGCGTTCCAATACAGCAAAGTCTGGATCATATTCGACATGTGTTCCGTGTATCTTGCAAACATAGTCCTATTATTAAGACAACTAATGCACGCCTCAGCTTATTCAGATCGCTAAGGTTTAATTCACATAGAGAAGCATTTAGTCTTTTAAAATGTTCTGAAGAAATAAACGAAATACATTGTACTACGGCGTGTCAAAAATTAACATCAAATTAAAACTGCAATTGCATATTCAAACATAAATTTTTGAATGTATACAAAACTTTCACAAAAATCCGCTATGGATATGACCAGCCTTTCAATGCTGATATAAACAATGACCGTAATGATTTCAAAGCACTGTGTTGCCTTATTCGAGGAGCACGCGTTTTGCCCTGATCGACTGACACATTGTTGCCTTTATTGCCTTCATCGGCGAACAGACGGTTGCCCATCATCGGCGGACATTTAGTTGCCTTCATCGGCTGACACATCGCTGCTTTCATCGGCTGAAACACGGTTGCACTCATCGGCATACACACGGTTGTCTTCATCGGCCGGCACACGTTTGCTTTCATCAGCGGAAAAACGGGGCCCTCATCGGCGTACACACGTTTGCCCTCATGGGCGGAAACGCGGTTGCCTTCATCGGCGGAAAAACGGCTGCCTTCATCGGTGGACACACAGTTGCGCTCATTGGCTGATACGTGGTTGCATTCATCGGCCGACACACGAATGCCTTCATCGGTCGACACACGGTTGCCTTCATCGGCTGACAGAAGGCTGCTTTCATCGGCTGACACAGGGCTGCCTTCATCGACTGACACGCGGTCGCCTTCATCGGCTGACACACGGTTGCCTTCATCGTCCAAAACACGGTCGCCCTCATTCGCCGACACACGGTTGCCTTCATCGACTGACACACGGTTGCCTTCATCTGCCAACACACGGTTGCCCTCATTCGCCGACATACGGTTGCCCCTGATCGGCGGACAAAAGTAGCGTTCATGAACGGTATATACACATATGTAAGTCCAAATAGTAATTTGTATTAAGATGTTATTAATAGGTGTACTCGTATTTATGTATATCAGTGTAAGTGATGAGTTGCAGTTTATAAATGACTGAATATCTTAAAAGTAATTGCAAGTTGTAACTATAAGGCTGCAAATATCATACATTAATGATTTATAATTTACAGGGATAATTTCCCTTCCATTTTACAAAAAGGGCCTTTAAGTCATTCCGACTACTGGACAGTCCATATTCACTCACACTATTGCACAAAACAGAGTTCACTGTATGGAGAGATTAAATAGTTGAACTTATTTTTAGTCTGCAGAACTTTCCTTTGAAATAAAACTAGAACTAGAGCTTTGTCACAGGAGTGGCAGCGGGCCCCGAATGATAGCATGTTTGAAGGTGAGAAATCGTTTTTTCTATTTTTAGTAATGGTGACCTTGACCTTGATCCCACACAACCCCTATGCAATCCCAAGCGATGTCTTGGTAAAAGGTATCTATGCATGAAGTTGAATTACAATAGCTCAATTCGTTCTCGAGTAATTGAGCGGAAACCGTTTTTCTATTTTTTTTGTAACGGCGACCTTGACACTGATCCCATCCACCCCCAATTTAATTCCAAGCCAGGTCTCGATATAAGGTATCTACGGATGAAATTTCATTAAAATATTTAAATTCGTTCTCAAGTTAGAGAGCTGAAACCAAAAATTGACTCCGCCTGAAAAAGAAAAATTAACAAAGGGCAATAACTCCAGAATTATGAAGTACATAGTGCCGTTTCTTGTGCACGGCACTTTTCCTTACTGAGATCTATCCACATATGAAGTTTCAAGTTAATACCTCTTATAGTCTTAAGAGTTATGCTCCAGGCAAGAAAAAGTAACAAAGGGCAATAACTCCAGAACCATGAAGTGCAGAGTAACGGTTCTTGTGCATTGCACTTCTCCTCAATGAGATCTATCCACCTATGAAGTTTAAAGTTAATACCTCTTATAGTCTAAGAGTTATGCTCCAGGCAAAAACGAAGTATGAAAAATTAACAAAGGGCAATAACTCCAGAACCATGAAGTGCAGAGTAATGGTTCTTGTGCACTGCACTTCTCCTTAATGAGAACTATCCACCCATGCATTTTCAAATTAATAGCTCAAACGGTTTTGAAGTTATGAAAGAAACACATGAAAAATGTGGACGGGCGGACGGACCGACGGACGGACAGAAAGGGTGATAACTATAAGGCACCAGCAAAAAAATTGCGGGACCCTAATTATCATTATGTTGTTCATGTCGTTGTTACTGCTACTCGGATGAGGGTGATGGTGATGATGACGTACAACTAATTACAAATTATATTGTACACATTTATTAATGGCGAATCCGCGGGATATTTTAGAACAACAAATCTTTGCACTATGAACTACCTCAATAACTTAAAACGTCAAACTATCAAAATATACGTTAACTGTCAAATGGAAAAACGCAGTTTTGTTTAACATGTTTATAGTTCCAACCGTTTACTTTGTTACATAATAAAAGTCAAACGCGTGCCAAAAATAAGATTTGTATCTGTTCCTTTAGTTAAGCTGTAAGCAGTGGCGTTTCATCAACAGTCGAGAACGTTTGCAATGCTTCGTCATAAATTAGCCGTAACCGGAAGTGTACTAGCAACAGACCGCTGCAGACGATATTAAGAGGAAATTTACCACCTCATAACAAGACATACAATTATTTTTGCGCGGATGTGGCATGTGGCCTGTGACAAAGACGTCCAAAATTACTCGAGTACTTTTTAGTTCGAGACAACGTTCATTGTGGTGGATCCAGACGACATGCTCGACGTTCACTTACGTTGTCATCACAGATGAGTGCCGACTCACTGTGACCGGAAATGACGACAGAGCGCGCATGACCGGTGTAATGGTAAACGGTGTATTGGATGTCGCGTGTACGATGGTCTGGGCGGGAAATTCAAACATGAATACAGTCCAGCATGTCTATGGTGAGTATGAAATGCTCATTCGATCAATGCGACGAAAGAACAACTTGCAATAACCGGAAGCGAATCGTCTGCAAGAATGTAACACCCTCACACAGCGGCACATCCACAATGTCTGCATTTCTGAGTCTGCTGCAAGATGTCTTTAGAACGACAGTTTCCAGCATGGTTCAGTGCTAAGTGTTCATTAATGGTTTGTTTCTCTAAATGGTAAAACTTTATACTCCTGAGTAGGGCGAAAGTTGCAGTAATGTTCAGAGTTTTAAGGAATTGGGTTCCCTCTCTATCGTTACATTTACTTACATTGGAGTAAAAAATATACTCCTGCATATAAATGCAGGAAGACCTGACAATCACATATATTTCGATTTTATTCAATATACGGATTAATTCGATATACATCATGAGGACAATAAAAACCCAACTTTTGGGGAAAAAACGATATGTTCGAAAGAAGGGTACCTAGGCTACGCAGTCTTCGCTCAGAAAAAAGATAAACCTGGTCGCTAGTCTAAACCCGGTCAACACAGATGGTTAATTTCGAACCTTGCGAAACCGTCGTGCGTGCACGCACTCGGACCTAGGGAAAGTATCGACACGATGTTTGCAGTGATTTAATTGTGCTGATCGAGCATAGAAATAATCCAGTGTAACTGATGGAATTTTGACTAGCATGTTGGTAAATTTTTTTGAGACATTCAAAAGTTGCTTGTGCTCGTACAATCAGACAAATTTAAGCGGGTCGTACATGTGCCGTTGATTTCGATGTCCATAAAATCCACCAAATCTCGTCTCCACCAACGGTATGTTGCAACAGGCTCGGTGTTTATGGTTACCGACGTCCCGGTCAGCCACGCGTGATGTCAGAACGTCAGAATATACACATCCTGCACTTACGTCATCGATTTTGGACTGCAGACGAGACAGCACGAGAAACGCCCGGGCGTAGTTCTCCACGAGGAGGGGCTGCTGTGTCTTATTGTCGCTAATGGAGGTCACACACGCTACTTAACATGTAGGTTATGTCCTGTGAACTTCATGTTTAGTCAGTGTGACCCTGATGTTTGCTGTGTTCTGTTGTTGTTGTTTAATTTGTTTAAGTAATGATTGGAGATAATGATATGTATGCGTTTCTTCTTTAATTCCCGAATATGCTACGTGGACATTATGTCCAGTTGCCCACCCCTAAGTTTCGTTTTTAATGGCCTTAAGTATATGCAACATGCAAATAAGTCACATCTTGATTCTCAATTGTCAACATGGACCACTTCGTACATACAATTTGACAGACAGATGATGTAATAATTACTTACACTTCTGCATAGTACACACGTTAGTATTAGGAAAGAATAAATAACATACGCAGACATTATACTGCATATGCTGAACCGGAATTACACTGCCAAATTCAGAAACTATAAAAAGAACGTTTGACAACTTTTTTCAACTGTCTTTTTGTTCGTTTCGGGGAAAATCTTAGAACAACTTTCTCTCTGAAAGTTAGCATTTAACAATTTGATTAAGTACAATTACAACGTTACCTATTTATAAAGGTATTTTGTATAAAATAGTTATGTATCGATATAAGCTAGACATTCAAATATGTCCTATTCAAACAAGAATATTGCAACATAGACTTATGACCACATTATTTTTTAACCTTTATTTAAATATTTACTTTAAATACTTATTTAAAGTCATTTACAAATATATGTTTGTGAAATCTTTTTAAATAACCATTTACTTTTTCTATTCACTATACGTACATTTGTACTTTTGATACATTTTACTTAGCGAAAAAGAAAGATTTCGACACACATGTCCATACTGAGTAATGAATTAAAAACTTTTCATATAAAACTAAATCATAGACTTATCTTTGCTGGCTACCACTTCCCGACAACAGTGCCGCCGCGTTGCACAGTCCACGTTCTTCTTTGCAGTTTTGTTTCACATGCACATATTAAAATTTAAAGTTCATTATAAAAACATATTTCAAAATCGTCATTTGTTCAAAATTTGCGTTAAATTACACGCACGGAATTTTGCACGGTCTGAAATTTACAAACTCTGATACACACTTGTCAAAACGCAATAAAAAACATACCATAGATGTCTACGTTTACATGAAAACACACGGCTTACACGAAAATATTGTACCGTTCCTTTAATAATTGATTTCCTGTAAAAACTCGTGCAACTTATTGAAATTAACAATGCAGTATCTAATCCTTTCTTGACAACCTTAAAGGCGCTGTGTCGTTATTGTTGTGTCGGTTTGTCATATATGACACATATAACAGAAAATAAAACCAAATAGTTCACGTTCAAACGTGTTAAAAATAAAAGGAAATAAAGCATACATCGCAATGCGAAATCTTTCATAAGAAAGTAAAGAAAAAGATTGACAAACAGTCGTACATAAAGTGCGGCTACACGTATTTTAAAGATGTCCTAAAGTTGAAAACAGCAACAGAAGTACACTCAACAACTTTTCTAATGTGTCACTTTTCATTTTAGATTTTCTCAAAACTGAATCAATGAAAAATTACAAGAAAATTTGGGCAAATGTATTTGTTGTACTTTACTATCGATTCGTGTATACATTTCTTAACTATTTAAGAAATAATTTTCGATGTATCGTTGTTTATCGGCAAATAAACAACGATTTGCAATTCTGATGCGCAGGAATTTAACCACGAGGGCGTTAACCCGAGTAGTTTATTGGCCGATCAAAGAGTTGTTTATTGGCCAATCAACAACGACAATGCGAAAAATATTTCGATTCTAACATGATTTGACTAATATTTTTGCAATTTTAATTGGAACTACTTTTTACTATTCTTCGCTCAAAATTGGGACTTCTTTCTGCGTTGTTTATGGGGTTGTTTAATTTTGTTCTTAGGTCTATAAAAAAATTAGCGAGTAACATGTTAGAAGAATAGTATAATACTAGAAGCACTAAAAGCATTTTCGCAATTCCGGTTCTAGTTGCTCGTGCACATCAAGGTAACACTTCACACGTGCTCATTTTGTATTTCAAATATCCGCCCTACAAAGAAAACAATCAAAATAGCAAGAATGGACCTCGCAGAGCGTGGACAGGCCGTTAGAATGATTCACGCCGGAACGTCCTAAAGACGAATAATTCGGCAAATTAAAATGTACCCTCTTTTACAATAAATTAAGAAAGAAATTTTTGCTTTATCCTTGTGTATCGGCCAATAAACAACAGCGTTATTTCGATTCTAACATAACCTGACACATATTGTTGTATTTGCTATGAGGACTACATTTTATATACTCTGCTAAAAATAGGGACTACTTTTCGCATTGTTTATTGGGTAGTTTACAACGATAAATGTTTTCTTTGTCAATAGAAAAATCAGCCAGCATTATGTTTGAATTATTTTTACACATTAAAAACTTGTTTTGGTACCAAGAATTCAAACAGAAATGTTTTGTATGTCACACAACTATTGAACCACCGGTTGTATACGATACAGAAACGGCGGGAAAGGTCGAGCGTTGCTGACAGCCACCGGCGACCGAAGAGACGCGTCATTGCAGACCAACAAGACAACCATATTCACTCACGCAACAGCAAAATCATTGCAAACAATTGGTCGACATGGACGTCCGATTGCCCCATAAACGGTCCGAAGGCATCTTCGTGGGGCCGGATTAGGCTGCCGACGACTTAAAAAGGCGGTAATTCGAACCGCAAGACAAAAACAAGCTAGACTGAGATGGGCCCGTCATGATCTGAGGCTCACCCGTGCTATGCATTACAAAGCAGCAGCTGTACTTGTGCGAGGCAAGCTTCCGCCAGGAGATACCATGTTGAGGAAAGTGTTGCCCCAGTCTTAATACCGCACGCGAGAGCGATTAGGAGCATGTCACTTGAACTGGACAATGGACACTGTCATGCAGCTAGAGCTACCATGCAAATGCTTCAAACCAATAACATCCGTGTTTGATCGTGGTATTCTCCGCCTATCTTCACCGGGATCAGGAGGAGTGTTTATTATACGATATTGGTAAATATAGGAGAGATGCGATTTTTGGATTTGTTGAAATGTCGTATTTGGCGTCATCAACAACCCAACAACCTCGCGGATCTGGAGCGTCTTGCTACGCAGGAGTGGGACTACATCACCCAACGCTCGATCCAGCGGTACATCGTTTATATGAAAACTGCTCGATGCCAGGCTGTAATTGCAGCTTACACCTTACGGTGGTAAAACACGGTACTTACAATGTGTGACTTTAGAATTCAGGGGTCAGTCAAAATGCAGCCGTGGAACTAGTGTGCCTTGTGATATTTTTGTATCTAAATTAGTTTGACCAGTTGGTTATCAATTATACTTTGATTATTCAGTATTTTACGCTATTCAGGTTATGCTTTTATGTTGCTGTTTTTTTCTGGGTTTATTTATTGATTAATTAGAAAAGTTCACGGTTCAGTGTATCATCTATGACGCAACTACACGTCATATTCACGCATTACGACCACACGTTAAATCCGCGCTTGAAGACCTTTCGTTACATCCGCGCATTACAACCACACGTTTAATCCGCGCTTTATGACCACTCGTCACATCCGCGCATTACCACCACACGTTAAATCCGCGCTTTATGACCACTCGTTCCATCCGCGCATTACGACCACTGGTTCCATCCGCGTATTACGACCACTCGTTACATCCGCGCATTACGACCACTCGTTCCATCCGCGCATTACGACAACTCGTTCCATCCGCGCATTACGACCACTCGTTCCATTCGCGCATTACGACCACTCGTTACATCTGCGCATTACGACCACTAGTTCCATACGCGCATTACGACCACTCGTTACATCCGCGCATTACGACCGCACGTTAAAAGCGCGCTTTATGACCACTCGTCACATCCGCGCATTACGACCATGCGTCATGTCCACGCATCGCGACCAAACGTTTAATTCGCGCTTTATGACCACTCGTTACATCCGCGCATTACGACCACAAGTTAAATCCGCGCTTTATGACCACTCGTCACATCCGCGCATTACGACCATGCGTCATGTCCACGCATTGCGACCATGCGCCATCTCTACGCTACGTAACAACGCGTAATCCACGCATCACGTCCATGCGCCACATCCACGCTACGTAATCGTCACATAACATAGAAATAACAACTTGAAAGGGCTGAGTCGACGTCTCGATAATTGAAAGGAATGGAAGATGCAGCAACATCAACGCTCTTTGGCATCAGATTCAACAGAATTTGGAGTTTAGGAAACAATTATGCTTTAGCAAAACGTTTCACACTATTTGTCTTGGTTACCAACATTCGAACAACATTATAATCACCATCGTCGTTGTCGTCTTCATCATCATCATAAGCAGCAGCAGCAACAACAGCAGCAGCATCTCCATTATCATTGTACTTAACGGTCATCGTAAATTCTGTCCGTGGTATGTCATATGGAACAGCCAAAATGTGTTATACGTATTATAATATTCGAAAATCACGTATTATACATGTATTATACTCTCTTGTGACGTTCTTTATTTACAGTATATATATTTGATAGTGAATTTTTTTCGACATTTCTTATATATTTATCATTAAAAATGACGTGTTCACTAACGATTATAATAGCCACGCGCTAGCCCCCTCTGACCCGACACTTACAATATTCGCGATAAATGGGTTAATTTTCAAGAAAATGAGATCAACTTGCAAAGAGATTAATTCAACAACATAAGTACCCGCCTTTAAAATGTATGTAAGCCATACAGTACACATTTTATGATAAAATCAAAACAAATGAAACAATCAGTGGCAAAATATAACTACCGGTAGCAAATATTTTGTCACTATTAAACTATCATATCTATATGAACAGTAATATGTGATATACTATAATTATTGAACGTCCTTCTATTCTTCTAAGACAGCACACGGAAAACGTAATTCGCCTGATTTTAACGTCAGTGAGCATACATGGGACAAACTGTATACGCGATCATGGGTGCGGACCCTATTGGCTGGAATGGCAGTGGCATTCAACTATACATGAACGTTAATAACAAATTGACGATAATTGAATACATTTTTGTCCTGCAATGGCTATTAAAAGGTTATGACGCATCGGTCTTAAAAGCACTATGCATGTTCTTGAGAAATATCTATGACTATTCCTCCATTTAAAAAAAAAATTGTCTCCTCTAATTCCACCAGATTTGATGACAGCATTTTGCAATGTTTGGTTATCGACCAATTGTTTTAATATGTTCAGTGTCATCATAAAATGTGTAATGAAAGCATTGTCACCGCAAAATGTGTGTCAGATTTTGTGTGCTATTCAGTGTGTAGGATACTTCGTCTGATTAAATCATTATATTGAGCATAACAATTTTCTAATATAAGTTTTAAGTTAATCGATGAAAGACAATGTATCAAACTGGTGCAAGGCAGAATATTTGCTAGAGTCAAAACCATTTAAGGAGTGTTGCGGCAGTTTTTGAAACCGAGGTTATTTTAAACCCATCACCATACTTTTGCTATTATCACAACGCGCAATTTTTTAATTGATACATATTCGGATTTTCGGATCTTGTACCGGAAGTTATGCCTGTGTTTTGTTTGCTAGTTTTTTTTCATGATGCCAGGAAAAAAAGGTGGATTTGTATCGAACAAAGGCTCAGTACGAAGATTATTATCATCCGCTGGTCTGACAATTTGGCATGCCGATAGTAAACGGTCAACTGAAGAACTCCAAGAACGAAGCAGACTTTCGGACGCTATCATTTCGGACACTCATCCGAATATAGAAGAAACTCCGCTTGTATCAGATACAGTTACCGTCTCGTCTCCTACTGATAATTTGTTACCCCCTGGTAGGCCAACTGTGGAGTTGTCCTTTATAGCTGACCAGTTACAAAAATGTGTTGAGTGTTCTTCTGAATTAAACATAACTAATACAGTTCCCAGCATTCACCATAAAACATTGAAGAAGCTGAGAGCAAGGTACATGTTTAATCTGTATGAACAAGTTATGCATGTATGCTAGTAAATATTTTTCTACTTCCACTATTAAAAAAAGACCCTGTTTATGCCTTTGACAAATTCAAGACACGGTTGTGCAGTGAGGTGGATGGATATGGCAACTGTGATGATTTAACTGAATATTATTTGTCACCCACTGCTGTTTTAAGTGGGAAAGCCGATCTAATATAAATCAAATCCTAACATTCGTTTTAAGGGTATTGTGGGGAAAGCATGCCCATCTTCTCTAGTGTTGACCCGTTGTTAATGCAAATGGAAACAAATCTCACACGTGTCATGGACTTTGTAAGGCATAATTATTATTATTTTGTTCACAGGTTGGTCAGCACATAGCTCCAATTGCAAAGGCATCCTGTAAAAAAGCATTGTAACAAGAGGAGGAAGAAATAACAAGGCGCTTGTGGTAAGTATAGCTTCATTGCTCTATTTACAGAAAAATGTAACATGACTCTTAATTCCATGATAATTTAGTGATAATTTATATTTAAACAACACAATTTAGTGGATTTTGTATGCAAATCACTAGTGTCTGTTTTGCTGGTTTAAAAAAAAAAAAACCCATATGTTCACTTTTTATGTTATGTCTGTTACTATATACATATAGCAATTTGATGTGTAATGAACTAAGTCTCTGATAAAGTATGATAAAACTTAGATACCGGTATATAGCACACAATTTGGCTTATCATCTGATGAATATTTCAGTACTCAGGCTGCTGGTACCTTTCACACCAATGCCTCCCCAGATGATTTCCATTCAAGACATGCTGCCCTACAAGATGCTCATTTAGAACTGCAAGGTTTGTATATGCTGATCAGAGAAAGACGGTAACAAGTCCCTTGGAAGAATATATAATTAAGAATTTTAATATACTCTGTGAAAGTAAAATACTGATAATAAATATCAAAAAGATAAACACTTCATATTTTGATGGACTTTGTAACACACTTTCTTATAAATACTAGACTCAATAATAATCAAATGATAAAATTTAATGTATATTATTTTCCAGATGTTACCCCTGGAAGTAGCCTGACAGGCCCCGATGATGACATGATAAGCAGTGCAACCACAATCGATATTCGCACAAGCAGTGCATCCCAGGGCGATAGTGTGACAGAGTCTGAGATTCCGACAGGCTGTGATACAACTAATACTGGCGATACCCATCCTCCTCATTCAGCTGGATGTGTCATAGGTAAATGTATGATAACTGTATAAGCTGTATACCTAGCAGCCAGAGTAGAAAGCATTTTGTAGTGATGGAACTTTCATATGAATAGCCCAGACAGGGCTTCCTTGAGCCTGTACATTAAAGGGTTAAAGATCATGAAGCAAAAACAAATTTCTAGCAGTTCACACCTTTTTTTTTTATTGAACACTGGTGTTTACAATGCCTGTGTGCATAACATTTATATCCCAAATTCAGAAAGAAAGATATTTTTCAGGCTTTGAGTGCATTCATTATCTGTTAATTGTACTCTTTTTTTAACCAACACAGTTAACAATTGGAGTTAGCTTTCCACTTGGTATTTGTTATATAAAAGTATAATTAATACATTGTAATTATTGATTATGAATACCAGTCAGTTAAACTGTCACCAAACCTGACAAACCTCACTAAATATTTACTTAGTTTAAAAATGCTGCCCACATTGTGGAATAAAAGTAAATATTTTATCGACAATACGCTGAACTACATCTTCAATGAGAATCTTCATGTTTACATGTATGGCTAAATATTTTTTCATTTAACTATTGCAGAGGATGGTTGTGCTGAAACTTCAGTCCATTCCGACCATACATATATAAAGGATCCGGCACAGACCCGTCTTTCAGGACAATTCAAATATGATATGGGCTGGCAGAAAAGGGGCTCAGTGAGATGTTATGACAGCAGATCAGGCGTAGGAACTATGATAGGAAACATGAAAGGCAAAATCTGTGCATATGGCATACGCTCCAAAAGTTGTAAGAAATGTGATTATCATAAAGCTAAGGGCAATGTGGTTCCAGATCATAAATGCAGTAGAAATTGGACTGGTAGCTCAAAAGCAATGGAGCCAGATGTGGCAGAATTGCTTTTAAAAGAAATTGAATCAGAACATGTTGATGTTGGTGTCCTTATAATGGATGACGACTGTACAACTTTAGCTAGAGTAAGAAAAGATCTAACACACAGTGTAGATAAAAAACCACAACTCTGGCTCAGGAAGTCTTCACATCAGAACTAGACTAGTTGTGCCGTAGCAAAGAAAAATATTGGAGCTTCTTACGTGAACGCAGTAAATCAAAGTATAGGAATATCACCTGGAAAATTGCTACAATTGATGCTACCAAACAAGACAAACTTCGCAAGCGAAGAATTGAAATTGCAAACAGTATTGAATTCAAGCGAAGAGAATTGGAACGGAAGTCAGAGCTAAAATTTGGTAACATTAAAAGTGAAATTCATGAAGGTCCAACATATCAGAGTGGAATAGCAACATGTAGTAACACAGACGTAACGGAAATTCCCCCTCGTAAAAAGTGTAAAACAACTGAAAAGGTTAAAGCTGAAGAGTTGATTGGTGTTAATAAAATCTTCTGTGATATTTAAACAGCATCATTACATAAACATGCAGACATAATGCAGATTGCTGCAAAATGTGCAGATAAATGTTGAAACTGTAACGTTTTCCCGTCAAAACAGATAGCACCCACGGCATCTCAAGTTACAGGTCTGACTGTCACGGGCAGCTCAATGTTCTACAATGGTCAGCATGTTGATACTAAAACACTTGTAAGGGCACTTAACATGTTTGTAACATTCATTGAACAGCACCAGCCTTGTATTCTTATGGGTCATAACTTGCTAAAGTTCGACTTTCCTCGTATAATTAGGGTATTTGAACTCGCACTTTCCATTGAGTCACTTTTCTAAAATATAATTCAATTAATAATGTGACCGGTACAATGTTTTCTAGTTTTATGATGAGAACATATATATGAAAACATTCAAGTACTTTGGCAGAATTCTTTTAACTTCAATATAATTAGAAAAATGTTAATTTATAAAATGAGAATCGCTTTGGCGTTGTCGGTCACAAAAAAAAACGAAGTATCATTTAGTCCGAATGACAAATGTTGGCTGTCTGTCCATGTTCAGTAGTTGTGATTATTGATATTAAAGTTATTACCATTATTAATGGTTTAATTTATAATCTGTTATGAATTTAATACATTATATGATTTTTTCACGCTTTTATCTGTATTTCTAGCAAACTGAATACTTAGGTCTGTAAAATTGCTGTATTTTGTGAAAAATGACGAGAAGGTAGTGATCTTTTTTACAATTTTATTCGATTAATAATATGGTGACCTATACATTTTATTCTTGTTTTATCTTGATAACATCTAGATTAATACATTCAAGTAGTTTGGCAGAATTCTATTATGTAGAACTTTATAAATTTCCAAAATTCTGGTTGATACAGTAAGAATGTCTTCGGCTTTGTCTGTCACTCTAAATACATAAAACATGTGATTTTTTCAGCATTTACATTCTGTAATGCATTTTTTGGTAATGTTTGCTTTCATTAAATGTATATTGATTAATATAAGCGTACATCAAACCTTCATTTTGTCCTTTTTAACTTTTATTGGGGATTTAATGTAGTCTTGAGACACTCGAAAATATAGCAGTTTTTATGCAAAAGTGCACGTTATAAAGTTGCAAATAAGATCAAAACAAGACCGGTAACCATATGTTTTTCTTTTAATTTTTCACATATATTCCTTGCAGACAAAGTTAAAAAAAATCTATTATTGGGAAAAAAAACACCAAACTGTAGCAACACTCCTTAAATTGAAAATTGCTTCTGTCAAACTTCAGGATTATGCATCTATTGAAATCGCTGAGATCTTTCAACAAATGAATTGGATCCCAGGACAATAAGGTTCAATGAAAGTTTTCCAATTCGAAATGGTAAAATACTAATATTATCCCTCTTCAGTTTGGTTCCAGTCAAATTGTTCACCAAAAGAGTACGGCCGCATAACAAATCGGTCACAGGAAAAATCGGTTAAAAATATTCGGTTACAAGACAAATCAGTCCCAAAACAGATCGGTCACAAGACAAATCGGCCCCAAAACAGTTGGGTCAAAATAAAAATTGGTCCCGAAATAGTTCAGTTACAAGACAAAATTGGCCACAAAACAGTTCAATTATAAGACAAATTGGCCACAAAACAGTTTAATTACAAGACAAATTGGCCCCACAACAGTTCGGACACAAGACAAACCTGTCATAAAACAGTTCCGTCACAAGACAAATAGGCCCCAAAACAGGTAGGTCACAAGAGAACTCAGTTTCTAAACATTCCGCGTTAAGAGTTTTAAGTCTAAATTAATTGGTCAAGAATTCCGTACCATAAAATTGTGTCACAAACAACTGGTATTTTTGAACAGTTCTGCAAAACCGTCCTTGTCCTTGAACCTATACAATTTCTGCTTAAAAATAATTGCGCAAATCATCTGAATGTATTAGTTTTATGTCAGTCAGTTAATAAATCTGAATTAAGTAGTTTTCAACCCAAATGTTAAACCGATCGAATTTTTGTGCGCATTCATTCTGATGTTAGCAGTGCCACCCACTGAAAAATCTGGTTTGATAAAACGCTAAAATAGCTCAAAACGTAGAATTTGGAGTTGGAAAAATAAATTGATAAAAAATAAATAACGAAGAATACTTATTTTCTTTTAAAATATGTTTTGATGGGTTAACTCATTCACAAATTATAACCAGCGAGTGGATTGAAGGCCGATGTAAGAAAAGCTGTTAGTGTTTAACATTGTTCAAATAAACTTTATAAATGTAAATACTAAATGATACCATTCCTCCAGTACTTATTTACAGGTATTGGTTAACTGCGTTTTTAATATTGTTCCCCCAAATTTAGTAGTCAAGATTCTTTGAAATGCATGTTGAGTACGCAAAACTAACATCACATGATCAAAATACTTCATGTAAAATCACATGGATTCCTTCGTTGGGGTTAAACGATTCAACATCAAATCGAGTTTTTGTCAGAGTTGAAGCTGCTAATGACAATGCTAACCTCCGGCTTATTTGTGAATAAAGATCTGTTTACTAGTGAAAGGCATTTTACCCAGTACACACGTTACAGGACAATGCATGACCACATGGTTCTCTTTTAGATATGTTAAACGAAACACAGCAGTAAGAACAATGCAGCTTAATAGTGAAAAAAAATTTGGTATTCAACGTACACAAAGGGAAACATGGCAGAAAAGTTTATTAAAGGGGCTTATTGACTGAAGTCTGTACTTTTTAAAAATATAATACTATTTTATTGTATTATTTTTTATTATTACATTAAAAACAATATACTTTCAAGTTTATTTCAATATACAGTGTACTCCTTCTATACCGAACACCGACCGGACCAAATGTTCGGTTTTCAGGGAGTTCCGGTTTATTGAGGGTTTAAGGCAAGATACAATAATGCATATAGATTATATTCATTTATTCGTTTTTGTCCAGATTTATTCAACTATGGCAGTTTATGACATTACTAATTTAAAACGTAACGCATTATCATAACATACAACACATTTTGAAATCATTGATCAAACATAATACAAAACCAGCCCACATCAATTTTAACACACCACACAATCAAGTGAATGTCACAAATCAGCATACATGTATCGGTTAAACTTATACAATGTACGAAAATACTTGTAGACAATGTTTATACATTTTATTAAGACTGATACAATCTTGACATAATGTGGCATAATATAACGAAGTCACATAACACATTATAAAGTGCAGCACATTTTACAATCATGACCAAGTGGAATGCAAAACCAGCACATACAGTAACATGAGCATCACACGTTAGCCTGTAAGCCTGTAATTTACACTGTGCTAAAAAAGTCACTGATCGTAGTCTGCTTTGTAGCGCACCCTGCCTTGACAATCTTCTCTGTAATTTCGACCAACATCAATCAATTATGTTTTAATTAAAGTAATCATGAATAATTATTACATCATTAATAGTTATTACCTGAGTTATATAAATTGTTTGTAAAATGCTTAAATATTTGCTAAACAAATTAAAACAGTCTAATTAACATACTGTTTGTTGTTCACACTTTAGCGACTAATCACCCATATCTGGAGTCCTTATATTATATCGAACTGTTGCCCCGAATTATTGGATTAAGCGTGCAATCAATCTGCGGCAAGACAATTGCACGCTAAAGATAATCGAAAACAACAGATTGCCACATATGTTTGGTTTATAGAGGTCAATTTTTACTCCGAAACAAAGCGATGTACCGCTCCTGCTGTTCGATATTCGGAATACAGAGGTGTCGGTATACTGAGGGTTTTCGCACATTAAACATATAGGCAAAAAAACGGGACCGGAGCGTCTGTTCAGTTTTTAGAGAGTTCCGGTTTATAGAGAGTTTGGTTTGAAGGGAGTACACTGTATTTGTTTATTAGTGACAAAGAACTTTTCTGTATGCTTAATGGCTTTTGTTAATGTAATGCATGTGTGCAATGGTACATCATGTACATTACATTCATACAATCATACTACCAAAACTAATTTACCCATGTCACTAAGGGTCGTCCATGACAATGCCTTACTTAAAAGTAATAGTCAATTGTAGATAGAAACAAAACCATAAAAAATTAATAGACATAAAATTTAACAATCATTAAATATCAATTATCTGTGAATGAACATTGTTTTCGCAAATGTTTGTAGACCTGCTGTCAATACTCCCCTTTAATTATCTTCAATAAAATTCCCTTTCTAGATAACACATGTCTTAAATGCCAAGCACAGGATTAATTTAACAGTATGGAAAATAAAAGACATTATCCAGCGCTTGTACACCAAGAACTGGTTCTACCCAGGAAATGGACTCTCACAGACACCAAGAACTGGTTCTACCCAGGAAATGGACTTCTCACAGACACCAAGAACTGGTTCTACCCAGGAAATGGACTTCTCGCAGACACCAAGAACTGGTTCTACCCAGGAAATGGACTTTCTCACAGACACCACTAACTGGTTCTACCCAGGAAATGGACTTTCTCACATCACAGACACCAAGAGCTGGTTCTACCTAGGAAATGGACTTTCTCACAGACACCAAGAACTGGTTCTACCCAGGAAACATACTTTCTCACAGACACCACAAACTGGTTCTACCCAGGAAATGGACTTTCTCACAGACACCAATAACTGGTTCTACCAATGAAATGGACTTTCTCACAGATGCCAAGAACTGGTTCTACCCATGAAATTAAAATTCTCATAAACACCAAGCACTGGTAATGGTTTTACCCAGGAAATTAAGTTTCTCACAGACACCACGAACTGACACTACCCAGGAAATTGTCTTTCTCATAAACACCAAGTACCTGTACTGGTTTTACCCAGGAAATTGAATTTCTCACAGACACCAAGAACTGACACTACCTAGGAAATTGACTTTCTCATAAACACCAAGTACCAGTACTGGTTTTACCCAGGAAATTTACTTTCTAATAAACACCAAGTACTGGCGATACCCAGAAAATTATTTTCACACAGACACAATTAACTGTTTATACTTAGGAAACGGTCTTCCTGGTAGACACCAAGAACTGGCTCTACCCACGAAATGGACTTTCTCACATTTTTTGACACAAACATCTGAAAAAAACCATCTCTGATTTGGAACACATTGGTTGAACCAAAGCAACAAAACATCCATTACAAACATCATACGGGGGTGGCTTGATTGAGACTGTTCTGTTCTTGGGCAGAAAATACAACACATGAACACTGTCAATGCCCCTTAACATCAGCTGCAGCAGAACTCAGTTTTCAGAAACCAGCTGTAATAACCAATATGGCACACTTGATAGGGTCAAAACAATTCTTCATTGTCAATCCAAATGTATCTTGTTAGACTCTATACATGATGTAGTAGGACAGATTTGTACTGATATAATTTTTTTCAAATGTGGTTTCTTACAATTACTAGCTCTTTCATTTATCGTTACATGATTCTCAAGATCTGAGACAAGAAATAAATTGATTACATCAAGTTTGGCAAATTTACAATGTCATGCAATAAATATGCTGTTAATTTACATAATTTATATGAGAATAATAGTTTTCACATGTGACTTCACTCCGGTGAGTAAGAGTCACCCATGATTGACCAAACAAGTGTGATTATTTAGTTTCTGAAAACTGAGTTCTTTTGCAGCTGAAGCTAGAGACTGCTGACAGTGTTTATGAGCGACTCATTTCCAATCCCTGCAAGACTGCTATTTGCGATGCATGTTTTGCTGCTTCTGACGGGTCAAAGTATTCCAGATTAAAGCTGTTTCAGGTTCACATCGCATGTCTTCTTAGAAGACATCCCACATGCACTGCACAAAGTCACATTCTTACAATAAAACTTTAATCATCACCCTGAATGAGTTGCACAGTATAGTTTTAAGTGTGTACAAAATACTACATTACCAGTAAATTGGTTGTTAGCTCGTTCAAACAGGTCTGTCAAAGGCAATGAAATAGAAAGCGAATACAGAGCCCAATAAAAAAAAAAACGTACTGAACAAGGGTTTCAAACCCTGAGCCGAGTTAATAAGAATTATGTTTTCGGCTTTATATTAGACAGCTTGTACAACGGACTCAAAGTGAGAATGAACAACAAGCGAACATGATTGCCTTGCAACATTAACAAGGGTTCAGAATTTGGCATATCTATCTCTCAAGGGTAGCAAGGGAGATAACCATTGTGTAAATATGGTAAACAGGTAAAATGAGTTATTTCCCTAGTTTAAACAAGTTGTTTTGGTGTGGGTTTTTTGCACTCAAATGTTCTAATAATTTAACAATTTTAGTGTGGTGTAGACCAAAATGGTTTATTTCTGATACCTCTACTTGGTTTGTCGCCATGCACATGAACATTTTCAAAATAACACATACATATTTGTCATTGTTCAAGTATGTGTAAAAGAGATGAGGGTTAAGGTCAAAACTATATTTAATCCTCAGAGTGCAGTGTTTACACTTAAACGACACTGTGTGCCAAGTTGGTAGTGAGATATTAAGTGGTGCAGATTGAAAATAAAACATAACATCTAGAAGGTCATGCTGCAATAATATTCAGAAAGCCTAAAAAAAACATGTATTCAAAATTTTGTTTACATAAATCTATTTGTTTCTGACAAAAATCTCACAATAATACAGTTTCTTTCATTACACTGCACATTTTGTTACTGTGGTTTCACAGGTGAGAACACTGTGCAGCCAGTCCGGGACTCGAACCCGGGACCTCTCGCTTACATGGCGAGTGCTCTCCCGACTGAGCTAACCTGGCAGGTACACAAATCTCCCTATAGTGACATATTGCATACAAGGACAATGGCAACCTGAATTATGGGACACAGCCTCAACGATAATGTAATGATTAATGGGAAATACATAATTTGATAAGTATTTAACTACAGTGGACTCCAGATAACTTGAACTTGTATCGAATTTCTCGTTTTAGTGAATAATATTGTATTGCAATATATTCGTATATATTTATGTTGTTTCGCTTGAATTAATCAGGGTTGAATTTTGGTCGAATTTTTTTATGGCTCAGAGTGTTGGTCCCAGTTCCGGTTGTCACGCAAGTTATATTTGCTTGGCTCAAACACACCTTGGGTTGCTTCAAGACGTTAAATTTAATTGATTAGATGCGCTTGATTACTGTAAAAATTTACTATTGAGATGCGGCAATAATTGATTTTACTGGTATCACAGACTTAAAATCAATAATGTTTATAAAATTTCATCATCATCATCATCATCATCACATCGTCTCCCCTCTGACACACGCCCCATTATTATAACCCATTTTAATGTAAGAACTCCACAATGTGGCTTTTACTTTAACCAACGAACATCCGTCATACATGCAAAAATTCTTTCACATGTGTACATTTTAAATTAAAGTAATTCTAACACCATGCAATGCATACCAAAACTATATCCTTCCTTTAACCTCTTCACCTAGGATTCCTAAGTAGGATATTGACTAAGGAGCCTGGATAATGGATCCTGCATATGACGCATAGATCTAGTAAACTTGCTTATTTAAGATTAAGAATGCATGTCCAAAATATCCGTGGTCCAGACAAAATCTGACATACACATTCAAAAAGACATACCTCAAGCAACAAATGTGAAAACTCATTAATGAAGGGGAGATCACTTTTGAAGTTTTAGTTTAGTAGTCTAACATGAGTTCTATCCCTTGAATAAGAAGATCCAAGTAATATGCACTAATATTTTACAATCACATTCAACTTATCTTATTAGAATGTACTAAAATTTTATGCTTATTGGATACAAGTACATAAAAATAAAGATCACTTCATGAATTTTTGCAAAACTGTTACCCAAAGATAAATGACAAGATGTAAATTGATCATTCAGAAATTCAGAAAATTATGACGTTTCAGCATACACAGTTTAAACACATGACTTCCACCGAATTCTAAAAAAAATCTTTACAAACTCTGCCTAATCATAAACAGGGTATCATGGTTATTTAAAATGGTGCAATTAATGTGTTCTAGCTTTTGTGAACTACAAGATGTCATTAATGGCAATATGTAATTATGTTCTATTCTGCTTCATTAGGTTACAATCAGAATGACTCCTAAAGGATTTTGAACCAAATATTAACTGACCATATGATCATTTGATGGTGCGTTAGACTTCACTTTAAAAGTACCATGTCGTCTTTATGCAAAACTGTGTAACTATTAGTATTGATTGTTCATGTCTATAAATGTGATTTTGAATGAGTTCTTATTTAGCAAGAGGTACTAGCTCATACTTCAGTGTAACTTCATTAAGTTCCATCTAGAACCTCTATCAAACTGACATGAATGTAAGATCTGCAGAGAAATGGTCTACAAGGCAAATATTAGAATACGACGACTTTGACTCACACAAAAATCATTAATTGGTGTATTAGTCTTATTTGACTCATTGTATTTATCTTTAACAAATGGTATTTGGTAAAACTGGCAGAAAAAGTCAACATTTTTTATTATGCATACAAGAAAATGTTTGACGGTCAATGGTCAACGCAGGAGAGGTTCCCTACACATATAGCTTACCATTATGTTTGTAAGGTATGCTTAATTGTTAATAGAAACACACTTTAAGTCAACATTCTGTCAACCATATAGTATGTTACAGACATTTCTGAACAATTCTTACCTCATCTTGGATCAACAACCAGTAGGACTTGAAATTCAGTGTCTCCAGTCAGCACCCTGCCTGCCTGTCAGTGACTCCCAGTGAGCTGATATGGTATGCACAAGGACCCCATGCACTGCATGTGTAGCTAAATATTAAAGTAACAAGCATTCTTCAACAACAAATAAAACGCATGCGAGCTATTAAATATCAAACAGTGTGCAAATACATGTAAACAGTTTACCTAAGGTTAAGTGCGATTATGTAATGACAAGTTTGTAATATTAAGTTTGGAGGGAATAAAATAAATAGAGGGCAATTACTCTAGAAATACTGAAAAAAGCTTCAAACTTTGTTATGTCCTCTTCAGTGCAAAGACCTCGTTTCAATTATTTTTCAAGCTACATAAAAATGGGTAAGTGCAGACAGCCTAATGCAAAATCTAACAGTCTTCCACGTTTTCAACAACATTAAGAGAAAAATGTGAAAGTATTAAAATGTGGTACCTACCTAGTGTATTTAACCCATTCTGTAGTTATACAAACAGCCACAAGAAACCAAATTTTAACAACACACTACCTTATAACGTTATATTGCCAGGCAAATTATGCAGTTACTCAGTCATGGTGAGGAAATGGTTGTGGTATCCAGCTATAGCTTGGGAACTCAATTCATTAGGTCAGTATTCTGACACGTAATCTTTCTTCAAGTCACTAAGCACTGGTTCTACTTAAGAATGGAACTTAAATGGTTCTTAGTAAGCCACAGCTATCAATACAACCAAGTCACAAAATAAATACCCTGAAGCGCACGATTTAAAACAACATGGACATCTCAGAATTGTTTTACAATGAAGACTCCTGTTGAGATCTTTTTTTCACCTTGTGACATCAAGAAAATTATTAAATGTTCAATTTAATAGAATGGTTTGAAACAGAAATATTTAACATACAATACCATAATCAACAAGTCTTCACAGTGTTGTTCTGTCATCAATGTTTCACCAGCGCTGGGAGCTGGATGTACAGAAGCTGCATGAAGCACTTTCTAACATGTAGTCTCAAACCCTCGACCACATGTGCACTGCTGTCACATTCATTCAGTCTGTGCATCCACATTGTCCAGGCCTCTCCATCTAATTATAGACATTACACATATGCCAAAAACCTAAGCATAATGCAAT
Source organism: Congeria kusceri (assembly GCA_027627225.1). Lineage (NCBI taxonomy): Eukaryota > Metazoa > Mollusca > Bivalvia > Myida > Dreissenidae > Congeria > Congeria kusceri. Next base: position 1,361,207 of record CM051039.1, read on the forward strand.
TCATTATTCAGTATCAAATGTATTCTCGTTAATGTCATGGATGTTTCCCACAGGAAATAAGTACTGGTTCTACCCAGGTAACAAACTCAAGAAAGTTTCAATAAGCCACATACTTGTCACGCTATCATCACCAGATCCTGTGAGATGATGGCCTGTGTCAGATACAATCCTCCACACACATAGGACTAGATTAAAAAAGGCATAAATATTCCCGGTCATAGCTCATTCTAGTTCAAATTGTTATAAGCTTAATATTTAGTGACTTCAAGACATTTTCAAAAACCAGTCACCACTTTTATATTTGTAGAAGTTCTTATTATTTCAAAACACTGATTTAAAGGCTACAGACCACTTTCTAACATATTCCACACATGAAGGTTCTACGGAAAACTTTTAGAAAGGGGTAGAATGTTAGAATACTGCCAAGTGGAACCGTTTTAAGATTGTGGCGATTGCCTGACGCTTTAGTACCAAAAGTCGAAATCAGGTATAGCTTCTGACACAGCTTGTTGGAATATCCAATATATTAATATGGGCAATCAAAAGAGTGCACATTATTAATGTCTTGCTATCAGTGGATTGGATGAAGTTGTATGTTCACTAAATACTAACAATTAACTTATTCAACATTTTTTATGAATAGATTAACAAATAAACATGACCAAAACAAACAATGACATAATTTAATTTCACAGGTGTCTAAATATCATGCATTTTTGAAAAATGGTTTATTCTTAAACTCATACACTTTTTGTACACATTTCTAATATTTCTGCAAAAGGAAAATCGTATTATTTTAATTTTTTTAATGTGTGACTTAAGAAATAATTATCGATTTATAGTTGTTTATCGGCCAATAAACAACAATTTGGAGTTCTGTTGCATAGGAATTAAACCATGAGGGCTTTAGCCAGAGTTGTTTTATAGCCACGCATGAGAACGACAAAGAATTGTTAATCAGTCGATAAACAATGATAATACAAAAATTATTTTGATACTAACATGATTTTACATATATTTTTGCAATTGTAATTGGAACTACTTTTTACGGTGCTAAGCTCATAATTGAGACTTCTTTTTGCGTTGTTTATTGGGAAGTTTAACAATGGTAATTTTGTGTTTTGCCCACAGAAAAATTAGCAAGTATTCTTTTAGAATACACTTTCTATCATTTCTAAAACATTAAGTTTTATTTCACTTTATCAAAGGCCCCCATGTTATGTACTTAAACTGCACGAAACATAACCCAACATTTGTCCGCAAAATAAACTAGATGCCTGTTGCAACATTTTGAGCCCGTTGTCAAGAAAGCAACTTGTATCATAGTTATTTAAAATCTCATTTTCTAGCAAGCAGATCTTTTCCTTTGACGTCTAAGCGTGACCTTGACCTTTGAGCTAGGGAAACAGGTCTTGCGTGCAACATGCCATCTCCACATGGTGAACATTTCTGGCAAGTTATTTTAAAATTGCCTGATGAATGATGAAGTTACATTCTGGACAAGCTGTATTACGCCCATATTTGATTTTTGACCTTTAAGTGTGACCTTCGCCTTTGAGCCAAGGACACAGGTCTTGCGCGCAACACGCCTTCTCCACATAGTGAACATTTGTGGCAAGATATTTAAAAAACTGCCTGATCAATGAGGAAGTTACAATCCAGACAAGATCGGACGGACGGACGCACTCATTCACACACATACACCCAACTGCCATTTTGACAACTAAGTCGAGCTGACCGCAGGCGGGCTCAACAAAAAACAGTATTGTAACATCGGGTCTTAAAGATCAAATTGCAAAGTCAGCGCAAACTAGACCACTGTGAAATAAAGTGATTTAACAGCTAACGTGGTATTCCACATGTACAAGTACACTACCAATTACGCCAATTCATATGGTTGTGTTTTGTCTGCACTGTTTACCAGTAAATGGCGTATTACAATGCACAGGTTCAAAGATGGTGTATTGGCCGAGTACACTTATTGATGATCACACGCACATGTTCTGTATTCACAACATTTGCAATGTGGTCTGGAAAGCAGTGATGGCAGCTTTTTTATGTATCCTAAGGAAAAGAAAATAGTGAATTTACCTTAAGTTCACACTAAATCTATGAGAATATAATGACGGACACAGGGCTTTAAGAAAATAAAAATATATTGTGTTTCATATAATTAGAAATATTTTACAAATTTGAATCGAGTTACCTTTTGTTTAATACTTTACAGGCTAACTCATTTTTAGTATATGCTACTTTAACTGCACTTAATTAGTTTTGTTTAAACCTATGTATTTTAGCTCGATTGCATCGAAAGCCTAAGGCTTATTGAGACACTCGAGTCTATATCCTGGGTGGAACCAGTACTTGGTGTCTTTGGGGGATATCTTGAGTACGTTACAAGATTGGGGATCGAACCCGGGACATACCGGTCGCGAGGCGGACACCATATCCACTACGCCACCCCGACCTCAATGTAATGCATGGAATTAAAGGGACTTGTTCACAGATTTTTGCATTTTTTGAAGTATGCAATTAAATGTCTTAACTTGACAGATTTAAGCATTGGAATTGAACAGCTAAAGTATATTAACAAGAAAAGCATTTAGAAACAAGATTCTGTGTTTGATCAACACACATGCCCCCGTTTGGTGCTGGGTAGTCCATTTCTTAGTCCAAATTAGGCGAAGGTCAAAGTGAGGTTGGGTGATATGGTGGATTGGGAACGGTCATAAATAACAACAGTGTAAATATCCAAGTGTTGTAGTAAGCGGTTTGGTGCCAGACGTAATGGTAAAATCTAGTTAACCCTGAAACAGACCATTTGAATTATTATAAGTGCAAATTAGGTCAAGGTCAAAGTGAGGTTGGGTGATATGGGTGGATTGGGAACGGTCATAAATAACAACTGTGTAAATTTCTAAGTGTTGTAATAAGCGGTGTTGGTGCTAGACTTAACGGTAAAATCTAGTTAACCAAGAAATGGCACTTTTGAATTATTATAAGTCCAAATTAGGTCAAGGTCAAGGTGAGGTTGGGTGATATGGGTGGATAGGGAATGGTCATAAGCAACAACTGTGTAAGCATCAAAGTGTTGTAGTAAGCGGTGTTGGTGCTAGACAAAACGGTAAAATCTACTTAACCTTGTCACGGACGGAAGGATGCCGGGGGCATAAAAAGAAAGAAAAGAAAAACAAGAGGGCCATAAGGCCCTAGGTTGCTCACCTGAGGGGCTTAGGAACTACTGTTCTGAGCAAGTTTAATGATGATTTGGCTAAAAACGTGGCCTCTAGAGTGTTCACCAGCTGTCTTTGCAATTTTGCCTGGTGACCTAGTTTTTGACCCCACACAGGCTGTCAACCAAGTTGCACAGAAAATATGGGAACAATATAGGAATATTTTCATTAAAATACAGATCTTTTGGATGATTTTTTTGGACAAAATATATTAATTTGATGGTAAAAATACTTCATCTAAATAAAAATATGGGATCATATTCTAGCCTGACAAGTCTTCCAGCTTGCGTTTTGAATGAACAAATTATTTGCTAAACATTTTCATGCCCATCAATTGGCAACTGAGACATGTATGCTATGATCTAACAATAATCTGAGTATTTAAGTTTGATGCAAGCGAAGCGAGCGAGAAAAAAATCAAAATATAGGTTCCCGATATACCGTTCACGGACCAATTTCAGACGCGTGAATGACAAAATTTCCCAAAAATATAGGATACAATTCTTAAATATGGGAAAATAAAGGAAATATAGGTTTTTCAAAATATAGAATTTCTTTCCAAATTATAGGAATATAGGAATTGGTTGACAGCCTGCCCACATGATCCAGTTATGAACTTGTCCCAGATATCATTTGGACAAATGTTATTAGAATTTTGAATGATGATTGGGCTATAAATGTGGCATCTAGAGTTCACAAGCTTTTTTTCAACTGGTCCTGGTGACCTAGTTTTTGACCCAACATGAGCTAGTTTCAAACTCATCTGTGAAATCATTGAAACAAATGTTCTGAACAAGTTTCAAGAATATTGTGACTTCTAGAGTGTTCACAAGCTTTTTCTTCAATTTGCCCCAGTGAGCTCGTCCGAGATATTATTGTAACAAATGTTCTGAGCGAGTTTCAAAATGATTGGGTAAAAAATATGACTTTAAGAGTGTTCACAAGCTTTTTATTCAATTTGACCAGGTGATCTAGTTTTTGACTCCACATGACCCAGTTATGAAATCGTCCAAGATATCTTTGGGACAAATGTTCTAAGCAAGTTTCATGAAGATTGGGCAACATATGTAGCCTCTAGAGTTTTCACAAGGTTAATGTTGACAACGAACGACGAACGACCGTCAAAAGGCGATCACAAAAGCTCACCATGTGCATGTTGTGCTCAGGTGAGCTAAAAAATTGGTCTCACCCGGATTTGAACCCGGGACCTCCGGATTAAAAGGCTATCATCTTAACCACTCGGTCATTTCGACTTTATTACTTATTTAGGTAAGTGTTTTACGTGTTGTCAACAATTTCCAAGAAATTAACAGAAACACTCGTATTAATTCCATTGTTTAAACTAAAACGTTTTGACAGTATATGTCTAGGTCCATAGCGTTATTTTGTTTCTTTGTATACACTGTTCTTTTTTTTTCGGAATTGGTGTCAAAAGTTGAACAATTTTCAATTCGTCACTCTGTGAACAGGTCCCTTTAATGTAATCATTATCTGAAGATTAATACCTTGTCAAACCACAATATAGCAGTTATCACATACGTGTTTTCAATGTTTATGAATAACATCAAAGACAAAGGTGAAATAATCGAAGTATTATTCACACTCAAACTATAAAATGTTTCTATTTTAGATAACAGATAACAAATATTAGCAAGACAGCCACAACGCCCTAGGTCGCTCACCTGAGGGGCTACGGAACTTCACTGTTTTGAGCAGGTTTCATGAAGATTCAGCCAAAAATTTGGCCTCTGGAGTGTTCAAAAGCTTTTTTTTCAATTTGACCTGGTGACCTAGCTTTTTACCCCATGTCACCTGGTTTCGAAATTGTTGCAGATATCATTGTGACAAATGTTCTAAGCACATTTTGTGATTATTGGCCTTTAAATGTGGCCTCTAGAGTGTTCACAAGCTTTTTCTTTAATTTGGCCTGGTGACCTAATTTTTTACCCCACATGACCCAGTTTCGAACTCATCTGAGATAACATTGAAATAAATGTTATGAGCAAGTTTCAAGAAGATTGGGCAAACAATTTGATTTCTAGTGTTCACGGGTTTTTTCTTCAATTTGCCCTCGTTACCTAGTTTTCGACCCCAAGTGACCCAGTTTTGAACCCATCTGAGATATCATTGGGACAAATGTTCTAAGCAAGTTCCATGATGATTGGGCTATTAATGTGGTCTCCAGAGTGTTCACAAACTTTTTTCTTCAATTGGGCCTGGGGACCTAGTTTTTAACCCCACCTGACCCAGTTTAAAACTTATCTGAGATATCATCCTGGTGTCCTAGGTTTTTACCCTAGGTGACGCAGTTTCAAACTTGTTTGAGATATTATTCAAACAAATGTTCTGAGTAAGTTTTAAGAAGATTGGGGTAAAAAATATGACTTCCAGGGTGTTCACAAGCTTTTTATTTAATATGACCTAGTGATCTTGTTTTTGACCCCCCATGACCAAGTTTCAAACTCGTTCGAGATATTATTAGAACAAATGTTCTGGGCAGGTTTCAGGAAGATTGGGCAATAAATGTGGCCTCTAGAGTGTCCACAAGCTTTTAAAAGTTTTCAATATAGCCATATAAAGAAAACTGCCTCGTTCCCTGGCAACCGTTTATTTTCAACATAGCAAACCACTCTCGAATTCAGCCGAGATATCATAAGACCAAATGTTCTGAGCAAATTTCATGCTGACTGGGCAAAAAATGTTACTTTTGGAGCGTTCACAAGCTTTTTCTATAGCCCTAAAAGGAAAACTGCCTCGCCCTCAACGAATCTGGCCTAGATATCATAAGAACAAATGTTGTGAGCAAGTTTCATGTTCATTGGGCTAAAAATGTGACTTCTAGAGTGTTCACAAGCTTTTTCTTCAATTTGACCTAGTGACCTAGTTTTTGACCCCACATGAAACAATTTCAAACTCATTCGAGATATTACTGGGACAAATGTTCTGGGCAAGTTTCACAAAGATTGGGCAATAAATGTGGCCTCTAGAGTGCTCACAAACTTTTTTAAAGTTTTCAATAGAGCCATATAAGGAAAACTGCCCCACCCCGTGGCAGCCATGTTTTTCAACGGAGTGGAACTGTTTTCGAACTCGGCTGAGATATCATAAGAACAAATGTTCTGAGCAAGTTTCATGTTGATTGGGAAAAAAATGTGACTTTTGGAGCGTTCACAATCTTTTTCTATAGGAAAACTGCCCCGCCCCCCTGGCAGCCATGTTTTTCAATGGAGCTGAACTTTTTTCGAATTTGGCCTATATATCACAAGAACAAATGTTCTGAGCAACGTTCATGTTCATTGGGCTAAAAAATGTGACTTTTAGAGTGTTCACAAGCTTTTTCATCAAGTTGAATATTGACCTAGGTTTTGACCCCACATGACCCAGTTTCGAACTACTTCGAGATATCATAGGGACAAATGTTCTGGGCAAGTTTCAAGAAGATTGGGCAATAAATGTGGCCCTTAGAGTGTTCATAAGTTTTTTAATTTTAAATATAGCTAGTTATATAAGGAAAACTGCCCAGGTCCGTTGCAACCATGTTTTTTAAACAGAGTGGAACCATGTTCGAACTCGGCTAAGATATCATAAGAACAAATGGTCTGAGCAAGTTCCATGTTGATTGGGCAAAAAATGTGACTTCTAGAGTGTTCACAAGCTTTTTCTATAGCCATATAAGGATAACTGCCCCGACCCCTGGCAGCCATGTTTTTCAATGGAACGGAACCATTGTCCAACTCGGCCGAGATATCATAAGAACAAATATTCTGAGCAAGTTTCATTTTGATTGGGCAAAAAATATGTGTTCACAAACTTTTTCTTCAATTTGACCTAGTGACCTAGTTTCTGACCCCACATGACCCAGTCCAAACCTTGGCTACGATATCATTGGGACAAATGTTCCGGGCAAGTTTCATGAAGATTGGCCAATAAATGTGGCCTCTAGGTCAATGTTGACGACGCACGACGCATGACAAACAAAAGGCAATCACAAAAGCCCACCATGTGCACGTGGTGCTCAGGTGAGCTAACAATAACCATAGAACAATAATCACATAATGACGTCAACAATGCATATTACGTAAATGATTAAATTTAATTTATAAAAGATAAACATACAGCATTTATATAGAACAGAAAATTCATAGGAAAAGAAATGTACAAACGTGCATGAACATGAGAAAAAGGCAATATACAATGAATATAATATATTAATATGAATCATATAGCTAATACCGGTTAATATTTTAGTCGTAAAGTTTTCACTATATTTACGATCACAATGAAAACGCGGAAATTAACGACACTAATATATCAGCAAAGGTCCATCTTTAAAGCTGTCAAATCACTGCAAAAAATTCTCAGCTATTCTTAATTTTTAATAGTTCAAATACAAGTATTTATGCAACAATACAGTGTCAATACGGTGTCGATACGGTGTCAATATGGTGTCAATACAGTGTCAATACAGTGTCATGTTTTCAAGTAATTGATCAAATACATTTCTAACATGTATGTAGAAATGACAGTCAGTCTAAAAATAGCAAGTGTCATGTACATGTATATTTATGTACAAACATTAACTTCTAAACGAAAATAGTTTTTGTCATTTTGGCATACAGTATATGTTAACTCGTTAAGTTGTGTAAAATGCAATAGCACTTATGTTAGACAGAGACGGCAGAATATCAGTTCCATTGTCCAAAAATACACTGTCATTTTAAGATAAAAATATTGTTTACACAAACATATTGTAGATTCTAAACCACAATTGTGTTTTGAAACATAACACAATACACAATACATAAATTTGACAAATAATACATTACACAATACATAAGTTTAAATATAAATACACAAGATCATTTTAAGATAACCATATTTGTTATTATACAAATGTCTGATACATGTAAAAGTAAGCTATTGCACTTTGAACACCAGGATGTTGTTGTTGTCATATTGTCCCACAATGATGGAGGCTGTGTGCCTGTTGTAGCAGACTGACTGTGGGCCCCTCACTCCATCCCTGCCTGTAGCCAGAGTGGCCAGCTTCTTCCTGCCCTCCCTGTCCACCTGTATGATAGTCTGGGACCAGCCTCCACAGACCAACACCTGGCCTGCAGGTGTCACATGTACAGCCAGTGGGTATCGTAGTTCAGGGTCCTCCCATGTAGAGAGTACCGACCCATCCCTGGCCAGGGTGAGGAGCTTGTCCTGGGAGTAGTTGGTGACGTATATACGATCCCCAGTGGGACTCACAGCACACTTCCATACTGCAAAACAGAGTCACATCAAGATATTAAATTACTTTAAATGTTTAATAATGTTAATACACAAACTGCAGTGACATCGTATTATTAATGCGTCGTTAAACAGACAATTACGCGTCTTAAAGATCTGCATACAATCCAATAATAATAAATATTTTAGTGTGACAGGAAGGTTCTGTATCAGTTTATTGCCTAAAAGTTTGACACGTTGACTGGTGAGTTAGAATTGCATTTACCACAATTACACGGATGGAAACAATTACACGGTACAATGAACATGTACACATGAATGTGTAACTATATGCAGTAATAACAGATTTCCTATACATGTATACGTGATTACAATATATTGACATATTAGTGTAATTAAAGCAAGCAGACATATTTCATACATGTACATGTACAAAATGACTGTAGTTATATTTGTAACTTTTAACAACAGGAAAATAATGTTTGAAAATAACTGAGATTGAAAATTTTCTTTCTAGTTCTTCTTTACCAGTTACAAAAGTTAGTAGTTACATTTATAATTAATAAACATACATTGGGATATTTCTCAAAATTGAAATACAACAATTTGATGATTATTGATTTAATATAATGTTATGAAGCTATGTTAATTATAGAATTAAATAAACATGTATAGTTATTTCCAAACCACAAAATATAAACAATAGGTCACCAAGTGTGTCATTGAAAAGCACTCAGTGTCTATTTATAGACATGCCATGTAGTGACAGTCAAAATACATGATTACTCATATATATAAATCAATAATACTGAAACTCATTCTTAGCTGCTGTTGTAAACTTAAACTGACACATGTACATTCTACAACTATGCAGTCTTACGATTATCTTATAATACATATTCCTAATAATATCCGGATGAACCCGCCATGATTCTAACCTGTATATCTATCTGATGTATTGTTATACAGCTTGCTGACCAGTTTCCCACTCAGGGTGTACTTGTACAGTGCAGTCTGATCAGTGACATACAGCTCCCCCTGGTGGTGGGCAATACCTGCACAGTAATGTTGTAACTGAAGCTTCCTGCCCATCACCAGCTGCCCATTGTTGACAGAGATAAACTGGATCTCATGTGTGTTAGCATTATTCACAGTAACAGCAACTTCACTCAGTCTTATATGACATATGTCCCATGGAGAAGTAGACACATCACAATGAGTCAGCACCCTGTACTGCTGGTCCAGCAGCTTTAATTTCTTATTATTGTGGTCTACAGCAAGAATCTGGCCATCAGGGAGAACACAGATGGCTGCGATCCAGCACAAGGATAAATCACTTGGAATGCTCCCATCATGCTCAGACTTCCTCTTCACAGTGAAGACCTGGTCTGGGTTCGCTTGCACTGTAAATGTCTGGACTTTAAGATATGTTTCAAACTGTTGTATTTTTTGTAGACATTTTCTACTTGCAATAAACAACAATTCCTTTCTGTTCTTATCATCAACGTGTTGTAGGGCGTCATGGAGTTGTTTCATTTCATCATGAAGCCTGATGCATTTGTCAATATCAGATTGAAGGGTTATCAGATTATCTTTCAAGTCCTTTACAGAGCTATGATCAAATTCAACTAATATAGAACTAATTTTCTGACACAATTCTTCTTGCTCATGTTCATGTATTTCATTCACTGTGTTATTTTCAAATTCAACAAAAAAGGATTTGATTTTTAAACCCATATCTTCTACCATGTGTCGCTCATGTTCATTGTATGAAGCCTGCAGGGAATGAACGCTGTCTTCCCAATTATTGTACAGGTGCTTCATTTGTGAAAGAATGGTCTGAATCTGTGCTGACAGTTGCTTCCGGTTTGTGGGCTGCCTTTGCAATGATTCCGAAATAAGCTTCACTTTGGCGCACTGTCTGAAAACGATAGAAATAATTTATAATAATGACCATTCAGGTGAAATAGAACCAAATATTCATACAAGATAAACATTCTTATTTTAAAGAATGTACCATGGGAATGACATGTATGCAGACATCCAGTAATTCCATGCACTTTATGTCTGTTTTAAATTAATATACATTTATGAGTTTTCTTCAAACTTCACTTTATAAACATGGAGCATAAGGCCGCTTTTCCATATGTCCATATCCACATCCGTATCCGCACCTGTATCAGCATCCGTATCCGCATAAATATTATATGGACGCGCTTTTCCACAAATAAAAAATAAAAGTAGAATATTTTAGTTTAGTTTAGTGTAAAAGCACTGACATGCGGTGAATTTTAAACAATATAAAGCATCCAACAATTATATCTATAGCATCAGTCATGACTCATTTAAAGATAACCCGTGATTACAGAGTTATTGTACTCGGTGAGTCTAAGGTTGAGTTATCCAGGTGTATCTAGACTGTTCTTCTTTTCATCCCATGCTTTATGGATAACAACCTTTCGTTTAAATTGCTAAGTTAGATACCATGTCATCCGCATCCGCATAAAATCGCTCACAAAGCAATTTCTTGCGGCGGCTTTTGTGATTGCGCCTTGCGGATACGGACCGAGGATATATGGAAACGGCCCAACTGTTTTCAACTTGTTCGATTGTTTGCGGATGCGGATTTGCGCAATGCGAATAAGGTACGGAAAAGCGCCCTCAAATGAATAGGGCAGCATTGATACACTTTGTATAAGGAATACTGAAGAAAGGGCAAAATGCATGCGAAACTGTCCAAATAATACGGCCCCCACAAAAATGTCAATGCTGTTGGTGGCTCGACTGACCCTACTTTTTCATGCCAGCCCAAAGCCTAAATAACTCCGATAAACTACCCCGACTTGACCTTGATCCATAATTCTAACATGATAGTCACTGATTTTTTCCATAGACTAAGAACACAATTATCGTTTTAAAAATAACCAATGGAAAAAGTTGTCCTGATTCTGAGCGCAGCATCGTAAATTGTTATATAATCTATAAATAGACGCCCTTCCATTGGTCCAAATGGCCCTACTCATGTCCTATGGGCTAAAACCAGATTTGTGGATTTCTCAAAATTTGAACCCCGCATGCACATAACAATTTACACGCAGCGACAGGAACCGGAATAAAATAGCTATTGAATTATGTTCTTATTATCTTTACGTACTTGAAACATGAACGGTATAATAACATTTAAATATGATTGAATAAAAGCTTACTTTAGCAATAAGTATGTGTTACTCAATGACTTAATTGAATATTTTAATCCTTTACATTTCAATATATTTACTATAATTATTTAATATTAATAGATTGTATAACAGACCATTTGTTGACTAGATGGCCATTGGACTGATGTTAACTGGGTGATACTCGATCATGCTGATCTCGGTCAACATGCGCTCACCCAGAAAACATCAAACCATGTCCAATGGCCATCTAGTCAATAATTGTACAATGTAGTTCTCATTACAATTGCAAAAATATCTGTCAGATCATGTTAGAATCGAAATAATTATTGCATTATCGTTATTTATCGTCCAATAAACAAGTCTTTGTTGTTCTGATGCGTGGCTATTAAACCACTCAAGCTAACACCCTCGTGATTTAATTCCTATGCATCAGAATTTCAAATCGTTGTTAATTGGCCAATAAACAACAATCAATCGAAAATGATTTCTTAGTTTATTATTAATTATATTTCAAATATGTTAAAATAAATATATGTTTATTTACTGGAAATAATTTTAAATTTACGCAAGAGTATGCCACTGCGAACACAAAATATATGAACAAGAGCTGTTTTTAAAACAATATATGCTCCCTAACAAGTTTGGATGAAAACTGTTGGACACAAGGAGCGAAAACTTCTAAAAGACCAATTTTACATAAACTAACGGCAGTAAACTCAGCAGTTTCTATGACAATTAGTAAATTTGATCATCGAATTTGCTATGACATTATAATCACAAACAGTTTTGTCAAGATTGGGGAGGATCGAATAAAAACTGTTAGACTTAGAGAACAAAAACAGCTAACAAGGCTAATTTTACATAAATGAAGGTCCATAATTACACAGTGACTGTGATGATTTGGTCTATAACTTGACTAAAATATTATGCACCCAAATATTTTTGATACGATGAAAATTGTTTGACATAAGGGACTGGAAACGGCTAAAACTAAAAGGCTAATTTTAGATAATTCAAGGGTCATAACTCCTCAATTCCTATGGCAATTTTGCTAATTATCAAACTTGGTGGAGATATTATGCCAATGAACATTTTCATGAACTTTGGAGAACATGCCAAACCAATATAGCCCGCCATCTTAGATGGGGGCATAATAAACATGTTAAACACATGCACAAACAAATCGAGTTTACAATCGAAGTGTGCAATCGTTCTCATAGAGTTCACGCGTGTCAGGTTATTGTCAATGTGTCCGAGGCACTCGGATATATACATGCAGTCAGGTTTAGACAGTTAACTTACTTATCTTACTACACAGCTATTCCAATTATGTGTTAATCTTCTGTATTTATGTACAATACAGATATAGTTTACAGCTTTGATTTGTCATTTCACTTAACATTGATTTCTTGAGACTATATTAATTTAGTTTTTGGCCTGAATTTGATTATACAGCTAATTAATTTGTGATTATGTCAATAAGTTTAAACAGTACAATGAAAATATTAAAAGCATTTATATATACTGAAATTACCAAGACTTTCAATATCAAAAGCTTTAAGAATTTGTGATTGTTAACAATAATATGAATCTAAATTGATGACTGAAACATCCTGAATTGTAATATTAATTGTTACATAGTTAATTGATATTCCACATCAATTAAAGCAAACCGATTTTTTTTAATACCTGTGGTTTTTGAAAGCACAATTAGTGCAGCACAGCTGACTGTGGTCATTGCAGAACATGTCCAGCCTTTTATCTTCATGAACGTCACATTTGAGTAAAAAATCCTCCACCTTTTTGGAAACTGGCCATTTCTTTATTTTTTCCCTTCCATACAGGGAGTGTTTTTTTAACATCTGACTATGATAGTCAATACATGTTCCACAGTAAAACTTCTGACATTGTTTACAATAAAAAGCTGCATCTACCTCAAGAGTCTCTGTTTTGCAGATTGAACAACAATAGTCTTTAACAACATCAGAATCTTCATCAACAGTCATCTGACTATGATAGTCAATACATGTTCCACAGTAAAACTTCTGACATTGTTTACAATAAAAAGCTGCATCTACCTCAAGAGTCTCTGTTTTGCAGATTGAACAACAATAGTCTTTAACAACATCAGAATCTTCATCAACAGTAGACAAAGAAAACGTAGCCATTTTGCTAACTGACTTTCAACAAACAAACCTTTATGACTTAAATTCAAGTAAGATATTAATGTTGCAGTATCTCTATACATGAAGATTAATATTGCACTAAAAACACATTAAATGTTAGAGCCTATTATCCAGCAATAAAGAATTCAAACTTAACAGAAACCGAGATATACTTCAAATGATATTCTGTGGTCTGACATCAGTAAACTCAATAACTATGTAAACTGTCACGTGAGTATTTGGTCACGTGAGTATTGGGTTACTGCAAAATTTTGCACTGCGACAAAGAAGGTTTGTAGTTGAATAGTAGGTTACATTAAACAAGTTTATCCCACAGATCCAATACAGTTGATTTAAAGGAGTACTGATAATAGGCATGTTTATGTATCTTGAATGTTTATTATGCAGGAGATGTTCACTATTGTATCACTATTGTCAGTACCTGTTGCTATAATTGGTTTATTTGTTCTATATACTTATTTTAAATCTAGCCCACTGAATAACTCTGGTAAATATTATGCAATCTTCAATAACAAAAGCCTAAGGGAGACAACTCCTGTCCTAAAATACATGCCTGGTAAACTGACTAACCCAAATTGACAACACACTGACAACTTACATTTAAACTTTAAAGGGAAAAGGGCCTCAATGGGGCAATTTCTTAAACTAGTCTGAAATTTTGATATAAATACTGGCATATCATAATGGTTAAAACAGGGAAGAGTGCATGCATCCTGAGATAAAAATCTACATATAATTTATAGAGCAATAGGAATCCAATATTTTGTATTAAGTTTGGTCAACATTGAATCAAAAATCGTGTGTGCAAGAAATTGATTGATAAATTGCTGATGTGTTTTTCCAAACGCATGGGACAATAACGGTGTTTCTGTCCCGATCATGCTTATATTCGTCTTTACCTGTAGTCTTAGGTTCATATACAAACTGTCCACGATCGGTAAAGATTGGATGAAACATAATTTCTCTATCCTGAATAATGTCCATTTTTGTGTATTTTTTCACAAACAAAGGGCAATAAATCTGGTGTTTGTGGCCCGATTTTGCTTATATTTGACTTCACCTTTAATGATCATAAACAAACTGTGCAAGATTGGTGAAGATAGGATGAAAAATGAAGTCTCTATCCCGAATAATATCCATTTTTGCACAATTTTTACACAAACAAAGGGCAATAACTCCGGTGTTTCTGGTCCAATCTTACTTATATTCACCATCAACTGTAATCTCATGGTCATAGACAAACTGCGCAAGATTGGTGAAGATTGGATGAAAAATGAACTCTCTATCCTGAATAATGTCCATTTTTGTACATTTTTTTAAATAAACAAAGGGCAATAACTCTGGTGTTTGGAACATGATATGGCCCATTTTTGGCGTCTGCTGAGATCTGATGGTCATACACAAACTGTGACAGTTAGGTTAAGATTGGATGGAAAATAAAGTCTGCATGTTGGACAAAAACATTTTTGCACTTGTTTGCCTGAAAAAAAGGCAACAACTCTAGTGTTACTGGTGTGATCCGACCCAATAAAAATCCCGTCCGAGATTTTATGGTCATACACAAACTGTGTAAGTTTGGTTAAGATTGGATAAAAAGTGAAGTCTCCAGCATGAGAACGAACCCAAGTGTTGACGGCACACGGACGATGGACGACTCAGGAGGTCCCCTATACCAATAGCTCACCAAGCACTTCCTGCTCAGGTGAGCTAACAAGAGTCCGTTTTTGATAAACACACATGCCACCAGTTGGTGCTGTATAGCCCATTTCTTAGTCTTAATTAGGTCAAGGTAAAAGTGAGGTTGGGCGATATTTGTGGATTGGGAACGGTCACAAGTAACAACTGTGTAAATATCCAAGTGTTGTAGTAAGTGGTGTTGGTGGTAGACAAAACGGTAAAATCTAGTTAACCAAGAAACGGCACTTTTGAATTATTACAAGTCCAATTTAGTTCAAGGTCAAGGTCAAAGTGAGTTTGGGTCATATAGGTGGACTGGGGATGTTCATAAGCAAAAACTGTGTAAGTGTCTAAGTGTTGTAGCAAGCGGTGTTGGTGCTAGACGAAACGGTACAATCTACTTAGAAAGTGTCACTGACAGACGGACAGAAGGACGGACAGACAGGACAATCACTGTATGCCTCCCGCATCAAGATGCCAGGGGCATTAAAACTCAATCCCGACTCTAACAAACTTTTTTGAGAAAGTTACCCAAAACACTATTTTTTTGGCCTTATAGATTACAATAACTCACAATTCGAGATAAGATGAGCTAAAAGTGTTGGACAGCATGTCACTGCGGCAGCTCCTGTTGGTGATATCAATGTCATTTTACCTCTGCAAAGACATGGGTTGCAATCCTCATTTTGAAATATCCCAACTGTGGTCTCCAGGTACAGGTCTGGCACCAGTTCAACTCCCTCTGCTTACAGAAATTGAGTCCCTGGCTGACCAATCTTTGTACATCACTGGCAGGTACATCTGTAAGCGGACATCAAATGTGTACAGGCAACTGAATAAAAAGGGAACTCATAGTTGTTTTGTTCATTAGAATAAAACACAAGCTGTAAAACAGGTATGCCCCACTCTAGGTTGAAAGTAATCTTTCAAATAGCGGAAAAAACTCAAAAGACTAAAATACCAATTTTATATAAATTAAGGGCCATAACTCAGCAGTTCTTGGGACAATTTGGTTGATTATCAAACTTGGTTGAGATATTATACCCGCAAACAATTTTCATAAAGTTTGGTAAAGATGAGATGAAAACTTTTGTACTTATAGAGCGAAAAAGAAAAGGGTCTAACGACCGACCTACCAACATTAGCGAACCAAAATACCCAACATGATCTAACATACAGGCTTTTAAACATTTATAAATACTGCTTGATAACATATGTACAATTGCATAATACACTTGGAGTATTCCACGACCACCCAGGTTCCAGGCCTGCTGAACAGTTGGTCCCAGCCCCTCCCTCGGTCTCCTCAGCCTGGCAACTACATAATGGAAGATAATCATGGTGAATGTAGGAATCAAATGCAAACAGTGATTGCAATCTTTTATAAACAATTTTTATAAACTATATTTTACTAATTCTGCTATGGTTGTTATGTTTTTGCTGCATTGTTTTGTTTTATGTTTGTCTTTTTGTTCGGAACAACCCATGTATATGGACATATATCTTATGTGAATTATTTTCGAAATAGTACATTACATTTATATCGATTAAACCTCTACTAATAATGTTTCTGCGCCTTCGAAAGTGTCATCGATGACCAGTGTTTATGTTATTAAATTTATACCGTTTTGTTAATTGTGTGAAGAAACATGGCCTCACATTAAACAATGATTCAATATTAATTATTTGTAAATTTGGAAGTACATATGAGGCGGGTCGTACGAAAACCGGTCTTAATGCATGTGCGTAAAGTGTCGTCCAGGACGGCATTTTCCGCTTTTGTGGTATTTTCTGTTTCAAAGAAGTCTCTTCTAAACATAAATCCACTGTAGACGGAAAGTGTTGACGACACTTTACACACATGCATTAAGACCGGTTTTCTCATGGCGTACCTTATATCAATTTAATGCAAACCTGTTAGCCTTTAATAGGGCAATTGCTGACAAAAGTTAGTAAATCTTAACTAACTGCTAGAACATTCCTGACAATCATTCTATGTTTGGAGATGGGCTCTGCTTTGTTAGGGTCTACAAAATTCACAGGTTGGAGCAATGTCTGGAATATCTCTGTTCTATGTACAAAATATTCTAAACATAATTTTAAGGAGTTAATCCAACAATCTGAACGTAGATCAAGACATAGTAATAACCCATTACTTCTGTTTTCATGCAGATATGACTATGACAAATATGTTGTCATTTCATCTGCTTAAAAATCAACACCTTTGGTCCCTGGCAAAAATGTCTTGTAAACTTCTTCATAAAGAGCAGTAAGCATAGTGTTAAGCAATTAAGCAATAAATATCATGAATTAATATGAATGAATGGGTCAAACCCATCCATCAAAGGAGGTAACTTGTTACAAAAAATGTTGTGCATGGTTCTAAAACAATTATATTTATCACTTGCCAAACACGTTTTTTGCGTCATTAACTCAGCACATCTATGGATGACGAAAGCAGTAAATGTTCAATTGTAAAGATATATTCATTTTACCATCCAGTTGACGTTATACTATCGGAGAGGACTGCAGCAAAACTTTCCATTCAAGCAAGGCATAAGTTTTCTTTATGAGTAATAATACACATTAAACTTTTGATCATGCAGTTATAACCTCTTTATTTTGTCTGTGGGTCTGCAGTGATCAGCTACAGATCCATATCAAAGAATGATGATAAATCTTTGCACATCATCATTATAATAATCATCACCAACATCATCAAATGCACTTTGGTTTCATCAAATAAATTAAAACTTCACCATATTATGTTTCAAAGGCATGTTCATATGTATGACATGCACCTGTTATGGCAGTAGATAGCTCTTGTTTGATGTGTCTGTCCAATAAATACATCTTTGACATTCAATGTTATATATATATAAGGAACATCAGATTCTTTAAACATGTAAATCCGCAGCTGACTACATTCAAACACACACTCATCGAGAACTACTTGTATTACTCATTTACTGAAGTGTAATGGTCTCTTTTCGAAGTGAATGTCATTAAATAATATTCACAGTCATGCTCATCAATTGTCTTCAAATGTGCTTTGCACTGTCAGTTTTTTTCATCGAAACAAAGTAATGGACAAACAGACGAACATGTTTTTTATACGAAATATTGTAAATATATTTTGCATGATAGTGAAATAATATGACAAATGATTCCGACATTGTGTCTATTTCGCTGACATAGGGTGCTGGAAAAAACAACAACATGGAATCGCCAGCAATTGGAGCCAATGTTTTGGACACCCCTCAAATTGATTACTTAATATCTTTTGTATGAATAAATAAAATAATATAAAATTGTGTGTGATTGCTAATGGAACATTGAACAAATAGTTTGTCAATTAAAATTTTTTGGAACTCTCTCTGTCTCCCTCTCCTTCTCTCTCTCTCTCTTTTATTTCTACAGTAAACGTTAGAAATCGCTGGAGGCAGGCTAGGTCGGGTATGTTTTACTGACGTTGATGTGTATCTTTGACCAAATTGAATTTGTCCACCAAAAAGTATGTAAAACATATTTATGAACTCCCCAAAAATGAACATAATATAATTGCTAAATTAAAGAAACTTTGACTGAATTATATTTGATTTGCTACAAGTAAAGGACAACACTGTAACATGACCTGATAATAACACAATTTCCAATGCTCACAGATAAATCTACAAATGTTGCCACTAATTTCCAACAATTATGATTACAAAGCAAATTATACTCCAGAGTCATCACCAGTTATCGCATACAGAAAATAGACGACAGCAAGTTACCAAAATGTTAATAATTCACGGATTTCAAATGCATAGTTTTGTTATTTTGTTCGGTAACATGCCCATTAGAAACACTTTCTAAAAAGTTTCATTTTTATTTACATATTTCTGGACTGCTCCTTTAAAACCCGGGCGCGATCGTCAAAAAATAATTTCTTTTGGCATTAAATCAAATTCGTGGCGGCCATAAAAATACGTTGCGGCGCTGCCTGGGAAACAAATCATTGACTTTTTTAGCCTATAAATGATAAATTGACTTCGAAATGTGTATGTATAATGCATAAATAACTTCCAAGATGTAGGTAGGGTATATTACTTAAGAATAACTATTAGATAATCTGATAAAAAATAAATTTCATTCATTCCCGCAATTATTTTCGTACATTGTTATGTTATTTTGTTAAATTTGGCTGACACATTTATATAATAATGATGTTTACGTAAATTATTTAGGTTATTCATGTATCAGTGGTGAAAACAGGGGCGGTATAATCTGTTTATTTACCGTACAAATATTAATAATTATTGAATTAATCACAAATTAATTTTGGGATCCGAAACGTTTTCTTATGGTTTCCCAAAAAACCTGGGTCCAAGAAGTCTCCTTATATACGTTGAGACCAAAAAATCTGGGATCCGAGAAGCCACATAACCGACCATCTTGATCCTCTTGTATCTTGTGTTTAGGGTAAAAATGATATCTCGGTATATTAATGTCAACACAGATTGTCTTTTTTTAAAGACATTTCTTGTTATAATTAAAGGGCTATTACTCCACAATTCCTGAGAATATCGACCGTCATTAGCGATGGGGGACATAATAATGACAAGAAGTTACAGGGAAAAGGCATAGGAAAGTACATTTCATTTCACACCTCAAAATACTTTGAATAGAAATTGCCAATAGATTGCATAATTTGGCTTCGTACAACACATTGAGAAAACAAAGGTAATTATACACAAAGCAACATGGTTTTTCTATGCAAATTTACTGATTATAGTGGTCAGAAACTTACAAAGTTATTTTTAGTTCATAAATTGTTGCATGTATTATATATTTTAAGCATGGCACTTTTGAAAATCACCACACTAGCAAATAAACAAAGCAGCTGTTTATTAACCGTTTACTTGGAGGGTCAGTGTTTTTATTTTAAATGCAATTCAAAAATCAAAAAGTTTCCTGACGTTGGGTATAATAGCAGCTTACACATACAATAATACATTTTACCAGACATGTTTTAATTGTTTTATATAAATTTGACAATGTTCATCTTAATTGAGGCTTTAACATTTGGGAGACTCAGCTGAGTTTGTATAGTCGGGACTCTCCGTTTGATCTGCTGTATCGGATCAAATTCAGGGGAGCGTCTGGACGGTATCGGGGCGTACTGGGGACAATATCCGGTGGAACGGGATTAATATTGCATAAACAATTATATATACATACATCACGTCTGGCGTATAGCATGTGTGTTGTGCATATTTGTGTGTGTTTGTCGTTCATGGACAGAACTTTGACTGGTTCACCATGAATGCTTCCCGATTATGGATCCTGACAGCGCTATGATACAAATAATAAAAAAGTCAGGAATGTCAGGATACTGTCTGGACGCTGTCAGAACACTGTCGGATTGCAGTTGGGTGAATCAAGACACTGTCAGGACTCAGTCGAGACGCTGTCGGGACATAATCGATCTTTTAATCAAAAATTGAATTTCGAGCCCCAATCTCAGAATATTGTCTTGAATTTTGACACATTTTATTTAGGACACTGTCGGCTCAAGAACAGCAGGAAAAATTGGGAATGTGTGACTGAGCCTTAAATCACTGAATTGATTGTCTACTGAAAAGCATGTAAAACATATCTTCATTAACACCCCAAAAATGGTCATTCAAATGTATAAGGGTATAAAAAATTGATAATTAGCTTCCAACTTAAACGTCATATTTACACCCTGAAATCGCACTTGTCAATGGACAAATAGACAGCAATAAATCACTTGTCCAACAGTAAAATTACCCGCGTCGGACAAGTCGGGCATAGGATTTCCACACCCCTGATTCGAAGTATTTCAGTTGGTACATATTTTGGATAGTGAAAGGGGCATAAATTTGTTAAAATACATAACTTTTAAGTGAAGCTTTGTATAGTTAATAAATTTTTAGAACAAAAACTTAAACAACAAAGTTGGCTAATTCTGTCAATATACAGAACAGAGTTATGGGTAATGTTGCCCCTGATACTAGAGTTAATGAAATACGTTAGTTTCAAATTTCAAGTGAATAACTTATGTAGTTTTGAAGTTACAAAACTTTTGAATAAAAACTTAAACCAAATTCAGACTTGGACGCTAATGCAGACGCCGGGGGTGGTAGGAAAGCTCACCTATTCTCCAAATGGTCGCACTTAAAATCAGAGCGAATAACACCGACATTAAAGCACAATGGTAGCATTCAAGGTGTTGGCAATTTTGTACGTAATTATGATTATACTTAATTAGATTAGCCCTTGGTGAACTTTAAAATTAGACCATAAATGATTCACGATCTGCTGAGTTATCCGAAGGTATTCCCAATACAGACAAATTGTGATTATAATAACATAGGAATGCACTACAAGTGCTCAAGCGACACCTAGAATTTCTAAATACACAACTATTTTCACTACATAAAACGAGCTCTCTTTCCAATGATCCGTTGTTATTGTGCTTTTTTTAAGTATGGTTTTCAAAGGCTTTGTACAAATCTTTGTGTTACAGAATCAGCAACGAGGTACTATGCTGCAGTGACAAATGACAACAAGAAACTATGCTGCATTGACAAATGACACATAAAGTTTTCTCTTAAAACAACAACAACACTATAGACCACGACAGTCCTGTGCCAAAGCGAGAATTTAGTTGTGTACTGCTTTTCCTTGACAACTGACAAACCATAATCAGTTTTCCCAAAATATTACTGTGCTTAATAGACTGCCAAAAGTATGGCGGTTTACCAAAAATAACTACTTTAAACTCAATACCGCTATTTCAAATACATTTTCCATCTCAATACTGCTAAAGGCCCCCCTCCCCTAATTATGGATACAGATAAATAGCACCTACTTTTTTCAGGTCATGCAATGATACCATGATTCAATATATGTACATTGTTTTTAAAAAATCTTATATATTATAAAATACATCATTTTTCATTGCATTAGTGTTATTTGATTGTTTATCTCCAGTGGATGTTATAATTAATGTTTCTCCTAAAATAGTGTAATTTGCAAGTCATTTTGGAATTTCAAACTGAATTAGTTCTAATATTGCAACCATTACAACTATTTTGATCAAGACATTCATTGATTGTGGATTTAATGTTTAGGTCTTGAATGTCTCTGAAGTACAATGTGCATTGAAAGCATTTCAAAAGCACAGTATCGTGAGAATGGGCACCTGAACAAGTGGCAAACAATTTGTAATATCTGATAAGCAAATCCCACAAAGAGTTATTCAAAACAGTTATAAAAATGGTATATTATGTTGATCAGTAGTTTACAATGCCAATTACGATGGGTATAACCCTTGACCATTCTTTTTAAAAATCCTATTAACGTTTCTTTAACTTAAGGTGTACTTCATTAAAACGTTTGTACGACAAAGCTTGTGGTTATTTTATCATGACCATTTTACACAAAGGAATTCACTGGGGAGGGGATTCGTCGAGCAATTAAACCTTATAGTATCTACTGATGTCAACTGATTGGTTTCAAACTTCATAATTGTTTGTTGGACCATAGAACGTTTTAAAGGCACATTTTTTCTGCTCAAGTTAATCGCATTGTTTTCAGCAGAAAGGGACAAAGCAGCACTGTAATTTCGTGCCAAAGAAACATTAAAGAACAATATGTTAATAGATTTGTTCCTCTGCTTTTGCGAGTTAGCAATTGCTCTACATTTCAATTTAAAACCGTAAAGTCAGTCGCAAAAGATTTTACATGATATGCTTTGCAACTAAACTTCTTAATATGTAGTTATACTAAGAAGTGTTTAATTTTATTTTACCTTGTGCTGATTCCGCTACTGATAACTTAACCATCAAATACAGTCAGTTTCAACAAAGTATGTCATCAAAGCAAGAGTAGAGTAAATGGACAAACAACCAACATAATTAAGATAGGAGGAGGCATGAGCATAGCCAGTCAATACGCTTTACACTGTACTATGAACATTATACATTTTTAAAAAAAAGGTCAAATAAAGATGCATACCGTAAATGACCGTATTGACGCCCATGCCCTAACAGACGTGCATGGGGTATTTTTTGGTCCTGAAATATTTGTTGTTGATCTATTTTTTCGAACATAAACATGACGCAAGTGAATGGGACCACACAAATTCATTATGAATATTTATGATAATAACATGTGCGTCTGCAGTGCAACAGCTCATTACGTCGATCATGTTAATAATTTAGACTGTACCACTGTGCATTAAGATGTGTGAGTGAGCTCGTCGTGTCAATCGACGGTATTCGTTTTAGGTATTCGAATATATTCGAATATTCGTTTTGTGAATACTACTATATACAGCACTCTGTCCAAATATTTACCTATCCGAAATATGTAGTTGTTTTATCTTGTTTCAGTGGTAAATGAGCAAAATAACTTAGTGAGTGTTAGGCAAATATAAAGAAACTTAAGATATTGTTAAATGTATTGTTGATTAATTTGTTAATCGTTCCGTACACAAATTTCTCATTACATACATTACACGTTGCCTGAGTTTTGTCTAATGACCACGTTAAGTACTTCCAAGCACATGATGGTGGCATTGTTTATTAATCCAGACTGTTGTATAATATACGGTGTTGATAAAATGGAAAACAATTTGCAAGTGACGTATATTAAGATTGACCAGATCATGCTAATTTTGTTAAAGAAATTGATTGGCTGATAATGGATTCATTTTGATTGGTTTACTAAGAGATTAATTGTATTTTACTGTAAACAAGTTAACCGTATAGATGTCACTTAAGGACAAAAAACAACAATGTACGCCTTTTGCAAACTTTGAAACCGTTATCACAACATGGCCCAGTTTTGTTCTTCGCGCCTCCCACAAACCGTTAATTTGCGGCCCTTGTAAAGATGTGGCCCCCCTGCCAATTATCAATTGTCGTTCACTGGACATGTTTGGCATGTGTTGTAAAAACGTTACACTGCCCCCGTCCACATGCTTGGAAGGAATTGGACATGTTTGGCATGTGTTGTAAAAACGTTACACTGCCCCCGTCCACCTGCTTGGAAGGAACTGGACATGTTTGGCATGTGTTGTAAAAACGTAACACTGCCCCCGTCCACCTGCTTGGAAGCAACTGGACATGTTTGGCATGTGTTGTAAAAACGTAACACTGCCCCCGTCCACCTGCTTGGAAGGAACTGGACATGTTTGGCATGTGTTGTAAAAACGTTACACTGCCCCCGTCCACCTGCTTGGAAGGAACTGGACATGTTTGGCATGTGTTGTAAAAACGTTACACTGCCCCCGTCCACCTGCTTGGAAGGAACTGGACATGTTTGGCATGTGTTGTAAAAACGTTACACTGCCCCCGTCCACCTGCTTGGAAGGAACTGGACATGTTTGGCATGTGTTGTAAAAACGTTACACTGCCCCCGTCCACCTGCTTGGAAGGAACTGGACATGTTTGGCATGTGTTGTAAAAACGTTACACTGCCCCCGTCCACCTGCTTGGAAGGAACTGGACATGTTTGGCATGTGTTGTAAAAACGTTACACTGCCCCCGTCCACCTGCTTGGAAGGAACTGGACATGTTTGGCATGTGTTGTAAAAACGTTACACTGCCCCCGTCCACCTGCTTGGAAGGAACTGGACATGTTTGGCATGTGTTGTAAAAACGTTACACTGCCCCCGTCCACCTGCTTGGAAGGAACTGGACATGTTTGGCATGTGTTGTAAAAACGTTACACTGCCCCCGTCCACCTGCTTGGAAGGAATTGGACATGTTTGGCATGTGTTGTAAAAACGTTACACTGCCCCCTTCCACCTGCTTGGAAGGAACTGGACATGTTTGGCATGTGTTGTAAAAACGTTACACTGCCCCCGTCCACCTGCTTGGAAGGCAATACTAGCCCGGAACAGGATGTTAATTACGTGTAAGTTTATGCTAATTACGCAACTGGAGTTTCGCTTCGTTTATAATGAGATCGTGAAACTATGCCAGTGTATACGCGATATAATGGATCTGCAGTGTATAAAGAAGTTTATCTCACGAGGCTTGGAGGCGAGCGCTTCCGATGTTCGAGCCAAAAAAGACAAACTTCTCTAAATTCAACACTAATCCTAGTATTCTTTTTATACCATCATTTTTTCTTCTAAACTATAAAAAACAAATGTTGAACAAAATGTGGAGATCATAAACTATAGTACAACTACTTTTACTGGTGTTTAATAAAAAATGAACGAATTCTACTAAAGAAGTAATCCCAAGATTCTAGAAATACAAGAAACTAAACTTAGGCTGTTAACAAGTTTTATTGTATACGTTTGTGTTATTACTACAAAATATAATTGAAAAGTAACTTTTACAATTAAAGGGACCTTTAAAGTCAAAAAAGATACACCTGCATAATGATCCTTACAATTTATGATCTATAAACGAGTCAATACACAATAAATGACCATAACCTTTCTGCTCGTTTTCAAAAACTCGGAAATGAAGCGCATGTGTGACTGCAAATTAAATCTGATTGTTTTGGAAAACATGTTTGCGTATTTTAAATACAATTTATGTAAATTATAATCAAATAACTGACCTGACAATGCTATCGGCAAAAGTAAACATTGCGACTGTATCGTGTACGGAATAGAAAATATAGTCCATACATGCAACAAGTATATTTTCACACTGTGGAAATACAGCTAAGTTTATCCCTGGGGCTGTTATTTCGTCAATGATAGGAGAAAATAATAAGTCAAGACTTCCTCAAATTTGTTTATGATTATGCAAGTACTTTACAGGACACCTTCAGTCCTAGAAAGAAGTGTTCCCCTATCAAACAAAGGGAGCTTTAAGGGCCTGTCATACTGTGGCAAATTTGAGCTTCGATTTCTGTACGAGTTTTAGCGAGTCATAACTCGCAATAAAGTGAATGGAGTTGGTAGTGGCATTGTTTCAAGACGACATTTGTTCGAGTTCTCTTCAACCTTGACACGACATTGACACGACACAATTATGATACTCACATTTTATCACGAGTTCAGCCAAGATATCCGTACCATATCTTTTCAACAATAAAAGACTTGTCTTCGAGAATGTACGAGTGTGGACGAGTCTGTACGACTTGTGAGGACATGAGTACGAGTTTCTGATGACATTTTAAGAGAAACAGAAGAGTAGATGTTCTAGTAAGTCTCTAAAACTTGCAGCAAACTCGTGTTATGTCAGGAATGATAATATACGGCAAAACGCTATGGGAAGACATGTCTACGGAATGTGTTCGAGTGTGTTTGAGAGTGCGCGAGATTCCTTCAACTGTACGAAAATACAAAATTGCTGAGAAGCAGCGAGAATTTTAAACAGTTTAAAATTCTGGCCGCTACTTGGCGAGTTCTGGCGACATAAAAAGCGATTAGTAGACATCACGCAACAAAGGACATGAGTACAACATCTGCACGACAGTAGACGAGTTGTGGCCATTTACAACTCGCCAGAACTCGTAGCTCAAATTCTCCAAAGTGTCACAGGGCCTTATTCAGTCTAGAGTTGTTGAGCAAAAACCATTTTTCTATTTTTAGTAACAGTGACCTTAACCCTACCCATCCCATATGCAATCCTAAGCGATCTCAATATAAGGTATCTACATATGAAATTTCGATACAATAGCTCAAATTGTACTCGAGTTACAGAGTGGAAACCACATTTCTATTTATAAGAATGGTGACCTTGACCTGGAATCCACCCATTTAATAATCCCAAATAAGGTCTTAATATAAGGTATCAATGTATAAAATTTCATTGAAAGAGCTTGATCGTTTGTGAGTTATTGAGCGGAAACAGTTTTTCTACTTTTAGTAACGGTGACCTTGACCCCACCCACTCCAGATGCATTTCCAAGCGAGGTCTCGATATAAGGTATCTATGTATGAAGTTTCATTTTAATAGCTCAATTTGTTGTCAAGTTAGACAGCGGAATTCAAAAGTTGACGCCGCCACTACGCCTGCATGCCCAAAACGACATACCCCAATCTAACAATCAAAATTAAAAAACCCATTCCACCACTGCCAGCCCAAAGTCCCCTCCCCCACCTAATGCATGAATGAGACAATGTACCTAAAATCCCTTCCCCCACCTAATGCACGAACGAGACAATGTACCTATATTCCCCTCCCCCACCTAATGCATGAACGAGACAATGTACCTAAAATCCCCTCCCCCACCTAATGCATGAATGAGACAAAGTACCTAAAATCCCCTCCCCCACCTAATGCATGAACGAGACAAAGTACCTAAAATCCCCTCCCCCACCAAATGCATGAACGAGACAAAGTACCTAGAATCCCCTAACCCACCTAATGCATGAACGAAACAATGTACCTAAAATCCCCTCCCCCACCTAATGCACGAACGAGACAAAGTACCTATAATACCCTCCCCCACCTAATGCACGAACGAGACAATGTACCTAAAATCCCCTAACCCACCTATTGCATGAACAAGACAATGTACCTAAAATCCCCTCCCCCACCTAATGCATGAATGAGACAAAGTACCTAAAATCCCCTCCCCACCTAATGCATGAATGAGACAAAGTACCTAAAATCCCTTCCCCCACCTAATGCATGAATCAGACAAAGTACCTAACATCCCCTTCCCACCTAATGCATGAATGAGACAAATGTACCTCAAATCTCCTCCCCCGCCTAATGCATGAATGAGACAAAGTACCTAAAATCCCCTCCCCACCTAATGCATGAATGAGACAATGTACCTAAAATCCCCTCCCCACCTAATTCACGAACGAGACAAAGTACCTAAAATCCCCTCCCCACCTAATGCACGAACGAGACAATGTACCTAAAATCCCCTCCCCCACCTAATGCATGAACGAGACAATGTACCTAAAATCCCCTCCCCCACCTAATGGATGAACAAGACAAAGTACCCAAAATCCCCTCCCCCACCTAATGCATGAATGAGACAAAGTACCTAAAATCCCCTCCTCCACCTAATGCATGAATGAGACAAAGTACCTCAAATCCCCTCCCCACCAAATGCATGAATGAGACAATGTACCTAAAATCACCAACGAGACAAAGTCTTCTTTTTATGTGCTCCCCAGTTTTAATTAACTAATATATATTTGTACAGTCCAGTCAGATCTTTGTATTAAAAAAACTGTCACCATGGGGTAGGCTACATGTCACTATATAACCCAACAATTTTAAGTTTTAAAACAGGGTCTCTTGTTAAAGCAAAATGTTATATTCCCTGTTCACAAGAGTTCAGCATTAGTTCAAAGCATGTATTTATAACACCCAACAATAAGATTTATATACCAAAAAAAAGGGAATATTACATGACTTCGGTGTTACAGTGGCTTGAATCGCTGAATTCCACAAGCCCATGTCTCCTTATGTTAAAAAAATCCACCACAAATATGCTATGAAACAAATAAAACAATAACAAAACAGTTAAAAACCGCGAATTAATACATGTCATATACATCAAGGACATCATTCGCCTCGATTCAACATCATGTAATGGCGGCGTCATGTCTATAAACAGAGCAGGTTGTTTCCCAATGTCGCTCGTAATGTTACAGAAATAGATACTCAACGAATGCAAAAGTTGTATGTTTTCCAGCCATTGAATACAGAATTTTATTTCACAGTGTGGAATATGGAAATTCTATCTAGCCTATTGTATTTTATACCGAAAATATACCAGTATTTGAGTCAGATTATCTATATGTATATAATAAAGTAAAATATTACAAAACAATGAGATCACAATTGCAGATGCAAGTTATTTAAACATCTCATGTTAAAACTTATTCTATTAACTTAAAACAATGTCACCCTATATCATATATTGAAATATCATATTCCTAATCGTTAACTGCAAACAGCCAAAATATATTCAAATGAACAGATGCAATGTAATTGTTTGGAATTAATATAGCATGGCGTCATTAAATTCCATGGCCATTTAACCTGTATTATAACTTGATTTAGATTGATTCCATAAAATTCCATAATCTCAGTGGACTATATGGTACCCTTTCAGGCCTAGATGGCCCTTGTCTGCAATAGTCAAAATTCACGCCAGAACTCTGGGATATGTGCATTATTGTTTACAAAACTACCAACTCTACACATTAATCAGTTTTAAATATGTACATGCATTTTGGGCGTTCAACCTACATTATTTGTTAACAATGACCACAGACACTGAACATCGTTTGGAAACATATTTGTGTTATCTGGTTTACTTATCAGTCTATTGACAATGACAAGGAATTTAACTATGTATTGTTTAGCATCTTACAGAATGTTGAATGTGACGTTACATCGATAATGTCTTAACAAACGCCCATACAGGGAAGACATCGTTACATTGATAACGATTTAACAAACACCCAATCAAGGAAGTCAACGTGTGTCTATTGGTAAGCTTCACATGATAGAGATCTAAACATGCGATCTTAACAACTCATTTTGTACATTCCATACCAAGCATTGTTTTGACTAAACCTGCCTACCACATGACAGCTTTTGCACAATGTGATTTGAAGCATAAGGAAATAAATAGAATATCC
Source organism: Congeria kusceri (assembly GCA_027627225.1). Classification (NCBI taxonomy): domain Eukaryota; kingdom Metazoa; phylum Mollusca; class Bivalvia; order Myida; family Dreissenidae; genus Congeria; species Congeria kusceri. The sequence continues at coordinate 1,391,319 of CM051039.1, forward strand.
TTAAGTGGAAATTTCGTGACCTAACACATTTAAATGTATAGCTTATAACACACCTTATTTCTAGGTGTTAAGAAAATGTCTGGTGGTGACTTCCGAGGTGGTCTGGTAACGTTACAATATTGTAAACAGTATGTACGACTTTCCAATTTGGCATTACTTTCTTGTGATAAAGGTGCTTTTTAAGAAATCTGCAAATGTTATTACCAGAAGGAACGATAAAAGATCACATGTTTGTAGTTTGGTTAAACTATGTCGAAAAATAAAGGCTGTTGGATTTTTATAACTTGAAGTCATTGAAGAAACATGTCTATGTTACTCTATGTACTGACATGTTTACCCGTCTGATTTCTAACTACAACTCATTATGAAGTTCCCTTCTATCAAAATTAGAACATGCTGCCAAAAAGCAATTGGCAATGTTTACAATGTATAATCACACTTACATTGCATGAAGATACATCCAATCTCTGCAAACACATTTCAAGCATCCAGCTTAATTCCATATGTGGTGTTTTGTGCTTATTTTTACAGAACAATAATTAAAACAGTCCTGTGAGACAGCTATAAGGGCACCTGTCAGCATTATGTATATATCATCGATTAGCACCAGTCAATCAAACAAAGACCATGGTACTGGGTTTATTTGCATTCTAAAGGGTATCCAGCTGGTCAACTGCTCAAATACCAAAACAGGTTCACCCGTTACTTATTTGCTATTTGTTGCCATCCCTAGAGATAAATGAAGACTCTATCTGCACAAAGTCCTTTTTTTGGCGTAGCTGTCTAAGATCACTTTTGACCCATATTTTCTTGCGATAATTATGCAGCGGGAAAATTGAATGCCAATAGAATTGGGAAATTTTCTAATTCTAGGAATGCAAACTTCAAACAATTGTTTAACGTATACCAATGACTGATGCATACTTTTGGGGAATACAAATTTACATAATTGTTTACATAAGCGGTTAAAATGAAGTTATAAACATATCCTCACGTATACTCTAGAACTGAGGCTAATTATGAACGTATTTTCTCATTGTATGCCATAAACAGAATGATATATTCATTCACGAAACGAAATAACTATTTTGTTTAGCCTACATTTATATAAGCGTTACGCTCTATAAATAGCAATTGTGCAATGTTCCCATGCATAAATCTCACTCACAGAGTCACTGTTCCATGTAGCCATTGATTCTAGCGAGTTCATCGCATTCCACAAAAAGTATTGGCATTCTAAAAATAGCGCGCGTAGCTAGCAACGGATGTATAGCTATGTTAATATACTCGTACATGTATAAATAATATTATTATATTATGTTAATTGGATTTAAAATTGTGGTTATGATTTATTAACGATTATTTATAATTGCATCTTTCTATCAACTTCTCCAGTAGATGTTATTTAATCTGTAAAAAGATGCTACATTTTCCATAGATAAATGTTATGAAAGAAGATTCGGAATATGTCGAATTGTTATTCGCGTAGCATGAATACCCAATTTGCAATACTAATTATACACAGGAACCCTTGATATATCATATTTCTACTGATATAATTTAAAATCGTCATAGTCTAATGAATTTTTATGTTTGCATTATCTAACAATAAAGTCTTAACATTAAAAAAATCGCTGAATGTTCCCTGACTATTGCATTTTATTGGGATACACAGGGTACATGCTTATTTGACTTCAAATCGTTATTGTATTAGATAACATGAATGGTATATTACCGGTACTATAAATAACTATATAGACTCGTCTGATGCATAATAATTTTCCCGAAATTATTTTCTTACTTTGTTAATTTGTTAAATTGGCTTGACAAATTCAAATAACAATTATGTTAACCAAAATTATTTTGGTTATTCATATATCACTGGTGGAAATATGGAGTTGTATGATTGGTTTATTCACGGCATAGATATTAATTATAATTCTATTTAATTTTTAAATACATAAAATTTATCTCAAATTAACTTTTGGGTCCGAGAAGTTTTCTGATAGTGTCCGAAAAATCTGGGGTCCAATAAGTCCCCTAATATTGGTGGGGACCAAAAAATCTGGGATCTGAGAAGTCACGTAACCGATCATCTTGGCCGTCTGTTTAGGTAATCTTTAAATGACATCTCAATATTAATTTCAACGCCGATTGTCTTTTTTAAAGACTTTTCTTGTTTGCATTTGTTCACAAACAAGGGGCAGAAACTTTGGTGTTTGTAAACTAATATGGGCAATAAATTAGTTTTAATTTAAATCAGATCTTATGGTCATACATAAGTCGTGCATGTTTAGTCAAGATTAAATGAAAATAGAGAATCTAAGTCAATTTTTTGGCATTGCTTGTAAACAGAACTTTTGACGCTCCTGAATATCCAATCAAATGTTGTGAAAAATCGGCTTATTTATGATAAATTCCCACTACACTAGTAATAAATGAGTAGGTGCAACATCCAAACAATATAGCAGACGCATTGGTAATAGGTATGGAATACTTATGGCAAATTCAACAAGGGAATAAGGCCATTCTGTTTAATTACTTTGTTAAGCGTCCGTGTGCACGTAAGTTTTAAGCTCCATCAGCCGGGAAAAAAAACCATTTTGATAAGAGTTAAAAGCGCTAAAGAACGAGCATCATGTCACTCTGATCACTGATATTTACTTTTGCTACCACCACGATTGGGCTTTTTCGTGTTTTTAGGATATTTCATATGACATTTCAGTAGACAAAAGACAGTGCCAATAGTATTGGTGTTGTTTAACCCTTTGTTTACAATAGTTGTCGTCCTTTGTTCCATCATTGCCATGGTAACGTTTTGTCAATAAAACACATCTTTACAAAGTTTGTCGGAGCTTTCCTTCCTTACTGGCGTGGTGGCAGTGGCATTTACGAATCAACCACGCATATTCAAGACTCGAAATCAGTATATACGGCAACAATACCATACATGTTCGGAAAGGAACTTTTTTCAGCCTGTGAACGACAAGACGGTAGCTGTTTAATCTATGCGTCTTTTTTTGACACATAAACCACCCGGTCAATCAGTATCTCAGTGGCTACTCAACGAGTCCCTAAGCAGTGGCGTATCACTGAGAATGAAAGTATTGTGTGGCCAGTTTTGAACCCATGGGCATCATATGAAACAATCTTTGTAGAGGACCACTGGGCCTTGCGGTTTCAGAAAATAAGATTTTAAAAGTCATTTTGCTATATAAGTCTATATAAACATCGAGACCCCCAGGGTGTGGGCGGTTTTTACCCCAGGGACATCATTTGAACAATCTTTGTAGAGGACCACTAACAATGTTACATACCAAATATGAAAACTCTAGGCCTTAAAGTTTCAGATGAAAAGATTTTTAAAGTCATTTTGCTATTTCAGTATATAAACCATGTGAGCCCCGGGGTGTGGCCAGTTTTGACCCCAGGGACATCATTTGAACAATCTTTGTAGAGGGCCACTATACAATGTTACATACCAAATATGAAAGCTCTTGGCCTTGCGGTTTCAGTGAAGATTCATTTTGCTATACTAGTCTACACAAACCATGTGACCCCCCAAGGCGTGGCCTCCTTTGTACCCAGAGGCATCATTTGAACAATCGTCGTAGCGGACCACTAGAGGATATTACGTATTAAATATTAAAACTCCAAGCCTTGTGGTTTCAGAGATTTTTAGTTTTCGGTTTTTGAATCTATTTTTAGCTCTTGTGACCTACATATGCAGCGAACCGGAATGATTTCAACAATTTTGAAAGATGGTCACTCAAAGATCATTCTTGTGAAGTTTGGAGAAAATCTGCCCAGCAGTTTAGGAGATGTTCTTTGAATGGAAATTTTGACACAAGACGCACGACGGACAAAAGGCGACGGCTAAAAGCTCACCATGAGCACATAATAATGTATTTTTACATCTACACTTAAAATCTTAAATCTTAAAAAAAGTCAGATCATTTTAATAACCTAACACAGTTACGGACATTATTATAGACATTGACACTGAAAGTGTAATTGTGCAGTTTTGCTGGCAAAAAGGACAGAAAGGACAGACTTTAATTGCAGGGCTAGTATTTGTTTGATGTTTCAGCTCCACTTGAGAGTAAAATGTTCAAAGTAAAGGTTTTTTTTTTGTCAATCAGTTATCCTAAAATGTAAAATGTAGATCTTCATGACTTTATAAAGTACAATGTATCTAAGAATGCTCAAAATACACCAATTTCACTTTTTATTCAAAATATATATAGTAGGGTGGGGCTGGGGTGCCTGCATAACCGAAGCAATATTGCAAATCCACATGAATATAGGGCTAGCTACAACCCTGAAATTGCGTCAATGATACGCTCCCAAAAACTTTTCAAGGGGCATATAACAATGCAAATTTGGCCACTGTGCAACCATACAAGAGGATAAACTTAAGTTTTACGAGGCTAATGCACTCCCAGCTGAGCTAAATGTAGTTAATTTAATCCATGAGGTGAACTACCCACTCACAGCATTGTTACTTTTGGGTTCTTTGAGGAAATTACTTTTTTGGGGGACACAAAAAAAAACCTGCTATGCAGACAATGAAGGACTTAAACATGGGGCATTTGTTTTTGCAAAACCAGTGCGCTCTTCCTCTATCATAACCATGTTTTTTTAACTACTAGTATATCTAAACAATTCACCAAATCTATGCCACCAATGAAATGTACAACATGATCTCATCTTACACAATGGTTAATGTGTTGTGTCACCTTGGCACCCATTTATTCCACAGTCATACAGGGAAGATATCATGTTGTAAGATTAATCATGACAGGGTTACAATCTTAAAATGTAATCTAAAAGCCTAAATTATTCATTTCCAACATTTGTGTCATTTTATACCACCATGGTTTTTGATTAAAATAGCCAAATCCTTCTTCAACATGATAAACATTTCATTTTATACTTAAAGGGACTATGTCAACAAAAACTTGATCCCTTTGAGTAATTTTAATGATATTATGTTAAAGAAATCAGCAATATAAAGGCGTATACAATATAACGTATGAATAATTTGCTACATTATGAGAATTTTGATAAAAAACAATAAAGAAAAATACTAAAAAAAACCACCCAGAGTGGGTATCAAACTCAAGAAGACGGAGTCATAAGAACAAATGACAGTAGACCGCTGTAACCAACTGCGCTACTCTGATTTGTGAAAATGAATGGGCATACTATGATTACGTAAGATACCCACAAATACAGAGAAACTCTTAAGTCCTTTTCCTGGGTAGAACCAGTACTTGGTGTCTCTTGAGAAAGATCATTCGAAAGGCTCCCCAAGTCGGGATCAAACTTGTGACCTCCCAATTGCAAAATGCTTTCCACCACTGCAACTCTACGTTTATTAGAAATTTGATGCTTTATTCGAACCTTGCTATTTTGGAACTATCTATCAAATTATAGCTATTTCGAACCCATTATTCGGGTCCCAACCCCTGTTTTTAGTGCATTAAATCAACTGTAAATTCGAAGTATGAATCATGAAGATCGAAATCAATTTTCACACCTTTCTTGTTATTATCAGCATTTGTGTTTGCTTGATTTTCACACCTTTATGGGGCGAGTAATCGATTAAATGGAACTGTAAGTAAGTATGTTTGGATAATTATAACTTGGCAAACTATTGCAGCAACAAGCTTGTATAGCAAACACGGAGTTCAAGTACTTATTAGGTTTTCGTATTTAAGTTGGATTTACGTTTTCATGTCATCTGTTTGCATATAATTGCACCAGATTCAAAATAAAATAACTTGTGCCTTGTATAATAGTCACAATGACTGGTGCAATAAGACATTTAAAAAAAACATCACTAGTATACATCTTTGCAATTTTAGAAGAGTGATTCATATTAAACGAATCTAGAAATGTATTATTCAAATAATTATTATTTCAAAGTATTTTTATCCGTCCTGACGACTTCCAAATAATGTGGTTTGGCTGCATTGCGATTCGCATGATCACATTTCGACTGTAGCTACATAGTTGTATCTGAACAAATATGCTGCATAATGCTTTCTTTAATTGATGTAGAAATTTATCAGTATGCATACATATTAAAATATACTGAACCAAGAAAGAAACTTTCATAAAGTACATGCCAAATTGTCACCTTTTCGTTAGAGATGTACTCACATAAATGCACATGGTTATTGATATTTGAAAAATCCGCCGGTTCATCCCAGTAGATTCAAAAGATAAACTTATACAACAAACCGAAGATTTCTGTCAAATCTATTCAAACATAAAAATATTATTTACATTCAAACTCAGCGAACGTTTCTGTTTTGGTTTAAATATTTATTGATAGATAAACCAAACAAAGAAGTCAACTTGGCATTGATCATTCTTACAATTTCTAAGAAATTCTTTACTTAATGTATGTTGATCAGCAACATTTGGGGGAATGATACGTATCCATATACATCACTTCACTATTGCAAATTAATTTATCAGTACATAACATAATTTATATGCATTATTTTCCATAAATGCATTTATTTAATGTGTTTTAGTCATAATTATTCCAAACATGTTACAAATCAATTCTCCGTAATGTTGTTGTTTGAACGCTTTCTTTTATGACCAGTGTAGTAGATTAAAACTGTAACAGTAATAGGGTTTATTCATACTGGACTACTGCTCGCACCATAGGTCAAAGGTTGGCTTAGAACAAGAAACAGGAGAAAGTTAATTCGAACGCTCCTCAAGTAGGGATCAAACATTTTTTTAAATAAAGCAAAAAGTATAAACATCCATAATCCAATGTGGATAAATGATTTCAGGCCATTTGAACCAAATTCCATTTTGATCAAAGCATACAGCTCTATTGGGTTTGTTGAAAACAATTATTATAAGGACACAAAACTATCAAGAAGCTGTTATTTTATTGTTAAACCAATTTTTTTTTAGCAGTGAACTATAACAATCACCAAGCAGAAACATGTACAGTATTATATGAAATGGGATCTATAAAACTGCTACCTAATATCTTCAGAATTTGTAAACATTGCTTCTAAGAGGCATGGTAAGTTTGGTAAAAAAAATATAGTGGCTATCAAAATGTAAAGCAAGAGGCACACCAGTGCCTGTATCGCTCCACTTGCTGGATAAAGACGGAGTGTCAGAAGCAAAGGGACATTGATATGCTATATCAGGAAAAAAGCCATGTTTTTTTAACAATTCAAAAAAATATAAGTATTTTGGTAGAGAACCACCCAAGGAAAATTTCTGTGACATCATTTTGAAATCCAAGCAGTGCTTTCTGACATGAAGATTTTCTAAGTTTTAAATATTGCCATATAAGGTAAAATAGCCCCACCTCTGTCGGCCACATTTTAAAATCGATTGGAACATTTGAGCAACTTTAGTAGAGAACCATCAACAAACATTACTGTGAAATTATTTCAAAATCTAACCAGTGGTTTCTGAAAAGAAGATTTACAAAGTTTTCAATGGAGTGGAACCATTTGTGCAACTTTGATGGAAAACCACCCAAAGAACATTTCTGTGAAATTATTTGGAAATCCATCCAGTGGTTTCTGACAATAAGATTTTCATAGTTTTCAAAATAGCCTTATAAGGCCAAAATTAAAGTTGTTTGTTTCCGCTAAAGTCTTGGAAAAAGTATGGTAGGTAGGTAGGTAGGCATATCTTTTTTTTTTTAATACTTTTTTTTTCCTTCTTGACCCAACACGCACGGATCTACATCCACATTAACAAATTGTTTAGTAATTGGTTATAAATTAATTTTTATAACTTATTAAGACTAATAATAAAACAAAGACACACTTTATATTTAATAGGCAGTTTGGATAAAACAATATGAAAACCAAAGCCAAAGTTTCCAAGTTCATACAATTCACTTTTGACATGAGTTCCTATTTCCTTTTCCCATGTGGGGGTTCATTGTTCTTGTTTTTTATTCCCAATTTAAACACACAGTGACATTGTACAGGTCAGTATTTCTTCTGTACTGTAATTTCAACACTTGCACCAGGGAAGCCACACTGGCCACAAACATCCTTCCTGGAAGTTCAATTAAATTTTCAGGTATAAAAAGAAGTGTTCCAATAGGATTTTCACAATTTTTGCAGGCGGTTCCTTGGTCTAGTGGCAACGCGCTGGCTTCACAATCCAGGGTTGCAGGTTAGATCCCCCACCCCACCACACCCTAACCTACTAACTTTTGGCATGAGACATTAAACCGAGGTGTACTAGGTGCTTCACACAGGGCAGTAAAAGACCCAGGGTCGCCTCTGGAACGGGGCATTTTCTTTATCTCGCATTATCCCCCGTAACCCAACTAACGAGTCTTCTGGGGGCGATGGCCATATGGGAGAGAATCCCAATGCACTCGATAAAAATGTAATACACAGATACGTTTTCACAACTGGTTCCTGATCCCAAAACAAAATAAAATTTTAATGATCCAGCCACATACTTCAGGAGCTTTATGATTTTAAGACATTTACTGAAGTGTTCACTACGGAGCTTTGTGGTCATGGGCCCTGCACACATTCCAACTGTATTAAGGCATGGACACTCATTATTGTTAAATGTGCGCCAAAATGATCAATTACTGTCTGTATTAAGGCATGGACACTCATTATTGTTAAATGTGCGCCAAAATGATCAATTACTGTCTGTATTAAGGCATGGACACTCATTATTGTTAAATGTGCGCCAAAATGATCAATTACTGTCTGTATTAAGGCATGGACACTCATTATTGTTAAATGTGCGCCAAAATGATCAATTACTGTCAGAATTAAGGCATGGACACTCATTATTGTTAAATGTGCGCCAAAATGATCAATTACTGTCTGTATTAAGGCATGGACACTCATTATTGTTAAATGTGCGCCAAAATGATCAATTACTGTCAGAATTAAGGCATTGACACTAATTATTGTTAAATGTGCGCCAAAATGATCAATTACTGTCAGTATTAAGGCATAGACACTCGTTATTGTTAAATGTGCGCCAAAATGATCAATTACTGTCTGTATTAAGGCATAGACACTCGTTATTGTTAAATGTGCACCAAAATGATCAATTAGTGTCTGTATTAAGGCATAGACACTTGTTATTGTTAAATGTGCACCAAAATGATCAATTACTGTCAGTATTAAGGCACAGACACTCGTTATTGTTAAATGTGCGCCAAAATGATCAATTACTGTCAGTATTAAGGCATAGACACTCGTCATTGTTAAATGTGCGCCAAAATGATCAATTACTGTCAGTATTAAGGCATAGACACTCGTTATTGTTAAATGTGCGCCAAAATGATCAATTACTGTCTGTATTAAGGCATAGACACTCGTTATTGTTAAATGTGCACCAAAATGATCAATTAGTGTCTGTATTTAGGCATAGACACTCGTTATTGTTAAATGTGTGCCAAAATGATCAATTACTGTCTGTATTAAGGCAAAGACACTCGTTATTGTTAAATGTGCACCAAAATGATCAATTACTGTCAGTATTAAGGCATAGACACTCGTTATTGTTAAATGTGCGCCAAAATGATCACTTGCTGTCTGTATTTAGGAGGAAAGCTCCAACAAACTTTGCATTTATTTACTAAAGCCAACCATGGCAAAATTGTAACAAAGAGCAATGGTTAAACAACACCAATACTACTGGCAGTGCTGCCTAGATTGGTGCCGCGATTGTAATATAATATTAAAATAACATGTCTAGAGGCCGGATCCCAGTCTAGTTACTGCCTTCGTAAAGAAACATTCAATATTTTATTTTCTTTAAAGAACGCGAATATTTAAAACAAAAATTTCCAAATGGCAAAAAAAAGTTTATGGTTGGGTTCAAAAGAACATGGTCGGTCGGGTTAGTCAAAACAAACAACTTTTTTTATGCCTAAGGAAAAATGGCCCCACCACCTGGTGACCTTTTTTTTCAACTGTGTGGAAACATTTGCTCAACTTCAGTAGACAACCACCCAAGTAACATTTCTGTTAAATTATTTAGAAATCCAACCAGTGGTTTCTGACAAGAAAATTTTCAAAGTTTTCAATATAGTCATATACGGAAAAAAGGCCCCTGGCGTCCATGTTTTTCAATGGATGGGAAACCTTTGGGCAACTTTGGTAGATGACTTCCCAAGGAACATTTATGTGAAGTTTTAACAAAATTGGCCAACCTGTCTCAGAAGAGATGTTATTTAAAGAAAAAAAGTTTACGCACAGACTCTCACACGAAAAGAGGAGCCGCCATGGCATAAGCTCGCGTGGAGTTAACCATGTCCATTTATTTTACTTAAGTAAGCACTTCTTTCAATAAAATTATATACAATGTTGAGAAAAGTTGTGTCCAGATTGCATATTAAAAGAGAACTTTAAAACTAACATATTTTTTTACTGCACAGTAAAAAAACCAATACCACATGTATATGCACATGGGCACATGTGTGGTTATTATTGTCCCAAGTCAAAACTGAATGTACCCGTTGCTGTAGGATAAACAACCAAATAAATACTATTTACAAACAAAAATGGTGAATTAAATAAACAACAAAAGCAACTGCCCAAACACTGACCAATAGATATTTTACCTGCTTTTATTACAACACCTTTAAGATACATGAACCCAGTTTCAAAAACGAACCTGATATTATGAAACTAATGGTTGAAAAAAAGCAAGACTGTATAAGAATAGATGACATCAACATTTGCGTTAAATGCAAAGCACTTAAACCAGATAGTTTTCTTTTGTGCCACAATGAAAACACCCATCTCAAATTTCGCAATAAAATGTTAAATGTTTGACTTCATGGACAAAATAGGTATCATTGTTCCCACCTTTGATATTATATGCCGTGGGAAAATGTGGTCCATCATATCTATTTACATTTTTACTGAATAAATTTATGAAGAAAGAAAAATAAATTATAAAAATTTGAAGAAGCTAGTCAGATGATACATGTGAAGTGTAGATATTTATGAACAAATCATCAGGATTTGCCATGGAGTTATTTCAATTTAATACTGCTTATGTAGCATCACATGTTACTAAAAACTGCATAAATTAACATTATTATTATAATTACACTTATTTATGTATCTACAAAATAATATAGTACCAAAAGATGTCATCGGAGCAGGATGTGCTTCAAAAATTGATTGTTCAGACAAACTGCAGACACCTGCACCTGTACACTGACTTGTATGGCGATACATCATAATATTTTGCATTATACAGCGATATAATGAGGAGTTTCCTTTCATATCTCCCTAAAACCACTGTGAAGATGCGTTTTTATTACATGCTTTTCAGTGAAATATTGAAATATATTTGTGAATTAAAATGTTATATTTTCTCTGTTGGAGCAGTGAAAATATAAGATTTTATATTTTCACTGCAGTATAAATATAACATAAAATGGACTATTTTGCCATAAATAGCATCAATCTATAAATAGTGGTTTACAACCCTTGGCAAATTTATATACATGTACAGTATGTACATGAATGTGTTTACATACAACACAATATAAAATTCAACAAAATAATAATTTAGTGACAACGACTCACAAAATATGGCACTTTTTCCCCACCATACTAACGAGTGACAGAATTGGAATCATTTATGACGTCATTTTTATGACGCCTGAATACACAAACTTGCCTTGTGGTTTCAGAGGAGAATTTTTAAGTTTTCAGTTACATACGCGGCGGACTGGAACGATTTGAACAATTTTTAAAGGTCACCCAAGGATCATTCCTGTGAAGTTTGGTAAAAATCTGCCCAGTTGTTAAGGAGATGTTCTTTGCATGAAAATGTTGACGCACGATGGATGACGGGCAAAAGGCGATCAGAAAAGGTCATTATGTTTTGCTCAGGGGAGCTAAAAATGTTACTTCTAAAGTGTTAACAAGCTTTTTCTTCAATTTGACCTAGTGACCTAGTTTTTGACCCAACATGACCCAATTTCAAACTCGTTCAAGATATCATTGGGTCAAATGTTCTGACTGGGCGAAAAATGTTGCCTCTAGAGTGTTAACAAGCTTTATAAAGTTTTCAATATAACCATATAAGGAAAACTGTCACCCCCCCTGGCGGCCATGTTTTTCAATGGAGGGCAACTATTTTCGGACTAGCTGAGATATCATTGGGAAACATGTTCTGAGCAAGTTTCATGAAGGTTGGGCAATAAATGTGTCCTCTAGAGTGTCAACAAGCTTTTTCTTCAATTTGACCTAGTGATCTAGTTTTTGACCCCACATGACACAGTTTCGAACTCTGCCGAGATATCATTGGGACAAATGTTCTGAACAAGTTTCATGAAGATTGGGCAATAAATGTGGCCTTAACAGTGTTAAAAATGTAAATGTTAACGACGCACGAATCACGATTCACGACAGACGACGGACAAAAGGCGATTACAAAATCTCCCCTTGAACACGTTGTGCTCAGGTGAGCTAATTAAAAAAAGTTGCACCCACCGGGCTTCGAAGCATACCTTTGGATCAAAAGGCTATCGCCTTAACCACTCACCATTCCGATTGCTATATTTAGTACCGTATTTTGTAATTTTATGTAAGTGATCCATGTGTTGTCAACAATTTGAACGAACACAACAGAAACACTCCAAACTAGAATTGTCACATGAGTGACAGATTTACCCCCACAATGTGGCCTTGGCACAAAACTATGGCCTCCATTCGAAAGAAATGGACACAAAGAAAAGTTTATTTTCAATAGGAGCCATAACTCTCTCAACATTTAGTGGTTTGTAAACAAAGTTGAATTTTACCTGTATTTTATTATGTTGCACCCATGTATAAAAAATAATTTAAATATGTGGAGCCTTCAGTCCTGAAACCAAAGATGAACTTGACCTGTATTTTATTATGCTACAGATGTGTACCAAGAATTATTTGAATATGTCACGCCATTCTTGAGTTATCATACAAAAACCATGTTTTGGGGGGAATTTAAGTCGAAAAGGTGCCATAACTCTGTCAAATTTAGTGGTTTATAACCAAAATCGATCTTCACCTGTATTCTATGATGTTACATGTGTACTAAAAATTATTTGAATATGTCAAACATGAAAAACGACGGGCCTGCAGACTGAAAAGCTCACTCCTATATACCCCCCCCCCCACTAAACTTCGGTTGTGGGGTTATAATTATTCCATCGTTTAGCTTTATCAATTTTAACTGATTATTGCTCATAAACAAAACAGTATTTACAGTGTATTTCTATGTCCTTAGTGTTATATCGCTCCATTATATACACTATTATTTTATTTTTGGAATCTGTGACATAAAGTTGAAAAATTGTCGTTCCGTCAATCAATCTGTGAATAGGTCCCTTAAATAAGGTAGCAACACTACAATAATAGGGGGGCGGGGAAACCAGCGGAATTCCACCAATTTATTTTTGGTGTAAGTCCCCAGCCTAGAGCCAAGCATTACTGTCCTAAATCCCCACAGTGGGAGATGCTTGGTGACAAGCTGGTAGGCAGTGGTCGTCTAAGCATGCTACGATGTACCTCATTAATACCGGGATCTAAAATTATGGATATCTAAGAATTTTATTGCTAACTACTGGACATATCAACTGCACATTGAGGTAGAAAGAAATGTGAACATCTGTTTCTGTCTTCCAGGCACTTGTGTACACAAACATTGGCAAAAAATGTGTGCATAAATGTACAGCCAAATTATATTTTCTCTGCGTATCTTCCAATTTGTGTGCGTAATTTAAGTGTGTAGGTGCCTTATCTGAGCCTCTGCAAGGCCACCAGAACGTGAAAAACAAGAGCTGTCTCAGGACAGCGCCCTCGACTATTCAACCACTGTGTCAGAGTTTTTGTCTTTGTCAGTACAAAAAAGGGTAATAATTCTGCTTAAATGCTGGTCATAGTTATGAGCCTTGGACAGTAAACTTATGTAATGACCCCGAAGACATGTGTGAAGTTTCAAATAAATACCTGTAGTAGATTTAGAGATAAGAAGTAATTGCACCAAACTTTAGCTGCAATTTCTAAGTACAAAACGGGCTAAATTGCGGGTCAGAGTTATGGGCCTTGGTCAGTGACCTCAAATAATGACCCCGAAGACATGTGTGAAGTTTCAACTGTATATCTGTAGTAATTACAGAGACAGGGGCGGATCCAAGATTTTGGGTTAGGGAGGGAGTTAACTTTTGATAGTGCGGTTATAATACGTTTATGTTGCAGCTACAGAACCGTATCAAAGATATATAATAAATCTTTGCACATCATCAACATCATGCACTTTGTTTCACTGAATAAATTAACACTTCACCATATTATGTTCGAACGACATGTTGGTTCATTTGTATGCCACCCACCTGTTTGGCAGTAAATTGCCCTAGTTGATGTGCCTGTCCACTAAATTCGTATTTGACATTCAATGTTTTCTCAGGAAAATCTTTAAACATGTAAAATCCATAGCTTACTACATTCAAACAGAGGCATCGAGAATTATTTGTATTTTTCATTTACCGATGTGTTATGCATAGTCTCTTTTTGAAGTGAATGTCATTAAATTTGAATAACTCACACATTCAAAGTCATGCAGTTGTCTTCACATGTGCTATGCTTTTGTGTTTTTGTTTCATCAAAAAAAACTAATGGACAGACAGACGAACATGTTTTACACGAGATATTGAGAAATATACTTGTATAATTGTGTTGTACAATAATAAGGCAAGTGATTCACTTTTTCGTCAATTTCACTGAGAATAGTCATGGTGCCGGTAAAACATTGAAATCGCCAGGAATTGGAGCCAGGTTTGGACTCTCCTCTACTTTTCACGTTATATCTTTCTCACGAATATATAAAACAATATGAAATTTGGTATGAATGCTAATGGAAGATTGAACAAGAAGTTTGTTGATTTAGATTTTTGGGAACTACACTATTTATTGACACAAAAAAGTTTAAAATCGAAAGTGGTCATTGGGTTTACTTAAATTTAGACTTTAAATTATATTTTTTTCGAAAATTATAAATGTCTTTAATGTATAACCATGTACCAACAGTGTATTGCATTTGACATCTTTATATAATATACGAATTAAAAAAAATATCAATTACAAATAAGGGATATATACCCAGTGTATTGTTTTTGATGAACTTTTGCTCTGGATCCGTGTATGTTAGAAATCGTAGGGATCGGGCTAGGTCGGGTATGTTTTACTGAACCCGGATCTGCTAGATGAGAAAAATTTATTCGGAAATTTCAAAGAACAAAAAAGTGCATAATTCTGCTAAAATGCTGGTCACAGTTATGGGTCTTGGCCAGTGACCTTATATAAAGACCCCGAAGACATATGTGAAGTTTCAAATGAATATCTGTAGTAGTTACAGAGATCTGGACTTGTTGCATGCAAACCTTAACCAGAGCATTACGCCGACGCTGCGAACAGGTGAGTAGTATAGCTGGAACTATTCGGTGAATAGTCGAGCTAAAAATCCGAATGACAATTCTTTTCAAAACAAGTTAAGTCAGAATCATATAAATGTATTATTAAACAAGTGCTGTAACTATCAGGTGAAATATGTCTCCAGAACACGCTTTCAGTCCCACATTGACACCAAAATGTATCTACACAAATAAAAATGAATGAAAAATGTAAACTTTTTAACTTCAGTCAAAATGGCTGCTCTGGAAAACCCTATGAAAAACTTAAACCAAAAATGTCTAACTTAAAAAAATCTGTCAAAATACAAGTGATATGGGTTGCTTTTTCTGGTGGGATAGTATTTAAGATATTGGACTCTATAAAAAAAACTTTAACCTCAGCTGGACGGACGGAAGGACGGACGGACAGACAGATGGTTAGATTTTCCTTCGGAGGCATAAACAATATTAATTACACAATCCAAATAGGGCCACTGTGCAACCATACAAGTGGATGAACAAATGTTTTATAAGGCTAAGGTTTTCCCAACTGAGCTTACCTATAGTGTGATTGAGTTCATAAAGTGAAAAAATACACACCATCACAAAAAGTAAGATTCATGTGCCATACTCAATTTATCTGAGTTTCTGGTTCTCTGAGGAGAATGTAATATTTGGGTGCAACATGTTAAAGTCAAATTGTAGTCAATTTAGGACTCATCCCTAGAAAATCAGTGTTTGAAAGGTCAGTGGACTCTAAACCAAGCTAACCAAGCTTGTTTTATCTTTCATACCAATCAGACATTAACAATGACAAGGAATTTAACTATGTATTTTTAGCATCTTACACAATGTTTAATGTGATGTGCTCCCCTGATAACAATTAAGTCAACACCCATACAGGGAAGTTATCTTCACCTAGATAATGATTAACAAACACCCAATGCAGGAAGTTATCCTGTGTCTATTGAAAATGCTTCACACGATAGAGATCTAAACATGCAATCTTAATTCATTTTACTACAATCCATGCCAAACATTGTTTGACTAAACAAGCCTAACCCTGCAAGTACATTTGAAACGCAATACTGTGAATTGAGATACAATGAAATGACGGGATACTACATACACATGTACGAATACGGCTGCCTGTCCCGTCCATTTCCTTTCCAAATTGTCCAATCCCATCATAATGTTTGCATTGAAATGTTAACCTGATAAAACGTGATAAAACGAATCATTTTGTCAAGGAGACTTTTCACACCTTCTCAACGAAGTTTTCACACCTCTTCCCAGTCAAACACCTAGCCCGTTGTTTGTACCATAGACAACGACAGCTGTTAAAACATTTATTAAACATATTAATCAACTTTAATTGATGCAGTGTGAGATTTTTGCATTTGACTAAATGACTTTCGTATTAGTTACTGTGAATTCGATTACTCTGCGTGGATTAAATTTATTCATTTTTTATTTATAAAGCAATACGTACACAATTGTACTGTCAAATGTATTCCATTAATACTGTTGCTAATGTCCATAAACACTATGACATCACGCAAAATAACACGTAATGTAAGAAACAAGAGGGCCATGATAGCCCAAAGCGCTCACCTGAGAACTGGTACAAATGAAGACCATACTATTGTGACAGGTTTGAAAATTAAGGTATCTGAACAATATGCAGAGGGTGGATAGGATCAATTTTGATTTAAAACATAGATTAGTGCAATGGGATAACTAAAGTATGAGTCAGGTAGTGGATGTGCATTTTTTTTGCTAATGATTCTCAAATCATTTTTTCTAGATATTCTTACATGACCCTTTTTCATTTAGTCATTGACAAACTTCTGGAAAATGCAGAAACTGTAGATTTTGATGTATTTTTCGCAAACAGTTTTGGAGAACTAGTTGCAATGCGATAATTGCGATGGCTGTGCTATAAGGTAAATTTTGATTTTTCTTTGATACTTTTCTGTCCAATGACGATAAATGATGTTAATGCAGGCTCTGAAGACATCAATGTTGCATGTACAAATAACTGCATGCAATTCTTGCAACTGTTGAAAATCACATTTTATCAATCAATTGTTATGGTCATGCGCAAACTATTTAAGTTTGGAAAATATTGAATCAAAAATCGTGGGTGCAAGCCTATCATTGATAACTTGCTGATGTTTTTTTCTAAGCATAAAGGGCAATAATAATACTTTTTCTGGCCCGATCATGCTTATATTCGACTTCACCTGAAGTCATACGTTCATAGACAGTCACTGTACACGATTGGTAAAGATTGGATGAAAAATGAAGTCTCTATCCTGAATAATGTCAATTTTTGCATATTTTTTTAACAAACAAAGGGCAATAACTCGTAAGTTTCTGCTCCGACCTTGCTTATATTCGACTTCACCTTTAATCTTATGGTTACAGACAAACTGTGCAAAATTGGTGAAGATTGGATGGAAAATGAAGCATCTATCCTGAATAATGTCCATTTTCGCATATTTTTTTCACAAAATGAAATCTTCTTATATTCGACTTCAACTGTAATCTCATGATAATAGACAAACTGTGCAAGATCGGAGAAGATGAAGTCCCTATCTTGATTAATGACAATTTTTTTTTATTTTTTTTTTAAACAAAGGGCAATAACTCTGGTATTTGAAACACGATCTGGCCCAATTATGGCGTCTGCTGAGATCTGATGGCCATTCACAAACTGTGGAAGTTTGGTTAAGATTGGGTGGAAAATTAAGTCTTTACATTGGAAATGGCATTTTTTCACTCTTTTTCATGGAAAAGGGGCAATAACTCTGGTGTTACTAACAATCCCATGCGAGATTTTATGGTCATAAACAAACTGTGCAAGTTAGGTCAAGATTGAAAAAAAAGTAGTCTTTATCGCTATAACGGCTCTAAAGCTTTGTTGAAAGCATACTGACGCTGCAGGAGAGGTCACCTATACCAATAGCTAAAAATAATAAATAAATTAACAAACTATGTTATTTTACCTGACAAATCAGGCCTTTTCCTAAGCCAGTGGTAAAACGTAATGGCAGTCTTTATTGTGTAGATATTTTCATTATCTTTATTTGATTCTTCCTCAAAACATTGTTTTATCAGTATAAATTAATTTCACTAGTAAGTCTTGTTTCGCTTTCAGTTTTGACATTTTAGAAACACTATATATCGATATTGGGATAAAATTTCTTGAAATTATGTTTGCAAAGTAACCCTTTTGGAAAATAGGTCAAGATGCCTATAAAATGTACATCTACTTTACTTCTTTTATCATCGTTTCGACATAGAATGTGGTGCTATTTCAATGCGCATTACTTATAGTCTTATAACACAAGTGGATCACGGGTTGGATGTATCAAGCCATGATGGCTCCATGATAGACATGAGATCTACTTAACGGAGCATTTCGGAGATAGTCGATGTATCACAATTGAGACAATAAATGCGGAACGATTTTGTGGAAATATTTAAATGCGGGCCAGTGTGCATTACAACAGCAGGCTAAACGGGCTGCACGTTGTTCTTCACTCCGATTTTACGTAAATGTCCACTTTCGTGTTTTGTGGTTACTGTAGGCGTGGAAAGTGTTAAAATGAAATGCTTTTGTACATTTTAAGATTTAATAATGTACTTTGCATCCAATAAAACCAGATTTGTTGGTGACTCATCCATCAAAGCAAGTAAGATTACTTCAATATGCTTTTTCCTGCTACACACATAAACTATCCATAACTTATGTTTTCTTTTATATATTAAATGTAACTAGAGCTTTGTCACAGGAGTGGCAGCGAGATCCCGAATGATAGCATGTTTGAAGGTGAGGAACCGTTTTTCTATGTTTTTTAGTAATGGTGACCTTGACCTTGATCCCACCCAACCCATATGCAATCCAACGCGATGTTGTGATAAAAGGTATCTGTGTACAAAGTTTAATTACAACAGCTCAATTAGTTCTTAAGTAATTGAGCAGAATCCGTTTTATTATGTTTTGTAATGGTGACCTTGACAGTGACCCCATCCACCCCCTATGTAATCCCAAGCCAGGGCTCGATATAAGGTATCTATGTATGCAGTTTCATTAAAATATTTCAATTCGTTCTCAAGTTAGAGAGCTGAAAACCAAAAGTTGACTCGACCTGAAAATGAAATATTAACAAAGAGTAATAACTCCAGAATTATGAAGTGCACAGTAACAGTTCTTGTGCACTGCACTTGTCCTCAATGAGATCTATCCACCTATGAAGTTTAAAGTTAATACCTCTTATAGTTTAAGTGTTATGCTCCAGGCAAAAATGAAGTATGAAAAATTAACAAAGGGCAATAACTCCAGAACCATGAAGTGCAGAGTAATGGTTCTTGTGCACTGCCCTTCTCCTTAATGAGATCTATCCACCCATGAAGTTTCAAATTATTAGCTGAAACGGTTTTGAAGATATAAAAGAAAAACATGAAAAATGTGGACGGACGGACAGACAGGGTGATTACTATAGGGCACCCCTAAAACATTTGTGGGGCCCTAATTAACATGTACCGATTATATTTTATATAAATAATGCAGAACATTCAATCAATCCAGTTTTGCCTGCATTATTGCGACCTATATTGCATGCAGTTAAGTGCTTCCCTCGATCTAAATGCAGTAGATCTACGATTTAATGTCTTAGACATACGCGAGTAACAGTATACATTTTGATAACTTACTTCTAATTAATTGTTGATACAAATATTATTTATAACTCCAAAAAATGCGTCATTGAATAGTTTTTATTTGTTTATGCATTTTGAAAGTTTTCACGTATTTCTTAGATGTCATAGTTAATTCCTACTGCCAATAGTGCTAACTGCACACAGGAGAATATGTCAACGTATTTTACTTTATGACTAGAATTTCTGCTTGTAATTAGGGCATATTGTTTGTCCAAAAACATGCATTATTAGAACACGATTTATTGGCAAACATTTGCAACATCGACTTAGAAAGATGGATAAGATGATCAGGATTTATTACACAACCAGTGAGTGCATACTCATAACCTATTGATTTCCTGTTTGAAATGCATTTTGGCAGGGTTGGGTTTTTTCCAGAAAAAACTTTTTTTTTCCTTGCCGATGGCAAAAATTGGAAAAAACCGGCAAAAACTGGAAAAACCCCACACAAATGGCAAAATCTATAGACATTGAAAACAATACGTTTAAACTGCTTTATTCAAATTCAATTAACAAATACATGCACTTTTTACCATTGAATATATGCATATTTTCAATAAAAAGTGAAACTTTACAAACTTATTATTGGAATAATTATTCCAGGTACACCATCTACTCCCTTCGACTTTGCACATTGTGTGATTATGATACGAAAATCAGTACTCCAGCTCCTGTGAACCTCTCAGCATTCGGTAGCAGAAAACAAGTTTTCCTGCCTTTTCGATCCCAAGCCGGTTCCTTAGATTGGACTGTATATGGCTGAAGTTTGAAAACACTCTTTCAACTGAAGCAGAACTTGCGGGCAGTTTTTGTAGTCTAATCATTAGATCAACAAATCCTGGCAGAAAGTTTGAATTGTTCACAGCCTTCCACCAAACACAGCTATCCATGCTTGTTGCCGAAGTCGTCCAGAAAGAGGATGGATATGGTTCAGCCTGGGCCTCAAAGCTGATGACTGAGGAGATGTAACACTCGTTTTTCTGTGTGATCCAATTTCTTGCAATTTCTTTTTGTTTATCACTAAGATGTGCACCTTTGTATTTTGGATGAAGAAGATATGCTGCCAAATGGAACAGCTGAAGGGCTTGATTCATTCTACTATTAATGACATCTTTGTGCTCAGTCAGATCTGGGTGGTGAAGTAGAGTGAACCAAGCATCGCAGGCATCAGCAGCATTGGCAGAGTCACCCTGAATGCGATCTAACATTTCAGATATTGGTCGCATTTGTTTGTGGAGATCTTTTGCCTGCTGGTACAAATTGAAATCATTAACTTTCCTTGCTATGTTGGAGTCAGTAGAGTCACCCTGTTCCTGAGTAATTCTTATCATGAACTCTCTGTTTCTCAGAAATGTATCAAGACAGGTCAGTTGACTGTTCCACCTTGTGTCCCCAGGCAACTGGGGCTTTACACTCCCTTCACATTCACCCAGCCATGAGCTGGGCTGGTGGTGATTTCTGAAGTATTTTTGCACTTCAACAACATGTTTCATTACAGATGATGGTGTAATATCTTGTCCTAGCAAATTCAGTAAATGGGCATTACATCCATACACAAGCAAGTCATTGTCTTCCTCATGAAGAAGCCGTCGCATTTTTTCCATGTTCTTGGCGTTATCTGTCACAATATTCTTTACTGTACATCCATATAAAGACGATGCCTTTTTGATGGATTCTTTACACATATCCCGGAGGTTTTCCCCTGTTTTGCTTGTTGCTCCTGTTGACTTGGCATCAATGAAGAATGCTTTCTTATCAACATGGACACGCGTAGCCGTCACAGGATCATTATGGCAGCCATCTTCAATAAGAGTACAGTCTTTGCCTTCAATTTGTGCCTTTACCTGCAACTGTAGCTCTTCTGTAACAGAATCAAGTAGTGGTCCCGACAGTTTCTTTCTTGTTGGTGGCTTGTATCCAGGTCGCAGAGTGGACACGAAAGTTTTAAATGAATCATGCTCACTCACTGAGAATGGTATGTTACATGCAAAGAAGAACTTGGCTAAAAGTAAGTCCAGCTTTAATTTGGTTTCTTCCGATGTCACAAACACTTGGTTATTCAAGTCGGTTTGAATTCTTTTCTTTGGAGCTGGAGCACTGCTTGTCTCAGTTTCCAGGCCATGATTTTCTTCTGCAGAGCGTTTTAATTCAAATGAAACTACCTCACTGCATGTCTTCTGGTGTTTTCTCATACGCTCTGCTTTGTTGCTTTGCTCATGACCACACTTCTTGCAACGGGCAAGAGTCTTTCCATCTTTTTCTACCTTGTTGAAAAAGTCCCATACTAGGTCTTTATTTCTTCCTCCTCTTGTTGACATAATTATTGTAGATCTATATGCAAGTGATGAAGGTTCATGTAGTTATAGTGAGTGAATTCAGAAACCGAATGGTTGTCTTACAATGGCTTAGAAGAATTTAAACCCATGAAAATGACCCAAGCAACTCTATGATAGGCCAAAAGGACATGCCCATTAATGTTAAGTGCCAGATGAATGCCTAACACACAACTACAATCCAATGTGGTGCATGCTGTGACATTTCAGTACCTGTTTGTTCTGGAACCCATTAATTGTTCCCCTGAGGAACATTCCAGTGATTAGCAGCCCCATTAGCTAGCCCCAGTATCCCCAGTTCAATAATAAAGAGGCCATTATCACCTGAGTTGGATTTTGTTCTCCTGTTTTTTGCTGCAGAACAGGTGTCTTGACTCAGACATGGCATTCAAGTCAAATGTCTGTCTTCTCCTTTCCCCCACTTAATATGAACACCAGGTGCATATATAAACACATTGAACCCTATCTCATTAAATTTAAACTGTATTTGTTTGTTGTTGTGTTTTTTTATATTAATTTTATACATAAATTATTTTGATTTTTGCCAGTTTTTGCCACCCAGTTTTTTCCTTGCCGGTTTTTTCCGGTTTTTACCATGGTTTTTTCCACTCATGGCAAAAACCTGACAACCCTGATCACAGTTGTCACTTCCTTTTGCCAAAACAGCATACTGACTTGATTTTTGTTCTTTAGTCATTTTAAAACAATTGCACTGTTAAAATCTTGCAATATAATTGAATCTTCAATAATGAAAATCTAAGGGAGACAAGTCCTGTCTTAAAACACTTTAATAGTCTGACCCATATTAAGGACACACTGTCAGTATCAAATGTAAATTCCAACTAATTCTGTGAAGACTCACAATCATACTTCAAATAAAAAGTCCGAGGCAGCAACTGTAAAAAAAAATTTGTATATATTTACCATTTTTACAAGATCAACTTCATTGGAAAGCATCTGAACAATTAATAATGCACATTTTTTTTCAAGTTTTTCAACTTCCTCGTAGTGTTTACAGAGAACAGGTTGTTTAAAGCAAAATGTTCACTCAATGAATGACAATTCTAACATGTCACGTGCAGTTTTCTATGGACAAAGAACAAAATTCAATGTTGTTTAACTACCAATAAACAACCCCCAAAAATACTTAAGAAACTGTAAAATATAGTTTGCATTGTAATTGCAAAAACAAAGTCGTTAGGTCATGTTACAATTGAAATAACTTTCGCATTATCGTTGTTTATCGGCTAAAAAACACTAACAGCCTTGTGGTTTAATTCATACGCATCAGAACACAAAATCGCTGTTTATTAGCCAATGAACAACTCTAAATGCAAAAATATTTCTTAATTAACAACAGATGCCGGAGGATGACTGACCACAATATATCTCAGTTCGAAATCAGGTGAGCTAAAAATCTGTTGGGTGCAACCACACTACATTTGGACAGTGTTGCACTGCTTTAGCGACTGTTGTTTTTGATCTCCATGTCATCTTACCTTGGCAATACCTCGGGTTGCAATCCTCAACTCAATAGCTACCACAACCAAGGTCACTTCTGTCGGTACAGGTCCAGTGTCTGGCTCGAGTTCCATTCCAGCTGTTTACTCCCTGGCTGACCAATCTATTCCTGTTCATCACTGCCAGGCCCATCTGTTTGGGTATGGGTGTAAATACAACTAAATAATATTGGCACTCATGTGCATGTTGTGTTAATGATTATAAGTGAAGACTTCATCAAGCTTTATATTAACAATAGCTGTCTCAGGACAGCGCGCTCGACTACTCAACCGCTTTGTCAGAGTTATCAGCCTTTATCACTACAAAACGAGAGGCATACTTCTCCTAAAATACTGGTCACAGATATGTGCCTTGGTCAGTGACCTTATATAATGATCTTGAAGACATGTGTGATCTTTTAGTTGAATATCTGTAGCAGATATAGAGATAATCCTACTAAATTGTAGGTCAGAGATATGGGCCTTGTTCATTGACCTTATACAATGAACCTGAAGACATGTGTAAAGTTTCAATTAAATATCTGTAGTAGTTATAGGGATATAGAGTTGTTGCACGCAAACTTTAACCCGAATTCAAAAGTACAAAAAGGGGCATATTTCTGCTAAATTATTGGTACGAGTTATGGGCCTTGGTCCGTGACCTTACATAATGACTCCGAAGACATATAAAGTCGCAATGGTGTAGTGGATATGGTGTCCACCTTGCGACTGGAGGTCCCGGGTTCGATCCCCACTCAGGGAGCATTCTCAAGATCTTTCCAAAGACACCAAGTACTGGTTCTTGCCAGGAAACGCACTCGAGAGTGTCTTTATAAGACAAGGCTTTCGATGCAATCAAGCTAAAATAAATAGGTTTAAACTAAACTAAGGACATGTGTGAAGTTTCAATTGAATATCTGTAGTAGTTAAGTTGTTGCCACGCACAATTCAAACTGAATTTCGAAGTACAAAAAGGGGCATAATTCTGCTAAATTGCAGGTCAGACTTAACGGGCTTGGTCAGTGACCTTAAAGACGTGTGAAGTTTCTTTTGAATATCTGTAGAAGTTACGGAGATATGAACTTGTTGCACGCAATCCTTAACCTGACATTTCTAAGTCATATCTGTAGTAGTTACAGTTACAGAAACCTTAACCAGAGCATTAAGGCGATGCGGACAAATAGGTGAGTAGTGCAGCTGGAAGTAGTCGAGCTAAAAATGTTAAGTACTAAACAGGTCACCTGTACTTGTAAAGCAACAGAAGGGCAATAGATAAGGGTGGCAGGTAGATAATCACACTTTATCAAATATGTCGGCATAGCTTTTTAAACGGACATATATACTGTTTGCATAAACATTTACCACACTACTTAAAAAGTTTATATTGCACACATATTTATGACCGTAATAGTCTACATTTAGATGTTACTCTGTATGTATGTCAAGACCATATAGAGTTCATATGCTGACAGTAAATGCAGTTAAACATTGAGTTCTATAACACTAAACTAAGTTACCAGCCCTGTTGAACAGTTGGCCTGTTACTGGGAGGATCGTGTCCACAGCCTCTTCCTGGGTCTCCATAGCCTGGCAATGACATACTGGAAGATATGGTGAACATAGAAATCAATGATAACATACAAACATACAATTTTTATAAACTATATTTTACTTATTCTGCTATGGTGGTTGTTTTTTGCTCCATGGTTTTGTTTTATGTTTGTCTTTTTTTTTCGGAAAGCCCCATGTATATGGACATATGTGTTACATATATTCTTAAGACAATAAGAAATGTGTTACTTTTCAAAATGGTACATTACATTCATATCGATTTAATGTCTACTACAAATGTTCCTGAGCCTGCAAATGTGTCATCGATGACCTGTGTTTATATTATTAAATTTATAGTTTTGTCAATTAGGTTTTGTCAATTGTTTGAAGAAACAAGGCCATCACATTAAACAATGCTTCAATATTAATTATTTGCAATTCTTACATGATACTCAATAATGTTTCTACAGACAAAGAACAGAATTAAAGTTGTTAAACTCCAATAAACAATCCAAAAAGTAATTTTCACATGTTCGTTGTTTATCGACAAATAAACAACTCTTTGTTGTTCTGATGTGTGGCTATTAAACCACTCAGAACAACGACCTCATGGTATAATTCCTATGCATCAGAACTCCAATTGGCCAATAAACAACAGAAAATTGAAAATTATTTCTTTAAAAAAAAAATTACTTTAAAGCAATCCTGTTAGCCTTTAATAGTCCAAGTGCTGACAAAGCTTATTACATCTTAACTAACTGCCAGAACATTCCTGGAAATCATTCTATCTCTGTTCTCTGTATAAATAAAAAAAAATTTTTTAAAATAATTCTAAGGAGTTAATCCAACAATCTGGACGTAGATCAAGACATAGTCATAACCCATTTCCTTGGTTTTCTTGAAGATATGACAATGAAAAATATGTAATTATTTCATATGCTTACAAATCAACACCTTTGGTTCCAGGCAAAAATGTATGTATGTTAAATTGTCAGAAGCTAGTGGAGGAAATTACGTTAAAGAAATATTCATTTAACCGTCCAGTTGACGTTATACTATTGGAGAGGATTGCAGCAAACTTTCAATTCAAGCAACGCATAAGTTTTCTTTATCAGTAATAATACACACGTCATCTTGGCACACAGTACCAAATCATAACTGCAATAACAAAGAAATGCTTTAGAATAATAGGAAAAGATAAACTGGCCCAGACGCCGACACCAACAATGACGCCGAGGCCACTAGAATAGCTTGCTATTTCTTCAAAAAGTTGAGCTAAAAATGCACCCAGATACCCAGGTGCACAAGTTAACACGCAAATATGTTTCTGAAGTTTGAACACTCTAGCAGTTATAATTTTTGAGTTACGCACCAGACCAAAAGTCGAAGGATTGACCAGACGGACAGACGGAAAGGGTAAATCTGTATGCCCCCTGAAAATGGGGACATAAAAATATATGTAATAATCTCAACGTTTAGTAATAGTAATACGTTTTAACAATTTTACTTAAGTGCAATCTAAGTTTATGCTCCTTCTGCCCATGCTAATAGGGCTCCAGACCCTCGACAGCGGCACATATTTTCAGCCCTATATGAGGTTTTGCGAACCATTTATCAGTCTAGGGTTGATTGACAACATCTAAACGAGTATAATGATTTCCTTCATCACGGCAGCTGCAATATGGAAGACTTGTGATGTGCTCCCCCAATCAAATCTACATAAAGTACTTTCAACTTAGTGGACATGAAACGATAAGAGGCGACAATATACACCAACAATGAGTTACAGAAAACCATTCATATAATATGTCAATTATGGTCTTAAACAAGTTTTCTTGAAAAATATGGCTAATAATTTGCAGGTGTTAATATTTTTACTGTTTATCTCCAGTATACTATGCATTTCATAATTGTCTTCCTGAAATCGTGTAATTTCAAGAATTTGTGGAAATGACTACTGAAATCTTCAATTATATACTATTAAATTAGTTCTAATATTACAAGTACTTTAATCAGTAATATTTAATAATTGGTATAATATACGCTTGTTTTTTTAATTATTGATTTTAGCATGACTACTCCAACATGAATGTTTGTGAAGTATATCTGAAACTAATAGAAATTCAATATGTTTTATTTCAAAAAGATCAATACTACTGGGCTAATGAACAAGTCTCCGACAATCTGTTATATCTGATGTGAAAATGGAACACTGAGCTACTCATATGGCCATCCGAAAGGTTTATAACGTTGATAAATAGTAGTTTACATTGCCACTTAGAATGCGCATAAACCGTGACAAGTCTCGTTAAATATCCCAGGTAAATTATTCAACTTGAGATCATGAAGGTTTACTTGTAAGGAACAGGTATTTCACAAACACTCCATAATGTATAATAAGATTAGAATGGCTCGATAGAATGATCATTTATTACAAAAGAATTCACCACGGAGGGGGATCACATTCATCTAGAGCTATTCAAATCTTAAAGCATCTACTGCGTTGTTTTCAAACTTCCTTATTGTTTGTTGGACCATAAAACGATGGTATGGCATATTACTTCCACTAAAGCTGTTTGCTTTATATACAACTGAAATCTCAAAAGAGCTTTACACCAGAGATATTTTAATAATCAATATGTAAATAAATTTGTGGTTTTGCCTTTGTGCTTTGACAATTCATTTCACATTTCAATTTAAGCCGTAAAGTCGATCACAACTAAATTTCTTAAATTCACAGTTTATACATTATAAAGCTTAACCTCTTCGAACTTTTCAGCATTTTACTTCATTTGACTTTCGACCAATACCAGTATTTAAACAAGATTCTGTGTTTGATAAACACACACGCCCCAGGTTGGTGCTGGATAGCCCATTTCTTATTCCAAATTAGGTCAAGGTAAAAGTGAGGTTGGGTGATATAGGTGGATTGGGTATAGTCGGAAGCAACAACTGTGTAAGTATCCAATGTTGTAGCAAGCCGTGTTGATGCTAGATGAAACGGTAAAATCTAGTTAACCAAGAAACAGCCCATTTGAATTATTCTAAGCGCAAATTAGGTCAAGGTCAAAGTGAGGCTGGGTGATATGGGTGGATTGTGAACGGTCATAAGTAACAACTATGTTGTTGTTGCAAGCAGTGTTGGGGCTAGACGAAACGTTAAAATCTAGTTAACCAATAAACAGCCCATTTGAATTATGCCTAATTGCAAATTAGGTCAGGGTCAAAAAGAAAACTGGGTGGATAGGGAATGGTTATAAGCAACAACTGTTTAAGTATCCAAGTGTTGTAGTATAAGCTTTGTTGGTGCTAGATGAAACTGTAAAATCTACTTAACCTTGTCACTGACGGAAGTACAGAGGGACAGACGGAGGGACGATGTGATTACTATATGCCGCCGAAGGGAATAAAACTTTGTTTTTGGTGCGATAACGGGTTATACCATCACGGAAAGGGAGACAATATTTTCCTGAGCGCTTGCGTGAGATCAAGCAAATATACTCTATATATTTATTTGATTGTTGATCTCCAGTATAATATGGATCTTACAGTTTAGTTTATTTAGCTTATAGTTTAGTGTCCCCATGAAATCATGTAATTGCAAGATATTTTGAAATAGCCTACTGAAATATATTCTATACTACAAAACTAGTTAATATTATGACCACTTTTATCACTTTTGTTAAGTAAATGGTACACATTTATTTATTACTTATATTATGTTATTTATATTTTGTTATGAATGTTCAGGTCTGGAATGGGCGCTGAAGTATAACAGACTAGGAAAGCAATTCATTAGATTTCAAAAATAACAATGTGACTTGGCGCCTCAAACAATATGTGATATCTGACACTTAAATCAATCACACAACGAGTATTTCTAAACAGTTATCATTATGGTTTATGTAATGGATCAGGGGCCATATTACAGAATCTTCTCAAGTTAATCTTAAGTACTTTCAATTATAATTTAGTTCACATTTTGGGAATGTAATATTTCCAAAACCTCATATAAAGTGGTGAATCCTTTTTACAGGTGGGTTAACCGACAGTAAATTACTAGGGATGGCAAAACTATTTGAATATTTAAATGAATGATCATTATTCGAATAATGAATATTTGCGAATTTGTGTTGCTTTTAAAAACATTAGTTTATTGATTGCAGAGTTTTCTGTCAAACTAAAAGCAGTAATTCACCAGTAGATACAGAACCCAGTGTTTTGATAGATTAGCCCCGTGTCATGTATCAGACAAAGATATTGATAAATGCACCGGTCTGTGTCAGCGGTCAGCGTCTGGTGGCCAGTAATACACAATTACAGAGGAATTTATGAAGCCATAACATTTAGCAGGTAATTAAATCTGTGGAAAGATTAACAAAAATGAAATAATTACATCAGTGTGATCACACATTTATAGAGCATAAATGTTGCTCAAATTCGCCACTTATCAACATGTTTCTAACTTGATAAGAAATATGTGCATTGCAGATTATTGCAAGTATTCTTAATTAAAAAAACAACAATTAACATGGGACTTCAGTGGTTTATGCTAAATGGCATTAACGCATTAATATGATATTGCAATTTGCTAATGAAGATACGGCAATGATGTGTACAAAAACTCTGTACCATTATTTACATGGTGTTGACTGGGTCACAAAGCTTAATATAGTAAATATGAATCTATGCAAATCTTCGAATATCCGATTGAATGAAAAAGTGAATATTCAAATACCGATTTTGGTATTTGATGCCAAAATATAAATTTTATAATCGCTAGCAACGAAACGCTGAAAACAAGGTCAATATACACATGTAGAATAAATGTTATAAGAGCACAGCTGTCGCCAGCCAATCATACCGAGACAAGAAAACGTGGTGGATAAATTCCACATACCACAGTAAAGGGTTGTATAAATCATTCCTGATTTTCTAGTGCACAAGTAGCAGTGTTAAGGCCAAATTAACTCAGTTTTGAGTTAAAAGTGTACTGTTTTCAACACAGTCAATGCAAAAGGAGTAGAAGTAGTAGCAGCAGTAGTAACAGCAGTTGTTTTTTGTTGTTGAAGTGGAGTACCAGTAGTATTGATTTATTTAAGAATTAAATTTTTAATATAGTTTTTAACAAGCTATTTCCATATGCTGATTATCACTGTAATGTTCAACATCTGTTCTCCAAATTTTAATTTGGTGGGCCCCTAAAAATTTGGATGGGCTCCTAAATCTAGAAAGCTAGGGGCCCACATCGGCAACTAGACAAATAAGTCAATTTTCATCCCTGTGAATTTTAGATTATTGAAAATATTCTTAACAAGAAATGTATCCTCTGACATGGATGCCCCCACCTATGCAGCCATTACTACATGGCGCCGCTTTTTCTGTATGCAAACAAATAATTTTGCAAAATGAAAGTTTTCCTTGTTTATTTCACTTTCTGCTAAATTATTCTCTTATTGGTTGAAGTTATTTTGATATCACAATTTTTTTTTAGTCCTGACCAAAAATCAATAAAGGGTAGTAATTAAAACTTTAAGGCAATTATGAGTTATGGTTCTTGTATGCTTCAATTACTCTTGCTATCTTAAATCATTCTGTGCAAAATCAACAAATTGCCTTTTATCATGTTTGAATTATGCTTTGCAAACTCTTGAATTAAGGGAAGTAATTCACTAACTTCACAAGTCAGGTTTGTGCATGCAACACATCATCTGGTGATTGTGATCATTTCTGCCAATTTATCTGAAAATCCCTGCATGCATGACAATATCATGCTCTGGAAAATTATTTGACCTTTGACCTTGACTAATGACCTTGACCTTTCAGCTACAGACCTGGTTTTTTAACACCACATGCTGTCTCATAATGCTTACCACTTCTGCCTAGCTTTTTGAGACAAGAAATGTCTTTAAAAAAGACAATCAGCGTTGAAATTAATATTGAGATGTCATTTAAAAATGACCTAAACAGACGGCCAAAATGATCGGTTACGTGACTTCTCAGACCCCAGATATTTTGGTCCCCACCAATATAAGGAGACTTATTGGGCCCCAAATTTTTCGGACACTATAAGGAAACTTCTCGGACTCAAAAGTTAATTTGAGATAAATTTACTGATTTAAAAATTAAATAAAATTATCATTAATATCTATGCTGTGAATAAACCAATCATACAGCTCCATGTTTCCACCAGTGATATATGAATAACCAAAATAATTTAGGTTAACATAATTGTTATCTGAATTTGTCAAGCCGATTTAACAAATTAACAGTGTAAGAAAATGTATCAGACGAGTCTATATAGTTATTTATAGTACCGGTAATATACCATTCTTGTAAGTTATCTAATATAATAACGATTTTAAGTCAAATAAGCATTTATGCTGTGTATCCCAATAAAAAGCCATAGTCAGGGAACATTAAGCGATTTTTGAAATGTTAAGACTTCATGTTTGATAACGCAAACATAAAAATTCATTAGACTATGACGATTTTAAATTATATCAGTAGAAATATGATATTTCAAGGGTTCCTATGTATAATTCGTACTGCAAATTGTGTATTCATGCTACGCAAATAACAATTCTACGTATCTCGAATCTTCTTTCATAACATTTTATCTATTGAAAATGTACCATCTTTTTACAGATTCAATAATATCTACTAGAGAAGTTGACAGAAAAAAAAATGCAATTATAAACATTCGTTAATAAATCGTAACCACAATTTTAATTCAAATTAACAGTAAGTAAATAAATATATATTTCCCATTTATTTAAATTTTTAGGTTTATGATTCTCTGAACGCTATTATTGATGCATGTACGAGTATATTAACACAGCTATACATTGTTTCTAGCTAAGCGCACTGGGCTACATGGAACAGCAAGTCTGTGAATGAGATTTATGAATGGGAACATTGCATAATTGCTATTTATAGAGCGTAGCGCTTATATAAATGTAGGCTAAACAAAATAGTTATTTCGTTACGTGAATGAATATAGCATTCTGTTTATCGCATACAATGAGAAAATATGTTTCATAATTAGCCTCAGTTCTAGAGTATATGTCGAGGATATGTTTATAACTTCATTTTAACCGCTTATGTAAATAATTATATAAATTTTTAATCCTTAAAAGTATGGTAACAGTTATTGGTATACGTTAAACTATTGTTTGAAGTTTGCATTCCCTAAAATTAGAAAATTTGCCCATTTCTATTGGCATTCTATTTTCCCGCTGCATAATTGTCGCAAGAAATCTAGGTCAAAAGTGATCTTAGACAGCTACGCCGAAAAATTTCATGCTGGACAAAATTATGTTCGAGACAGAATCCATGGAATAAATTCTTATACTTGACCTTTGACCTTGACCAGTGACCTTGACCTTGGACCTAGTTTTTGAGGGGGACACATCGTTTTATAATGGTTATCAATTCTGCCAAGTTATTTGAAAATCCTTCAATGCTGAACAGAGTTACTGAATGGACAAGAATCTTAACAAATATACGTATACTTGACCTTTAAGTGTGACCTTGACCTAGGACCAATGCACCTGGTTCTTGCATGCGACACAGCCACTTAATGATTGTCACTTATGCCAAGTTGTTTGAGATCCTTCCCTGATGGACAATATTATGCTTCGGACATGGTATATGGCTTAAATATGTATATTTTAACTTTGACCTTTTAGTGTGACCTTGACATTATACAAAGGGACCTGGTTCTTGCGTGCAACACTCTGACACACCATGCTAAGCACTTCAGCCAAGTTAGTTTAAATCCTTCCCTGCTGGACAAAATAATGCTTCAGACAGTATATTTGGCTTAAATGACCATTCACCTTTAAGTGTGACCTTGACCTTGGACCTAGGCACCTTGTTTTTGCGCGCAACACACCATCTCACCATGCTCAACACTTGTGCCAAGTTTTTTGACATTTCTTCCAATGCTAGACAAAATTATGCTCCAGACAGTGTCTATGGCATAATTTTTTTTTTTTAACCTTTGACCTTCAGGTGTGACCTTGACCTTGGACCTGGTTCTTGCACGCAACACACCCTCTTACCATCCTCAACACTTGTGCTAAGTTATTTGAAATTCCTTCCATGCTGGACAATATTATGCTCCGGACAGGGTCTATGGTTTACATTTGACCTTTAAGTGTGACCTTGACCTTGGAACTAGGGACCTGGCACGACACACCGTCTCACCACGCTTAACATTTGTGCCAAGTTATTTCAAATTCCTTCTACGCTGGACAATATTACGCTTCAGACAGGGTCTATGGCTTAAATTCTTAAATTTGACATTTTACCATTAAGTTTGACCTTGACCTTGGACCTAGGCACATTGTTCTTGCGCGCGACACACCGTCTCACCATGCAAAACACCTGTGCAAAGTTATTTGAAATTCTTTCGATGCAGGACTAATTAAACTCCGGACAAGGATAGAAGGCTTAAATTCTTTGACCTTTGACATCTACGTGTGACCTTGACCTTGGGCCTAGGGACCTGGTTCTTGCGCGCAACATACCGTCTCCCCATGCTCAACACTTGTGCCAAGTTATTTGAAATTCCATCCATGCTAGACAAAATTATGCTCCGGAAAGGGATAGATGACTTAAATTCTTATATTTGACCTTTGACATTTAAGTGTGACCTTACCCTTGGACCTAAGGATCTGGTAGTTGCAGGCGACACACCATCTCACAATGCTCAACACTTGTGCCAAGTTATTTGAAATTCCTTCCATAAGTGTGACCTTGACATACGTACATACGTACACACGTACATACCCACAGACAGGGTAAACTTTATGTTCCCCCCCATAATTGATGGTGGGGGCATAATTAAAAAAAACAACACTTAACATGGAACTTCAGTGGTTTATGCTTAATGGCATTAACGCATTAATATGATATTGCAATTCGCTAATGAAGATACAGCAATGATGTGTACTAAAACTCTGTACCATGATCTTGACTGGGTCACAAAGCTTAATGTACTAAATATGAATCTATACAAATATTCGAATATTCAATTGAATGAAAAAGTGAATATTCTAATACTGATTTTGGATTCGATGCCATCATATAAATTTCATAATCGCTAACAACGAAACACTTTGAACAAGGTTAACATACATGTAGAATAAAACCACAGCTGCTGCCAGCCAACCAACCACAGACAAGAAAAAGATTCTAAGTTCGATAAACACACACGCCCCCAGTTGGTGCTGGATAGCCCATGTCTTATTCCAGATCAAGGTAAAAGTGAGGTTGGGCGGTATAGGTGTATAGGGAATGGTCATATGCAACAACTGTGTAAGTATCAAAGTCTTGTAGTAACGCCAAAAAAAAAAGTTCCGTTTCTGCCCCAAATAATAAGGTGTAAAAAAATATGTTTGTTTCAGGTAACCCGACCTACCCTAAAAAAATGCCCCGACCCTAGAACATTTTATTGGGTTTGTCAGATTGATTTTTGTTCTATTTACCTTTTTCAATAATTAAATGTGTTTTGGATAAATAAGTGTTTTGTTTTGATAGTATCCACTTATAAACAATGTTTAAGGATATTACTGATGTTTTGAATATTGATTCAGTTTAAGAATCTTTAAGTTGACCATTTACCAAAAAAAAAAAAACATCCCGACCTACCTACCCTATTTTTGGGGGGCATGTTACCTGAAACAAACATTTTTTTTATGCCTAAGGGTACGGATTTTTTATTTTTTTTATTTTATTGTTTTATGATGGGAGAATGGTTTGTGTTGTACACGGTAACAGTCTTTTTCAGTCTTTATTCTTTTTGGACCAAAAATGTGTAGGGTCGGCAGCAAAAGTCGGTTGGGACACCAGAAACGAACTATTTTTTGTGGGGCCTAAGCGGTGTTGGTGCTAGACGAAATGGTAAAATCTAGTTTACCAAGAAATGGCACTTTTAAATTATTATAAGTCCAAATTAGGTCAAGGTCAAGGTAAAAGTGAGGTTGGGTGATATGGGTGGATAGGGAATGATCATAAGCAACAACTGTGTACGTATCCTAGTGTTGTAGTAAGCGGTGTTGGTGCTAGACGAAACGGTTAAATCTACTAAACCTTGTAACGGACGGAGGGACGATAGGACGGACGTACGGATGGACAGAACAATCACTATATGCCTCCTGCATCAACATGCCGGGGGCATAAAAACTTGACCCAATTATAAACCAGTAAATTTTTAATCAAATGCATTTATTCATTACTTGTACGTATTTTACATTTCACAAAAAAAAATCCAAAAGGTTTTACAAATCTTTTTTCTAGCTTAGCATGACCATTTGGCTCAAAGGAATTCACAGGGGAGGTGTATCACATTTCTCAAGCTTTTCAAAATATTTATTTGTTTGCTCATTTGGTTTCAAACTGAATAATAATTCGTTGGACAGTTTTTAAGGTGTATTATTTCTCCCAAAGTTTTTCGCTTTGTTTTCCGCTGATAGGGTCAAAGCAGCACTGGTTGCTTTGTACCAAAGATCTATTTAAGAAAACAATGTGTTTAAGGATTTACGATTTGTGGTTTTGTGTGTTGACAATGTTTTCACATTCTGCTTTAAGACTTTTATGCCCAATAAACAAATACATATTTAAAATACTGTACAAGTGGTTAAGTTAGCGACTTGGTAATGTTTGCAAATCAGAATTAGAAAAAAAACATTTCCATCAGCAATAATCACATTGATTGTTGATGTAGAATTAACTTGAACACGGATCCAAAATAAGAATATGTGTATGTAACAGCCCATATGCATTAAACCCTAAGGAAATAAAATGTTTAAAATATACAAAAATGATAAAATAATTTTTTGAAAAAATTATATTTTTAACACTGATATTAACAACGTAACATCACGATATGCAGTTTTTCTAATTGTATATTATTACACGGTCTTTTGTTAACACCACTGACAATTAGGTTAGGTTAGTATTGCATATAACATACATCAACTGTTGGCTATGGAACAGTATTAGTTAAAAAATTACATGATGCATTCTGAAGTTTTTTATTTGTTAAATTCTTGCTCTTCTTCTTGCCATTCTTGCTCTTCTTCCTTCTCTTCATCTTGCTCTTCTTCTTGACATTCTTGTTCTTCTTCCTTCTCTTCCAAATGTTCCTATTCTCGACATTCTTCCACTTGTGCCTTCTCTTCCAAATGTTCCTATTCTTGACATTCTTCCACTTGTGCCTTCTCTTCCAAATGTTCCTATTCTTGATATTCTTGCTCTTCTTCTTGCCATTCTTGCTCTTCTTCCTTCTCTTCATCTTGCTCTTCTTCTTGACATTCTTGTTCTTCTTCCTTCTCTTCCAAATGTTCCTATTCTCGACATTCTTCCACTTGTGCCTTCTCTTCCAAATGTTCTTATTCTTGATATTCTTCCACTTGTGCCTTCTATTCCAAATGTTCCTATTCTTGACATTCTTCCACTTGTGCCTTCTCTTCCAAATGTTCCTATTCTTGATATTCTTCCACTTGTGCCTTCTATTCCAAATGTTCCTATTCTTGATATTCTTCCACTTGTGCCTTCTCTTCCAAATGTTCCTATTCTTGATATTCTTCCACTTGTGCTTTCTCTTCCAAATGTTCCTATTCTTGATATTCTTCCACTTGTGCTTTCTCTTCCAAATGTTCCTATTCTTGATATTCTTGCTATTCTTCCTTCTCTTCCAACTGACGCTTGACATTACAAGTATGTTGCTAAATTCTAAATTTCATGTAATTTTTTGTATTTTACCTTGTCTATAATGCATTGTGGCATGCGTATAACAAAGTGAACGTACTCAACAATCGACAAAATGCTTTTTCGTAAAAAATGTGTTTCGTAAATTCTTTTTCATGGGGAAGAACTCAATTTTACTACTTTACGGAACCTAACGATGATGAGCGTCACTAACGGGTTTTAACGATTCAACAAAAGATTATTAAAAAGCCATTATAATATTATTATCCCTTTTTTTTATGTAATGTGGATATCTAGAATCACTCAAAATCGTTTTGAAATATAATATTTCTCAACCACAAACCATTACACACTCCGATCAACACAGTATATATCGATAACAATTAAATTAATTATTTTGTGTTAAATACTATTTTCTTTCAACGGGTTGCGCGAGCAGAGCGAAATGCGCGAGGGAGTTTAAATATTTTAGTAACAAGTATTTTTTAGTCTTATATACACAAGAATCCATAATCATCGCTGCTGTTACTCCCCCTAGCGGTTTATATTAACTTATCAATCCAGTATTATTAGTAGTAGTTGTTGTAGTAGTAATGGTGGTGGTGGTAGTGGATGCAGCAGCAGCAGCATTAGCAGCAGCAGTAGTAGTAGTAGTAGTAGTAGAAGTAGTAGTAGTAGTACTAATAGTAGTAGTAGTAGTTGTAGTAGCAGTAATAGTAGTAGTAGTAGAAGTAGTTGTAGAAGTTGTTGTAGTAGTAGTAGAAGTAGTAGTAGTAGTAAAAGTAGTAAATGTTGTAGTAGCAGTAGTAGTAGTAGCAGTCATAGTAGTAGTAGTAGAAAAAAAGAAGAAGGAAGAATTAGTAGTGGTAGTAGTAGTAGCAGCAGCAGCAGCAGCAGTAGTAGTAGCAGTAATAGTAGTATTAGTAGTGGATAGTAGAAGAAAAAGAAGAAAACCAAGTAGTAGTAGTAGTAGTAGTAGTAGTAGTAGAAGTAGTAGTAGTAGAAGCAGCGGCAGCAGCAGCAGCGGCACTGTAGTAGTAAATGTAGTAGTAGAAGTAGCAGAAAAAGAAGAAAAAGAATAAGTAGTAGTAGGAGCAGCAGCAGCAGCAGTAGTAGTAGTAGTAGTTGTAGTAGTAGCTGTAGTGGTAGCAGTAGTAGTAGCAGTAATAGTAGTAGTAGTAGATTTTTTTTTTAAAGAAGAATTATTATTAGTAGTAGTAATAGCAGCAGCAGCAGCAGTAGTAGTAGCAGTAATAGTAGTATTAGTAGTAGGTAGTAGAAGAAAACAAAGTAGTAGTAGTAGTAGTAGTAGTAGAAGTAGTAGAAAAAGAAGAAAAAGAATAAGTAGCAGCAGCAATAGCAGCAGTTGTAGTAGTAGTAGTAGTAGTACTTCACCCAAACATAAGGAAAAATGTTAAAAGGATCAACGTTATTTTTGCATTATTAGCCATACACACTCATTTGCAATTTAACATATAATGTAACCTGTGCATCGATGTCAATATTGTTTATTCGTACAGCAAATAAAATTAATTGCAATTATTTGTTTAATAAGGCACTATTTTGCCAACATTTGCTGTTATTCGGTTGTATTGTACATTTTATGACTATATTTATAAAGAATTTTGATTCATTTAAGGTCGATTTGGGTTGAGTTACCTTTGGAACCAAAAAAATAACATTAAATAGTAAAATTTCTAACCAGAAATTATTGACAAATTTAATACATTTATTGTATTTCAGGTTGTTTGTCAATTTAAACATCAATTAATTATAAAACAAACAATAAAAATGACTTTATTCGTTCATAGTAGGTATTTTCGGTCATATTAGCGAATATGAATTCATATTCGGTGTTTAGTGTGACCATACGGAAACTGCCGAACTTAAGAGAGAAGCGCCACCTGATGTAATAATATGATATGCATCATTATGACATTGGTCATTATGACATTCTGTATTCGTTTAACTTACATGCGCTGTTTATGTATTGTACATTTTTCATTTGTTGTATTTAAAGAATGTTTACAGCTGCTTTATAATTTATACGGATACAATAATACGGATGCAATAATGTAGAATGTAGCAATAAAATGTCAGTTGGAAGAGAAGGAAGAATAGCAAAAATGTCAAGAATAGGAACATTTGGAAGAGAAGGAAGAAGTGGAAGATTGTCAAGAATAGGAATGTT
Organism: Congeria kusceri; assembly: GCA_027627225.1. Lineage (NCBI taxonomy): Eukaryota > Metazoa > Mollusca > Bivalvia > Myida > Dreissenidae > Congeria > Congeria kusceri. Next base: position 1,430,775 of record CM051039.1, read on the forward strand.
TGGAAGAGAAGGAAGAAGTGGAAGATTGTCAAGAATAGGAATGTTTGGAAGAGAAGGAAGAAGTGGAAGATTGTCAAGAATAGGAACATTTGGAAGAGAAGGAAGAAGTGGAAGATTGTCATGAATAGGAACATTTGGAAGAGAAGGAAGAAGTGGAAGATTGTCAAGAATAGAAATGTTTGGAAGAGAAGGAAGAAGTGGAAGATTGTCAAGAATAGGAACTTTTGGAAGAGAAGGAAGAAGTGGAAGATTGTCATGACTAGGAACTTTTGGAAGAGAAGGAAGAAGTGGAAGATTGTCAAGAAAAAGAGCAAGAATTTAACGAATGAAAAACGTCAGAATGCATCATGTAATTTTAAACTAATACTGTTCCACAGTTGGCACACTCCAGGTGGACCGTTGTTTCATGCCCCATAGCTGTAATATTGTTGCTTAATCAGGAAAGCAAATTAACATTGTCAAGGGTGAATGTGCAATATAAGCTGATGATGCCAAACTGTAACTTGTTTATCTTAAGTGGGTCAAGTTGTTGTTTGTTGCACTACACAGGTGCCAGTCACAGTAATAGCTACTAGGGCAACAAAAATTAATTCTGTGTTTCGGGCAATGGTCTCAAAAAAGTTAGCTAGGTTCGGGATTGATTTTTTTCATTAATTTTTTTAAAGACACATTTCTGTCAAAATACACTGAAACAAATCTAAAATATGACGAATAGGATTTCATGTAAATAAAATCTTCGCAAAAAACTTTAGGATCGGGGGGTTTTCATAAGGTAGGGTCGGGTTGCCCAAAACACAGAATTTTTTTCTTTTGGCCTAGGGGTGATATTATGACAATATATTTCCAAAAATGTCTTAATTTGTAATTTCGCGAAGTTTGACACGCGGAAATATCCACTTCTACAGTACAGTCAAATATAATAACATATAATAACAGTAATCCTGACCAATGATACGGGAATTTCGATTTAAACATTGTTTTAAGACGGATCACATTCCACTTATCTGTTTTAAAACTTTGTTGTTTTTTGGCATATTATTTCAACTACAGTTGTTGGCATTGTTTTCCACTGAAAGGGTCAAAGTCGCACTGGTTTCATTGTGTCAAACTGTTATGAGAACAATTCATTTTGAATGTGTTAATAGATCTGTGGTTAAGCTTCAGTGAGTTAACAATCACTTTCTCATTCCGATTTAAAGAGGGGCAGTCTGATTTTGACAGATTTATTTTGGGTCTCTTTCTTTACCCACTAACAAGAACGTTTCATATAACATAAAAAACTGTCAATATCAACAAAAACTATTTTATTTTTTGAAAAATGAAACTATATATTTTCTGTCAATACAGACTGTTTATCTTACAGCTATATTTGGTTTTACATTAGAAAATATGAACTGCACATGTGCCAACGATCTGACTCTTCAAGATACTGTATATACATGTATACTAGTTTGTTGCACAAAAAGTATTATTTAAGTTTTAAATTTCTATCTGAATATGCATTTCTAAACAAAAGTTATTCTGAACATTTATTATATATTATTCTAAAAATATAGTGACATCATCAGAATAGATTGATAGTTTAACGTAACAATTTTCTTACAAAATCGTACAGTCTCTCTTTAAGTTCCTCCCTTTCACATTCTGATATAACGTCCTAAAGTCATTTGCAGGAGATATGAAATGATTTACCCATGACTTTCTTAACCAGTGGTTATATTTTGAGCATTTTAACTTTACATTTCTAGTAATTCCAATACTATTTAGAACTAAAACTTCAAAAATTTAATATAGTCAGTATCAACAAAATATACACCAATGCAAGATTAGAATCAAAGCGCTGAAGGCACTGCAGTTGTTCGCTATTGCGTAACATTGGGCACAACTCATTATATTCAAATGTTAATAGCAACACAAGTTTAAATTAAACAGAACAGATTCTAAAGGTTTATTTTGACTATGTCTAAACAAAAATCTGTCTACAGTTTTTAATATTAGCAATAAAGAATAAAATTCAATGACTGTCACAACATTGGTTTGTGCTGGTATTTATTGAAAATGTTAGTGCACTGTTCAATATCATAGCGACCGATGGATCTTATCGACTCGTCCAAATAACTTAGTACAATAGACCCGTTCTGGTGTGTTTTGCAGAATGTTTTGCAAATATATTGAAACAATAATAATATTAAAATTGTATATCAGAACCAGTAAATAGAATAAAATTGTAAGGAGTCACCTAAATAACCATATAATAACTTAACATTAAAACCCCGACCCATTATCGTGGACAATCTGGAGAGGTATGCCATATCATGTGTCACCTTAAATACAGTGGTTATAAACTTACAAATGTTTTATTGGTAAAATATGATAGTTGCGCTTACAGCTCGTTTAGTGTTCTTATGTGAAGAAAATAAAAATCACTGAATTTAAGTTCTGTTTTAGAAGCCAAAACCAACAAACACGATAATATGTTCTTTCCAAAAAATAATATATGGTAAAATGAAGTTATACATATTTATTGAAACACCACACATAAACACCTTACCTGGCATGGACAATAAGCAAAATGAATATTGTAAGGATTATATAATAGGTCCATGATTCTACTTGGCTAATGACCCAATTAAACCATTTATCAATGACTTAGAAAGCTGCATAGTTGACTACTTGAAAGACACGTTCATGCTTACTGATCAATAATAGTATAGTAGTGTTAAATCTAGAAAGGCTGACGCTTTACTTTGTGCGCAGTGACACTGCTAAATAGGGCACATTAGGTCATATTTAGTTTTTGTTTCCTGAAGTAATATTTCAAACCACTTATTACATTTGATATTACTGATTTATTTTATCTGTTTGATGTTGTTTTTTAAGTAAAAAAATTAATAAAATTCATTTTCCATTATTATCGCTTCGTATTATTATCAAGTTATATTATTGCAAAGATCTCATAATTTATTTATTATTCATAAGTATATGTACAAATTGGAATTACATGAACACTTTTTGACAATTGTCAAACTAAAACTATTAATGGGCGAGTCAAAATCATACTTTTTAATACTAAAATACTTATACCCTGGTATTATTTTTCAACTTTTGTATTGTAGGAAATATTAGTATTTTTACTTGTATGGTTTATATGTTGTTGCATTTGATGATGACATTGCTGCCAATATTTTGATTAATGATGAAAAGCTTATTTCAAGATAGAAAATTAAGACGAGAATCGTGGAAATTCCATTAAACCAAATTTTTCGAACGAAATGAAAAAATGCCATAACAATAATGAAAGAAAGTTCTGGGTGCAAGGTGAAGGTCATAAACCTATGGCTAGGAAATAGTGACCTTGATTTGCAATCCAAAGCAACGTCTCAATATCTACATATAAAGTTTCAGCTATAATCTAAATTTTGTTCGCAAATTACTGAGTGGAAACCGTTTCTTTATTTTTAGTAATGGTGACTTTGACATTGACCCCACCACCCCATATGCAATTGCAACCGAGGTCTATATATAAGGTATCTACATATAAATGTTCATTAAAATATCTCCATTCATTCTCTAGGTATAGAGCGGAAACTGTCTATTTTTAGTAATGGTGACCCTGACCCACCCACTCCATATGCAATCACAAAAGAGGTTTAGATATAAGGTATCTACATATAAAGTTTCATTAAAAAATATCTCAATGTGTTCTCAATTTTTTTAGCAAACCATTTTTCTTTTTTTAGTAACGGTGACCTTGATCTTGACCCCACCCACCCTATATGCAATCCAAAGCAAGGTCTAGATATAAGGTATCTAGGTACGCAGTTTCATTAAAATATCTCAATGCATTCTCAAGTAATTGAGCGGAAACTGTTTTTCTATCTTTAGTAACACTGACCTGGACCCCACCCAACCCATATGCAATCCCAAGCAAGGTCTCAATATAATGTAACTATGTATTAAGTTTCATTAAAATATCTCCATGTGTTCTCAAGTTATTGAGCGGAAATTGTTTTTATTCTTTTAGGATCGGTGACCTTGACCCAACCCACACCATATGCAATCCCAAGCAAGGTCTCGATATAAGGTATCTATGTATGAAGTTTCATTAAAATATCTCAATGCGTTTTAAAGTTATTGAGGAGAAACCGTTTATATATTTTTAGTGTGACCTTGACCTTGTTCCCACCCATCCCATATGCAATCCTACGCGAGGCCTCGATATAAGGTATCTATGTATAAAGTTTCATTACAATAGCTCAATCCGTTTTCAAGTTAGAGAGTGGAAACAAAAACTTTGGTTTAAAACAAACATTGCAATTCTAATTGAAATGATTGGAAGAAATATTGTATAATACACATGTATTTTTTTTGTAATTAGTGATTAAAGACCACATTGAGTCTACATTAATATGCATTCTGTCCATCATGTTTATCATAAATATTGACGAAAGAAAAACATATTAGAAACTGCATATGAAAATGAGGCTGTTAAAAGTAGACCATTTACTCACATTTTTAAAACAAAACTATCATGTTTTATTTTATTTGGAGTGACTGATCTTATCAATTGGTCACTGAATAAAATACCATAAAATGCCATCACTAAGGGTCCGCATAAAGGGCAATACAGTCGATAGACATGAGGGAAAGAGGCGCTAAATGCCTTTGAAAAGGTCAGCGTGGCGGATCAATAAAGGGACGTGGCACGGTGCCATGCTGATTAGGTCTAGATAAAACACTAAGTATAGGTGCACCTCATCAAAGTCATCATGGCCAATAATAACAAACATTTGATATAAACTTTTCATCATTGCTTTTTATACCAAGAAAGAAATCAAGTTGTACAAATAGCAAAATAAAAGTGTATTTGTTGTGTTTTTTTTAATTTGTAAAAGATAAATGGTACAAGGTAAATGGGCTTGGGTTTATTGTGATTCACAAATGCATGGCGTTTAATAGAGAAATAACATGGTATAACTGGCGACAGTAAAACAAGAATGCTCAAAATGTACCAAGTGAAATTAAAAAGTCTATCTACAAGCAGTTGGTGTTGTATTTTAGTGGCAGACAACTACAGGAAGCAAATTTGTACTTTGATAATTTTTCTAAAATTCAAAACTTGACACTGAGCAGAACCTTTACTGTGTGTTTTCGCAGATGCAAGATCATGTAGCCGGTTGTACCAACAATGTAGACTAATAATATTTACTTGTATCCAAAATATTTTTATGTATCATCCAAGGATGATTTCTGGGTAATTTGGTGTTAACTGACCCAACTGATGCATGCACGCACATCAGACAAAATATATGTCATGAGCTTTGCAAAAAAAAATTAAAACACGTCCGGTGGGAAAGCAGGAGGCCACAAGTCACTAAATAAGGAGGCCACAAGTCACTAAATAATGAGGCCACAAGTCACTAAATAAGGAGGCTACAAGTCACTAAATAATTGTTGGACTGGAATTTGACCCAGTGTTATAAGTGTTAAAGACACTGACAAATGCACACACAACAAACCAAACACACAAAATTCTGATAAGCGTCAACCTCAATTTGCTAAACCTAGCTAGCTTTTCACAATAAAACACAATTTTTTTTTTTTTTAAACAAATAAATTGTATTGACTTTGTTTATAGAAAATGGAGCATTTTTATGCTGTTATAACAGAAACAACATCAATGATAGAGTATAGAAATCCAACCCAAAACTTTTCAAAGAGTTTACAGACTTAAACCAACAAACTAACAAAACATTAATACACAGTTGTACATTATGTATGCATGTATGTAATACAACATTTTTATGTAAGTATTTTCAATATATGGCATATGTTTTCAATTTTATAATAAGTTGCAGAGGCAACCTCTCAGATCAAAGTGTCATTTTTGAGCAATTGTTGCAAAGACTCAAACCTAAAGGAGCGAACAAGTGCAGACAAACTTTTTTTCACCAGTCCATCCCTCCATATGGAGGGACAGATGGACGGACGAACATATGAAAGGACAGACAGACAGACATTTTTCCAGCACAAAATCAATATGTCTCCCTACCCACTACAAAGGGGGTGACATAACAACTGATGACGGACAATCACTGACCACAACAGCTCTCACTTGAGCACTTCAAGCTCAGGTGCGCTAAAAATCTGTTGTTTGCAATCTTACTACATTTGGATGGCATGCCACTGAGGCAGTGACTGTTGATTATATCAATATAATCTTACCTTCACAAGACTTTCAAATTCCAACCGTCGACTTGACAACTATCCAAACCACAGTCACTTCCACCTAGGCTGGAGGTCTGTCGGTACAGGTCGTGTCTAGCTCGAGTTCCATTGCTGCTGCTTACAGAACTCCACTCCCTGGCTGACCAATCTGTCCTTTGTACATCAACTGTGTATATACAATAGATTAATAAGGCACGCATGTGGATGTTATGTTGGTATAAAACACATTCTCTTACATTGACTGTTCTATTAAATAATTGAAGTGTAATTCATATATAAAATACTCCTGTTTTGTGGATTGCTATCATGTAGTAATTTTTTGTTCTTACAATAATCCAAGCTACAAAGGTTACAATCATTAAAACTGAATAATCAACAGAACAGGTATTTAAGACAAAATAAAATGTATACAAACTGACTATAAACCAAAAACAAGAAACGTGTAAATTCCACAAAAGCTAAATTTTTCTAACAAAATGCATAAAAGTCAGCACAATAATGAAAGAAGTTCTGGGTGCCATATGCATTCCTAAGCGAGGTCTCGTTATGAGGTATCTATGTATGAAGCTCCATTAGAATGTCGCAATGCTTTCTCAAATTATTGAGCAGAAATTGTTTTTGTATTTTAAGTAACATTGACCTTGACCTTGATCTGATCCACCCCATATGCAATCCCGAGCATGGTCTAGATACAAGGTATCTACGTGTGAAGATTCATTCAAATATCTTGATGCATTCTCAAGTTATTGAGCGGAAACCGTTTTTCTCGTTTTTGTAATGGAGACCATGACACCACCCATCCTATATGCAATCCCAAGAGAGGTCTGAATATAAGGTATCTATGTATGAAATTTCATAAAAATATCTTGATGCGTTCTCAAGTTATTAAGCGGAACCATTTTCTATTTTTAGTAACTGTCACCTTGACCTTGACCACACCCACCCCATATGCAATCTCAAGCAAGGCTTCGATATAAGGTATATAAGTATAAAGTTTCATAAAAAAAAACTCAATGCATTCTCAAGTTTTTTAGCACAAACAGTTTTTCTATTTTTAGCAACAGTGACCTTGACCTTATACTGACCCCATATGCAATCCCAAGCGAGGTCTCAATCTATGGTATCTATATATGAAGTTTCATTAAAATATCTTTATGGCTTCTAAAGTTATTGAGCAGAAACAATTTTTATATTTTTAATAATGATGACCTTGATCCCACCCACATCATTTGCAATCCCAAGCAAGGTCTCAATATATGGTATATATGTATGAAGTTTCATTAAAATACTTTTATGGAATCTAAAGTTACTGAGCGGAAACCGTTTTTCTATTTTTAGTAACGGTGACCTTGACATTGAGCCCACCCAACCCATATGCAATCTCAAGCAAGGCTTCGATATATAGTATCTATGTATGAAGTTTCATTAAAATATCTTTATGGATTCTTAAGTTATTGAGCGCAAACCGTTTTTCTATTTTAGTAACGGTGACCATGACCTTGACCCCACTCACCCAATAGCAATCCCAAGCAAGGTTATGATATAAGGTATACATGGATGAAGTTTCATTAAAATATCTTGATGCGTTCTCAAGATGTTGAGCGGAAAGAGTTTTTCTATTTTTAATAACGGTGACCTTGACCCTGACCACACCCACCCTATATGCAATCCCAAGAGAGGTCTCAATATAAGGCATATATGTATGAAGTTTCATTCAAATATCTCAATGCCTTCTCAAGTTATTGAGCGGAAACCGTTTTTCTATTTTTAGTCATGGATTTTTCTAGAATACAGCCCCAGCTCTTACATGCTGCCCAGTTTCAGCATTCTCATAGTACAGGCAAGCTGTAATCTGGCGTGGGATTCAGGGAAGAAAACTAAACCACCCTTCATTAATTGTATGAAGTTTGAAGGCAATCCCTTCAGTAGTTTTTGAGCAAATGGCATAAATAATGAAGCTAGTTAGATTTCTTGTGCACTGCATTCCGCCTAACAACCATCTATCTATGAAGTTTGAAGTTAATTCCTAAAACAGGGTTGTCATTATCAATTGAAACGAGCGACTTTTTTCTAAATCTAAGCGATTTGGCCAGGGGTCTATGGGGCCCATCTGTGATATTACCTATTGCGATTTTTAAGTTCCTGAAAAAAACTACCGATTTTCTCATGTTTATAAACGATGAATTTGATTGGCAATCGGTTAATAATGACAGCCCTGCTAAAATGGTTTGACTGTTATGCTCCAGACAAAAAAACATGACACAAATGGACAGACGGACGGACAGACAGACAAGCTGATTCCAGTATACCCCCCTTACAACTTTGTTGTGCGGGGTTATAATAAGTGTGAAAAAGAACTTTATTACTGCCCTTAAACTATTACTGGACATACAGAACCCAATATTTATTGGTCACTGCATGGCCACTGTTCATGTTCATGGCCATGTTCACCAAAAACAACTATTTGCAACTGATATTCATATATTTCAATGAAATTTACCCACAAACAAAATACCCAAAGGGTAAATAAAAAACAATGTGTGATAAAATTTTGGTCACTATTATTAAATAATTATATGTCGAGTAATCAACACACTTTTCATTTTACTGTATATTGCATTTTTTTTTTATTTCATTAAAATCATATAACTTATTGCATGAATCATATATACATGTATACTAAGAGGAATATTAAATCAACGACTGTTATCTTTTCTAATAAGTACTTATTGTTTCATTTTAGGGATATTTATGTGTATATTTATATTTATGTCCCTTGCCTTTTACACCAATATGATATAATGATTACTTTGCTCATTTTTATTAAAAGGCCATGTAAATAATGTTGTTTATTTTTCCTCATTACAGCTTATCAAGTAATTTTAAGTATCACCGATTCAAGAATTTACTACAATCTGAATTTACTTTACACCAATATGGAATCTTGTTTAACTCGTTGATATCACAAAAATATGTGGCAGCCCATGAGATTTTTATCCCAAATGCGGCCTGCCTCGTTTCGAGAAAACAGACATCAAAGTTGAGGCATCTGATTTCTTTTAGAAAGTCAAGATTAAGATTAAGAGATTTTAAATAATTGTTTAAATCGTAAAAAATGTCAATAGAAAATATTATTTATTGCGTTATTTGTATAAAAAATGTTATTTTTGCTATGATTTCTTGTTTGGTTGCCATAGCAACCATCTCTATATTATTATTTCTGTCCTAAACACTTGAACATTCAAAGTTTATTATTTGGGAAAGGCAGTCCAGTAAATATATATAACATAAATTACTTGTCCTCATCATGCTAGCCTCTGTATTGTATGCATGACAAACATTACAATCTGTGTGAAATGTGTACATTCAAAGTTTGTTATTTGGGAAAGGCAGTCCAGTAAATATATATAACATAAATTACTTGTCCTCATCATGCTAGGTTCTGTATTGTATGCATGACAAACATTACAATCTGTGTGAAATGTGTACATTCAAAGTTTGTTATTTGGGAAAGGCAGTCCAGTAAATATATATAACATAAATTACTTGTCCTCATCATGCTAGGTTCTGTATTGTATGCATGACAAACATTACAATCTGTGTGAAATGTGTACATTCACAGTGTGTTATTTGGGAAAGGCAGTCCAGTAAATATATATAACATAAATTACTTGTCCTCATCATGCTAGGTTCTGTATTGTATGCATGACAAACATTACACTCTGTGTGAAATGTGTACATACACAGTTTGTTATTTGGGAAAGGCAGTCCAGTAAATATATATAACATAAATTACTTGTCCTCATCATGCTAGCCTCTGTATTGTATGCATGACAAACATTACAATCTGTGTGAAATGTGTACATTCAAAGTTTGTTATTTGGGAAAGGCAGCCAAGTAAATATATATAATATAAATTACTTGCCCTCATCATGCTAGGTTCTGTATTGTATGCATGACAAACATTACAATCTGTGTGAAATGTGTACATACACAGTTTGTTATTTGGGAAAGGCAGTCCAGTAAATATATATAACATAAATTACTTGTCCTCATCATGCTAGCCTCTGTATTGTATGCATGACAAACATTACAATCTGTGTGAAATGTGTACATTCAAAGTTTGTTATTTGGGAAAGGCAGAGCAGTAAATATATATAATATAAATTACTTGTCCTCATCATGCTAGGTTCTGTATTGTATGCATGACAAACATTACAATCTGTGTGAAATGTGTACATTCAAAGTTTGTTATTTGGGAAAGGCAGTCCAGTAAATATATATAACATAAATTACTTGTCCTCATCATGCTAGGTTCTGTATTGTATGCATGACAAACATTACAATCTGTGTGAAATGTGTACATTCAAAGTGTGTTATTTGGGAAAGGCAGTCCAGTCAATATATATAACATAAATTACTTGTCCTCATCATGCTAGGTTCTGTATTGTATGCATGACAAACATTACAATCTGTGTGAAATGTGTACATTCACAGTTTGTTATTTGGGAAAGGCAGTCCAGTCAATATATATAACATAAATTACTTGTCCTCATCATGCTAGGTTCTGTATTGTATGCATGACAGACATTACAATCTGTGTGAAATGTGTACATTCAAAGTTTGTTATTTGTGAAAGGCAGACCAGTAAATATATATAATATAAATTACTTGTCCTCATCATGCTAGGTTCTGTATTGTATGCATGACAAACATTACAATCTGTGTGAAATGTGTACATTCAAAGTTTGTTATTTGGGAAAGGCAGTCCAGTAAATATATATAACATAAATTACTTGTCCTCATCATGCTAGGTTCTGTATTGTATGCATGACAAACATTACAATCTGTGTGAAATGTGTACATTCAAAGTTTGTTATTTGGGAAAGGCAGTCCAGTCAATATATATAACATAAATTACTTGTCCTCATCATGCTAGGTTCTGTATTGTATGCATGACAGACATTACAATCTGTGTGAAATGTGTACATTCAAAGTTTGTTATTTGTGAAAGGCAGACCAGTCAATATATATAACATAAATTACTTGTCCTCATCATGCTAGCCTCTGTATTGTATGCATGACAAACATTACAATCTGTGTGAAATGTGAACATTCAAAGTTTGTTATTTGGGAAAGGCAGTCCAGTAAATATATATAACATAAATTACTGGTCCTCATCATGCTAGGTTCTGTATTGTATGCATGACAAACATTACAATCTGTGTGAAATGTGTACATTCAAAGTTTGTTATTTGGGAAAGGCAGCCCAGTAAATATATATAACATAAATTACTTGTCCTCATCATGCTAGGTTCTGTATTGTATGCATGACAAACATTACAATCTGTGTGAAATGTGTACATTCAAAGTTTGTTATTTGTGAAAGGCAGTCCAGTAAATATATATAACATAAATTACTTGTCCTCATCATGCTAGGTTCTGTATTGTATGCATGACAAACATTACAATCTGTGTGAAATGTGTACATTCACAGTTTGTTATTTGGGAAAGGCAGTCCAGTAAATATATATAATATAAATTACTTGTCCTCATCATGCTAGGTTCTGTATTGTATGCATGACAAACATTACAATCTGTGTGAAATGTGTACATTCAAAGTTTGTTATTTGGGAAAGGCAGTCCAGTAAATATATATAATATAAATTACTTGTCCTCATCATGCTAGGTTCTGTATTGTATGCATGACAAACATTACAATCTGCGTGAAATGTGTACATTCAAAGTTTGTTATTTGGGAAAGGCAGTCCAGTAAATATATATAACATAAATTACTTGTCCTCATCATGCTAGGTTCTGTATTGTATGCATGACAAACATTACAATCTGTGTGAAATGTGTACATTCAAAGTTTGTTATTTGGGAAAGGCAGCCCAGTAAATATATATAACATAAATTATTTGTCCTCATCATGCTAGGTTCTGTATTGTATGCATGACAAACATTACAATCTGTGTGAAATGTGTACATTCAAAGTTTGTTATTTGGGAAAGGCAGTCCAGTAAATATATATAACATAAATTACTTGTCCTCATCATGCTAGGTTCTGTATTGTATGCATGACAAACATTACAATCTGTGTGAAATGTGTACATTCAAAGTTTGTTATTTGGGAAAGGCAGCCCAGTAAATATATATAACATAAATTATTTGTCCTCATCATGCTAGGTTCTGTATTGTATGCATGACAAACATTACAATCTGTGTGAAATGTGTACATTCAAAGTTTGTTATTTGGGAAAGGCAGCCCAGTAAATATATATAACATAAATTACTTGTCCTCATCATGCTAGCCTCTGTATTGTATGCATGACAGACATTACAATCTGTGTGAAATGTGTACATTCAAAGTTTGTTATTTGGGAAAGGCAGTCCAGTAAATATATATAACATAAATTACTTGTCCTCATCATGCTAGCCTCTGTATTTTATGTATGACAAACATTACAATCTGTGTGAAATGTGTACATTCAAAGTTTGTTATTTGGGAAAGGCAGTCCAGTAAATATATATAACATAAATTACTTGTCCTCATCATGCTAGGTTCTGTATTGTATGCATGACAAACATTACAATCTGTGTGAAATGTGAACATTCACAGTTTGTTATTTGGGAAAGGCAGTCCAGTAAATATATATAACATAAATTACTTGTCCTCATCATGCTAGGTTCTGTATTGTATGCATGACAAACATTACAATCTGTGTGAAATGTGTACATTCAAAGTGTGTTATTTGGGAAAGGCAGCCCAGTAAATATATATAACATAAATTAGTTGTCCTCATCATGCTAGGTTCTGTATTGTATGCATGACAAACATTACAATCTGTGTGAAATGTGTACATTCAAAGTGAGTTATTTGGGAAAAGCAGTCCAGTAAATATATATAATATAAATTACTTGTCCTCATCATGCTAGGTTCTGTATTGTATGCATGACAAACATTACAATCTGTGTGAAATGTGAACATTCAAAGTTTGTTATTTGGGAAAAGCAGTCCAGTAAATATATATAACATAAATTACTTGTCCTCATCATGCTAGGTTCTGTATTGCATGCATGACAAACATTACAATCTGTGTGAAATGTGTACATTCAAAGTTTGTTATTTGGGAAAGGCAGTCCAGTAAATATATATAACATAAATTACTTGTCCTCATCATGCTAGCCTCTGTATTGTATGCATGACAAACATTACAATCTGTGTGAAATGTGTACATTCAAAGTTTGTTATTTGGGAAAGGCAGCCCAGTAAATATATATAACATAAATTACTTGTCCTCATCATGCTAGGTTCTGTATTGTATGCATGACAAACATTACGATCTGTGTGAAATGTGTACATTCAAAGTTTGTTATTTGGGAAAGGCAGTCCAGTAAATATATATAACATAAATTACTTGTCCACATCATGCTAGGTTCTGTATTGTATGCATGACAAACATTACAATCTGTGTGAAATGTGTACATTCAAAGTTTGTTATTTGGGAAAGGCAGCCCAGTAAATATATATAACATAAATTACTTGTCCTCATCATGCTAGGTTCTGTATTGTATGCATGACAAACATTACAATCTGTGTGAAATGTGTACATACACAGTTTGTTATTTGGGAAAGGCAGTCCAGTAAATATATATAACATAAATTACTTGTCCTCATCATGCTAGCCTCTGTATTGTATGCATGACAAACATTACAATCTGTGTGAAATGTGTACATTCAAAGTTTGTTATTTGGGAAAGGCAGTCCAGTAAATATATATAACATAAATTACTTGTCCACATCATGCTAGGTTCTGTATTGTATGCATGACAAACATTACAATCTGTGTGAAATGTGTACATTCAAAGTTTGTTATTTGGGAAAGGCAGTCCAGTAAATATATATAACATAAATTACTTGTCCTCATCATGCTAGGTTCTGTATTGTATGCATGACAGACATTACAATCTGTGTGAAATGTGTACATTCAAAGTTTGTTATTTCGGAAAGGCAGTCCAGTCAATATATATAACATAAATTACTTGTCCTCATCATGCTAGGTTCTGTATTGTACGCATGACAAACATTACAATCTGTGTGAAATGTGTACATTCAAAGTTTGTTATTTGGGAAAGGCAGCCCAGTAAATATATATAATATAAATTACTTGTCCTCATCATGCTAGGTTCTGTATTGTATGCATGACAAACATTACGATCTGTGTGAAATGTGTACATTCAAAGTTTGTTATTTGTGAAAGGCAGTCCAGTAAATATATATAACATAAATTACTTGTCCTCATCATGCTAGGTTCTGTATTGTATGCATGACAAACATTACAATCTGTGTGAAATGTGTACATTCAAAGTTTGTTATTTGGGAAAGGCAGTCCAGTAAATATATATAACATAAATTACTTGTCCTCATCATGCTAGCCTCTGTATTGTATGCATGACAAACATTACAATCTGTGTGAAATGTGTACATTCAAAGTTTGTTATTTGGGAAAGGCAGCCCAGTAAATATATATAATATAAATTACTTGTCCTCATCATGCTAGCCTCTGTATTGTATGCATGACAAACATTACAATCTGTGTGAAATGTGTACATTCAAAGTTTGTTATTTGGGAAAGGCAGTCCAGTAAATGTATATAACATAAATTACTTGTCCTCATCATGCTAGGTTCTGTATTGTATGCATGATAAACATTACAATCTGTGTGAAATGTGAACATTCAAAGTTTGTTATTTGGGAAAGGCAGAGCAGTAAATATATATAACATAAATTACTTGTCCTCATCATGCTAGGTTCTGTATTGTATGCATGATAAACATTACAATCTGTGTGAAATGTGAACATTCAAAGTTTGTTATTTGGGAAAGGCAGTCCAGTAAATATATATAACATAAATTACTTGTCCACATCATGCTAGGTTCTGTATTGTATGCATGACAAACATTACAATCTGTGTGAAATGTGTACATTCAAAGTTTGTTATTTGGGAAAGGCAGTCCAGTAAATATATATAACATAAATTACTTGTCCTCATCATGCTAGGTTCTGTATTGTATGCATGACAAACATTACAATCTGTGTGAAATGTGTACATTCAAAGTTTGTTATTTGGGAAAGGCAGCCCAGTAAATATATATAATATAAATTACTTGTCCTCATCATGCTAGCCTCTGTATTGTATGCATGATAAACATTACAATCTGTGTGAAATGTGTACATTCAAAGTTTGTTATTTGGGAAAGGCAGTCCAGTAAATATATATA
Organism: Congeria kusceri; assembly: GCA_027627225.1. Classification (NCBI taxonomy): domain Eukaryota; kingdom Metazoa; phylum Mollusca; class Bivalvia; order Myida; family Dreissenidae; genus Congeria; species Congeria kusceri. The sequence continues at coordinate 1,446,288 of CM051039.1, forward strand.
ACATAAATTACTTGTCCTCATCATGCTAGGTTCTGTATTGTATGCATGACAAACATTACAATCTGTGTGAAATGTGTACATACACAGTTTGTTATTTGGGAAAGGCAGTCCAGTAAATATATATAACATAAATTACTTGTCCTCATCATGCTAGGTTCTGTATTGTATGCATGATAAACATTACAATCTGTGTGAAATGTGTACATTCAAAGTTTGTTATTTGGGAAAGGCAGTCCAGTAAATATATATAACATAAATTACTTGTAACTCATCATGCAAGGTTCTGTATTGTATGCATGACAAACATTACAATCTGTGTGAAATGTGTACATTCAAAGTTTGTTATTTGGGAAAGGCAGTCCAGTAAATATATATAACATAAATTACTTGTCCTCATCATGCTAGGTTCTGTATTGTATGCATGACAAACATTACAATCTGTGTGAAATGTGAACATTCACAGTTTGTTATTTGGGAAAGGCAGTCCAGTAAATATATATAACATAAATTACTTGTCCTCATCATGCTAGGTTCTGTATTGTATGCATGACAAACATTACAATCTGTGTGAAATGTGTACATTCAAAGTTTGTTATTTGGGAAAGGCAGCCCAGTAAATATATATAACATAAATTAGTTGTCCTCATCATGCTAGGTTCTGTATTGTATGCATGACAAACATTACAATCTGTGTGAAATGTGTACATTCAAAGTGAGTTATTTGGGAAAAGCAGTCCAGTAAATATATATAATATAAATTACTTGTCCTCATCATGCTAGGTTCTGTATTGTATGCATGACAAACATTACAATCTGTGTGAAATGTGAACATTCAAAGTTTGTTATTTGGGAAAAGCAGTCCAGTAAATATATATAACATAAATTACTTGTCCTCATCATGCTAGGTTCTGTATTGCATGCATGACAAACATTACAATCTGTGTGAAATGTGTACATTCAAAGTTTGTTATTTGGGAAAGGCAGTCCAGTAAATATATATAACATAAATTACTTGTCCTCATCATGCTAGCCTCTGTATTGTATGCATGACAAACATTACAATCTGTGTGAAATGTGTACATTCAAAGTTTGTTATTTGGGAAAGGCAGCCCAGTAAATATATATAACATAAATTACTTGTCCTCATCATGCTAGGTTCTGTATTGTATGCATGACAAACATTACGATCTGTGTGAAATGTGTACATTCAAAGTTTGTTATTTGGGAAAGGCAGTCCAGTAAATATATATAACATAAATTACTTGTCCTCATCATGCTAGGTTCTGTATTGTATGCATGACAAACATTACAATCTGTGTGAAATGTGTACATTCAAAGTTTGTTATTTGGGAAAGGCAGCCCAGTAAATATATATAACATAAATTACTTGTCCTCATCATGCTAGGTTCTGTATTGTATGCATGACAAACATTACAATCTGTGTGAAATGTGTACATACACAGTTTGTTATTTGGGAAAGGCAGTCCAGTAAATATATATAACATAAATTACTTGTCCTCATCATGCTAGCCTCTGTATTGTATGCATGACAAACATTACAATCTGTGTGAAATGTGTACATTCAAAGTTTGTTATTTGGGAAAGGCAGTCCAGTAAATATATATAACATAAATTACTTGTCCACATCATGCTAGGTTCTGTATTGTATGCATGACAAACATTACAATCTGTGTGAAATGTGTACATTCAAAGTTTGTTATTTGGGAAAGGCAGTCCAGTAAATATATATAACATAAATTACTTGTCCTCATCATGCTAGGTTCTGTATTGTATGCATGACAGACATTACAATCTGTGTGAAATGTGTACATTCAAAGTTTGTTATTTCGGAAAGGCAGTCCAGTCAATATATATAACATAAATTACTTGTCCTCATCATGCTAGGTTCTGTATTGTACGCATGACAAACATTACAATCTGTGTGAAATGTGTACATTCAAAGTTTGTTATTTGGGAAAGGCAGCCCAGTAAATATATATAACATAAATTACTTGTCCTCATCATGCTAGGTTCTGTATTGTATGCATGACAAACATTACGATCTGTGTGAAATGTGTACATTCAAAGTTTGTTATTTGTGAAAGGCAGTCCAGTAAATATATATAACATAAATTACTTGTCCTCATCATGCTAGGTTCTGTATTGTATGCATGACAAACATTACAATCTGTGTGAAATGTGTACATTCAAAGTTTGTTATTTGGGAAAGGCAGTCCAGTAAATATATATAACATAAATTACTTGTCCTCATCATGCTAGCCTCTGTATTGTATGCATGACAAACATTACAATCTGTGTGAAATGTGTACATTCAAAGTTTGTTATTTGGGAAAGGCAGCCCAGTAAATATATATAATATAAATTACTTGTCCTCATCATGCTAGCCTCTGTATTGTATGCATGACAAACATTACAATCTGTGTGAAATGTGTACATTCAAAGTTTGTTATTTGGGAAAGGCAGTCCAGTAAATGTATATAACATAAATTACTTGTCCTCATCATGCTAGGTTCTGTATTGTATGCATGATAAACATTACAATCTGTGTGAAATGTGAACATTCAAAGTTTGTTATTTGGGAAAGGCAGAGCAGTAAATATATATAACATAAATTACTTGTCCTCATCATGCTAGGTTCTGTATTGTATGCATGATAAACATTACAATCTGTGTGAAATGTGAACATTCAAAGTTTGTTATTTGGGAAAGGCAGTCCAGTAAATATATATAACATAAATTACTTGTCCACATCATGCTAGGTTCTGTATTGTATGCATGACAAACATTACAATCTGTGTGAAATGTGTACATTCAAAGTTTGTTATTTGGGAAAGGCAGTCCAGTAAATATATATAACATAAATTACTTGTCCTCATCATGCTAGGTTCTGTATTGTATGCATGACAAACATTACAATCTGTGTGAAATGTGTACATTCAAAGTTTGTTATTTGGGAAAGGCAGCCCAGTAAATATATATAATATAAATTACTTGTCCTCATCATGCTAGCCTCTGTATTGTATGCATGATAAACATTACAATCTGTGTGAAATGTGTACATTCAAAGTTTGTTATTTGGGAAAGGCAGTCCAGTAAATATATATAACATAAATTACTTGTCCTCATCATGCTAGGTTCTGTATTGTATGCATGACAAACATTACAATCTGTGTGAAATGTGTACATACACAGTTTGTTATTTGGGAAAGACAGTCCAGTAAATATATATAACATAAATTACTTGTCCTCATCATGCTAGGTTCTGTATTGTATGCATGATAAACATTACAATCTGTGTGAAATGTGTACATTCAAAGTTTGTTATTTGGGAAAGGCAGTCCAGTAAATATATATAACATAAATTACTTGTAACTCATCATGCAAGGTTCTGTATTGTATGCATGACAAACATTACAATCTGTGTGAAATGTGTACATTCAAAGTTTGTTATTTGGGAAAGGCAGTCCAGTAAATATATATAACATAAATTACTTGTCCTCATCATGCTAGCCTCTGTATTGTATGCATGACAGACATTACAATCTGTGTGAAATGTGTACATTCAAAGTTTGTTATTTGGGAAAGGCAGCCCAGTAAATATATATAACATAAATTACTTGTCCACATCATGCTAGGTTCTGTATTGTACGCATGACAAACATTACAATCTGTGTGAAATGTGTACATTCAAAGTTTGTTATTTGGGAAAGGCAGTCCAGTCAATATATATAACATAAATTACTTGTCCTCATCATGCTAGGTTCTGTATTGTATGCATGACAAACATTACAATCTGTGTGAAATGTGTACATTCAAAGTTTGTTATTTGGGAAAAGCAGTCCAGTAAATATATATAACATAAATTACTTGTCCACATCATGCTAGCCTCTGTATTGTATGCATGACAAACATTACAATCTGTGTGAAATGTGTACATTCAAAGTTTGTTATTTGGGAAAGGCAGAGCAGTAAACATATATAATATAAATTACTTGTCCTCATCATGCTAGGTTCTGTATTGTATGCATGACAAACATTACGATCTGTGTGAAATGTGTACATTCAAAGTTTGTTATTTGGGAAAGGCAGTCCAGTAAATATATATAATATAAATTACTTGTCCTCATCATGCTAGGTTCTGTATTGTATGTATGACAAACATTACAATCTGTGTGAAATGTGTACATTCAAAGTTTGTTATTTGGGAAAGGCAGTCCAGTAAATATATATAACATAAATTACTTGTCCTCATCATGCTAGGTTCTGTATTGTATGCATGACAAACATTACAATCTGTGTGAAATGTGTACATTCAAAGTTTGTTATTTGGGAAAGGCAGCCCAGTAAATATATATAATATAAATTACTTGTCCTCATCATGCTAGCCTCTGTATTGTATGCATGATAAACATTACAATCTGTGTGAAATGTGTACATTCAAAGTTTGTTATTTGGGAAAGGCAGTCCAGTAAATATATATAACATAAATTACTTGTCCTCATCATGCTAGGTTCTGTATTGTATGCATGACAAACATTACAATCTGTGTGAAATGTGTACATACACAGTTTGTTATTTGGGAAAGGCAGTCCAGTAAATATATATAACATAAATTACTTGTCCTCATCATGCTAGGTTCTGTATTGTATGCATGATAAACATTACAATCTGTGTGAAATGTGTACATTCAAAGTTTGTTATTTGGGAAAGGCAGTCCAGTAAATATATATAACATAAATTACTTGTCCTCATCATGCTAGGTTCTGTATTGTATGCATGACAAACATTACAATCTGTGTGAAATGTGTACATTCAAAGTTTGTTATTTGGGAAAGGCAGTCCAGTAAATATATATAACATAAATTACTTGTCCTCATCATGCTAGCCTCTGTATTGTATGCATGACAGACATTACAATCTGTGTGAAATGTGTATATTCAAAGTTTGTTATTTGGGAAAGGCAGCCCAGTAAATATATATAACATAAATTACTTGTCCACATCATGCTAGGTTCTGTATTGTACGCATGACAAACATTACAATCTGTGTGAAATGTGTACATTCAAAGTTTGTTATTTGGGAAAGGCAGTCCAGTAAATATATATAATATAAATTACTTGTCCTCATCATGCTAGGTTCTGTATTGTATGCATGACAAACATTACAATCTGTGTGAAATGTGTACATTCAAAGTTTGTTATTTGGGAAAGGCAGCCCAGTAAATATATATAACATAAATTACTTGTCCTCATCATGCTAGCCTCTGTATTGTATGCATGACAAACATTACAATCTGTGTGAAATGTGTACATTCAAAGTTTGTTATTTGGGAAAGGCAGTCCAGTAAATATATATAACATAAATTACTTGTCCTCATCATGCTAGGTTCTGTATTGTATGCATGACAAACATTACAATCTGTGTGAAATGTGTACATTCAAAGTTTGTTATTTGGGAAAGGCAGTCCAGTAAATATATATAACATAAATTACTTGTCCTCATCATGCTAGGTTCTGTATTGTATGCATGACAAACATTACAATCTGTGTGAAATGTGTACATTCAAAGTGTGTTATTTGGGAAAGGCAGCCCAGTAAATATATATAACATAAATTACTTGTCCACATCATGCTAGGTTCTGTATTGTATGCATGACAAACATTACAATCTGTGTGAAATGTGTACATTCAAAGTTTGTTATTTGGGAAAGGCAGTCCAGTAAATATATATAACATAAATTACTTGTCCACATCATGCTAGCCTCTGTATTGTATGCATGACAAACATTACAATCTGTGTGAAATGTGAACATTCAAAGTTTGTTATTTGGGAAAGGCAGCCCAGTAAATATATATAACATAAATTACTTGTCCTCATCATGCTAGGTTCTGTATTGTATGCATGACAGACATTACGATCTGTGTGAAATGTGTACATTCAAAGTTTGTTATTTGGGAAAGGCAGAGCAGTAAATATATATAACATAAATTACTTGTCCTCATCATGCTAGGTTCTGTATTGGACGCATGACAAACATTACAATCTGTGTGAAATGTGTACATTCAAAGTTTGTTATTTGGGAAAGGCAGAGCAGTAAATATATATAACATAAATTACTTGTCCTCATCATGCTAGGTTCTGTATTGGACGCATGACAAACATTACAATCTGTGTGAAATGTGTACATTCAAAGTTTGTTATTTGGGAAAGGCAGTCCAGTAAATATATATAACATAAATTACTTGTCCTCATCATGCTAGCCTCTGTATTGTATGCATGACAAACATTACAATCTGTGTGAAATGTGTACATTCAAAGTTTGTTATTTGGGAAAGGCAGTCCAGTAAATATATATAACATAAATTACTTGTCCTCATCATGCTAGGTTCTGTATTGTATGCATGACAAACATTACAATCTGTGTGAAATGTGTACATTCACAGTTTGTTATTTGGGAAAGGCAGAGCAGTAAATATATATAATATAAATTACTTGTCCTCATCATGCTAGCCTCTGTATTGTATGCATGACAAACATTACAATCTGTGTGAAATGTGTACATTCAAAGTTTGTTATTTGGGAAAGGCAGAGCAGTAAATATATATAATATAAATTACTTGTCCTCATCATGCTAGCCTCTGTATTGTATGCATGACAAACATTACAATCTGTGTGAAATGTGTACATTCAAAGTTTGTTATTTGGGAAAGGCAGTCCAGTAAATATATATAACATAAATTACTTGTCCTCATCATGCTAGGTTCTGTATTGTATGCATGATAAACATTACAATCTGTGTGAAATGTGTACATTCAAAGTTTGTTATTTGGGAAAGGCAGTCCAGTAAATATATATAACATAAATTACTTGTCCTCATCATGCTAGGTTCTGTATTGTATGCATGACAAACATTACGATCTGTGTGAAATGTGTACATTCAAAGTTTGTTATTTGGGAAAGGCAGTCCAGTAAATATATATAACATAAATTACTTGTCCTCATCATGCTAGGTTCTGTATTGTATGCATGACAAACATTACAATCTGTGTGAAATGTGTACATTCAAAGTTTGTTATTTGTGAAAGGCAGTCCAGTAAATATATATAACATAAATTACTTGTCCTCATCATGCTAGGTTCTGTATTGTATGCATGACAAACATTACGATCTGTGTGAAATGTGTACATACACAGTTTGTTATTTGGGAAAGGCAGTCCAGTAAATATATATAACATAAATTACTTGTCCTCATCATGCTAGGTTCTGTATTGTATGCATGACAAACATTACGATCTGTGTGAAATGTGTACATTCAAAGTTTGTTATTTGGGAAAGGCAGTCCAGTAAATATATATAACATAAATTACTTGTCCTCATCATGCTAGGTTCTGTATTGTATGCATGACAAACATTACAATCTGTGTGAAATGTGTACATTCAAAGTTTGTTATTTGGGAAAGGCAGCCCAGTAAATATATATAATATAAATTACTTGTCCTCATCATGCTAGCCTCTGTATTGTATGCATGACAAACATTACAATCTGTGTGAAATGTGAACATTCAAAGTTTGTTATTTGGGAAAGGCAGTCCAGTAAATATATATAACATAAATTACTTGTCCTCATCATGCTAGGTTCTGTATTGTATGCATGACAAACATTACAATCTGTGTGAAATGTGTACATTCAAAGTTTGTTATTTGGGAAAGGCAGCCCAGTAAATATATATAATATAAATTACTTGTCCTCATCATGCTAGGTTCTGTATTGTATGCATGATAATATTAAAATCTGTGTAAAATATGACATTTTTTCGTAATGGTGATGTTACTTAAACTGCCCATTCTTGCTCAAAAAGCATGATTGCAAAAAAGAAAGCCATTTCCAGTTTCTACACATATCAGTGTATTCAAAACTGCCAATAACTCATTTTCGCCCTGATACTGCATTTGGGCCAAAAATCTCATGGGCTGACACATATTAACTCTAGATGATCCAGTGTGGATAAATGATTTCAGGCCTTTTGAAACAAATGCCATTTTGATCAAAGCATACAGCTCTATTGGGTTTGTTGAAAACAATTATTATAATGACACAAAACTTTCAAGAAGCTCTTATTTTATTGTTAAACTTTTTGAGCAGTGAACCATTAGAATCGCCAAGCAGAGACATGTACAGTATTATATGAAATGGGATCTATAAAACTGCTACCTAATATCAGCATTGTAAACATTGCTTTAAAGAGGTAAGGTAAGTTTTTGTATAAAAAATATAGTGGCTATCAAAATGTAAAGCAAGAGGCAAACCAGTGCCTGTATCGCTCCATTTGACGGAGAGTCAGAAGCTGAAGGACATTGATCTGCTATATCAGGAAAAAGGCCACGGTTTTTTAACAATTCAAAAAATATTAAAATAATAAGTATTTTGGTAGAGAACCACCTAAGAAAGATTTCTGTGACCTTATTTTGATATCAAAGCAGTGCTTTCTGACATGAAGATTTTACAAGTTTTAAATATAACCATATAAGGTAAAATGGCCCCACCTCTGTCGGCCACATTTTAAGACAGATCGGAACATTTGAGCAACTTTAGTACAAATATTACTATGAAATTATTTCAAAATCTAACCAGTGGTTTCTGACAAGATTTACAAAGTTTTCAACATGGCCACATAAGGAAAAAAGGCCCAGCCCCCTAGCCATGTTTTTCAACGGAGTGAAACAATTTGTGCAACTTTGATGGAAAACCACCCAAAGAACATTATTTGAAAATCCATCCAGTGGTTTCTGACAATAAGATTTTCATAGTTTTCCAAATAGCCATATAAGGCCAAAATTAAAGTTGTTTGTTTCCGCTAAAGTCTTGGAAAAAGTATGGTAGGTAGGTAGGTAGGTATACCTTTTTTTTTTAATACTTTTTTTTTCCTTCTTGACCCAACAAGCACGGATCTACATCCACTTTAACAACTTGTTTAGTAATTGGTTATAACTTAATTTTTATAACTCATTAAGACTAATAATAAAACAAAGACACACTTTATATTTAATAGGCAGTTTAGGTAAAACAATTTGAAAACTAAAGCCAAAGTTTCCAAGTTCATAAAATTCACATCTGACATGAGTTCCTATTTCCTTTTCCCATGTGGGGGTTTATTGTTCTTGTTTTTTTTCCCCAATTTAAACACACAGTGACACTGAACAAGTCAGTAGCTCTTCTGTAATCTAATTTCAACACTTGCACCAGGGAAGCCGCAAGGGCCACAAACACCCTTCCTTGAAGTTGAATTAAATTTGCAGGTATAAAAAGAAGTGTTCCAATAGGATTTTCACAATTTTTGCATGCAGTTCCTTGGTCTAGTGGCAATGCACTGGCTTCACAAACCAGGGGTTGCCGGTTAGATCCCCCACCACACCCTAACCCACTAATTCGTTTCTGGCATGAGACATTAAACCGAGGTGTACTAGGTGCTTCATACCGGGCACTAAAAGACCCAGGGTCGCCTATGGAACGGGGCATTTTCTGTATCTTGCACTATCCCCCGTAACCGAACTAACCAGTCTTCTGGGGGCGATGGCCAAATGGGAGAGAATCCCCATGCACTCGATAAAAATGTACTACACAGATACGTTTTCACAACTGGTTCCTGGTCACAACACAAAATAAAATTCTAATGAACCAGCCACAGACTTTAGGAACTTAATGATTTTAAGACATTTACCATGGCAAAGTTGTAACAAAGGGTGACAACTATTGTATACAGACGGTTAAACAACACCAATACAATTGGCGTTGCTGCCTAGATTGGTTCCGAGATTGTAATAGAATATTAAAATAACATGTCTAGAGGCCGGATCCCAGTCTAGTTACTGCCTTCATAAAGAAACGTTCAATATTATTCCAAAAAAAATGCGAACAATTTAAAACAAAAATTTCCAAATGGCAAAAAAAAGTTTATGGTCGGTTTCAAAAAAACTTGGTTGGTCAGGTTAGTGGAAACAAACAACTTTTTTTATGCCCAAGAACAAAATGGCCCCACCCCCTGGCAGCCATGTTTTTCAGCATAGTGGAAACATTTGAGCAACTTCAGTAGAGAACCACCCAAGGAACATTTCTGTGAAATTATTTGGAAATCCAACCAGTGATTTCTGACAAGAACATTTTCAAAGTTTTCAATATAGTCATATAAGGAAAAAAGGCCCCTGGCGTCCATGTTTTCCAACGTAGCAGAAACCTTTGGGCAACTTTGGTAGATGACTTCCCAAGGAACATTAATGAGAAGTTTCATACACTACAGAATAACTGCCATGGCATAAGCTCGCGTGGAGTTAACCATGTCCATTTATTTAACATAAGTAAGAACTTCTTTTAACAAAATTATATTCAATGTTGCAAAAAAGTTGTGCCCAGATTGCATAATAAAACAGAACTTTAAAACTAACTTTTTTTTTTACTGCACAGTAAAAAAATAATACCACATGTATATGCACATGGGCACATGTGTGGTTCTTATTGTCCCAAGTCAAAACTGAATGTACCCGTTGCTGTAGGATAAACAACCAAATAAATACTATTTACAAACAACAATGGTGAATTAAATAAACAACGAAAACTATAGCCCAAACATTGACTTATATATATTTACCATATTTAAACATTTACCCAGTTTCAAAAACAAACCTGATACTATGAAACTAATGGTTGAAAAAAGAAAGACTTTATAAAAATAGATGACATCAACATGTGATTAATATGCAAAACAGTTAAACCTGATAGTGAGCTTTCATGCCACAATGAAAACACTGATATCAAATTCAGCACTAAAATGTGAACTATTGGACTTAAAAATATATCATTTTTCAGGCCTGTGACATATATACTGTGGGAAAATGTGGTCCCACATATCTATTTGAATTTAAACTGATTAAATATATAAAGTCAGGAAAATAAATGAGACAAATCTTAAAAAGCTAGTCAGTTGATGGAAATTTAAGTATAATTCATAGGGATTTGACAAGCAGTTTTTTCAATTGAATACTGCATATGTAGCATCACATGTCACTACAAACTGCATAAATTACAATTATTATTATAATTACATTCATTTATATATATACGACGTAATCTAGTACCAAAAGATGTAATGGGAGCAGGGTGTGCTTAAAAAATTAATTGTCCAGACAAACTGCAGACACCTGCACTGTTACGGGTGTAACAATATCACTGACTCGTATCTTGATACATTTTGCAATGTACCACGATATATCTCTCTTTAATAACCGCGCAAATGCATTTATTGAACTTATTATTATTGTTTAAATACCAGTATAAACAACATATTTGCACGATAACATATTTACAAACTTTTAAAAACTAATCACATTATTTTTCGGCGTAGCTGTCTAAGATCACTTTTAACCTTGCGATAATTTTATGCAGCGAGAAATTTGAATCCCAATAGCAAATTTCCTAATTTCAGGGAATGCAAACTTACAACAATGGTTTGATGTCTACCAATAACTGTTGCATGTTTTGGGGGATTATAATTTACATAATTGTTTGCATAAGCGATTAAAATAAAATTATAAACATTTCTTCGACATACACTCCAGAACTGAACATAATTATGAACAATTTTACTTATTGTATGTCATGAACATACTGTAATATGTATTCACAAAATGAAATCATTATTTTGTCTAGCCTACATCAGCTTCACGCTCTATAAATAGCAATTACAATGATCCAATTTTGTGATAATTATTGCGCTCTGAAACCTTTCGGTGCCATACGTAGATATTCGACAAAGATCGGTATGAAATGGTATTCAACACAATCGAGATAAAGGGTGCATCATTCTTAAAATAGCGCGTGGTAGAGCTATGCTAATATACATTCATCGTCGGGAGAATCATAAACCCGACAAATTCAATAAATGGGTAATTTATATTTATAAACTTACAGTGCATGTTAATTTATATTTGAATTGCGGTTGCATTTTATTAAGAATTATTTATAATTGTACCTTTCTATTAACTTCTTCAGTAGATGTTATTCAATTTTAAAATATTTAACATCTTTCTATAAATAAAATGTGGAGAAAGAAGTCTCGTAATACGTCCAAATTTTACTTTTACTTCATTTGCGTAGCATGAATACACTATTTGCAAAACTTATGATACGTATAGTATATTATTTAACATAACTACCGGTACGTACACTTGTCTGATATATAATAATTTTCATTCATTTCAGCAATTATTTTCTGACAATGCTAATTAGTTAACTTTGCCTGACAAATTCATGTAATAATTATAGTTAAGTAAATTACCAGCATTCAGGTTATTCATTTATCACCAGTGAAAAAATGGACGGTATGGTTTATTCACAGTTAACATCTTAATAATGTTTGAGTTTAACTCCAAAGAAGTCACCTTAGTGGGGTCAGAGAAGTCACTTTAACAATCATCTTGTCCCTCTTGTATTATGTTTAGGGTAAAAAAAGGACATCTCAATATTAATTTCAACGCCGATTGTCTTTTTTAAAGACATTTCTTGTTAACAATAATTTTATTCAGAATACATTACAAGAACATAGCAGGGTTACCAGCACCTGGGGAAAAAAAATTCCCTGACTTTTCACTGACTTTTCCATGACTAAATCCAGTTTTTAACTGACCAATACCCCCACTTTTCAACGGCCTCCTCCTCGTCTCTTAGCTGTCCAAATCTTCAGGAAGGAAGTCATAAATCATATTTGAGTCACACTGGGACATTTACAAAAACTGTTAAGATAAATATTTCTGACTAAAAATAAGCATATTATGCATTTATACATACATTTTAGTAATTCAAAACACCTGAAGACTGCCATAGCCTTATCCTGCAAATTTTTATACCTTATTTTTATACCTTCAGGCATATCGTTCTCTGACTTTTCAAGGACTTTTTTGGAATTTCATTTATCACTGACTTTTTTTTCAAAATTCCCCTGACAATTCAGTGACCTTGAAAAAAAATCACATTTCCCTGACTTTTCAAGTCGGCTGGCAACCCTGCATGGCATAGAGAAACAACACCAGAAACAAAAGCATAAAACAATTTTAAACTAATGTTACCAAACTTAGCCTAAAGGTTTATAATTTTAATATAGGAAAAAAAAGTTTGAATGAAATCCCTTAAGCCCGTCCTCAAGCTTAACAAAAAACTTTAACCTAGCCCGGATGCTGATGCCAACGCCGAGGCCAGGGCAAGTAAAAAAAACACCGATCTCAAATTCGCAACTTTTTCACTGAATTAGGCCGCTATTTTATTTTTTATTCTTTGGATTATGAGTTTTTTTTTTTTTTTAAATCCACTGGCAGGTTAAACAAGAGTGCCCTAGGTTGCTCACCTGAGGGGCTAAGGAACTAAACTGTTCTAGTAAGTTTCATACAGATTCGGCTAAGATTGTGGCCTCTAGATTGTTCACAAGCTTTTTCTTCAATTTGGCCTGGTGACCTAGTTTTTGATCGCATGTGACTCAGTTTCGAAATTGTCCTAGATATCATTGGGACATATATTCTGAGCAAGTTTCATGCTCAAATTGTTGGGCTATAAAAGAGGTCTCTAGGGTGTTCACAAGTTTTTTCTTCATTTTGGCCTGGTGACATATTTTTTTACCCTATGTGACCTAGTTTCATACTCATCCGAGATACCATAACAACAAATGTTAAGAGCACAGTTCAAGAAGATTGGGCAAAAAATGTGACTTCTAGAGTGTTAACGAGCTTTTTCTTCAATTTGACCTAGTGACCTAGTTTTTGACCCCACATGACCCAGTTTCAGACTAGGCCGAGATATCACTGGCACAAATATTCTGAGAAAGTTTCATGCAGACTGGGCAATGAATGTGGTAGCAGACTGGGCAATGAATGTGGTCTAGTGTGTTAATAAGGTAAATGTTGAAAACGAACAACAAATGACAGACGACAGCCAAAAGGCGATCACAAAAGCTCACTATGCACGTTGTGCGCAGGTGAGCTAAACCAAGAGGGCCACGATGGTCCTAGGTCGCTCACCTAAGTTAAAGGCATCAGAATGGCTTATAACAAGAGGGCCAAATGGCACTAAAGCAATTACCTGAGTATAAAGATCTGGCCTTGCAGTTTCAGGAGAAGATTGTATAGTCTATGTAAACCATGTGACCCACAGGGCGTGGCCACTTTCTACCACTGGGGTTATCATTTGAACAATATTTGTAGAGGACCCCTATACAATATTACATACCAAATATGAAACCACTGGGCCTTGCGGTTTCAGAGGAGATTTTAAAAGTAGTATTGCTATTTAAGTCTATATAAAACATGTGAACCCCAGGCCGTGGCCAGTTTTGACCCCAGGGGCATCATTCGAACAATCTTTGCTCGGACCACTAACAATGTTACATACCAAAAATGACACCTCTAAGCCGTGCAGTTTCAGAGAAGATTTTTAAAGTCATTTTGCTATATAAGTCTATATAAACCATATGACCAAATGGGGTGTGGCCAGTTTTGACCCCAGGGCCATCATCTGAACAATCTTTGTAGAGGACCACTAGAGGATATTACATATTAAACATAAGTCTATATAAACCATATGACCAAACGGGGTGTGGCCAGTTTTGACCCCAGGGACATCATTTGAACAATCTTTGTAGAGGACCACTAGAGGATATTAGATATTTAAACATGAAAACTCCAAGCCTTGTGGTTTTAGAGAAGAAGATTTTTAATGTTTTCAGTCTTTAAATCTATTTTCAACTCTGGTAACCTACATATGCAGCAGGCCGGAATGATTTGAACAATTTTGAAAGAGGGTCACCCAAGGATCATTCCTGTCAATTTGCTGAAAATCTGCCTAGTGGTTTAGGAGAAGATGTTCTTTGAATGAAAATGTTGACACACAATGCCCGACAATCAACGGAAAACTGACAAAAGGCGATCCTTAAAGATAAACAAATAAGCTCAGGTGAGCTTAAACATACAAAACTCAGTTTACCAAAAACAAAAACCATGTACACCTACGTATGTCATATACCATTCACATAAACAGTGTTCTGCCGTGGATGCGGCTTTGCGCAGAAAAAAACTATGTGTCCCCACTGAACTCTGTAAGTGGGTCCGCGGACGAACGCAATTTACAAATACCAAATTTAATTTATAAGATTTCAGTCCTGATAAAATGTTATATCGACAGCACTTGAGCAGTTCCAGTACAGTAGTATCAATCAATAATTGTAAATGTGAATAGCGACAAACTGCTAAACGAAAGCAGCAATTTCGGCTTTTGAAGTCGAACCGACACGATTCCTGTGGTTGTTGCTAAAGGCTTGAAGTTTTGGATGCCCATCTAATTGATGACGTCACACTGTTACAGTACAGATTTCATTATTAACCCCTTGCGTTTTTAACGGATTTTATTGTTCGTTCGAATCGGAATTTATAATGAAAGGTAATGAGAATGCAGAGTAACATTTATAAACAGAACACTGTGAATTAATTCAGAACAAAATAATTATAATGAATTATGTAATAACCTTTTTTTGAACAGATGAATGAAACTGACTGGTTTCTTGTATACATGTACCAAATTTTCATAGACAAATTTTAGGGTAAACAAGACTCTGTGTTTGATAAACACACATGCCCCTGGTTGGTGATGCATAGCCCATGGATAGTCAAATTTAGGTCAATGTCAAGGTCAAAGTGAGGTTGGGTGATACAGGTGGATTGGGAACGGTCATAAGTAACAACTGTGTAAATATCCAAGTGTTGTATTGAGCGGTGTTGGTGCTAGACGAAACGGTAAAATCTAGTAAACCAAGAAAGGGCAATTTTGAATTATTTTAAGTCCAAATTAGTTAAAGGTCAAGGTCAAAGTGAGGTTGGGTGATATGGGTGGATTTGGGGTGGTCATGAGCAACAACTGTGCATGTATCTAAGTGTTGTAGCAAGAGGTTCTGGTGCTAGACGAAACGGTAAGATCTAGTTAACCAAGAAACAATCCAAGAAACAGCCCATTTGAATTATTCTAAGTGCATAAAAGGTCAAGGTCAAAGTGAGGTTGGGTGATATGGGTGATTAGGGAATGGTCATAAGCAACAACTGTGTAAGTTTCAGCAACAACTGTGTAAGTTTCAAGTGTTGTAGTAAGCGATGTTGTTGCTAGACGAAACGATACAATCTATTTAACCTTGTCACGGACGGACTGAAGTACGGACGGACGGAGGGACAGGACTATCACTACATTCCTCCCACATCAAGATGCTAGGGGCATAAAAAGTGTGCATTATACACTTTTTAACGGTAAAATGATTGGTAGTGCGTGATCATAAAATAAGGACAAACTGAAGGCCCCATGCACATAACAGCTATGTACTTTTTCAACAAAATGTATAACATATTGAAATGTATTATACTCGGCAAGCAATAGAACTATAATAATAATGTTTAAACTCCAGGCTAAAACAAGGCTTGTCACAGGATGACGTATTCCCCTGAAGTATATGCTTGTCAGAGGAAGGCAACACAATGTCAGTTACATGTTGTATAAAATGAGGTTTCCTACCAAAAGAGTTATGGTCCTTGTACTATGCACTACCTCTCAACATGCTCTATCAATATATGTGGTTTTATTTTAAATCAATTCAATACTAATGGAGTTATACACCCTCAAGAAAATTAATTGAAGGGCAATAACTCCATAAATATTGAAGAAAGAGTTTTGGTCATTGTACTATCATGCACTTCCTTTCAATGTCCTCTATCAATATATTTGGTTTTATTTAAAATCCTTTAAATACTTACGGAATTATGCTCTGCACAAAAAATAAACAAAGGGCAATTACACAGTAAATATTGAAGAAATAGTTATGGTCCTTGTGCTCTGCACTTCCTCTTTTTGTCCTCTATCTATATATGAAGTTTCATTTGAATCCTTTCAATACTAATGGAGATATGCTCCACACAAGAAAATTAAACAAAA
This sequence comes from Congeria kusceri, assembly GCA_027627225.1. NCBI lineage: Eukaryota > Metazoa > Mollusca > Bivalvia > Myida > Dreissenidae > Congeria > Congeria kusceri. The sequence continues at coordinate 1,463,314 of CM051039.1, forward strand.
GGCAATAACTCGGTAAATATTAAAGAAAGAGTTGTCGTTCTTGTGCTGTGCACTTCCTCTGATTGTTCTCTATCATTGTATGAAGTTTCATTTGTATCCCTTCACTACTAGTGAAGTTATGCTCTGCACAAGAAGCGTGACAGATGGACGGACATACGGACGGTCAGACAGACGGACGATGCAATTACTATATGCCCTGGGAGTTCCCTTGGGGGTTATACAATTTTTTTTATCCCAATATCAGCTATTTATTTGTTTTTACTTGATCCTAAATTGTCTGTGTTTCCATATGCCTTATGGTCAGGGACAGTAGGGGCACTGACTAAAATGCTGACAGCAAATGCAGAAAATATAGATAAAGAAGGCAAATGCAGGCAATATTGATAAAGAAGGAAAATGCAGACAATATTGATAAAGAAGGAAAATGCAGACAAAATTGATAAAGAAGGAAAATGCAGACAATATTGATAAAGAAGGAAAATGCAGACAATATTGAGAAAGAAGGATAATGAAGACAATATTGATAAAGAAGGGAAATGAAGACAATATTGATAAAGAAGGAAAATGCATACAATATAGATAAAGAAGGCAAATGCAGACAAAATTGATAAAGAAGGAAAATGCAGACAATATGGATACAGAAGGAAAATGCAGACAATATAGATAAAGAAGGCATATGCAGACAATATTGATAAAGAAGGCAAATGCAGACAATATTGATAAAGAAGGCAAATGAAGACAATATTGATAAAGAAGGCAAATGAAGACAATATTGATAAAGAAGGAAAATGCAGACAATATAGATAAGGAAGGAAAACACTGACCATACAAATAAAGAAGGAAAACGCTGACGATACTGATAAAGAAGGAAAACACAAAACATAGATAAAGAAGGAAATGCAGAGGGTATACAGGTTTAAATAAATATGATTTAATTTGTGTTTAAAACGCCCTAATGTTGCCTTACACAATGAGCGGTGTAAATTCTATATAAATAACATAGTCAATGAGTTTTATTCTTCTAATCATGTGTAATATTTTTAATTCTAATTAAAACTAAGACTACACATAATGTATTTCTGTAATTAAAACATTATTTCATTAGACAAGAAATGTGTCTCATTATAAACACTTCATAAATTAATGCATCTAAAACTTGAAAACTTAAATATCAAAATGTTATTCATAATATTAAAAATATGTTCACAAACGATACTATTGTAAATAACTTATTCTGCAAGAACAATCAACAATAAACAAACAACAATAAACAAACAACAAAACACTTTTCAACTTCCTACAATAAGTGTAATCTGTGTTTTCCTACTTAGTCTTCTTTCATTGCGCCTGCGTTTTCATACTACTGAAATATTGTCTGCATGTTCCTTCTATTTTCATATCATATGCGTTTTTTTACTATTTTCCTATAGGCGCTTTGTGCTCAGGTGAGCTAAATATGTAAAGACAAAATTGTGTAATATTTATATTGCCTTCAGGGAAATGGCTTATTACAGCTAACAGCTTGCTAAAGCAAAAAAAAAAAGACTAGAGCTATCAAAATACGGCTTTGACGATACAGACAAACACGTGCGATTCATATATGGTGTATAAAGTGGTAAATCATTGGATATTTCATTTTAAATGTGACATTTTAAGATTTTATCATAATTTTAATGATATGCACGGCGACAACCGGGCTATTGAACACCTGAGCTCCATTAAAAGCTACCATAAAATATATTCTTTCCTCCCAAAAAACACCCACTTATAAAAAAAACCATTAACATAACTGAAGTGGTTTGTGCCATTAAAACTGTATAATCACCTTTGATCATCGTGCCATCAGCACACCCAAAATAATTTTCCATTTAATATAACACATGACATGGCAGTTTCTTTTCAAATCGGCTGTGAAGAGATGATAACCAACATGGTTAAGGAAGTTTTGCTTTTTCATCATAATTAATGTGGATCGAGTTACGAGGCATAAATCCTGTTTCTTTGTATTACATATTATCCTGTTTGGAATATGTAATTTACATTTGTTCATCACTTAACTTTATTTATTATACCACACGTGACTGCTCTATGCATTTTGTACATAGACCAAAAGTTATGCAACAAGGTGACATTTTTTAATATCACCCTTCTAAAAATATATTCGGCAATAACACTAGAATGTTGAATTTTGAAATCAACATCGTCACTGCGCCAATAGAAAAGTTAGCAAAAGTAAGTATGTTATGTAAATTAAGTGTTAAAAATGGAATTTATTAATGTTTATCATAACTTATACATGTAGTATAGTTAAAACTGTAATACTCATAGGAATCACAGAACACATAAAACATTGTCACAAAGATTAGCAAAATGACGCCATTAGCCTGCGCGTGTTTGATTGGTATAATAAAATAAATAACAAATGGCTGTGAGGACAATATGAAGTAATATCAACCCTTGAAAAGTAATATCAAACTCAGCTACTGCCTCAGTTGATATAATATATATGAGGTGCGTCGTTGGAAAACCGGACTTAATGCATGTGCGTAAAGTGTTGTCCTGGATTAGCCTGTGCAGTCCGCACAGGCTAATCCGGGACAGCACTTTCCAGCTACAGTGGATTTATGTTTAAAAAAGACTTCCCTGAAACAGAAAATAAAAGCAGAAAGTGCTGGCCCGGATTAGCCTGTGCGGACAGCACAGGCTAAACTGGGACGACACTTAACGCGCATGCATTAAGTCCGGTTTTCCCACAATGGGCCATATAATTATTATACCTCACTTCGTTTTCACATTGTAAAATCCATATACCCATCCCTGCATAATTTTAATTAGCACAACAAGTTAGGCCCTGTGCCAGCCAATATTGAGCTACTTATTATATGGGCAACATCGGGCTGAAGGGCCCAACCGCTGAAGGACCAAAACTGTGGTGGAAATTTCTCCCTATACGTCTATAGAGTAGCGACAGGATTTTCGTCGCTACTTTTGAACTCGGCAAAAAGATACCAATCATTAAAATTATGCAATAAAATTAACATACCTGTAATTAGACACTATTCCACATTAATGTCCAGTATACATTTATATTGTAATACATCCATTTTCATTGCATTTGCGCTTTAAATCAACACACTACCACAAAAGACACAACACATGCTTTACCTCGCTGTGATAATGCGTATTACAAAAGAAAACGATCAACGTACTGCATTTTGCCAGGACATTGGCAGTTGGTCTAGCATACGCTACAGCACATGCATAATTGGCACTCACATATGATGCATTCTGAGTTGGAACACGGACGATTCCTGGGTAGGTCGTTTCGGTCCATACTTGCTTTAAGAAGGTGCTCCAAGACGGAGAGCCTTATAAACGTTTCACCATTTGCAACGCGCACAATGGATTCGTCCGTTACTTGTTTAATCAATAAGCGCGGGTAGCAGAACATGACCGCTAACGCCAGTTGTCCAGATCTACCTGCTCGACCAGTCTCTTGCCAGTAGGCGAGAGGACTACTTGGGCAACCCCAGTGGATTACAAGTTCAATATTACAAGACTTGATATGGAATCGGACTGTCAACCTTTTCGGCGGAAGAGGAAAGAATGTGGAAGCCGACCTGGTCAATGAGTTCCTTAATAAGGAATTTAAAGGTATTATTATTATAAATTTTCATTATTATTATTATTATTACTATCATCACCATCATCATCATTATTATTATTATTATTATTATTATTATTATTATGCTGACATTGCAACTACGATGATAATAGATTCTTTAACTAAAGTTCATTTTCTATTCTTTCACCTAATGATAATAGATTCTTTAACTAAAGTTCATTTCCTATTCTTTCACATAAAGTCTGCGCTCGGTAGGACCCCACCTAACAGAGCTCACCGTAGAGCCCCACTGTCAGCTCATGGGTGGAGTGGGCAAGGTACTGGATGAAGTGTATGGCGAATTAACCGAGATTCCAGCTGAAACTTTTTCCAGAAAAGAACATAAATGAAAAAGTGATTTGTTTGCGATGACAGCCTTGTTGAAACCGAAGCATCTGACAAGACCTTCCAATGGACGATTCTAAGTTCAAAGCAAAGCTGTCGAATCTTTCTAAACAACTTGACTCCTACAGGCGGGTGGCAGCGAAAAGCTAAGACCGGAAATATACTGTTCATTGCCACTGCCCTCGGCTGAACATTTTGATCCTGCAGATATATATTCTGTTGTTTGCTTAATGCAATGATGACGTCCCTTAACCACCCCTCCACCACATGACAGCTTATTATAATGTTCATACAGTATGTTTTTATTTTTCTTCATGATGTGTGTACAGTATGCAGCGCACACATTGCTTTTTTATGTTGTCTTAAAGTTGCTACTTTGTTGTTGTTTATTCATGCAATCTGATAAATGTTCATGTTCTTTGTATAGTGAATTTTTCTATGAAAAACTATAAAGTGTTTAATATTTCATGTAAGATCTATATACGTCTCTGTCCATTTCAGTTAGAATTGAGTATTATTTATCAAGATTTACGGTACCACGCTGAGCAGTCTTATTATTGCAATTATTTCTCTGTCACACACACAGTATTGTTTCTGTGTGCTCCTTTTTATGTGGCCGTAATAAACAGATTAATCTGAATTTGAGGAGTATATTGATATTCATGATTCATATTTAGCTTTATGAGATACGTTCTGTTGGATATTCTCGCCAATATTCCCGTCATTTTTATTGCATGTTATCAAGTTTTTATCATTTAATACATATTTAAAAATAATGTTTCGTTTTAATTTTCAATAAACATTTGTTATGTGTATTATTCATTCTTTTTTTAAATTAATAGCACCAGTCCGTCACGTTATTCCTAAGTCCCGCTAATATAACGTCTTGTAAAATTACGCTTACATCCTTCATAACCTTGCTGAGAAGCATCTGCGTTCTGATTGGATAGTTAAATACACCTGAGCTATTTTTATCATGGCTGTCGAGAAAACACCATTGATGTAAACATCTTAAACTCCAATTTAAGATCATTTTCAAGCTATATTTTTTATGAAATGACGTGAATTCTACACAGTATATGTTGCATCTACGACCAGGTGATTTTATTTTGATATCTGAGCGATATTTTTGAAAATTTGACATTTTGATTTTCCACCACGTAAATGGTCATTCGGTGACGTTCCACCGAATTTAGCCCCTTTTAAAAAGTAGCACTAAATTCACGTTAAAAGTCTCATTTTCCAGCCAATTTAGTCCCTTTTAAAAAGTAGCACTAAATTTGTTTTTTATGTTGACTTTTTGGCATGCAATTGGTAAATTAATGTTTATACCTAATGTTGAATCATTGTTAAATGAATAATGAGTGATAAAAAAAGAAATTGCGGCTAGAAAAGCTTCAGACATGAATTCATGTTGGAATGTTGCCACAGGAAAATAGCACTTACCGATATGAAGAAGTAATGATTATTTATGTACAATTTCAGTGATGAATTCATTCATTTTATGTCAAATACTATTACTACAACTGAAAAGAAAACTTACTATTGTGGAAAAGTTCGGGAGTTGTGTGCTGCAACAAAGTATGACCTCATACATTTAATCATGATCAACATGATTAAGATTAATCACTCTTTGTAAAATGTACGATGTGGTCAATGCACGAATCTCACTACACAAAGGGAGACAATCCATTCAGTTGTTTATACTATACATACGTGTCTGTGACAGATGAGTTACGTCCCTTGTGTTGATTCCAGCATTGCAGAATGTTTCTTTACTATCGAGTCATCACAGCTCGTACTTTGAAGAATATGCACCACGTCTAACGTTGCAGATGTATAATGCTTATGTGAATCAGACACATTCTAGTTATTAGACGAATTTAAATGCAGACTACTGGATCCATGTCATCGGTACACCTTCCTGGAACCGTTAATGTAAACCCGCCAAAGCATCCGTATGCGCGCGCAACTAGTCTGGCAATCCCTAGAACAAATGCTAGTATTAGCCAGAGGCGTAGCTTCCTTTAGGTACTATAGGCACGTGCCTATACCCATACATTTTTTCTAGAGATGAAAAATTTAAATATGCCAAACATACAATAAAAACAAGAGCGGGGGATGGGATGAGGGGATCTTTCTTGGCTGTGTTTATATTTCATTGTTTAAAGGGACTTGTTCACAGATTGGGACATTTTTTGAAGTGTGTCATTAAATGCCTTAAATTGTTAGATTTAAACATCGGAACTCTAGAGCTCCATTATAATAACAAGAATAGAATTAAAAAAGAGAAATTAAAAGAAAAAAGTTTGTCCCTATCGGGGCTCGAACCAGTGCCCTTTGGATTAAAAGGTTATCGCCGTAACCACTCGGCCATCCGGACTGTTATAAGAAGCCTGCGTTTAATACTTGATATAAGTGATCCACGTGTTGTTACAAAATTTAACGGAAACAACAGAAACATTCCAAATTATTCAATCGTTTGGCGTTTGTAACGCTTTATAATTTTATCAATTTCAAATGTTCACTATTCATAAACGAAACTGTATTTTCATAATGAGTCTACGCCATTAGTGTCATTTCGCTCCCTGGTGTACAGTGTTCTTTTATTTTTTGAATCTGTGACAAAAAGTTGGGAAAATGTCATTTTGACAATCTGTGAACAAGTCCCTTTAACAAGTCGATTACGTGAATATGAAATAAATTTCATGAAACTTACGCTTTATTTAAGAACTATTTTGTACATTCCGGGTTTAGCTAAAAAGTTTGTTGTTTGTAGCCACATACGAGTATAACCAATCCTGGCCCAAATTATCGCTTACAGCGTCAATTGGTAGATTCCGCCTATTGTGCCTATACACTTTTTAACCCAAGCTACGCCCCTGTTAGCTATACAAAATCAGAGTGCTCATGATTACGATTACAAATTCACATTTGCTAGGAACAACAAATATGTATTGATCTCCCCGTTACGATTGATCACCCCTATGATTTTTTATCTCCCAAGTTATGGTAGATCTCCTCTGCTATGATTCATTTTCCTTGTAATAATATAATTTCTCCGGTCACTTTTTTATACCCCTCCCCTACGTTTATATATATATATATATATATATATATATATATATATATATATATATATATATATATATATATATATATATATATATATATATATATATATATATATATATATATATATATATATATATATATATATATATATATATATATGTTATTATTTATCTCCTCTCTTATGATATATCTGTCGATATTGATCTCCAATGATATGAGTGATCATCGTTACTACCTGTATCCCCTGTTATGATTTATCTATCATGCTATCATTGCCATGAGTTATCTCACCCGTGATGAGATTTGATTCATCTCTTTGTCATTATTTTCTCCCCTGGTACGATTTATCTCCACTGTTTTAATGTATCTCCCCTGTTATGATTTATCTTCTCTGTCACTATTCACCCCCACCCTCCCCCTGTAATTTATTCATCTCTTCTGCTACGATTTTCTCCCCTCTTATGAAGATATCCCCAGGTCCCGAACGTATAGACGGCGTTTTGACTTATACATGCCCTGATTTTCACCATTATTGTACTTAACGCTGTAACGATTTATCTACACCTGTATGAGTGATGTTCTATACGGTGATAGATCTCCCCTATAATGTATGATGACGTGTATGGTTGATATCGCATGTAATGACTGATCTCCGCTGTTTTATGGTTGATACACTGTTTGTGATTTATTTCACTTGATATGATTGATCTCATGGTTATGATTGAGCTCCCTTGTTATGATAGCTCTTCTGTGTTATTATTGATGTCGTTGAAAAACACGTTATACAATTTGCCATGTTAAATATTCAGACATGTATACTATGTTTTTTATTCATTGATAAATACTTTTGTATATAATGTAGTATTTGTTTTGCTCATTCAAGATTACAAAACTTGTTTAAGAATATATAGTAATGCGCAGTGGGCGTAATTAACAGAAGGGTTTTCCGGGGTAGATAAATTGTTACAAAATTATGTAAATGACACAATTATAAGGTATTAACGACACACACACGAAAAAGTAAGATACTGGCTTCGCAATCCAGGGGTCGAACGTTCGAGCCCCTGCTACACCCTAACCTACTAAATAATTTTTTGCAAGATACGTTCTAAACCGAGGTGCAGCGTACGATGTGTTTTACACCGAGCACTTGAAAGACCCAGTGTCGCCTCTGGATGAGGTGGCTCGTATCGGAGGGAAACCCAGAGCACTCAATACAAATGCACCACACACACATTCTGTACTGTACTATGTGTACTAAAGGTACTAAAATATATCTTAATGTTGGTGTTGCTGTACGTTAGACGCGTCGGACCTGTTTCCAGTTACGTCAACTGTCACATGTACACTTGTGCGCGAGGATATCGTGTAATCGCAATACACATAGAACTACCATTCGAATAGTTCTACCGTACTGCTAATAACACAACCACCACCAATGCCATCGCAACCAATACACTCACGTGAAAGTAATTTGCTTACAGCCGCAATGTTCGACATACCGGTAAATTCCGATCATTATTATTAATTTGAATACACGATGAATATTCGTTAATCGTTGATTTTTAGTCAATTTTCGGGTCTGTATACGTATAGTTGGTAACAAAAATATCAATAAACTATAAAGTATCCGGAGAGCTCGAGGTTACACCCCTGCCACGAAAGGTAACGTACCTAGCTTATTTAACAATTTACTTTGCCCATTCCCAACCTTCAGAATTTTTGTTAGGTAAGTTGCCGACAGAAACAGCCTCCTCGGCGACAAACTTCTCACAAACAACGGCAACACAAACAATTCTCCTAAGCAGATATACTCGTAACAAAACATGTTTAGAAAGCATATTAACTACTTATGTCAGATACAAATGTACTACATTAATGAATTATAAATAATATAATAAATACATGCTATAGACACAGAGATAATATTCCTATACAAATATACTTGTTCCAATTGTATATTTCGTTCATTATCATTTGTGGTTAAGAATACAGTGAACCGTCCGAAATGATATTGTTTATTGGCATTATACAGCTCTTGTGTATGAATCGCGTCTTTTCCGATTCTTCAACTTACCAATAATTATGTTATTACAGCGTGTTATACGTTGTAAAATCAACTGAACACCATTTTGACAAAATAAATTATATCTGACGGGCATTGAAGTCGCATTTTAGAGGAGCCATTTCCATAGATAATAATTCACTATAGTCATTTAATAACACTTTATTATTTTAAAACAAATTTAATCAAATAACATATATTGTAAAAAGAATGAGTTTATATTAGCTTCTATTGATAAGATTACTCCTGGCTTTTGAATAGTTTAACAACATATTCCCTTTTTGACACAACTTAATATTGTTTTTGTTTTTGCAACAGGCATTTTTAAATTGTATCTCTATTAAAAAACAACAATTATACAAAATTCAGGTCTAGGTTTCCGCATTGAATGAATGTTTGCAAAACGTTAAGGAACGGGTTGCCCAATCATATAACGATACATAATTATCTTTTTAATTGCTCTAATTGCGTGTTTATTGCTTATCACACGAAAACGCATTTACCGTAAAATATGTATATTTTCGGACACTGTAAATTTTCGGACACCCTCTTTTTTTAGCCAAAATAATTAATGTTGTCACTATATATTTTCGGACATCCTGATTTTATACCATAATTAATGAATCTTAATTTTCGGACATTTGATATGACAGTGGTATTTTAGCAGAATTCTAACCTGTTTGCGTTAATCCGGTGACACATCGCACATGTGTTTTTACAACGGATGAAGGTCATAAAACCTGGCAGATGAATGAGTGGAGGCGGTGGACCGTTACATTAGCGTTATTGGGTTAAGAGCCATGTGTCATAAATAATGGGCTTACCTGATTGTGTATACCGGTATTGATATCGTATATTAAATATGCTGATGAAATTATCCTATTAAGGAACCAGTCTAAACCAGTCTTACCAATAAATTCTTCTTAATTTAATCATATTTGGACTCGGTCGACAAAAATGCAGTATTGGGGTGATTTTCTGTAAAACAAAATCATACATATGAAATGACTTAAAATTAATTGCAAACATCGCTAAAAATTAATAACACTATACGGCGTGATATTTAACAAGCACGCGAAATCATTAATCGATATTATCCGTGTATATACCGTTGTGTACACACCGGTCTTTACTGACCTGTGTAAACCCACGCTAAGGATGATGGGAACGCACTACTTTTTAAACATGGCGTCAAGAAGTTGAAGATCACATGCGTTGTGTACACACCGGTCTTTACTGACCTGTGTAAACCCACGCTAAGGATGATGGGAACGCACTACTTTTTAAACATGGCGTCAAGAAGTTGAAGATCACATGAGTTAAGAAGGTAAAAAAGGAAAACATATGAATTTATCTATCATGTGTGACCTGCACTCCATATATTGTTTATTTACTCGTTAATTGTAGTTTGTTTTCAAATATTTATATGTAATTCTGATGAATATTTGGAGAAACACCTCTATGTGCGGTATCAGGTTGTTTCGCTCCCAACCAGTTTCGACCTTGGGCTTGGTTAGTAGTAGTTAAATTCTCCCTTGGTAGTTTCGCCCCCTGAACGTTATATTGAGTAATGTTTGTATTATGTTACTATTATTATTAATAAAAGATCATCCGCCCGCCATACCTCAATCTATCAATGAGTCACTGATTTAGTTAAAATGTTTAACAATAAATTACATTAGGCCCTAATTAGATAAGACAATAAAAACTATGTTATTTAGAGAATTTTTTTATTCGTCTCCTTGGCTTATTTAGATGTATTTTTTTAAGAAATACAATTGCAAATGTATATATGTTGTAACATATCTCATATCATGTTTGAATGTTAACATTGAATAAATGATAGTGATAATAAATATACAAAAGGCCTTGTCTACTCTAAATATTATAAATATCAAATAAAATACTTGTCTTATCAACTTGACATTTTGCACTAAAATAATTTCAAAGTGCAAAAGTCATGAAACTTAACAAAATAATTCATTTTACCATTATTTTGTAATTATAGATAAACTGTAAAAAACAAAAATTGCTCATATCTTTTTTTCATGTACAAGGAAATAAAAAATGGATTGATAACTAAAACATTCCTGTGTGTTTATTCTTTTACAGTAAATTTTAATTTGTAAATGTCAGTTTACAGTGTTTAATGTGCCAGACAAATGAAACTGAGTGTGTTATATGTTCGATGCGCATATATTACCATGTTGTGTTCATGTATATATGTTATCATGTTGATTCGCCAATACATTCGCATAAACCCGACAGCTTCGATTACTTGATACATAGGACTTTTCATGACTATTCAGCACTTGATTATCCTGTAATATAACATACAACGTTTCTTATCCGGCAGGTGCCAAAGTTTGAGATCTACGACCTCCAGTACCAGTGCCATTTTCTGATTCGTGTGAGTGGTGTGACACGGAAGGGTGTACAGAGCAAGCCGACGGAGGTGAGGCTCCGCACCCCAGTCTGTGAGATGATACCGGTGAAAGGGAACAGTGTGCCACCAGAGTGCCCCCAACAGTCAGGTGAGCTGGCGAATTTTATATTCTATCATGAATATGTCAGTGTAATTCGTACGTGTTCAATATGTCCCAGAGTCAGGTTAAGTGGCAAACTAACCTGTATATGTCAGTGTAATTTGTCTTAAACATTTTGGTTAGGTCCCTGCCCCACCATCCACAGTCAGGTGAGCTGGTGAACTGCAGATGGATGTTTTGTCTGTCAGGAAAATGACATTATCTCTACTGCCATTCTCCCCCTACCTCTGATTCATGTAGGGCAGTTGTCAGTAACTGGCATTAGTATGTGCACTTTCTATGTGCGCAGTGCCCATGACTATTCAACTCGTGATTATCCTGTAATATAATGTACAGTGTTTCTTATCTGGCAGGTGCCAAGGTTTGAGATCTACGACCTCCAGTTCCAGTGCCATTTTCTGATCCGTGTGAGCGGTGTGACGCAGAAGGGCGTGCAGAGCAAGCCGGCGGAGGTGAGGCTCAGCACCCTGGTCTGTCGAAAAACTGACAATAGTTCTGCCAAAATTTGTCGCAGCAAATAATACACTTATCATGTTTATATCAAAATTGTGTCCATTACGATCATCTACATATTTAGTTTATTCAGCTGTGAAAGTTTGAACCAAATCCACCCAGCCTTTAAAGAGGAATTGAGTACAGAAGCTTCGGGACATAAGGACAAGTGCAATTCCTATAATTCATGGGGGCATAAAAATTAAGTACCATACTTAAATCCACTAAGAGAGTACAGTTACTTGAAATAACTATCAATTTATTTATATGTCCATAGGACCAATTTTCATTAAAACAAATGCAGTGATGTTTTTTTTATTTACTTAAGAAAGTCTTGACCACTGACAAATAATCAACTTGTTTGTTATTATTGTTTCTTTTCATTTTTTACTGAATTTGCCTTAATACAAACATTGTGGCGTTCATTCATACTTGTTATTCCAAGAAATAACTGATACTTGGTTAAAGTTATAACACACCAAGGTAAGAAAAGTGCAGTAACAACTTATTTCTCCTGTGTTATGGTATTTTTTCCACTATTTTTGTATAAAATGCTGATATTACAAGCTATAATTCTTATAAATCATTAAAAGACAAAAATTTCTTTTTGGTGTGTTGTCTATAACAAAAATACAGGAATTTCCAATTCAACTGATGCTGTAATAACTTTTGTTGAGTGTTTATTATGGAATAATCAATGTTTAGAAATAGATGTATTAAAACTTAGCTATTAAATTACAGGTTTTTAGCTAATCTGATGATCATTTTCAGAATTTACAATCTTGAGACATTGTGAATGGGTCATTGTTATTTGTGCTTTACATTTACCTTAATTGTGGCTGACATTTTAAAATTGTGAATAATAATACTAATAGTGTCAAAATATTCCTTCTATTTAACAGAGTATTCATGTTTTAGTATGTTCTCTTAGTTTTTCCTTGATTTTCCAATTAGGCACTGATGCAGACCCTCAACTTGTTTCATCCAACCTTTATTTACATTATTGATGTTGTGAATCTTGTATTTTTATTATTGTATTAAGTTAACTTATATTATTATATTATGATGTTATTAGGTATTCGTTTTGCTGCTCTGTATTTTTGTTTAGAATATATTAGAAAAATTAAATGTGTTTCAAATGCTATTGTTGTGTTCTTGCTTTTTTACCAATAATGTTGAAAAATGATAAGAATTACTTTTGGAATTTTATACAGTTAACAAAATAAATCACAATGAAGATGGTGGAGGTGGAAGTTGTGCTGGTAGTGGTGGTGGTGCTGGTGATGATCTGAGGATGATGTTAATGGTTCTGAAAACTGTGATATTGCCAAAAACTTAACTTCTGTGCACTTGGAGACAAGCTGAGAAAAGGTGTTTAATGGTCCGTCGTCTAAGATTCTTGTTCCTGCACAATTATGGAAAAATATCAAACCTTACAGCCATCCATTTTAAAGTCTGTTTCATGGGTAAGAATCAGTACTGATGTCTATTTTGAGTGGTAATGAGATCTTGCCTTTTGTGGTTCGAACACTAGAACTCAAGCTTACAAAAAAACAACACTGGGAACACCCCTGATTGTAATTGTGAGGAGCTATTTAGAATGTAAACAATTAGTGCACGTGCACTTACCATTCAAGGATCATGTGTGCTTCATCTATTGCAATGCATGAAATAATTTCATCTCTTTCTAATGCACTTAATAGAGAGGTTCCACTTGAAGTGCTCAGAAGTGCTTCTGGATGGGCATATACCAATGTTTATTTTCCTTTGATAATGTCATCCAGAGGCACATCAACAATACTTTGAGCATCCGCGTCTTCCTCGTCAAAACTGTCTTCAACTTCGGCTGGGGTCTGACCACTTCGACAGTTATAGTCCAACAGCACGCGCTTATTTCTGTTTCCTCATAGAGTTTATTTGATCCATCATTATACTATTTAACGGAGTCAATATTAGACACACAGATGATTTTCTGTTGTATTTTGCTTTCAATGCAAATGGGGCCACTTGAAAGATTAAACTCTTTACATACCCAGTGGGCAAAATAGCCATTATATCACGTTTGTCCAAAACATACCTCAGACATTCCGTCTGACACTCTTTAAGTGGATCTACAAACCCAATTTCCTTTGACACACGTTCTATCAATTCGTCCATGCTGCTCGATTAAAACCGAAAGTGAAAGTACATACTACAAAGTCAGTCATAATATTAATTTGATTCATTGGATTCTCATTGGATTCTCAAGGTTAATACCAATATTAATCAGATGAAGTATTTACAATTACTTTATAATGATATAGTATGATTATAATATGGATTTATACAAAATCGCCATTCCTCCGCGGACTTCTTTACGTCGGACTCATAATTCCTCCAAATGGAGGTGAGTAAAGTGTCGTAGTATAGTGGTAATAACGCAGTCACGTTACCATCTATTTATAGTATGGTGTATATACGGCAGAAAACGTTATACACCGGACATAACCGACCGTAATTGCGATCGTGTCAAAGTGTCTATAAATTTTCGGACGCTGTAATTTGGGAATATTTTTGTGTATCCCAATTAGATCTATAGGACACGAAATTTTTTAATTATTTTTAAGTGTCCGAAAATATAGATATTTTACGGTATCACCAATTTAGGTCAATTTTTAGAAGTCGATATCTCATCTTTATTTAAGCAACTATATTCATACAACATTTTGATCGAAATGTATTATACACAAATATATAATGAATAATGGATTTTCGTGTGTGCTGCACATACTTTCCAATGTCAATTCTGTGAATCATTTGTTTGAACTATTTGTGCACTATGCAGTACGACGTATTTTGATTTTCGGGACCAGTTCATACAATATCGGACCAAAAGGTTTTGATGGTAGCCGGTCCTGTGGACCACCACTTCTCAAAAGTTAAGGTCATACCCTGCTACGTACACTTCCCTAAAGTTTCATAACGCACAAAAACTTCTTTACTTATTGTCTACACAAACTAAAGGGGACGCCGCCGCCGACGCCGCAAAAAGTAACCCCTATATGCCGCCTTATCAGGCGACACAGAAAACAGCATCATGCTTGGTTGGTGTTTCGACATAACTGTTGATATGGGTATTGTACACAGTTCATAATTAAATGTCATACAATAATATGCTTGATGAAATAGCAATTAATCGCACCGATATGGTGCATTAATGCACAGTAACTCCGTACTTGTGGCAGATACACAAAACGCAATTCGAAATCAGGCAGTAAGTAACATGCCAGCGGTACAATTGCACAGCTAACGAAAGTGGGTTGCACCGATTCTTTCGTAATATGAATAATTATATGTGGAAAAAAATTGCAGAAACCACAATCAATTGAGTTGTCAACTAAAAATCGGAAGTTCGGAATAGTTTCTTTAGTTTCCGCATTTCCACTCGAATTCAATGGAACATTAGGGTCGACCCTTTGAGTATAAAACTGAATGTTTAGCTTATATTGAAGAGGGATAATTTGATACTTTTGCGTATACAATTTGTTGTAAATTATGATTAAGAATACATACTAGCGTAAAATAAATTCATTTTCGCGATAAATTTCAATACACTGTATATCATTTTATAGCCTATTCCTTATATTTTATATTCACTTTAATTTGAGTGTGATAAGAAAATGGAAAAGTCGGGCATTTCGGGGTCACCCAATGTGCTTTTCGTCCCAACATTGTGTATGTTTTAGCAAAATACATCATAACTTATCTTTGCTGGCTTCAACTTCCCGGCAACAGCACCGCCGCGTTGCACAGTCCACGTTCTATGTCACAGTTTAGTTCTACGCCCAAAAACAATTCACAAATCATACAGTTAAAAATAAAGAAATATTCAAATATCGCCATTAGAGAAATCTGCAAGAGTGTATAAAATTCAATTCCACTATGCTTTAAAATTACAAGCACTGTATAATAAATATGAGGTGTCCTCGATTTTCACAGTCATAATTTCCCAACTAGAAACTACTGTACCGTTACTTTAGCAATTGATTTCCTGTAAAACCTCGTGCATTATCGAGATTAATAATGTAGCGTATAATTCCTTATTGCCAACTTTAAAGTGTGATTTCGTATCCAGTGTCATATACATTTGAAATGAGGACAACATCGAACTCCAGAATAAAACACAAAAGGAACGCTGTATCGCGATACAACCACACATCACAGCCACACATCACGACCGCACATCACAGCCACACATCAACTCCACATATCACAACCACATATCACAGCCACACACCACAGCCACACATCACAGCCACATATCACAACCATCATCACAGCCACACATCACAACCACATATCACAACCACACATCACAGCCACATATCACAACCACACATCACAGCCACATATCACAACCACACATCACAGCCACACATCACAATCATGCGTCACAAGCACACATCAAAAACACGAGTCACAATCACAAGTCACAACCACGCGTCACAAGCACACATCACAACCACGCGTCACAAGCACACATCACAAGCACACATCACAGCCACGCATCACAACCACGCGTCACAAGCACACATCACAACCAAGCGTCACAAGCACACATAACAACCACGCGTCACAAGCACACATTACAAACTCGCGTCACAAGCACACATCACAACCACGCGTCACAAGCACACATCACAACCACGCGTCACAAGCACACATTACAACCACGCGTCACAAGCACACATCACAACCATGCGTCACAAGCACACATCACAACCACGCGTCACAAGCACACATCACAACCACGCGTCACAAGCACACATTACAACCACGCGTCACAAGCACACATCACAACCACGCGTCACAAGCACACATTACAACCACGCGTCACAAGCACACATTACAACCACTTCACAAGCACACATCACAACCATGCGTCACAAGCACACATTACAACCACGCGTCACAAGCACACATTACCACCACGCATCACGAGCACACATTACAACCATGCATCACGCGCACACATTACAACCATGCATCACGAGCATACATCATAATCACGCATCACAACATTGCGTCACAAACACGCATTACCAGCACGCGTCACAAACACACATCACAAGCACGCATCACAAACACACGTCACAAGCACACATCATAAGAACGGGTCACAAGGACGCATCACAAACACACGTCACTATAACGCATCACAAACACACTTCACAACCTTGTGTCACAAACACATCACAAGCATGCATCACAAAAATGCGTCACAAACACGTGTCACGAGCACGCATGACAAGTATGTGTCATAAACACACATCACAAACACTCGTCAGAAACACGTGTCACAAACACACATTACAAAAACACATCACAACCGAGCATCACAAACACACATCACACATGTCACAAACGCGCGTCACAACCATGCGTCTTAAGCACACATTACATGCTCGCATCACAAGCACACATTACATGCTCGCATCGCAAGCACACACCAGCCGCTCGCATCTCAAGCACATGTCACAAGCACACAGAAATGTTTTGGGAAGTACAGCCTCTTCAAACTTTAAAACCCAACAGTATGAGTATGGTATCTTGGTAGCAATGCTGCACATAAAGTTTCGTTGCTAAAAATAGCCAATTCTATATTCAAGGGCAATAATATGCACATGTCCCTTCAAGACACCGATGGACAATACCTCATGAACGTTAGTTTTTATTATCATATTTGTTTGTTTTGATTTTTCGCTGCTTTCTTTAAACAGTATTTGAGTCATATCACAGCGGTCAGTTAGCCTACTCACACTTCTTCGGCAAGCTTAGCCGATCTATGCGATTGACCAGTACTAAGCGCACATACCTATAACTGTAACTGAGAACTACCCTACTTGAATCAGAGGTAGGGGGAGAATGGCCGTAGAAATAATTTCATGACCAATCCCACACAACGTATGTGGCCGGGCTGGAGAATTCATGTAAACGAGAGAAGTCTATTTCACAAAGGGTATTTTGGAAAATAGTGACTGTTTAAAGAAGGTCTAGTTATGCTCCAGACAAAACTTTCGTTTTGAATCAAGGACAAATAGAGACTATAACTACTGACAGTGGTGGAATAATAACATACAACAGCAATGGGTATGAGAGATGTCTATTTATTTGATCTATACAAGACAAACATCATCCCCAACCAGGAATTTGTTGAACATGCCTCTTAAGTTACACATACACACAAATCATTTATTCAATAAGTAAACACACAGAAAATGGAAAATATTGCGAATATCTTTGAGGCATGTCGTGAGAAAATCAGGCTTAATGCATGTGCGTAATGTGTCGTCCCGGATAATCCGGAACGACACTTTCTACCTACAGGGGATTTATGTTTAGAAGAGACTACCTCAAACAGAAAGCAGAAAATGGGGTCCTGGATTAGATAGCTGACTGCACAGGCTAATCCGCAACGACACTATATGCACATGCATTAAACCGGATTTTCCATGACACGCCTCTTTTATAAAAACACCAACTGTTGCAATCTCTACAAGGCTGTTATATATGTTGGAAATCCTTTCAGTTAATTTTGAGTACTCGATATAGACAGGGGCCATTCTCCAGAAAGTTAATCGTAATGTATTTTCACGTAAGTTCCAATTTTTGTAGGGTAATATTTTGAAAACTACATACAAATTAGTGAATACAGTTAAGTAAATTATATATAATAATAATAAGATAATAACTGGTGAACTCTAAGCAGAATTTCATGTACACATGGAATAAAATGTTAAAGAAAACTGACGATTTTAAGTTTAAAGATAAGGTTTCATTTAAGATGTTTCTGGAATCTGACCCCAGGACGACGTCACAGTTAGTATGCCGATAGAATTCAGAAATTCACATATATGTTTGTATTGATATTTTGGCGCTAAGAAATATTATTTTGTACTCCAAATGTTTTATTTTGTAAACATACCTGTTATTTTCAAATATGTTTCCTACAATGTGAATATACCTGAATTGTTTAATTATGTCAGTAGATGGTTGACCGTTGTTAGTTGGGTAATGACAGGTACATGTGCAAGTATGCCAATCTCAACAAAATATGTACCAGTACATAGTACTTGTGCACGAAGAAGATTTAGTTTTGAGAAAAGAATTTTCTACAAATGGTGTAAATATTTGTAAAATCTTGTAAGAAATAACTTTCAAGGTAGCTCTGTCTGTTAACAAAAAGCTGATTGTTTCAAGGGACCATGTCAACATAACGGGCTCCAAGGGGGCAACTTCAGTAAATTGATCTGAAATTTATGAGGCGCGTCGTGGGAAAACCAGTCTTAATGCATGTGGGTAAAGTGTTGTCCCGGATCAGCCTGTGCAGTTCGCACAGGCTAATCCGTGACAACACTTTCCGCCTACAGTGGATTAGTGTTAGAAGAGACTTCCTTGAAACAGAAAATACCATAAAAGCGGAAAGTGATGTCCCGGATTTAACCTGTGCCCGGTTTTCCCACGACATGCCTCATATATTTATATTAGTATATAATAATGGTCAAAATAATGTAAACATAATGGGAAAAGAGTTTACACATTCTGAGCATAAAAAGATTTAATTTAGGTTGTGATTGTTTGGCCCTTTTCTTGTTTACATCTTGTTAACAACACTGTCAATTGTCATTTTCTGGGTTCGCATTTACAAGTACAGTTTGCTTTTATCTAAAATCTTGTAAAGTATTAAATGATTCATACTTTATTATTTTATTGAATACACCTTTGTATTGCTCATTTCTAGAACATGTTAGCATTAATGTTGCTAAAGATCACTTCCATAAAGACACAGTTCCTTTAACATTGGATATACAAACAATTTACAATACAATTGTACAAACACAGATGGCATGTTGGATGGATGAAAAAGACAAATGAAAGCACCTAATAATCAATTAACTTACTTTAAAATATTCCATTTTGAATATCTACTCCCATCCCAGTGGGCTAACAATAACACGAATACAACGTACTATTAGTATAGTTCAGGTAATTACGTACACAGAAACATCTGAGATAAAAGCAAGATTAAGTTATAATTGACAAACTGGGGACATATTCAAGAAGCATCTTAAGTGTATCTTAAAATGTTTCCACTGAAGTTGTAAATTCAAACTTATATTTTTAAAAACTGCGTATAATTCTGTGATTCTTCATATGTTCATATCAACAAACATTTATACTATAGGTGATAATAAACAGTAAGTGCATTGCACTGTTAAAATGAAATAATAAGTTAAATAAAATGTTGATTTTAAAGTTAAGGATAAGATAATACTTAAGATGTTTCTGGATTCAGCACCAGGTTAGCACGGGTCTTTACTCAACTTACAGTCATTGAAATTAACAGTTTTGACAAGCAAGCCCAAATTTTAATATTATTACATGAGAGCAAGAAAATGTTGCAAGTCTGCCTCTATAAAACTGAGAAATTTACCAGGGCAGGGCCCATGGGCTTGTGCCAATTTCGACCACTGAACTCACATGCTGGTTTCTGACAAGTCTCTCATACACAAAACAAAACAATAAGCAGACAGAACACATACAGCGGCATTAACTGACAAAAATGTGTTCTGTATATCACACTGGTACCACCAACAGATATAATTATGTACAAGTACTGTGTAATACATTGTAACACCAAACGTACTCAAGTTCTTATTTCCAAATGTGTGCCAAACACCTTTGAGTTCTTGCAATGCTCGCACTACATCAGTCTGATGACCAGTGCTATTTATTCTTTATTCCAACAATGCAACGGACCAATACCATTCTTGCGTGCAATACACTGCGTCTATACAAATTCCCCATCCATGGACTGGAGTCCATACAGAGAGATACACTGCATCTTTACAAATTCCCCATCCATGGACTTGAGTCACTGCATCTTTACAGATCTAGTCCATGAAACGAGTCCATACTGAGACACACTGCCTCTTTACAGATCTAGTCCATGAACAAGAGTCCATACAGAGATACACTGCCTCTTTACAGATCTAGTCCATGAGCAAGAGTCCATACAGAGATACACTGCCTCTTTACAGATCTAGTCCATGAACAAGAGTCCATACAGAGATACACTGCCTCTTTACAGATCTAGTCCATGAACAAGAGTCCATACAGCGAGTGTCCTTATACAAAGCCTTTGTCTATTACATTGCAACAAATTATTACCATTCTTTTTGACTGTACATTTGAACACTACGTCAGTACAAACTGACCTTACAAAATATCCTTATATGAAACTAAAAGCCTTGGTCTTTATGGCCAGGAGTACGCTGTGTCTATACAAATTAAAACTTCCAGCACAAATTGACCTTACAAAATGATGTCCTTAAACCAAACCGAAAATCTTTGGTCTTCTTGGCCAGCAGTACACAGCGTCCATACAAATTCCTGTACAGATTGTCCTTAGAAACATGTCCTTCAACAAAACCAAAATCCTAACATTTTATGGCCAGTCGTACACTGTGTTCATACAAAATTACAAATTCCTGCACAGACTGTCCTTAGAAACAAAACTGAAAGCCTTGATCATATGGCCATCCAGTCATACACCATGTCTGTACATATTACAAATTTGTAGACAAACGATTTTGCGGCCAGCTTCATGTATACAGAGCAAATGTACACCATACAAATTTCTGCACAAATAGTCCTTACAAAATAAAGTTCTTAATCAAATCTAAAAGTCTTGGTCTTGCTGGCCAGCCTGCAGTACACTGTGACCATACACATTTCTGCACAGATCGTCCTTATAAAAACATCTTAAACAAAACTAAAAGCCTTGGTATTGATGGCCAGTTGTACGCAGTGACCGCACATATTACAAATTTTTGCACAAATTGTCCTTAGAAAAGTGTCCTAAACAAAACCGAAAGCCTTGGTCTTTATGGCCAGCAGCAGTTTCGTCTTCAGTATCTGCTTGCTGGAGTAGATAGGTATATAGAGGCGAGAGATGCAGGTGTTTGCGGTCGGCAGGTGGTCGTCATCCGCGGGGCGGATCGTGATGCTTGGCATCGGCTGAAATCCCTCCTCACTGGCCGGAAGGGCCGGACTGGATGTCCAGAAATACACCTGCAACCGGTACCACAGTGAGGTTAACATCAACCGTAACAATAGTTATCTGCTGTGAGGTAAACATCAACCAGTTGTTTAAATATTTTTGATAGGAAGTTTTCAATAATATATGATCAAAATAATTAAGTTGATGACTGCTAGAGATAATGCATTATTTACGATTATTTATAGATGGGATAAAAGGCCCTGGGTGGTATTCACAAAGCGTCTTAAAGTCCCATTATGTTTTAAAAACGGGCTTATATCTTCTGTAAAATGGACTCAAACACAGAACTTAACATTTTTAACAATTTAAAACTTTATAAATAAGCAAATTTAGGCATTTAGAACAACCGATGAAAAAAGTGAAAGTAAAACTCCTAAAAATAGATCTCGCTGACGCATGTCCGTGTGACCATGATCTACGATCATGTGTCAAGACAATACACAACAAACATGACCGACACTGACAGACGGTGTTACCGAATGTGTAAGTTATCGCTTGCTTTTCACTCTATTGCGTTCTAACAATCAAGTTATGGTTGATTTGGTCAAATTTCACGTAATAATCCGAGGGTATATCAGAATTGGAATAACTGGTTATTATCCTCTGGTCTTATTATATTGCTACAAGAAAGTAAACCGAAAGTAAGTCATTTGCAACACCGTGTTTGTGTATTATTTACAACATGCTTCAATCACGTGAGAGAACACACGGTGATACAAATTTGCATTTGTTAGTGCTTCCGATGGGGTTTCTCCATGATTTCTCTGATTTGAAGTAATAGCTCGCGGAAAACAGACCGAATTATGTAGTCTGGATATATTGTGGATTCAATTAAGGGCTTCTATGTGTTTAGCCTGTATAACTTGACCGTAAAACGTCCGGGATCTTTAAGATAAATTTTATCCGTAGCCTTAAATCTAACAATTTCCTTAAATTGATAATTCTATGCAGAAGCGGTGCATCAGTAACATTTCCAAATGACACCAGTATTAAAATGTTCTTTGCCGAATATTAACAACATAAACATGTGTGTAGTTAGTTAATAAATATAAGTTGAGAAATTTACACTTGAGTTAAAATTTTGAGAAATTACTTAAGATGCTTTCTGAATATGACCCCAGGGTCCAGAAACATCTTAAGTAACATTTTACCAATTTAACCTTAGCCTTCAAATTATAATTTTTCTTCAGCATTTTACTGCATGTGCATATGAAATTCTGCTTATTGTTCGCTAACAATCACCTTCTTATTGACTACTGTTAACTTAACTGTAATTGGATTCAATAATTGTCAGGTAGTTTAAAAAATATTATCTCAAGTCGGAATTTAAGTGAAAATATTTTAAAGTAAGCTTAGGATGTTTCTGGAATATGGCCCCAGGAACTTAAGATGTTTCTGGAATAAGGCCCCAGGAACTTAAGATGTTTCTGGAATATGGCCCCAGGAACTTAGGATGTTTCTGGAATATGGCCCCAGGAACTTTAGATGTTTCTGGAATATGGCCCCAGGAACTTAGGATGTTTCTGGAATAAGGCCCCAGGAACATAAGATGTTTCTGGAATATGGCCCCAGGAACTTAAGATGTTTCTGGAATAAGGCCCCAGGAACTTAAGATGTTTCTGGAATAAGGCCCCAGGAACTTAAGATGTTTCTGGAATAAGGCCCCAGGAACTTAAGATGTTTCTGGAATAAGGCCGCAGGAACTTGAGATAAGCTTAAGATGTTTCTGGAATAAGGCCCCAGAAACTTAAGATAAGCTTAAGATGTTTCTGGAATAAGGCCGCAGGAACTTAAGATAAGCTTAAGATGTTTCTGGAATAAGGCCCCAGGAACTTAAGATAAGCTTAAAATGTTTCTGGTATAAGGCCCCAGAACTTAAAATGTTTCTGGAATAAGGCCGCAGGAACTTACCAGGTCCTGCCGCTCATGGTTGTTCATCTTCTCCACGACCGACCAGAACCAGCGCTTGAACCTCTGTACCTTCTCATTGCTCTCCCCTGAATAAGGACACATGGTTAAAGGCACTTGTTCACAAATTTTTGTATAATATTTTTTAAATGTCATTAAACGTCCTAACTGCAAAACTAAAAATAATAAAAACTGCATTTGGACTAAAGAACACAAATATAATATCAAGACAAGCATAAACACGAGAAAAAACTAGACATGTGTCTGTAGGACACAGATCCCCCCATAATCCTCTGGTTGTCACAAAACTCTGCTGATGTCGGTAAAAATGCACCAAAATAATCAGGTGCACAAGTTCACATGCTGATGTATATAAGTTTCATCAGTCTAGCAGTTATTCTCTTTGAGTTACAAGCGACACAAATGCAAAAAGTCCTTTTTTTGCTAAAAAAAGGGTCATAATTCCACTGATGGCGGAAAAAACTGCACCAAAATACCCAGGTGCACAAGTTCACATACTGATTAATATGTTTATAAAGTTCCATCACTCTAGCAATAATACTTTTGAGTTACATGTGACACAAATAAAAAAATGTCATTTTTTGCTAAAAAACGGGCCATAACTCCGCTAAAAAACCCCAAACTGCACTAAAATACCCAGGTGCACAAGTTCATATGTTGATTAATATGTATATTACGTTTCATCACTGTAGCAGTAATACTTTTTGAGTTATGCGCGACACAAGTCAAAAAATGTAATTTTTGGCTAAAAAAGGGCCATAACTCCACTGATGTCTGAAAAAACTGCAAAAATACCCAGGTGCACAATTTCACATGCTGATTAATATATTTATAAAGTTTCCTCACTCTAGCAATAATACTTTTTGAGTTACACGCCACACAAGTCCAAAAATGACATTTTTTTGCTAAAAAAGGGCCATAACTCCGCTCATGTTGGCAAACAACTGTACCAAAATACCCAGTTGCACAAGTTCACATGCTGATTAATATGTTTCTAAAGTTTCATCACCCTAGCAGCAATACTTTTTGAGTTACGTGCGACACAAACCCCAAAATATCATTTTTTGCTACAATAGGGCCATAACTCCGCTGATGTTGGAAAAAACTACACCAAAATACCCAGGTGCACAGGCCCCGAGGCCGATGAATACGCTTTAAAAGTTTCATCACTCTAGCAGTTATACTTTTTGAGTTATGCGCGACACAAAAATCTGACAGACGGACAGACAGACAAGGGCAAATCTATATGCCCCCCCCCTCTAAAGTGGGGGCATAAAAAACGAAAATCCAATTCAAAATGAAAAGCAGAAAAGTACTATCAACTGATAAACTAAATTAATTCCCAGAGTATCATAATCTGTCAACTGTATTAATCCCCACCGTATCATCTACTTGCAACTAACTAAATTCCCCGCTGTTGGACAGCTTACCGCTTTCGTCATTGAAAGATGTGTAGCTGATGAGTGTCTGCACGTTGATGCTGCCCACCCCGTTCAGTAGCAATCTCAGGTCCTCGGACGTGAGGCCCTCCAAACAGTTGGCAGGTATCACGTCAAACACGCCCATCCGCAAACTCTTCATCGCCTTCTCGGCCACCCGCACCATGCGGTAGTCGGCGTAGCGGCGCACATACTCGTGAACGTTCTGAGCCGTCACCTCCACGTCCGCTCCTCCCCTAATCAACTCCACCGCCTCCCCTCCCTGTAGTAGAGGTTGCCACAAGTGTCAATCATATGCAAATTAATCATATGTACATTATTCTTATGCAAATTAATCTGGTGTTTTATCCAATTATTGCACTTGGCATTCCCACAAGTCTCATTTATATGCTAATTAATCATCTGCAAATTAATCTAGTGTTTTATTCAATATACTTCTTCACCTCCCTGCAACATGCGTCCCCACAAACACCAACCATATTGAAATTAATCATATCCAAATTAATCTAGTGGTTTATCAGCACACCTGGCGTTCCCACAAATGTCACTCATATGCAAATTAATCATATGCAAATTATTCATATGCAAATTAATGTAGTGTTTTATCTAGGGATGGCAATGAATACTAAAACACTATTCGAATATTCGAATTCAGTATTCCAATATTATTGGAATCACAACCTGATTAGGTGGGGAAGAGTCACTCACCTCTTCTGCACACAACTCCACATAGAAGTTCATGTCGAGTGCCTGAAACATCAGCGAGGCGTCTTTCGTCTCGGCGTCGAGTACCAGCTGTCGTAAACTCTCGTACATCACGGGGTCAAAGAATGCCAGGTCGTGCCAGCAGATCTTGCGGCCGAGGATGAACTTGAGAACGTGGCGGTTGAGGAACAGCGGACACATCTCGTTTTGAAGTAAACATAGACCGATGATCCTGAAAAATATGTCAACACATGAGAACATGGCGATTCGAGAATAGTGGACACATCTCGTTTTGCAATAAACCTATACCCAATGATACTGAAAAATACATTAACAGCTAAAAGTTTGGCACTTCAAGAACAGTGGTCATATCTCCTTTTGCAAGAAACATAAACTGATGATCGTGAAAAATACACTAACACTTTCAGAGCATGTCAAATTCTTTCTACAATAAAAATAGATCCATGATCCTGATAAATAAATCAACACTCGAGAACATTTCGGTTCAAGAATAGTGGACATATCTCGTTTTACAGTGAACATAGACAGATGATCCTAACAAATGCATATACATGACAAACACAGATCTGAAATGAATAAGATAAGTTAACCACATTGTGGACATGCTGACATGCACTGGTACCATGTCCACCACAAATAAATGAAGTCTTCATACATCAGTTCACAGGAATAAAAATTTCAGATAAAATTTCAGATACAATTTCAGTCAACCATTGTACTATAAATGATAATAAACATTGTTATTCATAAAATACGCAGAAATTAGATTTCATTCGACAACACTTCACAAATGCAACACAAAATGACATTCACTGTCAGACAAAAGCAAACTGATGTGATGGACAGTGGTGTCGTCAAGTTCATCAAGTTAATAAGGCCTTCCTTAATCAATTGCTTGTTTGTTGTAACCCTACCCAAAATTTTAGAGGTGGGTAGGTAGGTAGTTTTTTGTTTTTTTTTCATTCAATGTTGTAAATTGACTATAAAGTTCATGCTTACTATGTGATGTACCTATGTACTTGCAATACATATGCTTTATTAATCGAAAGGACTTGACATGAGTGGAAAGAATAATAATTTTTTTTTCACTTTTTGCATGTCGAATTTTTTTTTCGGGGGGGGAGGGAGGGGGGGGTCAGAGCCATTTTCGTGAGTCGGTCAGGTAACGCAAAACAAACAATTTATTAAGGACAGCCTTAGATGATTTTAATATGACTGACTATCACAAGTAACACGTATCAAAATATTATACAGCTGTGAACAAAACCCTACTGATCTTCCGAGAGACATTTCTGTCGGTGTGTTCTCACCTGCCGACATTTCGGAAGGCATTTAGCCTCTCCGGTGATCCCTTTCCCGGCCGCACCGTGTAGTACCCGCGCTTGCCGGGCTGCCAGAAGAGCGGGGCATTGTCCTCCATATCGTCTTCCTCCTCTACGTCACTACGGCGATCTGTCAGGGTGGCAGGTTTCTTCTTCTTGCTGGCGGAACTACTGGACGAGGACAGGTTGAAAATGTCCAGGTCTAAAAGAGCCTCTGCATTTAGCTCTCGTAAGTCCCTGAATCAAACAAACACACATAGCACTAGAGATGGAAATCAGTCTAACAAAAGATTAATCGATTAATCAAAGGTGAATGTCACTAATTAATCAATTAATCATGACTAAATATAGGCATACAGCTTTTTAAAAGAAAGCTTTTGTTGTGCATCAAAATTGTCAAATTTTGTCGCAAATTTATAAAAACACTAGATTAATTTATTAGAGATTAAATAATTATTGTGTATGATATCATATACAAATAATATAATTTGAAATAGCTAGTTTTAATCATATCAGGAAGATTTGTATAATTTTCCCGGTTTTAAACATCAATTTTCCCGGTTTTGCATCAACAAAATGTAATAAAGACAAACACAAACTGTGACACGTACACAATTCTTGTCTAAAAATATTTATTCATAATTGTCACGTCATGGTTCTGATCGTCATAATTTGCTGACGAAATGATTAATCAGACCATCACTACAAGGCACAATGACCGGCATCAATTCTGATTTATAGGGCAAGAGCCAGTGAGAAATAACAGGGTGCTGCACCTTGCTCCTTTCTGGCCCCCTCCCCCCTCCCCCGCTGGGCTGGTCAACACAGAAATGTTGAATATCTTTTCAAAATCTATAAAACACTGTATTGTGAAGTTAGAATAAGACATCAAACATAGAATGGACGTGATTTTTGTTATTTTTTCACATAAAACTGAGCATTTCATGATGTTTATGTACGTTTGTTATATTCTGTCAATACCTTTGGTATTATAAAGATTTTTCCATGACTTTTTCATTAAAACTGATTGTGTCAATGATCAATTTTACTGTATTTATAAACTGTGGTCATGCAAGCATGGACACAGTTCAATTTTTGTGTAAAAATTGTGTCAATGCATACAAGTATACAGTTTTGTGGTAAAATCAATTTTACTGATGCAGTTATATATGCAGGTGTCTATTGCACTAATTACTCCGCACAATTCTTAAATTACAAATGGTAAACTGCATATAAAACATTGCTGTAATAAACAGTTTATTGTATGTTTGAAGTCTTATGCCAACTTCTATAATAGTGTGTTAATAACATTTTTGCAATTTTTCTAAGACAAATTCATAGACTGTGTTTAAACTTATAAAAACCTTGGAAATTCAAAATTATTCGAAAATGTCATTGGATTGGCCCAGCTTTTCCCCATGCTCCTTTTCAGCAACACCATGTACTTGTTTGTACCCCAAGTCTTTACCTACAATTTAAATGTTTTTTCACATTGAACATATTTTAAGCCAGGAAAATGTTTTAACCAAACGATAAATATGTTTGAAAACTTGATTTGACACAGCATAATATTTGTATGTCAACTCCACAGACAATGTATACAGTAGCCGGTTACTGGCTATAAGACAGTGGTACATTTTTACATTGTGTGACAGAGACTCATTTAGAAAGAACTGGTACAGAAAATAAATTTGGTTCCTTAAAATGAGAGTTGAGTTTCAAACGCTCAGTGTTTCTCAATGAAGCCGACGTAACATTGCATCGTTATGATTTATTGACGTCTCTGAAACGCATGCGTTAGTGTACTTTGCGGAAAATGGGCGGAGTCTAGATAAATATAGTTCTCATTCATAACCTTCAAAAATACAGACGCATTATATACCAGATTGATTTAATTCGAAATAATTGACGGGTTACCGTTGGTTATTGCGGTAATAACTCCAAACCATTGATTATTATCGCAATAACCAACGCTAACCCGTAAATTATTTCTTAAACATTTCTATACAAGATACAACATGTTCACACTTTGCCCACCAAATACTGAGCATGCTGAACAAAAATTTCAAAAATATTGGAAACGGTAATGATACTGAAAACTTGCAACAATAGTGCTACGTTCGTTAGCTTTTGCACTAAAGAGTTAATGTGCAGTGCTAATATTCAGCCTTGAGACGTACTGAGAGCGGTTATGGGCCATGCAGATGTCAACAGCCTCGTCGACACGTTGTCGTAGCGTCTCTTCCGATGTCAGCATCACAATCAGTTGGGCTGGGGACAGCTCCAGTAGCATGCCGGTGATCTTGGGGGCCAGGGACTGGGAACGAGTCAACAGAATATGCAGTTTGAAAGGGGCATATCAACAATATTACCCATACACTAATATAGACACTATTAAAACGAGACATATTCCGATTTTTTTCTATTAGCAATAATATATTCATGAAATGGTTAAGAAAAAAATATATACTGCCAAAAGATATTTTAGATACACAGTTTTAGCAAGATTCGAACTCACTCCTACAGAATAGCAATTAAAAATTCTGAAAGGTATTGTTCAAGACTGGTTACAGGTTCACAGATCAACACTTTTGTATATAAGTAATAAATGACACTTTATTAGCCATAATACATTAAATATCATAGATGAACTGTTTTTGACGTTCATTTCGTCATTAGTGAAAGTTCCATTTCAGTTTCTTACCATAGTAATTCTAATCTGTTTGTAATACAGATATGCCCCCCTCTAGGTTAAAAGCAATCTTTAAAATATCATGTTTGGTGTTGATTAAAGCAATCTTTAAAATATCATGTTTGGTGAAGATTGGATGAATAGTGTTGTACATAGAGAATGGAAACTGCTAAAAAGGCAAATTTTTTATAAATCAAAGACCATAATTCTGCAGTTCCTGTGGTAATTTTGTCGAATATCAAACCTGTCTGGGATATTATGCCCTCAAACATTTTCATCAAGTTTGGTGAAGATCGGATGAAAGCTGTTGGACATAGAAAACGGCTACAAAGGCTAATTTAAAATAATTAAAGGGCAATTATTCCACAGTTCCTGGGTCAATTTGGTTGATTATGACCATGATAATATGCCCACAAAGATTTTCATCAAGTTGGCTGAAGATTGGATAAAAACTGCTGGACGTGAGAGCGGAAACAGCAAAAACGGCTAATTTAAGATAAATTAAGGGTCATAACTCCATAATTCCTGGGGCAATTTGGTTGATTAACAAACTTGGCAAAGATATTACGCCAACAAACATTTTAATGAAGTTTGGTGAAGATCAGATGAAAACTGTTGGAATTAAGACATCGGATGTGAAATTGGTATACAAACCGACAGGCCGACATTAGCAAACCAATATATACCCTGCCATCTTTGAGGGGAGCATAATAACGGAAAATAAAATTAACTGTTAACATCACTTACTGGCTGCAGGTTACGAACCCTAGGATACAGTCTCTCGCCCAGCTGCCGTCGATACTGGGTCATCGTGTCACTGCTGCCGTCTGTGGGGATATCTAGATTACCCCCGGGGTTTGCATTGAGGTCGGAGGGCATGTAGAACGGCGGAGCATCGTACGAGAGATTCCTGAATAAACATGGTTTATCCAGGGTTCATACAAAATGTTTAACCAAAATTCCATGATTTTTCCAAGACATACCTCAATTTTCTAAAATAGACCTTAAATTCATATTAGTACACTGATAATCTGATATCTTTAGTTTTTTTGTTTTGTTTTGTTTTTTTTTGCCGTTTTTAACAGTATTTCAGTCATATCACGGCGGTCAGTTAACCTACTGACACTTTTCCTGGGAAAGCTTACCGGATCTAAGCGGTTTACCAGTATTAAGTGCACATACCTATGCCAGTAACTGACAACTGCCCTACTTGAATCAGAACTAGGGGGAGAATGGACGTAGAAATAATTTCATGACCAAACCCCACACAAGTTATGTGGCCAGGCTGGGGTTCGAACTCACAATCCCCAGATTGAAAGTCCAGTGCTCTACCAAATGAGCTAATCTGATATCCATATTTGTTTATTATCTACATAATAAAATTATGTATCTAGGCAGATTCGCGCCCTGCAGAATACAATAAAATGCTTGTAGTGCTCCAATACATGTCTGTCCACCATTACGCCTGCTCCAATACATGTCTGTCCACCATTACGCCTGCTCCAATACATGTCTGTCCACCATTACGCCTGTGTCTATACATGTCTGTCCACCATTACGCCTGCTCCAATACATGTCTGTCCACCATTACGCCTGCTCCAATACATGTCTGTCCACCATTACGCCTGCTCCAATACATGTCTGTCCACCATTACGCCTGCTCCAATACATGTCTGTCCACCATTACGCCTGCTCCAATACATGTCTGTCCACCATTACGCCTGCTCCAATACATGTCTGTCCACCATTACGCCTGCTCCAATACATGTCTGTCCACCATTACGCCTGCTCCAATACATGTCTGTCCACCATTACGCCTGTGTCTACACATAACCACATGTACCACAGTAATAATTTTTCAAATGAAACATGTTTTTTTTGTTGGCACATATACCAAATCAATGCTTTTTGCACGTTAACAGGTGTTCATTCTAAGTAACAAACTATCACTTCATTTGTCAAAGGTTTTTTTATTAGCCCAGAGTGAATATTTTGTCATTATCATAAACAAGTCAAACAAAGATATCATATTTTGGGAATGTTCCATAGTTTGTTATTTACATTTTGGGGCATAAGTGTGACAACAATATCACATGAGTTGATATGATTTTCTGAACAAGAATCAGGCCGGTAGATACGCATAAATAAACGAGAGCTGTTGGAGGCCAGTCCACTTGACTTTTCTTGTTCTTGTCAGAGTTACTGGCAATTTTTTCTAAAACAAACTGTTTGGATGATAGGGGCAAATAAAACAAAATTAATATCGTTCTCGAGTTACTGAGTGGTTAGCAGTTTTCATTTTTAAAACTGACCTTGACCCTACACACCCCATATGCAATCTCTTGCAATATCTCCCTATACAGTATCTATAAATTGAGTTTCATTAAATATTTCAATTTGTTCTTGAGTTATTGAGTAGAAACTTTTTTTTCTATTTTTAGTAACAGTGACCTTGACCTAGACACGACCCAACCCACTCCAAATGCAATCCCAAGTAAAGTATTACTGTAGGGAATCTATGTAGGAAGATTCATTCTCGAGTTAGAGAGTGGAAATCAAAAGTTGACGCCGCCACCCTATCCACGGAAATGTAAAATTTCTAAGAGCGAAAAGGCCCATAATTTTGTCAAATGTCAAACGTGAGTTACAAAACTTGGCCTATAGGTTCATTTTAATATGAGGAATAAATGTTTCAAGTTTGAAAGAAATCCCTCAAGCCATTCCTGAGAAACTAGCTTACCGAAAAACTTAAACCTAGCCTGGACGCTGACGCAGATGCTGATGCGAGTAGAATAGGTTGCCTTTTCTACGAAAAGTTCAGCTAAAAACTTTTTTTTTTACAAATGTATACATGAAAAATGCAGGATGAACATGAACAATGATCACATGTACCTGCGCGACTCCCGGTCATGGCTAGTATGTCTCTGCGATGGTGAATTCCTCTGCCTCTCACGCTCTCTTTCCCGCTCACGAGTTCGCAGCCGCTGTATCAGGTCTGAAGCACACAAGTGATCAGGGCTGGTATTGATAAAAAATCTTAGTTGAAAATTAAGAAAAATCTTAAATTTCTGAAATTTTGTAATTGGATTTTCTGATACAGAAATACATAATTTGAAGATCTTAGCAAAGAAATTGCAATATAATGTCAAATGCGTTAATATTTAGTATTTGTTATGTACATATTACGAAGCATGGTGTTTTAAACACAAATTCAATTTTTGACTAATTCTCAACTTAAGTTAAGAATAGCTTAAGAATCTTTATTAATACGGGCCCCGTTGTAACTACCAAGCACAATACAACGAGGCTGGCATTTATAAAGACTCTTAGTCGAAAATTATGAACAATCTTTTAACTTCTGAAATGTTATAATCTGATTTTCTGACAAAGAAATGCATTATTTGAAGCTATCGACGCTCAAGTTGCAATATAATTCCAAATGTATCAATATTTAGTACTTGTTATAAACATGTTACAAACACAAATTCTAATTTTTACTTTTATTTTCAACTTAAGTTACCAAAAGCATAAAATGTTTATAAATATAGGCATGGAGCAAATCTTGAGAAAGCACATTGTGTCATTCTTACTTCCAACTTTTGAGCAAGCTATTATAGTCAAAATGCGACACTGCAAATCGCGATAACACGAAATGACGGGATACAATGAATAAGGCGGTCGGTCCCGTCCGTTTTCCTTATATATTTAAATGCAAAAAGATGCCTTACTAGAATTTGCAATTGATTGAAAGATGCGAACATATGTTTTGATCCCATTATAGCGTTTGAAATGAAATGTTAACGCGATACTACAAATCAGATTGTCACAGAGACTTTTCACACCTTCTCGACGAAGAATTCACACGTCTGCAAAGTCAGACACCAAGGTAGCTTGTTTGCAGCATGGACAAGCATAGTTGTTAATAAGTATAATTAGTTAATAAGTATAATTAGTTAATAAGTATAATTAGTTAATAAGTATAATTACCGTATTTAATGGTGTGCAGTGTGAGATTATTATTTAACGACTTTCGTGATAACCAATACGTCTTTGCGAAATTGATTATTATATTGCGGATTTTATACTTTATATTTGCTTCATAACGCAAATACATGCAGAATGTATTGTCAAATGCAATTAGTTTAAGTGCATTAATTAATGTTATCTCCTCGACGCGCTGAAAATTAATGCTCAATGTTACTTACTACCCGAATTCCCTAAAAATGCAGAACTACAACAAACATGACACTACGAACAAACTCCCGTAATTATTCGTAGTATCGCGTTTCGACTGTATATTAAATATTGCCATGGCGGGCTTTTGCATCTCTTTGCATGGAATGACTGACACAATAAATATTACAACTTCCATAATATGTAACATAGAAATGAAAAACGATTCCATGAAAAAATGCAGAAATTCTTGGAAATTCTCAAAAAACACATAATTTCCAATGACATAATTGTAACCTATACAAATAATGTTAAAATGTAAACAAACTGCTGTGTAATTATATCTTTACACCATTTTACCTTCTCTTGATAAATTACTTTGATTTTAAAAGTATTTAATTTACTTTTTTTTTAATTATATTTTTCCCATTTACCAGCGCATATGTGTAGAAAAGGCAGAATTTTGCTAGTAAACTGTCTTAGAATAGAGATCTACGTCCGTGACGTGACAGCTGTTTATAGAATGCGTTAGTTGCCGGGGCCCGGCTAGTCCAGTTGGAGGAGCAATCTGGGGTTAGTGAGTTCACTCCCCAGCCCGGCCACATTACTTGTGTGGGGATTGGTCATGAAATAATTCTCCCCCTACCTCTGATTCAACTAGGGCAGTTGTCAATTACTGGCATAAGTATGTGCACTTAGTATTGGTTACCCACTTAGGTCGGTTAAGCTTGCCCAGGAAGTGTGAGTAGGTTAACTGACCGCTGCGATATGACTCAAATATTGTTAAAAAACGGCAAAAAATCCAAACAAACAAATAAAATGCAGTATAAGGAACAACTTACTGTACTGCAGACTTTTCCCGCCAATCATAACATTTTCCAGTGGCGGTAACTTCTCCTGCGACAGCACAGCCTGCAAGAAAAACAGAAAACACATAAAGTGTGTCATGGGAAAAATGGGCTTAATGCATGTAAGTAAAGTGTCATCCCGGAAAAGCTTGTGCAGTCAGCACAGGCTGATCCAGGATGACACTTTCCGCTTTATCGTAAATTCCGTTACGTCTCTTTGAAACATAAATCTTCTGAAGGCGGAAACGGTCCTCTTGGATTAGCCTGTCGGACTGCACAGGTTAATCCGGGACACCACTTTACATAGATGCATTAAGCTCGGTTTTCCCACGACACACATCACATGTGTTTTTACTTAAAGGGACTATGTCTGCAAAAAGGGACCCAAAGGGGCAACATCAGCACAACAATCTGAAACTTGTATATTAATCATGGCATAAAATAATGTGCATAATAATGGGAAAAGGCATAAAATAATGTGCATAATAATGGGAAAAGGCATAAAATAATGTGCATAATAATGGGAAAAGGCATAAAATAATGTGCATAATAATGGGAAAAGGCAAAAAAGAATGTGCATAATAATGGGAAAAGAGTTTAAGCATTCTGAGATTTATATATATATATAATTTAGGTCGTGTTTATTTGGCCTTTTATTATTTACAATTTGACGTCAGAATACTTTATATCTTCTGTAACCAAAGTTCATACTTCATTTTTCACAAGTCAGGATAGAACAGATGGTTAGAGCACTGTCAATTGTGATTTATTTTTAGAACTACAACATTGTGAGTTCAATACACACAGAGGGTTTCCTGTTTTTCAAGTACTTTTGTTCGTTAGTTTTTTATTAAAAACTCCCATTGTAGTAAAATATTAAAACTTAATTTATTTAATACACCTTTGTATTGCTCATTACTATAATATAATAGCACAAACAGTGCTGTAGTAGACCACTTTTTTGCAGACATAGTCCCTTTAATTATGAGAGACCTACTGTAACTATCAACAAGAAGTGTTTGTTAAATAGTTATGCCCCATCTAGGCTAAAAACAATCTTTAAAAAATTAAGTTTCGAAATGATCAGATGAGAACTGTTGGACATAGGGAACTAGAAAGCCGATTTAGATAAATCAAGGGCCATAACTTTTCAGTTCCTGGGTCGTTTTGGTTCAGCATCAACCTTGGCTAAGATATTATAACCTCAAACATTTTTATCATGTTTGGTGAAGATTTGATGAAAACTGTTGGACGTTGAGAGTAAAACTGTTGGATGCTGAGGGTAGGAACAGCTGAAAGAGCTAATTTTTGATAATTCAAGGGCCATATCTCCACAATTACAGGAATGATTTGGTTGATTATTGAGCTTGACCAAAATTTTATGCCCATAA
Source organism: Congeria kusceri (assembly GCA_027627225.1). Taxonomy (NCBI): domain Eukaryota; kingdom Metazoa; phylum Mollusca; class Bivalvia; order Myida; family Dreissenidae; genus Congeria; species Congeria kusceri. The sequence goes on from CM051039.1 coordinate 1,500,123, forward strand.
AGATGTCTATGAAGTTTGGATAAAAACTGTTGGAGAGCGGAAATGGCCAATTTTAGATAATTCAACAGCCATAACTCCACAATTCCTGGGGCGATTGGCTGATTATCGAACTTGGTCGAGATGTTAGGCCTATAAACATTTTCATTTAGTTTGGTTAAGATCGGATTAAAACTATTGCACTTAGAGAGCAGAAACGAAAGTGGCCTACCGACCACCCAACAGGCAGACCGACCAACATAAGAAAACCAATATACCCCGCCATTTTCGATGGGGGGCATAATAAATTGGTGTGTATCATATCAACATGATGAACTGACATGATAAAATTACATTCCATCTTCACAACAATCTTATTAAAATCACCTCCATAAATACAATATTGTCACCTTCTGCGTACATTTCAGCTAACCAATCGATGACCTTTCATTGGTTAAGACTCAAAAATCTACAGCAAACTCCGCTTGTAAGTATATTTAGCAGACCATAGAATTTATATCGCTATATCCGAATATCGTTACATCCGTAAATAGGCAACCAAGAGCATGGACATACACGCATATAAGAGAGACGCAACACTGATCGTTTTACATTCATACATCTAATGTAGAACTATGTAGATAAAATAAATTTAAGGAACGCAATGAACGTATGACAGTGTAATAAATATTCAGGACAATTAATTTATCAGTGATCACTACAATGTCGTTTTTTTTTTCATCATTTTCACGGCCTGTGTACACGTATATAACAATCATGTTGAGTGGGTCGACGTCACTGAATACTGCCAGAACTACCAATGTCTCAGTAGAATCTTAATAAACAACTTTTCTCCGAACAGACTAACAAGCAAATATAGCAACATTCACACCCAACGCTAATTTTAATAAATTACAACAATACGGATTATTTAATGAAGCCGACCGTATAATTGTTGACCTGCATTCATGTTTTTCACACCTACTACAGACTCCAAATATCATAACAAAAGGGGAAATAAATGCCATTGGGTCATGAAAATAACATTATCAAAACCGAAACTTTGATATATGCGATATCGTTACAAGCGATGTTATATCAATTGGAATAAATAGGGATCTGGCCGACCTTGGACTCGGCTTCCGTTATATGCGATATATCGCTATCAGCGATATCGTTACAAGTTGAGTTTACTGTATTTAGCTGGGATCCCAATGGGAAGCTATTGCGCATTACTTTTTTTGAAGTCTGACATCATGGTTCTTTTTAAAGTCTGACATCATGGTTCAAGTGTTGATTTATGAAATATACCCCTTAACAACACACACTTTACAGTATAAAACAAGTATTATATGCGGCATTTGTTTTTGTTATACACAGAAAATATCAAATCTTGTTGTAAACTGCAGCACGCAACCACAGGCTAAATGCTTAAAGAAGCAAGTTTTCAAGAAGTAATCCAACATGCCATTGGAAGACAGTGCACTGTAGTCGGATGGATCTTAACAACTAACAAGAATATCATTCTTTTTTAAGTCTTACATTTGCGATAGCTGTATAGAAGCTCCTGGCCACGCCACTACCCTCCCCGGGTTCATCTGTGAATGTGACCTTGACCCTGTGGACAGCGAGGGGTGGCCCACTGGTGTTGGTGCGACGGTTGAAGTATGCGTTCAGCTGCTTGAAGGCCTGAGTGATCAGCTGATTCCTCGAACGCACGACCTGAAAAATATTGGATAGATATGGAAACATTTTATCAGAAAAACAAGACACTGTGTTCCATAAACACACATGCCCCCGGTTAGTGCTGGACAGCCCATTTGAATTATTCTAAGTCCAAATTAGATCAAGGTCAAAGTATGGTTGGGTGATATGGGTGGATTGGGAATGGTCATAAGCAACAACTGTGTAAATATCCAAGTGTAAGAGTAAGCGGTGTTGGTGTTAGATGAAACAGTACAATCTACTTAACCTTGTCACGGACCGACAGACAGACATGTCCTAATCACTATTTGCCTCCAGCATCAAGATGTCGGGGGTATAAAAATGTTACAAGCCTGTCTTTATAAAACATGAGAATAAGAGCAAGTCCAGATCTGAAATGACCAGTACAGGGCGTACAGACTCGTGCTAATTTCAACCACTATGGCAGTACCTCAATACCAAGATATGTTTGAGGCGTGTCCTGGGCTTAATGCACGTGCGTAAAGTGTCAACCTGGATCAGTCTGTGCAGGTTGATCCAGGACAACATTTTCCGCTTTTATGGTATTTCCTGTTTCAAGGAAGTATCTTTAAAATATTAATCCACTGTAGGCGAAAAGTGTCGTCCCGGATTAGCCTGTGCAGTCAGCACGTGGGACAACATTTTACACACATGCATTAAGCCCAGGTTTCCCACGACATGCCTCGTTTGTTTTGAACAGAGCACAAGTTATGTGTGCCAGTACCTCAATACTCAGGTCTTTCTGCTGGGTGTTCCGTATCTTCTCCATCTCTCGTCTGAATTTGCCCTCCTTGACTGGAAATCCCCCCAGCTCACTGATCACGGAGCCTGGTTCGACCCCCACGTCGTCACAGAACACGCGCCCAAACAGGTCCAGCGTGAGGCGCCAGCAGCCCAGCAAGGCATCGTGGGTAATCATCTCTGGGCGAGTGGGTCCTTGTCTGAAATGGGACACCGCTATCATGTTGTTTCAAAAACTCCCTAATTTCCTAGTTACAAAGCCTTTCAAATTTACACTGGGCAAATAATTGGATGCACTGTTCACATGACTCCCTTATAACTTATGGCCACAACAAGTGGACTTTTATTGATTACTTCATACTGAATTGGATCACTCCCTGCTAAAAACTGGCAGCTATTCAACCATTCTGTCATTCTTTTCCATCTTTCAACCATAATTTTTAAACTATCACTGCATGCAAAGATTTTATTAACCTATCTATGTGACAACGGGTGTCGGAAGATAATTGTAGATTATTACATTACAAAAAACAATAAAGCATAACTATAATGAATTTCATTCTTCAGGAATAAAACAAGATTCTGATATTCTCGCTATTTCAGAAATACTACATCAAAGGGTTTAACAAATGTATCATATATTCTATAAACAGATTGAGCAAATATTTAAGTATTATTGTACTGTTTGTATATAGTACTTACCATCACAAAGAGGAAATCAAATGAAGGAACAAATAAAAGAGGAAAACAAATGGATGGAAGAAATAATAGAGGAAATCAAATGGAGGAAAAAGAAGAGGATCTCCAAACAAGAGGGCCATGATGGCCCAAGGTCGCTCACCTGAGTTTAAGGCATCATAATGGCTAATAACAAGAGGGAAAAATGGCACTAAACGCCTTACCTGAGTATAAAGATCAGGGCCTTGCAGTTTCAGATGGTTTTTTTAGCCTATATAAACCATGTGACCCACAGGGCATGGCCACCTTGTACCCCAGGGGCATCATTTGAACAATATTTGTAGTGGACCACTTTTCAAACGTTAAATACCCAATATGATTCAACAGGGCCTTGCGATTTCAGAGGAGATTCCCCAGGGGGTGGCCAATTTTTACCCCAGGGACCGCATTTGAACAATCTTTGTAGAGGAACACTCCACAATGTTTCACGCAAAATATATAGCTTCTGGGCCTTACGGTTTCAACACGGAAGATTTTTAAGGCCCACTTGCCATATAAGTCTATATAAATCATGTGACGCCCTGGGTTATGGCCACTTTTTACCCCAGGGGCATCATTTGAACAATCTTTGTAGAGGACCACTATACAATGTTACATACCAAATATAAAACCTCTGGGCCTTGCAGTTTCAGAGGAGAAGATTTTTAAAGTCATTTTGCTATTTAAGTCTATATAATCCATGTGACCCCCGGGGTGTGGCCACTTTTGAAGCCACGGTCATCATTTGAACAATCTTTGTAGAGGACCATTATACTATGTTACCAACCGAATATGAAACCTCTAGGCCTTGCAGTTTCAGAGGAGAAGATTTTTAAAGTGGCTATATAAGTCTGTATAAACCATGTGACCCCCGGAGTGTGGCCAGTTTTCACCCCAGGGGCATCATTTGAACACTCTTTGTAGAGGACCACTATACAATGTTACATAACAAATATGAAACCTCTGGGCCTCGCGGTTTCAGAGAAGATTTTTAGTCATTTTGCTATTTAAGTCAATAGAAACCATGTGACCTCTAAGGTGTGGCCAGTTTTGACCCCAGGGGCATCATTTGAACAATCTTTGTAGAGGACCACTATACAATATTACATACCAAATATGAAACCTCTAGGCCATGCAGTTTCAGAGGAGAAGATTTTAAAAGTCATTATGCTATATAAGTCTATATAAACGATGTGACCCCTGGGGCGTGGTCAGTTTTGACCCCAGGGGCATCATTTGAACAATCTTAGTAGAGGATATGAAAGCTCTGAGCCTTGCGGTTTCATAGGAGAAGATTTTTAAAATTTTCACTTTTTTAATCTATTTTTAGCTCTGGTGACCTACATATGAAGTGGACCGGAAAGATTTGAGCAACTTTGAAAGAGGTCCACCCAAGGATCATTCCTGTAAAGTTTGAAGAAAATCTACCAAGGTGTTTAGGAGGAGATGATGTTTGACTGAAAAGTTGACGACGCACGCACACACGTACGCACGCACGACGGACAACAGGTGATCACAAAAGCTCACCATGAGCACTTTGTGATCAGGTGAGCTGAAAAGTGGAAATCGAATGAAAGGAAGAACAAAAGGATAAAACCAAATTTTTGTTTGTTTGTTTTGTTGGGGTTTTTCGCCATTTTTAACAGTATTTCAGTCATATCACGGCGGTCATTTAACCTTCTCATACTTTTCCTGGGCAAGCTTAGCCGATCTAAGCGGTTTACCAGTACTCAGTGCACATACCTATGCCAGTAACTGTCACATGCCCTACTTGAATCAGAGGTTGGGGGGAATGGTCGCAGAATTAATTTTATGACCAATCCCCACACAAGTCATGTGGCCAAGCTGGGGTTCGAACTCACGATCCCCGGATTGACAGTCTCGCAGGAAACCAAATGAGAGGGAGAAGAATCACAAGGAGAAACCAAATGAGCGGGAGAAGAATCAAAATCTTTGCCCTTCAGTGGGTTTTTTTCCGAGCCGATTTGGGGCCGAAATAGGGCCTATCCACAAAGTAAGAAAGTATCTTTTTTCGAGCCGATTTGGGGCCGAAATAGGGCCTATCCACAAAGTAAGAAAGTATCTTTTTTCGAGCCGATTTGGGGCCGAAATAGGGCCTATCCACAAAGTAAGAAAGTATCTTTTTTCGAGCCGATTTGGGGCCGAAATAGGGCCTATCCACAAAGTAAGAAAGTATCTTTTTTCGAGCCGATTTGGGGCCGAAATAGGGCCTATCCACAAAGTAAGAAAGTATCTTTTTTCGAGCCGATTTGGGGCCGAAATAGGGCCTATCCACAAAGTAAGAAAGTATCTTTTTTCGAGCCGATTTGGGGCCGAAATAGGGCCTATCCACAAAGTAAGAAAGTATCTTTTTTCGAGCCGATTTGGGGCCGAAATAGGGCCTATCCACAAAGTAAGAAAGTATCTTTTTTCGAGCCGATTTGGGGCCGAAATAGGGCCTATCCACAAAGTAAGAAAGTATCTTTTTTCGAGCTGATTTGGGGCCGAAATAGGGCCTATCCACAAAGTAAGAAAGTATCTTTTTTCAAGCCGATTTGGGGCCGAAATAGGGCCTATCCACAAAGTAAGAAAGTATCTTTTTTCGAGCCGATTTGGGGCCGAAATAGGGCCTATCCACAAAGTAAGAAAGTATCTTTTTTCGAGCCGATTTGGGGCCGAAATAGGGCCTATCCACAAAGTAAGAAAGTATCTTTTTTCGAGCCGATTTGGGGCCGAAATAGGGCCTATCCACAAAGTAAGAAAGTATCTTTTTTCGAGCCGATTTGGGGCCGAAATAGGGCCTATCCACAAAGTAAGAAAGTATCTTTTTTCGAGCCGATTTGGGGCCGAAATAGGGCCTATCCACAAAGTAAGAAAGTATCTTTTTTCCTGCAAATTTTCTACATAAATTCACAATTGCTAACAAGTTTACGTTTCACTTTTTGTCTGTTTCATTTTTATTCCGTGGGCAGGTTTAGATGTTTGTATCAAAAGGCAAATAATAATGTTCAAATTCAACAAAAATTGGTTATAACACTGCGTAATTCATCCTGATAAAATGTTTATTTAAAAAAATTAATAAATATGGTAATACGAGACTAATTTTCCTTATTCAAAGGGCTTCAGACCCAATTACAAAGAACTAAAAAAACACTGCTCTGTGTTCCAAATCATTGCCTCAAATATGAGGCATGTCATGGGAAAACCGGGCTTAATGCATGTGCGTAAAGTGTCATTCTGGATCAGCCTGTGCAGTCTGTACATGCTAATCTGGGACGACACTTTCCAATTTTATGGTATTTTCTGTTTCAACAAAGTCTCTTATAAACATAAATCCAATGAAGGCGGAAAGTGTCGTCCCGGATTAGCCTCTGCGTACTGCACAGGCTGATCTGGGACAAAACTACGCACGTGCATTAACCCTGTTTTCTCACGACACGCTCATATTTAAACACCCTTTGTACAGTGCTTACCTGGTTGGTACAGACGGGGTCTGTGAGGTTTCCACGACAACAGTGTTGGAAACATTTTCATTGGCTCCTACAGCGTCCATGGGTGTCTCCACAGATCTGCTCAAATCAAGCAACAACGTAATAGTAAATACAGGTAAATACTAAAAATTCACATTCATTCTTATTTTCAGTTTAAACCTTTTTATTTTAGCTCCATTTTGTTGAAAGCCGGAGGCTTATTGTGACAGTTTTGAGTCCTATTCCTCGGTAGAACTAGTACCTTTTTGAGAAAGATCATTCGAATGCTACCCAAGCAGGTATCAAACTCAAATTACACTACTGCAACATTTTCACATTCAAGTGCAGGAAACTTTGCAAAAAGATGTTTTCTGGGCAAAATGTTCCAATTACTTTAATACTTGATGTTTCACTCCGCAAAAAAAAGCAGAAAAAAGACAAATTGACAGATACGGTGATTTCTATATTACATTAGTTTAGATTTGAAATGGTTCCTTAGTCAACATAAATAAGCCTATCCAGTGTCAATGTAGCAGAAACATTGTTTATATAGTATATAGTTACTTTAAAGGTGTTTTGGGAACAGTTAAAACCATCATGTCACAAATATAGACTAGCATTTGAGTGCAACTTTCTGTGCATGAAACAGTTCGTCAGACCGGACAACAGTTAAAATATATTTCACATCTCAATTAAAACATGTATACATTTTTGGCAAACAGTAAAAAATATAGATTAATCAATTATAAAAATAGTTAGTAATAATAACTGATGTGTCTTCCCATTAGACTGTTCTTTGTTTTCCAACATATCCAACTGCATTCTGTGCAAAGCATAACTTAACATGTATTGAAAGATCTTGAATGATAAGGGTGTTATTAATTGTAGCTCAAATCTGAGAAGGCTTCACGTCAATTCTGTCTACATTGTTACGAAATGCACACTAAGACATCAAGCCAATAAGCCGACAACCCTACCCCGCTTCCGTGGCTGTAGCAGGTACTGGCTGCAGGGCGGACACGGCAGCCGCAGACTTGCTCAAATCCAGCGAGCCATCCACTTCCATCCTGTCCACATTTCCCGACCGAGCTAGACTCGAGACCTGGGCAGCGGATTGAAACGAGACCGAACTCTGATTGGCCGAATGAGCTCCCGAGCTCAGATCTAGACTCTGGCTTTCCACTCGGTCAGTTACGCTGGCTGATCTGGCAAGGTGAGATTGCGGAATTTCCGATATTGCACCGACGTTCTGACCTGATGAAGGCTGACTTACAGAGAATTCAGTCTGACTTAGTAATCCGAACGCATGGTGATCCAGCGAACTACTGCTGCCGTGGGATTGAGACCGAGACTCGAATCTGTCGCTGGTATGACTAGTACTGCCTGCAGTTATACTGTACTCTGTAAACCCACTGGAGGAGGACATCTGAGATTGCAGAGGCAACAAGGGGGAAATCCTCGTCGACATATCGTGAACAAGCTGCCCAGTTGAGAAGGGGGCTACTGCAGAGGGGAATATCGGTGCCAATCTGTCGACTGCTTCTGGAGTGATAGGACTTGTTGCTAGAGGAACGGAGTGGGGAGCAGTGCTAGCCAATGTGAGTTCAGCTCTCGATGAGAGGTCTGGAGTAGCACTCAAGGATGGCGACCTAGCTGGTACACTTAAGGAAAGGTCGATACTTTGAACTGCACTCTGGGAACCTGTAATACAGATAAATGTTTATTACAGACTGTCTTTGGATACTTGCATAAGCTAGTGAAGGGCTATAGATAATACACTAAAACTTCTTTAACTCAAGGTCGCTCCGGGATGACGAAAATGCTCGAGCTATCAAAGGTCTCGAGTTATCGAGGTGTCCATACTCTGAGAAGTGAAAAATATTCACTTAAATGTTTAGTCATCAGAGTTGTTAATTTTAAGTCGGCAACATTAATACTTACAATGTTCAATTATTAACTATGTTTTTAAACAAGACTGAGTGTTTGATAAACACACATGCCCCCGGTTGGAGCTGGATAGCCCATTTCTTAGTCCAAATTAGGTCAAGGTCCAGGTCAAAGTGAGGTTGGGCGATATGGGAGGATTGGGAACGGTCATAACAGTGTAAATATCCAAGTGTAAGTGCTAGACGAAACGGTAAAATCTACTTTACCAAGAAATGGCACTTTTGCAATGTAAGTTCAAATTAGGTAAAGGTCAAGGTCAAAGTGATATTGGGTGATATGGGTGGATTGGGGATGGTCAATAAGCAACAACTGTGTAAGAATCCAAGTGTTGTAGCAAGCGGTGTTGGTGCTAGATGAAATGGTAAAATCTAGTTAACGAATAAACAGTCCATTTGAATTATTCTAAGTGCAAATTAGGTCAAGGTACAGGTCAAGGTCAAAGTGAGGTTGGGTGATATGGATGGATTGTGAACAGTCACAAAAGTGTAAATATTCACGTGTAAGTATCCAAGTGTTGTAGTAAGCAGTGTTGGTGCTAGACGCAACAGTAAAATCTAGTTAACCAAGAAATGGCACTTTTGAATTATTTTAAGTCCAAATTAGGTCAAGGTCAAGGTGAGGTTGGGTGCTATGGGTGGGAATGGGGATGGTTATAGGCAACAACTGTGTAAGTATCCAAGTGTTGTAGCAAGCGGTGTTGGTGCCAGACGAAACGGTAAAATCTAGTTAACCAAGAAAATTAGGTCAAGGTCAAGGTCGAAGTGAGGTTGGGTGATATGGGTGGATAGGGAATGGTCATAAGCAACAACTGTGTAAGTATCCAAGTGTTGTAGTAAGCGGTGTTGGTGCTAGACGAAGCGGTTAAATCTACTTAACCTTATCACAGACGGAAGGACGGACAGGACAATCACTATATGCCTCCCACATCAAGATGCTGGGGGCATGAAAAGGGGCATAAATCTGTCAAAATACAAAACAGAGTTATGGTTGCTTTCCCTGGTGGAGACATTGAAAGTAAAGAAGTATTTCAAGTTTCAATTAAATACCTCTGATAGTATTCAAGATATTCGACATGATAAAAAACTTGAACATTGGCCCGCCGGACTAACGGACAGACGGATGGTTCGATTTGAATATGCCCTCCTTCAGGGGCATAAAAACAGGAAATCACTTAAAGAGCGCAAGATTCTTATGCCTGTTACTTATGCAGGGAGATTCAAATAAACAGGAGAATACAAATGAGGCTTGTCGTGGGAAAACAAGGCTTAATGCCTGTGTGAAAGTGTCGGCTCAGATTAGCCTGTGCAGTCCGCACAGGCTAATCCGGGACGGCACTTTCCGCCTACATTGGATTTATGTTTAGAAGAGACTTTTTTGAAACAGAAAATACCATAAAAGCGGAAAGTGTTTTCCCAGATAGCCCTTGCTATGCATTAAGCCTGGTTTTCCCACGACATGCCTCATACTTAATTACAGTTTTCCATCATCGTACCTTCAGCTTTATGTGGAGAATGTCTAATGATGGCTGCCGACTGCTGACTGCTCATTGCCACTGTCTGAACTTGCATCCTGGGAGACAGGGCTGAAAGGGGGCTGACACGAGATGGCGAACTTGAAACCACCGACGTCAGCGGAATATTCACGGCGGATGTTCTCAAATCCCCTGGCGTAGCCGCACTGACGTTGAATATTGGGGAGGTAGCTGATCCCAGGTTCTGAGAGCTGAACAATGCCGGAGCGGAGGATGAAGCAGTGCTGGTGCTGCTGACCGAACTCGACATTGCGGTACTTGAGTGAACAATCACGCTGGCCTGATGAGGCTCCGATTGATCCATGTATTGGGAGGCTTGGAGCACAGGGGCCTGATTGCGTCCTGCACTGCTCACCAGTGATAACGAAGGAGACATCTCGGTGGTGGAACTCCCTCTGGACATGACCAGCGGGTCGTAGACCGGCAGAAAGAACCTTGGGAAAACGGGGCCGGGAGGGTCGTTGGGAACAGAACGGCTCTGATCTAAACCACTGGGGCGCACTATAACACTCGGCCCTGTTGAACTGGTGTTGGTTGTCGACTGGGTATCCGATGTTGTGGTTGCTGCTATTGAAGAGGATGAAGACAGTTCACTGTTTTGTGGATGAATGTGCGAGGTCAGGGAGGGATCGCTGGCCCGAGTGGTGAGGGCGAGATTGAAAGGCAGCTTGTCAGCAGTGTGATCCCCCCCGCCCACCGAGCCCGCTGGAGGCACAATTGTCTGCTTTGCCACCCCAAACAGATCCTCCCGTCGGGAATTGGGCTGCAGCAAGTGAGGCTGATCAGCCAATGGCAGGGCTTGAACAAGAGGCGTTTGGAACGGGTCAGGGGGAGGACATCCTAAATACAGAGTGGAGTCCGACCTTTGGAAGAATGGGTGCTTTCTGCCCAGTTTCCCGCCACTTTCCTCGCCGTCCATACTTTCGGTTTCCATGAGAGGGTTTTGCAGGTCGTCTTCGTGGTCATCTGCTTCGTTCTCATCATGGTCCTGCCAAGATATGACCGAGATTCCGTCCCGCAGCACGTCCGTATCGGTGTCGGTCCCGCTCCGCATGTAGTAGATTAGAGCGTCGAACACGTAGGCAACGTGGCGCAAGGAGGCTATGTCAATGACAGGCAGGGAGTCAGAGTGTTCATTGTTGTGTGACCGCATGAGGGACAAGGCATAGTTGAGGAAGTCTCGCCTCGCACTGTTCCCATCAGAGCCTACAAACACAAGCAAAACAAATACATCTGAAGCTAAAAAATGTGATTTCTACCATCCTGTTAGCCGTTTAAAGTTTCAAATTTTAACACATGTATGTTAAATTATTATTTAAGAAAATGGATTGTTAGCTTTGGACCCGTATTCACAGTTTCTTGCAAAAAAAATTACATTTTAGGCGCGTCATGGAAAAACCGGTCTAATGCATGTGCGTAAAGTGTCGTCCCAGATTAGCCTGTGCAGTTCGCACAGGCTAATCCAGGACGGCACTTTCCGCCTACAGTTGATTTATGTTTAGAAGAGACTTCCTTGAAACAGAAAATACCATAAAAGCGGAAAGTGCCATCACGGATTAGCCTGTGCGGATTTTAGACTTTATTATCTTTGTTTACTTTTTATTTTACACATACATGATATTTTTATTGTGTTATTGTCACAAGAATCTATATATTTTTTTATGATTCTAAATTTCATTATCTCTGTGGTTTTCTTTCTCTTTTGGTCAAATTCACAAATTGTCTTAGATTTTTACCTACTTTTCTAATTCCCTGATTTTTCCACGAAGGGAATTTTTTGCACACATTTTCCCTGTTTTTTCAGGGTCAGTGGCCACCCTTGCCAGTGGTGCGTGCCTACCTATGGTCCCAAGTCTTCTCCTCCGTGAGTCCACAACCTGCAGTATCCTAATCTCCTCGCGCCCTGCCCGGTCCCGCGGGAGACTCCGCCCCTGGCTAGAGTGCAGGGGGTGGGCGGGGCTTGAGGGGTCCGTGGCGTTGATGAGGGAGGAACCGAAGCGCAGCTGGGCCTCTGTGGAGTCCATGATGGTAATCAGCCAGTCCCACGTGGGTTTCAACTGGTACTCCAGATACAGCTGCAGAGGATAAGTACATTGGTTCATATCCACAAAGCTCCTAAGGAAAATCTAAACTTAAGTCATACATGTATTAAAAAGAACAATTGAAATAAGATTTTCTTTGTGAAAATCAGTATTTAATATTTGAAACATGGTAAAATAAAAAGATTACATGAGGCGTGTCGTGGGAAAACCGGGCTTAATGCATGTGCGTGAAGTGTCGTCCCGGTATGGCTTATGCTGACTGCACTTTCCGCTTTTATGGTGTTTTCTGTTTCAATGAAGTCTCTTCTTAACATAAATCCACTGTAGGCAGAAAGTGCCATCCTGGATCAGCCTGTGTGGACTGCACAGGCTGATCCAGGACGACACTTTACGCACATGCATTAAGTCTGGTTTTGCCACGACGTGCCATATATCGATTCTTTATCATTTAAGGGAAAGTAAACCTTAAATGAAACAGCCAAGGCTTACGGAATTTTATGACTTTAAGAATTTTTCTTAAGTTTTTACTAAGAGTTTTGTCATCTGTTATACAGTCTTCGCCTTAACCCAATAGCCTAAAGCCAGAGATTTTTTATTTTTAGTTTCTCTGAAAATAGACCTTTCCAGGTTTTGCCACAAATAGTTGTAACTCCTACTCAGCTTTTGTTAATCAATAAATTTCCATTCATCAAGTATCACAAACTGTACCCCACGGTCTTTTATGCAAAACATGTTAACCATTAAACATATGCAAGTGTAATGATTGGATAAAACTGCAGATAATTTGCATAATTATTATGACTGACATTTGTGGAAGCGTATTTTGGAAACAGTCCAGTTAGAGACGAAAATAAAACAACGGCAGAGGACCACGCATTAGCACATATCTAGGTTTGTGCATGAAATTGTTGTATCTACTTAACATCTCTATATCACATACAGTAGTTTCACACTCAACCCTCGATATGCTCCAGGTGGACTCTAAGAAATACAAATAAGTCACAAATTCTTTGATTTTGCAAAAAATAACTGCCATTTTGAAATAGTCTCTTCAGAAAATTTGAAAACATGCCATATTTTCAAATTTCCACAATTTGAGCAGCCATTGGTTTTTCGGCAAACGAGCAGGGCTTGGGTTAAGGGAAGTTTGGGAGTAATTTACTCCCAGTTTTTGTCACAGGACTTCCAAAATTGCAACAATGGAAGTTGCAGAACTTCCCAAATTGCAGCCATGGAAGTTCCATCATATAAGGATGAACAAGTTAGAAGAAAAATTAAGTAATTTATCTAAAAGTATACCTCTTTCACTGAATAAATTAGCATATAAACACTCGATGAAAAAGAACTGGCCTTAAAAAACCTTGAATTATATTCTTAATTTCATTTCTGAAATGCTCAGGACTTGTGTGGCGCAAGACTGTCAAAACTTCCAAATATTATTAGCAAAACTTCCGAAATCAGAGGCCAGGAAGTTCAAACTTCCAGTTTTCAAAAGTTAATGAAAGCCCTGCAAGGAGCAACACTAACATAGAGGCTGCAAGTTCTCAATCTTAAACTCTGGCTTAACTTAAAATACTGGCTGATAAAAATGGCTGTTAGATATGAACTTTGATTGAAGATTTAGACCGAAATTAAGCCCAAGAATGCTGTTTCTAAAAGTATTGGTTTAACCCAGAAAACTGACTCAAAACTGACAAAAGTCCCTTAAGAAACCCACAAGGGCATCCTCTATCTGTGATTTTCATGACAATTTTACGTATTCAATGTTTTCGGACATATTTCAAACAATTATTTTTTATGACTCTAAATATTGGGACAGTAAAAAAAAATAAAAAATTTAAGTGTCCTAAAACATAGATTACCATAATTACCCAAAGTATTGGGACACTTCAAAATAATAATTTTTGTATTGTCCCAATATTAAGGAACATAAAAAATAATCTCGAAAATGTGTCCCAACATTTAGGCCAATATATGATACGATCTATTCTCATACATGCCATAATTGTTTGGATCATTTCCGGGATTTTTATGGTTTTCCGGGACATGTACAACAGTTAATTATTTTTCCAGATAAGCATTCTTATTCCGCGGTAAAGTCATTTTGGCAGGGAACAGGGGCATGTGTTCATGTATTTATTCCAATCCAAGGCAATGTACTTTTTTCAAGAATTTTTTGTTTTCGTTTTAGGTACTCGTAGCAATAAAAATATTCATGAAATGCAAAAGATCGCAAAGTTATTGCACTACGGAACTCACATACAAAAGTAAAGATTACACAGTTTTTTCAGTACGAAATTTGTATTGCCAGTTGATATTTAGCAAAGCACATGGCCAGTACAAGCACGCTTTCCATGCGTGGAACGTGACGTCATTAATGCCAGCAGACAATCGCGCTCTTTTCTAGCAAAACACGGGTTTTGCATGGCATAACAAAAACCGTGTGTTTACGACTATTTTACCTGATATTTTAAGGAAAGTAATTTAAAACAATGCCTTATTTCTGTACTAAACTAACTGCCTCGATCGAAGGTCACTTGAATTTATGTACTTCTCCTTCATTCGGCCAATCTTAGAAAATGCTGACGTTGTATGGGACAATTGTACGATGTATGAAAAAAATGACTTAGACAAAATCCAAACTGAGGCTGCCCGAATTGTATCTGGTTGTACCAGACTAGTTTCCTCAAGGTTATTATATAATGAAGTCTGTTGGGAAACCCTCAGCACACGTAGGTCAAAACACAAACTCATTATGTTCTTTAAAATTGTCAAAGGTCTATGTCCCGAGTATCTGTCTCAGTTGTCACCACAATCAGTAGGTGAGCGATCCTCAAGATCCTTACGTAATTCCTCCCATTTAGCTGGCACTCGGAGTAGGACTTCTTTATATCAACATTCCTTTCTGCCCTCTACAATACAGGCTTGGAACTCTCTTCCTGAGGAAGCCAGGCTTGTTGGTAACTTATCTGATTTTAAAAAGTGCCTCGACCTCGATAAACCTCGTGGCAATTCTCTGTTCTATTACAGTAATTGCAGACAACAAATATTGCACACACGCTTGAGAACGGACTGTAGCTCTCTAAATAAGCATCTTTATGATAGAAACCTAGTTCCATCGCCACTTTGTCGATGTGGCCAAATAGAAAACACCTACCACTTTTTACTCGTTGGCCCACTGTACGAAACATTCTGAAACGCTAACAACAATTGTTGGAGAATATACAAATGTATCACTGCGCACACTTCTGTATGGGGATGATCATATTTCTCATAGTGATAATTATGCTGTTTTTGATGCAGTCCATAATTTCATTGACGCTTCAGGCAGATTTGCATTAGTATAACTATCGGTTCCATACATATATTCTATTTCATGATTTGATTTCCAGTTCAAATCCCTATTAATACTTAAACACTATGCTTAACACATATTTCCGAGCTTGTTTAACATTAACAGTATTTGTTATTGTATATTATATATGAAAAGACCGTCACAATATATGTAACTGTACTATTGAGGAAAGGAACCCTACTAGCTTAGCTATCGTTCCAATCCTACAAACTTATGTTGTGCATTTCTCTATGCAATCCGTATTCAAAATAAATATGTTTAAACCAACTGCGGATATTGTGAAAAATGGAAACCATTGAGTAAACTGCTTTTACTTATGGTTGGGATTATAAGTACTCTTTCGTTATCAACTGATGCATGTATACACTTACTAATGCTTGGATAAATGTTTATTACGCCGATTGGTCGACTGTTCACGGCTTGGCAAACTGAAATAACTCGGCGTTTTAATTGACTAATATCGATTTTTCTGTGGTAATGATGCTCCACCTTGAAGGCGAAGCTACTCTGTGACTGATTGCAAAGGCGGAGCTACTCTGTGACTGATTGCAAAGGCGGAGCTACTCTGTGACTAATTGCAAAGGCGGAGCTACTCTGTGACTGATTGCAGCTTAAGAATGCAGTGTGACAACTGCTGTTAATTGCTTGTTTATGATATGTTGTCTAATTCGGTATGCATTGCCTTGGGGACAAATTAGGGGATAAGTTGTCTGTCAAAAGTTAATCTAATACAGGTATGCACAGTTTTTATGATTTCCAGGACATATGAACTAATTCCGGGACTGTGGGATGGGCACTGCATTTCCGGGACAATCCAGGACGATCCGGGACACATGGCATGTATGCTATTCTGCATACTATCTCTGTCTTGAACCTATTTACTATTTTTGTTTCTTTGGGATAATAATTGCTTACTAAAATATATAAAGTATTTAATTATAAATAATGAGAAGGAATATTTGAGGTTACTGATGATCAATTATTTCTTGCTGGAGACTTAATGATAATAAATTGAGAAGCTTAATTGAGAAGACCATGCTCAAGTAGAGTAAACAGTTTGCACCTGGTGTGAACTACATGTAAACATACCCCTTATGGTGTTCATAATGATGTATAGATAAGCAAGAGCAATATACCGTGTCACAAGTCGCTATGCAACCAGCGTAGTGGCAGGGTATGGAATGTTTATACAGAAACAGCATATTTTGGTGTCCTAATATGAAGGGACACAAAATAATTCAACTTTCAAATGTGTCCGAATATTAGGGGTTGGGGAGGATTAGTTATTTTTCCAAAAAATAGGGGTGTCCCAATATTTAGGGTGTCCGAATACTTAGGGTAATTACGGTAAACAGGGTAACTAAAATTCTACAAAACTCTGTACCTGTAGATCCAGGGCCTCTTGATCCGAGATGTCAAGAATTCTTGGCAATGTAGGAGCAAGAGCGTGATAGTCCTGCAGCATGGTGAGTAGGTCCGCTATCTGTCGTACTACGATGCCGAACGCCCGCGCTAGCTGACTGCATGTGGTAGCCATGGTAACCGGAGCTTCTGGGGTCACGGTTGAGGTGGCAGACGTGACGGCAGTCGTGCGGCGGAGGTTGGAGGGGTCGATGTAGATCAGATTGCTGCCCACGCCTGCTGTATCATACAGAAGCCGTCTTTAAAATAATTATTTGGAAGGTGTTGCCCATTTGGACATCACCCATAAAATTTCAGATTGCCAGAATCCACTTTCAACTTGCCCAAAAAGAGGACAAAACATGTAGAGATTACTGTATCAGTGAAATACGACCCACGACTCAATTTTACTTAAGATGTTTCTGGATTAGGACCCACGATTAAATTTTACTTAAGCTATTTCTGGAATAAGACCCCTGACTCAATTTTACTTAAGATGTTTCTGGAATACTACCCCAGACTCAATTTTACTTAAGATGTTTCTACAATACTACCCCAGACTCAATTTTACTTAAGATGTTTCTGGAATACTACCCCAGACTCAATTTTACTTAAGATGTTTCTAGAATACTAACCCTGACTCAATTTTACTTAAGATGTTTGTGGAATAAGACCCCTGACTCAATTTTACTTAAGATGTTTCTGGAATACAACCCCTGACTGAATTTTTGCAGTGGAAGTGGTGCTGGTATATTACTTTAAAACAAGACTTTAAGTAAGATGTTTCTGGCATATGACCCATGACTTAGTTCCTGCAGAGGTATTGCTGGTATACTACTGAAGACAAGACTTTAGTTAAGATGTTTTTGGAATATGACCCATGACTTAGTACCTTTAGAGTAGGGATGGGACCGAGTACTCGAATATTCGAATATATGTAAAAATAATCGAAAATAAAAAAACAAATACGAATATTCGATTTTCACACAATTTCTTAAAAAAAAAAAATGTTTTTTTTCCAGTTTGATTGCAAAGTTAACATGAATTCCAGTCGTATTTCCTAGCAGGTGGGCAGGGGCAGTGAAACGTTTTTACAACACATGCCAAACATGTCCAATTAACGACCATTGATAATTGGAAGGGCAGGGGGGGGGGGCGTCTTTACAAGGGCTGCAAATTAACGGTTTACAGGAGGCGCGAATATGACGCATTGTATCCACAAATAACAAAACTGGGCCATATTATGGTAACGGTTTCACAGTTTGCACAAGGCGTACATTGTTTTTAATTGTCCTTAAGTGACATCTACAGGGTTAACTTGTTTACAGTAAATTACAATTACTCTCTAAGTAAACCAATCAAATGAATCCATTATCAGCCAATCAATTTCTTCAACAAATTTAGCATGATCTGGTCAATCTTAATATACGTCACCTGTAAATTATTCTCCATTATATCAACACCGCATATTAAACAAGAGTCTTGATTAATAAACAATGCCACCATCATGTGCTTGGAAGTACTTTACGCGGTCATTAGACAAAACCCAGGCAATGTGTAATCTATGTTATGAGATTTTTGTATATAGAACGATTAACAAATTAATAAACAATACCTTTAACAATATCTTACATTTCTTTACATTTGCCAAACACTAAGTTATATCGTATCGCTCATTTACCACTGAAACAAGGTAAAACAACTAAGTACACGAAGTATACATATTTCGGATAGGTAAATATTCGGACAGAGTGCCGTATATAGTTGTATTTACAAAACGAATATTCGAATATATTCGAATACCTAAAACGAATAGTCGAATATTGATTTCAGTATTCGGTCCCATCCCTACTTTACAGGTATTACTGGTATTCTACTTAAGACAAGACTTAACTTAAGAAGTTTCTAGAATACAACTCATGACTCGTTACACTGTACCTGCAGATGAAGTGGTGCTGGTGACTGGTATGGCCGGAGGGTTGCGTACCACAGGTGGCTCCCGCTGGCGTATGGCCCACTGCATCACCTGGGGCGCCTGCAACGTGCGCTGGCCCTGGCTCCCTGTGGGCACAAACAGACCACATGTACTGGGTATGAGTGCGCTGCGGAACCCACGAAAATCCACAGAAACCTACGAATAACAACTTGTACTAACAGAAACCTACTGAAACTAGCAGAAACACATAACAACCCAAGGACACCTAACCCTAACCCAACCCATGATCCCATCAAAACCAACTAAGACTTTTGTTGACAAAACCGTGTTACCCTCCAACACCTACTTCAACTAGCGAACCATGAGAAATCTCAGGGAAATATATGCAAAAGTTTTCATAGTTTTCCAAAGCTTAGTTATGCTTTTTGAGGGTTTTCACTGGTTAAAGAAGGTTTCCACAGATTTTGTAGGGTTTTCGTAGGTTTCCACTTTTTACCAATATCCAACACTGTCAGGTTACACAAAGTATATTAACATAAGTTTCACAAATACAGTGATTGTTTTCTCAGCTTTGGGAAAGACTCTGGTATCAGTTAAATTGTGCATTTTTTTGTCTCGAAATCTTGATTATTGGGTAAAAATGATGGAGGAAAATTTTTAATCATTAATTAAGTACAGTAGCTAATCGGTTACACTGACTTTTTTCATGTTATTTATTCAATTAACAAAAAAAATAAAGTGTTATTTTACAACCTAAATTCACATTTCTTATGTACCCACAATTGTGTCACAACAGATTTTGGAATTTTTTCCTCTCCAATTGGGAAAAAATAAACGTCATTTGGATGTACCAGTGTTGGTGCAACTTGAGCTGCTTAACTATTGTGGTGAATCCCGCAAAATTAAATCCGCTGTGTCATGAAAAACAAAAAGCATTAAAAACGAAATCAAATATTCACTGAATATTCACTTTTAAATGAAGATAATTTCCATCATCACTATCAATGAAATTGGAAACTGCCTTTATTCGACCCCACAAATAAATAAATCAGGGCCCAGTTACCAATATTCCATAGGTTAAAATAAATACCTGTGTTGATACGACTCTAAGCGTTCCTGTTGATCATGAACAATCTTGCATATTTATGGATAAAAATATTAAGATACACAGTTAAACCAACATTCCAAATGTTAAAATAAATACCTGTGTTGGTGCGTCTCTCCAGCTGCTCGTCTAACGTGGCCAGTTCCTCGAGTTCCTCGCTGTCACCACCCTCACTCTCATATTCCTCCTCCTGATTGGATGAGTCCCCTGAGTCCGAGAAGTGGGCCAAACTACCTAGACCTGTGGGACAATACCACACAGCATGTCAGTCCAACACAAACACACTCCCCCTCCTGATTGGATGAGACCAGTCAGAGAAGTGGGCCAGACTATCTAGACCTGTGAGACAATACCACACAGCATGTCAGTCAAACACAAACACACTCCAGATTGGATGAGTCCACAGTCAGAGAAGTGGGCCTGACTATCTAGACCTGTGGGACAATACCACACAGCATGTCAGTCAAACACAAACACACTCCCTCTCCTGATTGGATGAGACCACAGTCAGAGAAGTGGGCCAGACTGTCTAGACCTGTGGGACAATACCACACAGCATGTCAGTCAAACACAAACACACCCCTCTCCAGATTGGATGAGACCACAGTCAGAGAAGTGGGCCAGACTATCTAGACCTGTGAGACAATACCACACAGCATGTCAGTCAAACACAAACACACTCCCTCTCCAGATTGGATGAGACCACAGTCAGAGAAGTGGGCCAGACTATCTAGACCTGTGGGACAATACCACACAGCATGTCAGTCAAACACAAACACACTCCCTCTCCAGATTGGATGAGACCACAGTCAGAGAAGTGGGCCAGACTATCTAGACCTGTGGGACAATACCACACAGCATGTCAGTCCAACACAAACACACTCCTGATTGGATGAGTCCACAGTCAGAGAAGTGGGCCAGACTATCTAGACCTGTGGGACAATACCACACAGCATGTCAGTCCAACACAAACACACTCCTGATTGGATGAGTCCACAGTCAGAGAAGTGCGCCAGACTATCTAGACCTGTGGGACAATACCACAACCTGTCTGTCTCAGTGTCAAATAGTAGGCAAATACAAACACCAACACATATAATACAGTCTAAGTGTTTAAGTCAAAAGGCTTTAGTTTTTTTAAGTTTAAACATTTAACAATGAACGAGTTTTTTACAATATGAAGAAATCTGTGAACAATTCCCTTTAAAAGTCAATACTAAGTCTGTCACAGTCTACGCCCTTACCCACTCGCCCCAAGTCCCGGTCTGGTGTTAATGATTTAGGACTAGTGGACATTTTTATGCACTAGTCAGATTGGTGTGAATGTTTTTTTCAGCAAATTATCATGTCACAATGTTATGAACAATAATCAAGGTATCAACAGTTAATTAATAATAACTGTAGTCTTCCTGGAGTGCATTGCAATAAAAGTTGACCAAATAGAGATATGACATTTACATCACACACATTCAAAGAATAAATTGATACTTGTTGACTGTTAAAAAAAGCATAATTCAGTTTATTTTATTGCACCTTCATACTGCTGTATTGTAAGACATTGGAAATGTAACAGAGCTTTTGCGCTAGTGATTTTGCTAATCAACTTAGACAAATGGACAACTGCTCTGAATAAATTAAGGCGAAGACATCACAATTTATATGAGGCGTGTCATGGGAAAACCGGACTTAATGCATGTGCGTAAAGTGCTGTCCCAGATTAGCCTGTGCAGTCCGAACAGGCTAATCCGGGACTACACTTTACACTTTTATGGTATTTACTGTTTCAAAATAGTCTCTTCTAAACAAACCTCCACTGTCGACGGAAAGTGCCTTCCTGGATTAGCCTGTCCGGGACAACACTTTACGCACATGCATTAAGCCCAGTTTTCCCACGACACGCCTAATTTATAATTCCACCCAGCCCCTGACCTGCGTCAGACCCAGCGGTTGCCATGGTGACCGCACTCCGCTGCACACTGATGTTGTCCTGGTTACTCTGCATGCTCTCGCTGTCACTCTCTGACTCGGCCAGCAGGTCGAGGTCCATGTCGGACTCCGCGACGTCGTCCTGCTCCGCTGGGGGGTGCTCGTGGTCCGAGTGCTCCGACTGTCTGTCCTCATTGTCCGACTGGTGGTCGTCGTTGTTCACCAGTAGGATACCCCCAACGAGCTCGTTCTGTTTAGGATATGACGGATTAAAATATATCTTGGCCTGTTTCCACCAACCCATTCATAGACCCAAGAATAAAGAACAGACTTAGACTCAATACAAAATACCTGTACATGTGTAGGCATGCTGGGTATTGATGATGCTAATGTCATTAATATCTTAATAAAGAATGCTGTAATACGAGTTGGTCAATAATAAGTAAGATCCATATTAACAGATTTTTTGGACGAGAACAGTTTCCAGAATTTTCTTTATTCTTATGTTTTAAACAGATTTTTTGGAAGAGAACAGTTCCCAGAATTTTATGTATTCTTACGTTTTAAACAGATTTTTTGGAAGAGAACAGTTTCCAGAATTTTCTATATTCTTACTACTTAAACAGATTTTTTGGAAGAGAACAGTTTCCAGAATTTTCTATATTCTTACGTCTTACACAGATTTGTTGGAAGAGAACAGTTTCCGGAAATTTCTTTAGTCTTGCGTCTTAAACAGATTTTTTGGAAGAGAACAGTTTCCAGAATTTTCTATATTCTTGCGTCTTAAACAGATTTTTTGGAAGAGAACAGTTTCCAGAATTTTATGTATTCTTACGTTTTAAACAGATTTTTTGGAAGAGAACAGTTTCCAGAATTTTCTATATTCTTACGTCTTAAACAGATTTTTTGGAAGAGAACAGTTTCCAGAATTTTCCATATTCTTGCGTCTAAAACAGATATTTTGGAAGAGAACAGTTTCCAGAATTTTCTATATTCTTGCATCTTAAACAGATTTTTTGGAAGAGAACAGTTCCAGAAATTTCTTTAATCTTACGTCTTAAACAGATTTTTTGGAAGAGAACAGTTTCCAGAATTTTCTATATTCTTGCGTCTTAAACAGATTTTTTGGAAGAGAACAGTTTCCAGAATTTTCTATATTCTTGCGTCTTAAACAGATTTTTTGGAAGAGAACAGTTTCCAGAATTTTCTATATTCTTACGTTTTAAACAGATTTTTTGGAAGAGAACAGTTCCAGAAATTTCTTTAATCTTACGTCTTAAACAGATTTTTTGGAAGAGAACAGTTTCCAGAATTTTCTATATTCTTGCGTCTTAAACAGATTTTTTGGAAGAGAACAGTTTCCAGAATTTTCTATATTCTTGCGTCTTAAACAGATTTTTTGGAAGAGAACAGTTTCCAGAATTTTCTATATTCTTACGTTTTAAACAGATTTTTTGGAAGAGAACAGTTCCAGAAATTTCTTTAATCTTACGTCTTAAACAGATTTGTTGGAAGAGAACAGTTCCCAGTTTTCTTTCATCTTGCGTCTTAAACAGATTTTTTGGAAGAGAACAGTTTCCAGAATTTTCCATATTCTTGCGTCTTAAACAGCTTTTTTGGAAGAGAACAGTTTCCAGAATTTTCTATATTCTCGCGTCTTAAACAGATTTTTTGGAAGAGAACAGTTTCCAGAATTTTCTATATTCTTGCGTCTTAAACAGCTTTTTTGGAAGAGAACAGTTTCCAGAATTTTCCATATTCTTGCGTCTAAAACAGATTTTTTGGAAGAGAACAGTTTCCAGAATTTTCTATATTCTTGCGTCTTAAACAGATTTTTTAGAAGAGAACAGTTTCCAGAATTTTTTTATATTCTTGCATCTTAAACAGCTTTTTTGGAAGAGAACAGTTTCCAGAATTTTCTATATTCTTGCGTCTTAAACAGATTTTTTGGAAGGGAACAGTTTCCAGAATTTTCTATATTCTTGCGTCTTAAACAGCTTTTTTGGAAGAGAACAGTTTCCAGAATTTTCTATATTCTTGCGTCTAAAACAGATTTTTTGGAAGAGAACAGTTTCCAGAATTTTCCATATTCTTGCGTCTAAAACAGATTTTTTGGAAGAGAACAGTTTCCAGAATTTTTTTATATTCTTGCGTCTTAAACAGCTTTTTTGGAAGAGAACAGTTTCCAGAATTTTCTATTTTTCTATATTCTTGCGTCTTAAACAGATTTGTTGGAAGAGAACAGTTTCCAGAATTTTCTTTATTCTTGCGTCTTAAGGCCAAGAATGGGTTGATGAATAAGGGCCCAGGTATATATATTACATGATCTGTAATCACTGGCGCCATCTCTATTTGGAGATGCATTGGAAAAAGAGCCAATTATACTTCCTAGGTGGCGCTAATAACAGGAAGTAGTTGGAAAAAGTAAACAGTGATAGGTGAGTTGGTTTTATATGTTTAATGACAATCTGAGACACTGCTTAAAAAATCGGACAATGTAGAGCGATTCGGAAACAATTTTACCTTCGAACAATGTAGAGAAGTATGAAGTCAAAACGCATTTCAAAACATGAGGACTTTTTTAAGTCGTAACATGGTGAAAATTGAACATGTTAACAATGAATTGAGATATTAAGATTCATGAAGGAATTCATGGTGATTTGTTTAATATGCACTAGGAATGTCTGTCCTCATTATTGGACAAGTTGTCGTCATCGTTCACCAGTAGGCAATCAAGCTTGTTCTGTGCAGTCATATGTAACTGTTTTAGGGCTGTTCCAGGAATAAATGTAATTGGGTGGTGGGGGGGGGGGGGGGTCATTGATAATCTGTTTTATTCCCTCTATCACCCCCCACCCCCCCACCGAATTTTATTACATCGGCGTTCCATCCCCTCATCACCTTTTTTCCTGGAACAGCCCTTATACCGCACAGAAGATTATAATAAAGATTGCCTTAAGATTCAAATGGGGGGGATACTAAAATTGATTACTAATAGCAGGACAAAATTTTAAAATTATAAATCAGCGTGCAAAATGAGTAAATGATTTGCACAGGGTCTTTAACTAACACTACGTCCAAAAATATGCAAATACAAGATAAAATGATTTAGACGTAAAAAAAATATGTTTGTTTCAAGTTACCAGACCTACCTAAAAAAATGCCCCGACCCTAGAACATTTTATTGTGTTTGTCAGATACATTTTTGTTTTATTTACCTTATTTCAATAATTAAATGTGTTTTTGGATAAATAAATATTTAAGGATATTACTAGTATATGTTTTGAATAATAATTCAGTTTTAGAATCTTCATGTTGACCATTTACAAAAAAAAAAAGAAAAAAGACAAGATTCTGTGTTTGATTAACACACATGCCCCCAGTTGGTGCCGAGTAGCCCATTTCTTAGTCCAAATTAGGTCAAGGTCAAAGTGAGGTTGGGTGATATGGGTGGATTGTGAACGGTCATAAGTAAATACTGTGTAAATATCCAAGTGTTGTAGCAAGCGGTGTTGGTGCTAGACGAAACGGTAAAATCTAGTTAACCAACAAACAGCCCATTTGAATTATTCTAAGTGCAAATTAGGTCACGGTCTAAGTGAGGTTGGGTGATATGGGTGGATTGGGAATGGTCATAAGTAACAACTGTGTAAATATGTAAGTGTTGTAGTAAGCGGTGCTGGTGCTAGACGAAACGGTAAAATCTACTTATCCAAGAAATGGCACTTTTGAATTATTATAAGTACAAATGAGGTCTAGGTCAAGGTCAAAGTGTGGTTGGGGGATATCGGTGGATAGGGAATGGTCATGAGCAACAACTGTGTGTAGTAAGCGGTGTTGGTGCTAGACGAAACGGTAAAATCTACTTAACCTTGTCATGGACGGAAAGACGGAAGGACAGACAGACGGACAGGATGATCACTATATGCCTCCTATATCAAGATGCTGAGGGCATAAACAAATATCCCGACCTACCGACCCTAACTTTTTTGGGCATGTAACCTGAAACAAACATTTTTTTTATACGCCTTAGCAGTATTATGAGCGCCACTCACCTCGAGGTCCATGTCCACGGGCAGTATCTCCTCCTCCTCCCTCTCCTCCCTCTCCTGAATCACCCGCTGGGGAACGCTGTGGGTCACGTAGGACACCGAGTGACCGCCTGTCTCCTCTGCGGCACAAGACTTGGGGGTCAGTGGCTCCACACTGAAGATTTCTTCACAGCCCTAGGCAGACAAACACAGATGTGAAAATTATAGCATCATTTAAAAAAAATTACACTGAAGTGAACCTGAATTATGCATTACTGGCTGTTGAAGTTAACCTGTCCGATTTGTTCTGAACTCAAAACAAGACACACTCAAATATCAAGATACTAGCATCAGATGAAAAGCTCATATCCCTAGGTAGCAAAGTTAAGTCAAGGTGAAATACATTTTTTGTAATGTTATTATGATAGTGAAAGGTAATGAAATTCTACACTAATAATATGTCCTGATCAATTCCAGACTGGAATTTTCCTGATATTTATTTTTGTTTTACAGGTAACACAAGTGCAAAGTGATTGGCTTCAATTTGTCCCTTCTAGCCTATTTTTAAATACCAGTTTACTTTGTATTTCCCTTTAAGTCAAATTCCAAGATTTTCCCTGACTTCAATCTTTTCAATTCCCTGATAATTCTTGCAGGGAAAATTTTAGCACCCTGGATCAATTGGGACTGCTCTAAGTACTGACCTGTATTGCCTCAAAGTTGGCCGACACTACAGAGAAATGGGATACCTGTACAATCCACAGATATGGAGGAAGGAGGCGCTACTTGAATTGTAAAAGGTAAGCGCCAATCATGAGTGAATGGTATAGTGCAGCTAGCTGATAAGGTCCGAATAAAACACTAACACAGTCTCTGCGCAAGTCCGAAATCGATTACTCATGACAAGGTCTGGTATCTCTGAATTATTTCTGGCCTCAAAAACATTTAGCTTGCCGGTCACAATGTTTCACAAGACATTGAGGGCCAGTAATCTGGTCATTTTTTCCTGGACCTCGTACAGTTTTTCACTGGCTTTGTCCGAGGTCTGACAGAGTTTCACTGGGACTGGTTACTGACAAAATGCAGTAGAGTATACTGACCTGTTCAGCCTCCAGGCCCTGTGTTCACAAAACAAGTTGAGCCCGATTTTCAGGTTCAAGACGAACTTGAGCCAGATATTTCAGGATCAGGCTCAAAAAATGGCATTCACTAAACATCTGGATCAATTTTAGTAATTGGCCAACTATTTATTTTACATAATAATGAACTCCTCTCAGCGTAGATTTTCTATCTGAAATGAATATTTTAACCAAAACTTTGCAAAACATTTGTGTTATTTTATCTAGAAGTATTCAGTATTTCAAAAATAAAATATGTTTGACATTCCGCTCAGTTGAGCTGCAAAATCAAGATCAGCTAAGACTGATCCTGATCCTGTAATTGATCCTTTGTGAACACGGGGCCAGGTATGAGAAAGGGGCAAAACAATAAACAGATACGACCAACCTTAAAAAATAGTTTGTTTGCCTACCCAAGGTTGATGGTAACGGGTAGGTAGGTAGGATATTTTTTATTTTTATTTTTAGAAAAAAAAAAGCAAATTTATGAATGATTCATTTAGCTTCAAAGTATAGCATACAACACTGACCTTGCTTTTGAAAATATAATCAAATGTCTATTGAACTAATGAGAGCTTTCACAAGTTTGATAAAACATGATTAGAATTGCGTTTTTACATGGTCCATTATAAGCAAGGGTCTAGCTGATACAGTTATTAACCCAATAGCAAACGACCGAAATGAAAGAAGAGCGAGCTTTTATTTAACCCCCCAAAAATTTGAATATTCGGAATTTACCAAAAAAAATGGTTTGATTAAACCAAGAAACAACTTTTGAGTCGGGACTGTTTCGTCAGGCAGTTAGGCAATGGCAAAAAAAGTTAATTTTAATTTTGACCTAAGAAGGCTAGCTACTTGCATTGGAAAAGGGTTGTGCCATGCATCAGTTAATGGGCATAGCACAGGCATTTTATGAAGGGCAGTGCCATGGATCAGTTAACGGGCACAGTACAGGCATTTGATGAAAGCCGAAAAAAAACCACTAACAGTATGCAGTAGAGTACTGACCTGTATAGCCTCCAGGTTTGCTGACACGAGAGAGAAAGGGGCAAAACAATCAACAGATAAGAAGGCATGAGGTGCTGCTTGCATTGGGAATGGGCATGGTGCAGCCATTTGATTAAGGCCGAAAAAAACACTAACAGTCTGCAGTAGAGTACTGACCTGTATAGCCTCCAGGTTTGCGGACACGAGAGAGAAAGGGGCCGTGGGTCTGGCAGCTCCCAGTCTGACGGGAGCAATAAGGGAGTTGGCAACCTCACACAGCTCCTCTATAGCGATGTTGATCAGAGCTTGGAACACACGCTTGCACTTCACCAGGGGTTGGCAGGTGGATACACCCGGGCTGGAAATGAGAGCCACAGACACCTTAAAATGTGTATCGACAATTAATTTCTACATTTTGACACTGATGAACATTATAGGTAAAGCGACGTTTATCAAGGCTTGGAACACACGCTTGCACTTCACCAGGGGTTGGCAGGTGGATACACCCGGGCTGGAAATGAGAGCCACAGACACCTTAAAATGTGTATTGACCATTATTTTCTACATTTTGATACTGATGAACATTATAGGTAAAGCAACGTTTATCAAGGTTTGGAACACACGCTTGCACTCCACCAGGGGGTTGGCAGGTGGATACAACCGGGCTGGAAATGAGAGCCATAAAACCCTAAAAATGTGTACTGACAATTATTTTCTACATTTTGACACTGTGAACATTATAGGTAAAGCAATGTTGATCAAGGCTTGGAACTCACGCTTGCACTTCACCAGTGTTAGGCATATGGATATGCCAGGGCTGAAAAATTGAGGCGTAAAATCAGCTTTAAAGTATGTTGAGACATTTATTTTCTAAAATTTCACTCTGAATAACAATATAGTTTATTATACCTCATCCTTCTGTTTTCCTTCTTTTTTCATATAAAAAATGGAGCAGTTAATATTTGGAAATATCATAGTGTAATATCACCCGCTATGACGTCGTGTAGATAAACAGCTTGATCAGGGTTAATAGGCGCTTATTAAACATTTAGTAATCAATCCGTATTACAAAAGCGCATTGTTTACGCAGACGACATCAGTGTCAAAATGTCAATGTTTGCCTACGTATTGGAAAATGAACTTTTATTATGATGTGTGTTTGTTGTTGTATGTTCTCTTCTAATTAAATTGAATAAAGTGCATTTTTTCTACAAAATCTTTGTTTCGGTATAATAAAATAAATATTGCATTCTTTGAGGGCAATTGTGCATTTTGTCAACTTTCGAAAAATACTGTTGTCCGCGGCTTCGCCTTGGGCAACAGTATTTCCCCATGTGGACAAAATGCACTATGGCCCTCAAAGAATGCAATATTTATATAATGTCACTGTTGATTGGGGCTTTGAACTCGCGCTTGCATTACGTCAGCAGCTGGCATGTGGATACACCCGGGCTGGAAACAAGGGCCTTAACATCAGCTTCAATGTCAACATGTCCATTGGTGCAGATCAACATTGTCTGAGACAAAATGGAGAGGAGGTCACCATAATTAAGTCACTTATTCATACCCGTAACGTGGAAATGATGGATAGTATTTAAATCTCACCTCTTTTTCTTCCCAGAATTCGGCGTCATTTCCACATTGAGAACTACAAAGATCCTTGCAACCGAGCGTATAAATCTCCGGGCCACACTTTTCGCCTCCGCTTTACGGCTGGGAGTATTCTCGTTCTTCATTTCCCGGATCAGCGTTGTCAGTAACGTGTCCAACATCTGTAACATAGAAATACTAGGTTACTGTTGAGTAAAGGTAAGTTCATAGGGAAAGATCTAGGATCAGGAAAGGTTGCTGCTCAGAAGGAGCAGGGTGGAAAGCCGGGTCATTTCTTTGACATTCTTTAACTAGAACTCCGCGGGTCGGATGTGTTGCCTGAAGAGGCATAACTCTAGTATGACAACAGCAATTATGCCGAAAACCGAACTTGACCTTCCTTTTATGCCTACTAACACTTCCGTAAAATTTCACAAAGTGTCACAAAAACTTTTCAAGTTATTGTCTGCACAAACCTTATTTGAAATGATTTTTTATTACAAACAAGAGGGCCCCAAGAGAGCCCTAGGACGCTCACCCAAACGGAATTTGAATCCCCGAGGCATGCCTTCTTGTTATCCTATTAATCTTGGACCAACCTCTGGGCCTTGCGGTTTCAGGTAAAGATTTTAAAAGTCATTTTGCTATTTAAGTCTTTATAAACCATGTGACCCCTCGGATGTGGCCAGATTTTACCCCAGGGGCATAATTTGAACAATCTTTGGAGAGGACAACTATGCCATGTTACGTACCAAATATAGGAAAGCTGTGGGCCTTGCCATCTCAGAGAAGATTTTTAAAGTCATTTTGCTATTTAAGTATATATATATACCATGTGACCCCGGATTGTGACCAGTTTTGACCCAAGGGGCATAATTTGAACGCTATTTGTAGAGGACACTATACGATGTTACATACCAAATATAAAACCTCTAGGCCTTGCAGTTTCAGAGGAGAAGTTTAAAGTTATTTTGCTATTCAAGTCTATATAAACCATGTGACCCCTGGGGTATAATTTGAACAATCTTTGTAGAGGACCACTATAGGATGTTACATACCAAATACGAAATCTCTGGGCCTTGCGGTTTTTGAGGAGATTTTTAAAGTCATTTAGCTATATATTCTATATAAACCATGAGACCCCCGGGGCTTGGCCAGATTTGACCCCAGGGGCATAATTTGAACAATCTTCGTAGAGGAACACTATAGGATGTTACATACCACCTCTGGGACCTTGCAGTTTCAGAGAAGATTTTTAAAGTTTAC
The DNA here is from genome assembly GCA_027627225.1 of Congeria kusceri. NCBI lineage: Eukaryota > Metazoa > Mollusca > Bivalvia > Myida > Dreissenidae > Congeria > Congeria kusceri. The sequence goes on from CM051039.1 coordinate 1,530,987, forward strand.
ACTATTTAAATCTATTTTTAGCTCTGGTGACCTACATATGCAGGGGACCGTAATGATTTGAACAACTATGAAAGAGGGTCACCCAATGATCATTCATGTTAAGTTTGGTGAAAATCTGAGAAGTGGTTTAGGAGGAGATGTTGACGATGGACGACGGAAAAGTTGACGACGGACGCACTGACGACGGACAACGGCCGATCACAAAAGCTCACCATGAGCACTTTGTGCTCAGGTCAACTAAAAAGGGGCATAACTCAAGTACGATAACATCAATCATGCAGAAAATTGAACTTGATCTTCCATTTATGCCTACAAACACTTCCATAAAGTTTCATAATGATAGCACAAAAACGGCTCAGGTTATTTTCTGCACAAACTGAAGGAGACGCCAAAAGTAACACCAATATGTCGCCTGTTCAAACGACACATAACTGAGTTAATCCAGGGTTGTCAATCAATACTTTTAGTTAAGGTTTGTTTTGGTTGTTTGGATTTTTCGCCGTATTCAACAGTATTTCAGCCATATAACGGCGGTCAATTAACCTACTCACACTTTTCCTGGGTAAGCTGGTTTACCAGTACCAAGTGCACACACTTATGCCAGTAACTGACAACTGCCCTACTTGAATCAGAGGTAGGGGGAGAATGGCCGTAGAAATAATTTCATGACCAATCCTCTACCAACTGAGCTAGCCGGCCCGGCTGGTTGTCAATCATTTGAATGCTTCTAATCCAGGTTTAATATTAAGGAGGACGTCCTACATTTCGACCAATTCTGTATTTAGGGCCATTGTTGGTTTGGAGTACATAAATGGCAAAACCAAAACAATTTCTTTTACAATAAGTTCAGATTATAATAACATAAACATACTTTAATCCCATGGCCCGTGTTCACCAACTGATTTTTCGACTTAAGACTTAAGAATTAAGAATATTCTTGAAACTGTTCAGGGCTGGTATTCACAAAGCATCTTAAGTCATTTCTTAAATATTTTCACTTGAAGTGTAAAATTTGAATGTATTATATTTCTTTACTTAATAAACAGATGCATGTGTTGTTGATATTTCTCAAATAACATGTTTACAATGATGCTATTTTAAAGAGTCACTTAGTGCTAAACTGTTCCTTTATGGAATTATACAGTTGAGGAACTTTCCAAATTTAAGGATAAGGATAAAATTTAACTTAGATGCTTTGTGAATACTGTCCCTGTTCTAAAACGAGGTTTTAATTGAATTGTACTTGGTACTCACCAGCGCTAATTTTAGCATGGTTTATTTAGAATGATTTATACATAAACAGCATTGGAACCTGGCATATTTCAAACATAAGTGTCTCCATGGCCTAGTGGTTAGGGCGTTTGCCTACGGGGCAGGAGGTTGAAGGTTCGAGCCTCGCACAGGGCTTGTTCTGATATGGCCGGCTGTCTACCCAGCAGCCAGTTAAATCGAAGGGTACCGATTGCCTTTCTGCCAAGCGCCCGGCATATAGGATAAGAATTTGGAGTAAAGATGTTCATCAGTAAAGGTGTCTCATAAGTCAAAACTGGCTGGCCCTTAGTCGCGAGGGATAACGGTATAATAAACAAACACTTCACTTTTACTTTTCATAATTATTCACAACTGTTATTTCTTGAGTCCAAGTTTATTCTTCTTTCTTAAATCAAAGCTTGGGTTGATAAATACGTTCCCTGATTTTCCCTATTCATGAAAGTTCTTCTTTCTCACCTCAATGGAGCACTTGACTAGCAGACAATGTGTGAACTTGTCAAGCCTGGCCGTGCCGCTCTGGCTCTCCAGGTAAAGCTGTTCCTCGTACAAAACGTCTGGGTTGGTCGCCTTCTTCTGTCGCACCCCACACATCAACATGGACTTCACAGCTGGCCAGTCGTTCAAGATGCGCTCCAGGGCTCGACGGCTGAACTTCGGGGGCTCCAAGTCGTGGTCTGGCATTTCTATATCTAGATGGGGAGCAACAAGTACTCAGATACAAGATGAACAAATTAGCAGGAATATTACAGTGCAAAAAAACAGAATTTTAGTTTGCTTTGCAGTTTAAACAGGCCAAATATGACTATCAAAAAGCACTGATCAAGTCTTTAGTCAATTACATGATTTCAGTTTTTTATATGCCAATATGCTAAGATTCTATATTTCACTCTTTCACTTTGGAGATTTCCTTTAATTTTGGCAAAATTTGATTTTGCCCTGCAGGATTTTTTTATTCTTTTGTTTTTTTTCAAATTTGTTTTGTAAGAGACAGAGGCCACCCTGCTACATCTGCAAGGTCCCAATATGTTTGGAGCGTTAAAAACCTCCCCCAAATGTGTCCCAAAATTCAGGGAAATGTAAGATATTTACAAATGGGAAGAACGCTGTCAATGTTACCTATATCATTGTTGGGCACTTTCCTCTTTGGGAGGGCGGAGGTTACACACGACCTGTTGGGTCGGTACTGTCGCTGCTCTATCACCTGGCGTCCCACCGTCTGCACGAGGAACAGCAGGATGTTCTCTCCCCTGCAGAGAGACATGTATTCAAACTCATAAAAGCAAAACACCCATTAAGGCCATACACATTTTATTCTAAGTTTAGCGTCCCCATAATTTAAACCTACCAACCAGTCAGGAAAAAACAAACGAGTCGATCAAAAAGCATGTTTCTTTTACAACTAATTCATGGCAGTGGTACAAGCTGAAGCAAATGTTTACCTGGATAACTATTATATACATTATCATCTACTTTAACACAGTATTTAAACTGTGTAAATAGACTAGTTGCACGCTATTATAACAAATATTGGTAAAAACACCGAAGTCTTTTTTTCAAAATTTTATATGCTTTCCAATTCAATTTTTCACATCGTCAAAATTGTGTTTTTTCTCGTTTGGGCATCTGAAAACCTACCAGTCGAGGACGCTAAACATAGAATCAAAATGGTATGGCCTAACTATGGAACAATGCTTAAAACTGATCACTGACTTAGAAGAATAAAACAAGGCTTGTCACAGGATGTGACATATGCCCCCGAAGCATATGCTGGTCAGAGGAAGGCAAAACAATGTCAGAGTACAATATTATGCCCTGGACAAATATCTTGAGTTTCAGCAACACAACTGTTTGTTGTTGTGACACACTGCCTCATAATGATCTTCATTCCCACCAAGTTATTACATTCCTTATATGTTGGCAAAAATTATGCTTCCTACAAAAATTTCATTCTAATATTTGACCTTTTAAGTGTAACCTTGGACCCACAGACCTTGACTGAAGAGCATGTAAGTAGTATGCGACACATCATCTGGTCATGGGAAAAAATAATCTGAAGTAATATTAAAATCCTTCCAGACGTTTAGAATTTATAGTGGAGAAACAGAAATCCTTGACCATTGACCTTGAATTGTGACCTTGACCTTTGACCGACGATCATGGGAGTTGTACGCGACACATTGTCTAGTCATGGGGAATAATAATCTTAAGTTATATTAAAATCCTTCCAGGCATTTAGAAGTAACTGAGCGGAAACAAAAATTCATGACCTTTGACCTTAAATTGTGACCTTCACCTTTGACCAACATCATGGGAGTTGTACTCAACACATCATCTTGTCATGGGAAATAATAATCTGAAGTTATATTAAAATCCATCCAAGCATTTAGAAGTTATGGAGCGGACACGAACATAAAATTCATGACCTTTGACCCTGAATTGTGACCTTGAACTTTGACCGACCAGCATGGGAGTTGTACGCTACACATCATCTGGTCATGTGGAATAATAATCTAAGTTATATTAAAATCTATCCAGGCGTTTAGAAGTTATGGAGTGGAAACGAAAATTCATGACTTTTGACCTTCACTTGTGACCTTGACCTTTGATCGACGAGCATGGGAGTTGTACGCGACACATTGTCTGGTCATGGAGAATAATAATCTGAAGTTATATTAAAATCCATCCAGGCATCAAAAAGTTACAGAGCGGAAACAAAGTCTGGACGGACGGACACACCCACCCAACCACGCACCCACCCACGGACGTACGGACGGTGCGAGTACTATATGCCTTCCTTCGGGGGCATAAAAAAATAGTTTTACAGAGGCAGTCATCAATGTACAGTACATCCCAGCTCTACAGTTGCTTATCAAAGACCCAAAATACCAGCTATTTTAATTATTCACAAGAAAACATTATAAATAAGACAGACATAAAATGATTTCAGGAAAATAAAAAAATGATGTCATCAGACTGACTCTATAATTACAGTGTTGAGATAAAGCAACATAAATCCAATGGGGTTATTTTGTCTATGCATGCACGATGATGGAACAAGATGTTTATTACACAGGGGTGTGGATATATCAAAATTATTGACTTCTCCAAAACAACTTATGAAAGTCTGTTTTCCCACTAGCAAGTCACTTGTCCAAATAAAAATACTGTTTTTATTCTGGGCATTTGTTTTCTGGTCATACCTAATATAATTTGTTATTAAATAATAAATTAAACATTATTTTCATACATATATAATTATACAATGATATAATCTTTTTCTCCCAACTTTTACATCATTTTCACACACCGATATTGTACTTTTCAGTGGACAACTAAACAGTAAAATTACCAATGTATGACAAGTTGGGTATAGGACTTCCACACCCCTGCCACATGTCTCTCTCTAGCTCACCTGCTGTTTGTGAGGGTGACCAGGTCAGTCTCCACCAGGAGTCTATTGAGCAGGTCCAGCCTGGGTCCCTGCTGACCCGCAATCAGAGCCTTGCACTTGCACCGCTCCCAGCAGTCACAGTAGGCAGTCGGCGACGTACGCTTCAGTCTGAAACACACGGTCCATTGTATTTGGACATTCAGCAATCAAAGGGGCCGTAACTTGTAAAATATTCAGCTATTTTTTTCCTTATTTGACAAAGTCTGGTAAAAGGACTCATTCCCAGTCCCCCAAATAGTTTATTTTTCCCCTAATGGAATACAAACATTCCCAAATCTGTGGTGACAAAGCCCTAAATAGATAGGAAATGAAAATTTAAGGTATAAATCATAAAATGACTTAATCACCATTAAAAAAGTGAGGTCAACCAATATACCACTAATTTAAGTAAGAATTGATTAAAACAAGATTGCCAAATGGCCCTCGGTCGCTCACCTGAGTTTAATGAATCATAATGGCGCATTTCTGTGGAATTATTTCAAAATCAAGCTAGTGATTAAAGAATATGTTCAAAGTTTTCAATAAAGCCATATTAGGAAAACTACTTTGCACCCTCCCTTGCGACCATGTTTTTATTTTTTATTTTTGATAAATCATAATAAATTGAAGAAATTTGGTAGAGGGTCACCCAAGGGACATTTAAGATTTTTAAAGTTTTCAATATAGGCATATGACGAAAACTGCCCTGCCCCCTGGGGGCCATGTTTTTTAATGTATCAAAATAATTTGAGGAATTTTGGTCGAGGACCACCCAAGGAGCATTACTGTGAAATTATCTCGAAGTGCAACAAAAGGCTACTAACAAGAATTTTCAATATAGCCATATAACGAAAATGGCCCCATCCCCTGGTGGCCATGTTTTGTAACGAATCGAAATAATTTTGGTATTTTGGTAGACAACCACCCAAGGAACATTCATACCAAGTTTGGTTAATTTCCACCAAGTGGTTTCAGAGGAGAAGATTTTTGAAGAAAATTATTGATGACGGATGACTACAACGGACGACTACGATGACGACGGACAATCACTGACCACAAAAGCTCACCCTTGAGCACTTGGTGCTCAGGTGAGTTAAAAAGCTACTTTAACTTTTCGCTGATTAGCAAAACTATTAGTATGTGAAGTTCCCAGATCTGATGGGTACCAGACCTTTTTCCAAAGCTGTGAAAAAAAATCCCCGATTGTTATCAAACGAGGGCTTGTGAACATTCAATGCATCACATGTTAACCCATAAGTAATATATATTCCATCGCTAGCAGAACACCCATGAGATGATAACTGGTAGTCCAAATGCTTTTAGTTTTTGCAATGAAGACATTTTATGACATTTTTTTAGGATCACATAAATCTATGAACAACTCATTGAAGATAATTTAATGAAATATTTGCATACTGTGAACGAAAGGGTCTGTTGAAAAATACCAAATGAGAAAGTTAACAGTCAAGCAGTATGTTTGCATGTGCTGACTGACACTGAAATTTGGCTCAAACCCTCTACTTCAAGGCAGCATGTATGCATGTGCTGACTGACACGGAAATTTGGCTCAAACCCTCTACTTCAAGGTCAGTAACTTTGCGAGTACCGCACTCGTATTAGGGGCGATATTCCAGAATTATCTTAAGTTTATCTAAAAATAATTTCACTTAAGTTCCAATTTTTGTCAGGTAATATTTTTAAAACAAGTTAGAAATTAATGAATTCAATTACAGTTAAGTAAATAGTAGTTAATAATAAGTTGATAATTAGTGAACATTCGGCATAATTTCATGTATACATGGAATAAAATGCTTCAGAAAAATGACAATTTTAAGGCTAAGGATAAGATTTCACTTAAGATGTTTCTGGAATAGGTTTAATATAACAGTCAAGCATATAATATAACAATCAAGCATATAATATAACAGTCAAGCATATAATATAACAGTCAAGCATATAATAAACAGTCAAGGCCATAATATAACAGTCAAGAATATAACAGTCAAGCATATAATATAACAGTCAAGCATATAATATAACAGTCAAGCATATAATATAACAGTCAAGCATATAATATAACAGTCAAGCATATAATATAACAGTCAAGCATATAATATAACAGTCAAGCATATTCTGAGTGACCTACTTGCAGTCGTGCCCCTTGTGGCACACGCGGGCGCACTCTGTACAGCAGCACAGGGATCCTACCAACCCACAGGTCCGACACTCAAAGATGTCCTGAAAGAAAAACAACAAACCTTTAATCAGTGTTTTTTAGGGCCCATTTGGGGCCGAAATTCGGCGCCCATTCCCTGCTTTAAAAGTATATATTTTTCCCCTCTATTTATCTTAAAATTCCCTTCAGAATGTGAGCTTTATTTTGAAAAAAAAGAGACCAAAATCTGACAAAAATTGACTAAGATAGAGGAATTTTTGTAAACAATCCCAGCATTTTGTTTATGAAACCAAGCTTGTGCATAATCTGAGTTATCATTTGTAGCAAAACAACTTATTAATGTTTTATAAGAAAGTAGAATACAAAAATGTCAAAATGCTTCTCTACAAAAAACAATTCCCCTTTTGCCGTAAAATTCCCCGCCACCTTTCCCTAAACGGTGAAAAAAACACAGTTAATTGTCCATAAACTGTTGGATTTTTAACCACACCTAATCAGGTCATGTAAGAGTTGCAGTGTTGGTGCTAGACGAAACAGTAAAATCCAGCTAACCTCCTACGGGCAGGACTATTTATGGATAAGCCGTGTTGGTGCTCGACGAAAGGGAAACTTGTATGGACGAACGGACAGAACAATCAGTATTTGCCGCCTGCCTCAGGATGAGGAGTGTTGTTGGAAAACCGGTCTTAATGCATGTACGTAAAGTGTTGTCCCCCATAAGCATGTGCAGTCCGCACTGGCTAAACCGGGATGGCACTTTCTGCCTAAAGTGGATTTATGTTTAGGAGATACTTCCTTGAAACAGAAAATACCGTCAAAGCAGAAAGTGTCATCCCGGATTAATCCGGGACAACACTTTACGCCTGTGCATTAAGCTTGGTTTTCCCACGACACGCCTCATATGTACGAGTCCTACCTGGTTAATGTGCTCGGCCCCAGTCCAGGTAAAGCTGCAGGTGTCATTACAGCAGAGCACCTGCAACGGAGAGTTATCCAGGCTGGAGCCAGTAGGGTACAGCATGCTCATCATCGTGGGCGGGTCCACCTCCGGGGCCCTACTCCCACTGCTGGACACCCGCTTGACCGCGTCCAGTATGGTCAGCGCTGCCGCGTAGGCCCGGCCCTTCACTGCGTACATAAAGGGGGTGCAGCCCTCCGCATTCCTAGAACAAGTAGCAGATCGCATTAGACAACAGCTAGGGCTCGAGGTAAGAGGCGTTTTGGAGTAAATACTCCTTTAAAATTCTGAAAATTCTCATTAAAAAATATAAATGGGAGTACCAGTACACATTAAAAATTGTGAAAGAAACACAAATATCAATCATATTCCAATTCATCCCCAATCACCGCACTTGGATATCAATCATATTCCAATTCATCTGCAATATTTATCCAATCACCGCACTTGGATATCGTGTGTTTAGCGGTTTAGCTATATCATACAAAAGAGCATGTGGAATTTGTTTGTGATATTCCAACGAGCAAGTGTTTGTGATTTGCGATCAATGGAAATTAATCCTTTAACAATAGGAGATTAAACTATTTGTGGCAAATCCCGGACCGGTCTATTGTGATAGATTCTGAAACAATACATATTTAAACTGAAAATGACTTTATCACTATATACCCATGGAAATAGGGTTAGGGTAAGTGCATATAGATTGAATAACAATTGTTGATTCAATATTTATACGTATTTAAACCATTAAAATAGATATTGATATTCACAGTTTTGCCCATATTGGGGTAAATTGGGGTAAATACCCCTTTTTTGTTGAATTTAGGGAGTACAAACAATTAACGAGAACACTGCAACAGTGATTTTAAATTGAGCAAGCCTTCTTGCAGTTGACAGGCTGCATTTGACGCAGGCCAGGTAAAAAATATTTTTTTCCTGCTGTTTGTTTTTTTACTTGAGCAGGTGCAAGTATACTTTTAATATACAATTTTTATTCGAATCGTACTGCCAAACACCAGTATTTCTGTCTTTTTCTTTGTTTTTCTCCAAGCAATTGTAAAAACTGTAACTGTAAGTATTTACATACCCATAAATTGAAATTTTACTGTACAAGAATTTCGTTCATTGTAAAATACTTCATGGGCAATTTTTTTTTAAAGACAAGTCAAAGGGCAAAGAAACTTGCCCCCCCAAACTTATTCATTCTGAAATTCTGTTGAGGCCTGAGGGCAGTTATATCAGACTACAATCCACTTTTGCCACATATTGCAAACCTATTTACACTTCTTTTGCCAAGTTCTACACTTAATATTACAATTAATTTTGACTCAGTACTTAATTTGACCTAGTTTGAGCTGGGGATCTACAGAGCTGACCTACTCTCACCTGGGGATCTACACAGTTGACCTACTTTGACCTAGAGATCTTGATATTTGACCTACTTTGAACTGGGGATCTACAGTGTTGACCTACTTTGACCTGGGGATCAACACAGTTGACCCACTTTGACATGGGGATCTACATATTTGACCTACTTTGCAGCCAGCAGGTCCCTCAGGTGTGGTTTCAGGGCGGCCGAGTCGCAGGCCAGTTTGAGGATCAGCTGGGCCTGGTTGAGGCGTTCCTTCTCGTCCAGTCTAACCGGGGGGATGCTGATCGTGCTGAACTCCGAGGGGGCCAGGGCGGTGGCTGTGGGGCCACTGGACGACTGGCGGGTCAGCACAGGGCGGTCCACATCTGGTGTAACACAACAACAAAACAGCTTGATGCTTGATGTGTATTAACAGTGAACATTTTAGTTTACACCTATTTATGCAGAAGCAATAGGCTTATTGAGGCACTTCCGTTTCCTGGGAAGAACCAGTACTTAACTGTAACACCACTGCGACCTCGGCTACACCACTGCGACCTCGTCTACAAACCTGCGACCTCGGCTACACCACTGCGACCTCGACTACACCACTGCGACCTCGGCTACACCACTGCGACCTCGGCTACACCACTGCAACCTCGACTACACCACTGCGACCTCGACTACACCACTGCGACCTCAACTACAGCACTGCGACCTCGGCTACACCACTGCGATCTCGGCTACACCACTGCGACCTCGACTACACCACTGCGACCTCGACTACACCACTGCGACCTCAAATTTAGTAGGAGGAAAATCCCCCTCACCCTAAGAAGGGGTTCACCACAACAACTTATTTCAGATTCAATAATGTTGAGAAATTTTATACAATTTTCCATTTTCTACACCAAAAAGTCTATGTCTGATACAACACAATGCAAAATATAGTTGTTTTCTCCCATTTCAAAAATAAATTACCTTCTGCTACACAATTTGGCTAAAGACATCAATAACAATCTTGAAAAAAATCACATTAAGAAATATTTTAAAGACCAACATTTGAAAATCAATGTGTCATTTGGCAATTCTATCAACTAATAAATGGAAATCGATTCTGACACCAAGATTTATCTGTACATTTACGCTGAGCAATTCCCAATTTCAAATCAGGGGTGGTTTCACAAAGCATCTTAAGTTAACTTTTATCCTTATCCTTAAACTCCACAGCTCTACCATTCCCTACAGTAACATAAGGAATATCAATAAATATCAATATTTATTTAGTAAAGAAACAAGAGCTGTCTCAGGACAGCGCGCTCAACCGTACAAACGCTTTGTCAGACTTCTGGGCCTGTATCACTACAAAAAGGGGCATAATTCTGCTGAAATGCTTGTCACAGTTATGTGCCTTGGAAAGTGATCTTACATAATGACCCTGAAGACATGTGTGAAGTTTCAATTGAATATCTGTAGTAGTTACCGAGATATGTACATGTACATGTTGCACGCAAACCTAAGCCTGAATTTTCAACGTACAAAATGGGGCACAATTCTGCTCAATTGCAGGACAGAGTAATGGGCCTTGGTCAGTGACCTTATACAATGACCCTGAAGACATGTGTGAAGTTTCAATTGAATATCTGTAGTAGTTACAGAGATATGTACTTGTTGCATGCAAACATTAACCTGAATTTTCAAAGTACAAAAAGGGGCACAATTCTGCTCAATTGCAGGACAGAGTAATGGGCGTTGGTCAGTGACCTTATACAATGACCCTGAAGACATGTGTGAAGTTTCAATTGAATATCTGTAGTAGTTACAGAGATATGTACTTGTTGCATGCAAACATTAACCTGAATTTTCAAAGTAAAAAAAGGGGCACAATTCTGCTAAATTGCAGGACAGAGTAATGGGCGTTGGTCAGTGACCTTATACAATGACCCTGAAGACATGTGTGAAGTTTGAATTGAATATCTGTAGTAGTTATAGATATAAGTAGTTGCATGCAAACTTTAACTTGAATTTCTAAGTACTAAATTGCAGGTCAGAGTTATGGGCCTTAGTCAGTAACTTCAAATAATGACCCCAAAGACATGAAGGAAGTTTCAATTGAATATCTGTAGTAGTTATAGAGATATGTACTTGTTTCACGCAAACCTTAACCTGAATTTTCTCGAGCTAATAAAATACATGGAAATTTTGCACTTTTGTTTAAATATTAAAAAAATTATTTAAGATGCTTTGTGAATACGACCCCAGGTCCTTTTTTTCCAAAATAGGTCAGAAAAAGGCCTGAAATGGCTCAGGACAAGTGCCCCTACCTTGTCTGGTAGCTGTCTCGTAGCTAGGCGGGGGGTCGGGGGGCCAGGTAAGGGTGGGGATGGTCACCCCCACCTCCGACTCACGAACGTCCAGTCCACTGACCGCCCGCGCTGCTGAGGAGGCTCGACGCATCATCTCACGCAGACTCACACTGCAAACATGGCTTACTGGCTTAACTCAGTTTAAAAGGCACTGATTCACAGATTTTCCGATTTTTGGAAAATGTTTTACAATGTCATCTAGACTAACCTACCCAAATATCCAATCACGAAAAGTTATTTCCGAAACAGGGCTTCTCAATAAATAATGCGCTTTTGTAACACAGAGTAATTTACTCTCCGTTTCATAAGCGCCTTTTAACTCCGATCAACCTGTCTATCGCTACGACGTCATAGCAGGTGATCTTGCAGTGTGATATTTAAAATTATTGATAGGAAAGCCAACAAGTGATTAGCTGTTACCACTGAAAAGTGAACTAAAAGCTTTTTCTCTGTGAATCAGTAAACACAAGAAACCCTACCCCCGAGAGGACGTATCGGTGTTTGCCCCTGCCCCATTGGCTGCATTCCGGTTGGACTGTATGGCAGTGAGGGCGTCGACGGCGCTGGTGACTGCATTCATGACATCCAGAGTGGACGTGTAATTGCCAGTAGAGGTTGGGCCAGGGCCTGCAACCACCTCTGCTGAAAAGAAAGTCAGGTGAGGGTAAAAACAGGGGCAAAAAGGTTGGCTTAACTTTATATTGAAAACAATGTAAGGCGAGCGTAAAAACAGGGGGAAAATGGTTGGCTGAACTTTATATTGAAAACGACGTCAGTCGAGGGTAAAAAACAGAGGCAAAAAGTTCTTCTGATACACTTTATATTAAAAACAATGTCAGGTGAGGGTAAAACAGGGGCAAAAAGGTTGGCTGAACTTAATATTGATAACAACTTCAGGCGAGGGTAAAAACAGGGGCAAAAGGTCTGCTGATAAACTTTATATCGAAAATAACGTCAGGCAAAGCTAGAAACAGGGACAGAAAGTTCTGCTAATAAACTTTATATTGAAAACAACGTTAGAGGAGGGTAAAAATAGTGGCAAAAATGTTGGCTGAACTTCATATTTAAAACACCGTCAGGTGAGGGTAAAAACAGAGACAAAAAGTTCTGCTGATAAACTTTATATTGAAAACGACGTCAGGCGAGGGTAAAAACAGGGGATAATGGTCTGCTGATAAACTTTATATTGAAAACAACGTCAGGCGAGGGTAGAAACAGGGACAAACAGTTTTGCCGATAAACTTTATATTGAAAACAATGTCAGGTGAAGGTAAAACAGGGGCAAAAAGGTTGGCTGATAAACTTTATATTGAAAACAATGTCAGAGGGTAAATTAATCTTTTATTTTCAAAATTGTGCATCTTTCTTGCACTTGTCTTTTGGGCAGAAAGGTAAAAAATTTAACTTGCCCAAATAGATTTTTACTCGTCCCGGGCTTCGAGCAAGTTGGTTATTTCGAAGACTGGTAATCAAATATTCCTAAGCAGTGAGATTTACTCCTGGGGCCATATCCACAAAGCTCCTAAGGAAAAGTCATATTAAGTGAAAATTTTGAATAAACTTTTCCATGTAAAAATCAATAATTGATATTCAAAATATGGTAAAGCAAGAGCTGTTTGTAAAACAGTTATGCCCCCTCTAGGTTAAAAGCAATCTTTAAAGTATCAAGTTAGGTGATGCTCTGATGAGGACTGTTGGACATAGGAGCGGAAACTGCTAAAAAGGCCAATTTTAGATAAATCAAGGGCCATAACTCTGCAGTTCCTGGGGTGTTTTGGTTGATCATCAAACTTGGGAAAGATATTAAGCCCATAAACATTTTCAGGAAGTTTGGTGAAGATCTGGATGTAGAGAGCAGAGACGGCTAAAAACTTGACCTAGATATTATTATTACATGTACAAACATTTTCAGGAAGTTTGGTGAAGATTGGATGAAAACTCTTCGATTTAACGAGCGGAAACGGCTAAAAAGGCCAATTTTAGATAATTCAAGGACCATAACTCCACTATTCCTGGGGCGATTTGGCTGATTATTGAACTAAGGAGATGTGTGGATATGGGCCCCAGATGGAGATCTACCAACATCATACTAACACTCATGTTTATCCGTGTTTTTGTAAGAAATTTACTAAGTATTACTAAGGAGCTGTGTTGATACTAGGGCTTCCTTTCACCATTTTGGGAATATGACCTATACCATAAAATTGGGAATTTTAGCATCAATTCTCTTAAAACTGGGAAAAATTATAATTGTTGATTAATAAATTTGAATAATTATAGATAAACTACATAAAATAGAATGTTCTGAACAAAAACATGTCAGTTAAACAGTTATTACAACTTCAACAGTCTTTATTTCTACACCGAACACCTCTTGTTTCCAAACATCTTAAAGTCAAACCATCAATTGGGAATTTTGGGACTGCATTTGGGAAGAAAAGATAAAGTTTAACAATTGTGAATATGACCCAATAAAGGCTATAAAACTGGCCAAAACAAACAACTCTGGGATATGGGCCCTTAATGGAGATCTACCCGCATCATGCTAACACTCACGTTTGTCAGTGTCCTTGTTAGACGTGGGAATGCACATGGCGACACAGGCGTGCAGCAGGTTCCTGTTGCCATCACAGTATTCTTGATTCACATCCTGGAGAAGCCTCTGATTGCCTGAAAGGTAATGTTTTTTGTTTGTTTGGATTTTTCGCCGTTTTTAACAGCATTTCACTCATATCACAGCGGTCATTTAACCTACTCACACTTCTCCTGGGCATGCTTAGCCGATCTAAGCGGTTAACCAGTACTAAGTGCACATACTTATGCCAGTTACTGACAACTGCCCTACTTGAATCAGAGGTAGGGGGAGAATGGTTGTAGAAATAATTTCATGAACAATGCCCACAAAAGTTATGTGGCCGGGCTGGTGTTCGAACTCACGAACCCGGAATTGACAGTCCAGCGCTCTACCAACTGAGCTAGCCGGGCCCAGTGCCTGCAAGGTAATGCTGCAATGTTTGACAGTGATTTTTAAGACAAATTTGGGCTGTTATTAGGCCCCATCCCCCCAGCTCTGGAGTAATTTTCCCTCCAAAATAATCTCAACATTGTCCCCTTTGATGTCTTCAGTGGTTGCAGGATAAGGAAACCAACAAAATTATCACCATTTTCAAGTAAAAAGATTAAGTTAATTTAGATAATCACAATTGAAACATCAGTTTTGAATTAATAATTTTGATTGATAAAATATGGAACTGAAGCCTGTTATTGTTAGGTAAATATGAGAATCCGACCCATATGCAGGGCTCAGTCTGCCGTTCGCTAAATGGCTACACATTTCAACATTTGACTACAGAAATTTTCATTTGGCTACATTTTCTTAAAAAAAAAAAACCTCATAAAATACTCAAAATAACTATAATTTCAAGAAAGTATGGAAAATATGGCTTAAGAAAGGTTTTAGCCAGGGTAAGCCCTGATAAGTTCTGCCATAGAAAAAAACATTGGTTAGGCCCAAACAAAATTGTGTTTCAGGCAATGGTCTCACAAAAGTTAGGTAGGGTCACGACTGAGTTTTTTTAAGCCTTTTTTTTAAAGACACATTTCAATAAAAATAAACTGAAAATTATCTAAAATCTTGAAGAATACCGATTTCACGAAAAACAATCGTCGCTAAAAACTTTAGGGTCGGGGGTTTTTCCCTAGGTAGGATCGAATTGCACGAAACACAGCGAATGTTTGTTAAGCCTTAGTATTTCTGCCAATGTAGTTTTTTCTTATTTCTAGCATGATTTTACACAACCCACCCTCCTGCTCCAGTGAGCTGAGAGAAGATCGAACCCTCTCCGTGTCACAGCGGAGGATGTGGGGCAGCAGGTACTGGTGCTGTAAGGAAGATACAGTCACGTTTAAAACACACGAACAAATATAAGTTATAAGTGTTCATCTTGTAATCTAGATTCCTAATCAGTGAGTATTTTAAGCATCTAAAATGGATCTATTTCAAAAGACACAAAACAGACTCCAAAGCATCTCAGGATTTTGACAAAATCAAGCTAAGATAAGTAAGTTAAAAGTAAATGTTAAGTTACTCCACCAAAATGGCAAGAATATGTAAAGTTTATCTTAAATGATCCTATCTTAAAAGAATTCTGAAACAATGTTTGCTCTTGATCAGTAACGAAATAGTTCTCTTATATATTTTTTGGGGCATTTGGGAATTTTAAATTCATACTGGGAAAATTGGTAGATAAATAGGATTGGGAATGGTACCATTTTCTGGTACCAAATTTAAAAATAGAGGAAATTGCTGTAAATACTCAATCTCCAAGAGATGAAAACAAGTCCAGCATACTCAGTCTTGACATGTCACAATGGCGATACACACCTCTACCACCAACACGAACACCATGGCCTTGTTCTTCTGTGTGGAGGGCAGGATGTCCCGCAGGAAGTGGGTCTTCATAGCGAGGCACCTCACTGAGGGCAGGTCCAGCCACATTGGGTCCTTGATACCGTCCGTGCAGTCGCGTGCAAAGGGGTACAGGGCACCGTTTCCGTCCCGCAGTTGAACGAACGAGTCCTTGAAAACACATGGGTTGGTACAGTAAATTGTGTCTACATACTGGTAATGCATGCTCAACCTATTGAAAGCAGACAGAATTTTACTAGAAACTTAAAATCATAAAACAGACCTTCCTACTTTTCTCTGCAAACACATACATGTAGTAAACATCAATTAACCAGATTTTGTCACTTCCTCCTCAAAACTTTATCCTGCTGTTTCCTTTTTTTTAATACAAATAACATGCTTGCAAGTGTCCGTCTCAATGACCATTTTTTAAATCATAAATACATACAAATTTTACACTTGTGACATTTTGCAATGGCTATTTATTAGAATTGTTATCCCTGTTACTATATTAATAAACATGAAGACTTCATCACTCTGAACCTTATGTTTGACATGCAAATCATAACAAGAGAGCCAGATGCCCGTATAGTGCTCACCTGAGTATGAAGATCTGGGCCATGCGGTTCCAGAGATTTTTCAAGTAACTGTGCTATTTAAGTCTCTATAAACCATGTAACACCTAGGGATAGACCAGTTTTGACCCCAGGAGCATAATTTGAACCAACCTTTAATAGGACCTACAGAGGAAGTCACATACCAAATATGAAAGCTCTCAGTCTTGCGGTTTCAGAGAATTTTTTTTTTTCAAGTTTTCACTCCATAAATGTTTTTTTTTTAGCTCTGGTGACCTACATATGCAGTGGACCGGAACCAGTTGAACAATTTTAAGAGAGGGTCACCCACTGATCATGACTGTGAAGTTTGGTAAAAATCTGCCCAGCGGTTTGGGAGATGTTGTTCGAATGAAAATGTCGACGAACGACAAACAAAAGACAACCGGCGGTCACAAAAGCTCACCATGAGCAAGTTATGCTAAGGTGAGCTTAAAACAAATACAAAGATTATGATTTCTTGTAAAGAAAGCTGAGCCACTCACATCGCCAGGGTTGTGCAGTGTGATTTTGCTACGGTGACATCCCATAAACGCCTGGGCCTCTGTAGGAAACACCGAGTCCTTGTCGACCTTTCCTGTACTCAGATTGTATACCACATAGCTGAGTCTGACACCCGACCGCGCCACCACGTGGATACCTGTAACAGTCTGCTAGTGATGGGACGATGATCGGAAAACATCAATTAGCAGCATGTAGATTTTTTCGATGTTGATTTTGTATGTCACAGTTACAAAATCGAACTTCGGATTCCGCATATATTTTGAATTGTTTGACAGTTTGTCGAAAGTAAATTTACTTGTTCTATTCTTGGGTGATATGTTCAAAATGTATAATCATCTGTATAGTAAACAAAAGATGTGTTATTTAAATTATTGTTTATTTGTTATTATTGATGCACAAAAGAAACAAACATTAATTTTTTTACACGAAAAGAAGAGAAATAAATATGCATTATACAAAATTATAATCCTTAAAATTGCATCAGAGGATGAAGCTGATTCGAACCCGATGATTGATTGCAATTTTGAAACAATGTCCCAACACTGGTAAAGTACCTAAATCCGGACAGTACTTAATTCCAGACACCTCACACAAAATGTGTTTGTACGATCAAGATCCATCATTCTATGGTATAAATTGATAGACAAACCTGTCTCATAAACCTATGTGAATTTTCAACAGAATCAATTGAGTATTAATTCTTTAACCTACTATGGTTTTTCTTCCTTTCAAATTTAAAAATTTGCACATGGGGAATAGAAATCAAAATCCAATAAATAAAGCTTAACAGAGAACATTTTGAAAGTAGACACAAGAACATCGTAAACAATGAAAAAGAACAAGATTACTGACGAACAAGTTGTAGTTTATGTTTATTTCCATTCTTTTTGTTTTTAATAAAACATATTTCAAAAAGTGAAGGATTTAGTTACTCTCCAGTTTTATTTCGATATGTGTTACAGGCCTTTTCTCAACACATCATTCAGTGACTCTAATGTAGCAGATTCCGTCAAGATTTTGACCAAAGCTTAAGATCGAACCTTACTTATTATGTTTAACTTTTTATTTTCATTTGATGCAAATATCCAGAGAAAGTGTCCAAAAACCAACAAAAGCAGTCTGGTTCCTACATCACAAACCACACAACTACACTTACTGGGAGGAATTATTTGTGTATGGCAATAGCAACAAAAATCAAGAATTTAAGTCTAACCGACATGCTAAGGCCAAAACAAAAAATTTCTGTGTTTCAGGCGACCAGACCCTACCTAACAAAAATCACCCGACCCTTAGTTTATAGTGATTATTGTTTTCTACGAAATTCCTGTTCGTCAGATTTTAGATAATTTTCAATGCTTTTTGACCAAAATGTGTCTTCAAACAAGAAACATGGAAAGTCCACGAAACCAAAATTTTCGAATGAAATGCATTAGTCAGCACAAAAACACAATTTTTAGTAACGGTGACCTTGACCTTCACCCAATCAATACCATACGCAATTGCAAGGTCTAGATATAACGTATGTACATAGGAAGTTTCATTAAAAGATCTCAATGTGCTCTCAAGCTATTGAGAGGAAACTGTTTGTCTATTTTTAGTAATAGTGGCCATTGACCCCACCCACCCCATATGCAATTCCAAGCGAGGTCTCAATAAAAGATATCTATGTATTAAGTTTAATTAAAATATTTTAATGTGTTCAAAAGTTATTGAGCGGAAACTGTTTTCTATTTTTAGTAACAATGACCTTGACCTTGATCCAACCCACCCCATATTCAGTCCCAAGGCAGGTCTCAATATAAGGTATCTATGAATTAAGTTTCATAAAAATATATCAATGCATTCTTAAGTTATTGAGCGGAAATCGTTTTTCTATTTTTAGTAAGAGTGACCTTGACCTTCACCCCACCCATCCCATATGCAATCCCAAGCGAGGTCTTTAGATAAGGTGACTGTGTTATTAGTTTCATTAAAATATCTCAATGCCTTGTAAAGTTATTGAGCGGAAACCGTTTTCTATTTTTCGTAACTGACCTTGACCTTGACCCCATAGGCCGCATATGCAATCCCAAGCGAGGTCTTCATGTAAGGTATCTGTGTATGAAATTTCATTAAAATATCTCAATGCATTCTCAAGTTATTTGAGCGGAAACCGTTTATCTATATTTAGTAACAGTGACCTTGACCCCACCCACCCCATATACAATCCCAAGCAAGGTCTCAATATAAGGTATCTATGCATAAAGTTTCATTAAAATATCTCAATGCGTTCTCAAGTTATTGAGCGGAAATCGTTTTTCTATTTTTAGTAACGGTGACCTTGACCCCACCCACCCCATATGCAATCCCAAGCGAGGTCTCAATATAAAGTACCTATGTGTGAAGTTTTATTACAGAAGCTCAATCTGTTCTCGAGTTAGAGAGCGGCAACGAAAAGTAGACGCCGCCACCCCGCCCGCCCCCCCCAAATACCCCAATCTAATAACCAAAATTTATTTTTTGGGCCTAAGTAAACTTTACAGAACACGCAGTTTTAACACTGGGGGCAGTGCCAGCAGTTTTGAGCCAATTACTCCGTACCTTCGCAGTCCACGGTCACCGCCAGTATCTGCCCATTCTCAATGACCGTCACTTTCTTGGGGACCTTCTGGAAACAGTCTGGCAGCCTGGAGGCGCTGGTGCTCTTCACAACCTGTGAACGGAAATGGAACTTGAGAACGTACACCACATGGTGAAAACTTACCCTGTGACTTCCAGGGCAGGTAACAACATTTCCTTAGTGAAAACTTGAGTAAATTTCTTCAATTCATAAAATTCCTTAATATAAGTCTCTGGCTGATTCATGTATAGCTCTTTTTACATTCAAATGTCATAAACTCGTTCATCTTGTTGTGATGTTTCATTATTTACCTTTTTGTAAACAGAAATCATTGGATTTCGCATAGAACATTTGATTTGAAATTTTCACTTAAGTACGACTTAAGTCAAGATTTCCCTTAGGAGCTTTGTGAATACCGGCCCTGAGGAGAATGCATTGGTTAGGAAGTACTTTTGAGAGAAAAACAACTAAAATGCTTACATTCTAGGATCTCACGTGTCATAATTATGATTTACAGTGAAAAAGGTTTTTATTATCACATCTTTTATACAAAATACCCAGTACCAATGACTGATCAACGAGATTTGATTGACAATGCATTTCAAGGGACCTGTTCACAGATTGACAAATTGACAATTTTTCAACTTCTTGTCTCCGATTCCAAAAATAAAAGAACGGTGTACACAAGGGAGCAAAATAGCACTACGGACCTAGAAATATACTGTAAAAACCGTTTTAGTTTATGAGTAACCATCAGTTGAAATTCATAACATTATAAAGCGTTTGTAACGCTCAACAATGAAATAATTTGGACTGTGTCTGTTGTTTTCATTGAAATAGTTGACAACACGTGGAACACTTACATAAAGTAAATAATGCAGGGCGCAATTTAGAAGTCGGAATGGCCAGGTGGTTAAGGCGATAGCCTTTTAATCCAGAGGTCCCTGGTTTGAACCCCGGTGGGACCTTTGTTTTATCTTTTCTTTTTTTTTCTAAATACTTTTCTGGTTATTATGCTTAAGCTTTTTAGTTCCGATGCTTAAATCTATCAAGTTAAGACATTTAATGGCATACTTCAAACAAGAGGGCCATGATGGCCCTAGGTCGCTCACCTGAGTTTAAGGCATAATGACTAATAACAAGAGGGAAAAATGGCACTAAATGCCTTACCTGAGTATAAAGATCTGGGCCTTGCAATTTCAGATATTTTTTTAGTCTAGATAAACCATGTGACCCACAGGGCATGACCACCTTGTACCCCAGGGGCATCATTTGAACAATATTTGTAGTGGACCACTTGTCAATGTTACATACCCAATATGATTCCACTGGGCCTTGCGTTTTCAGACGAGATTTTTCAAGTCATTTTGCTATTTAAATGTATATAAACCATGTGACCCCCAGGGGGTGGCCCATTTTTACCCCAGGGACATCATTTGAACAATCTTTGTAGAGGACCACTCCACAATGTTTCACGCAAAATATAAAACCTCTGGGCCTTACGGTTTCAACAAGGAAGATTTTTAAGGCCCACTTGCCATTTAAGTCTATATAAATCATGTGACGCCCCGGGTCATGGCCACTTTTTACCCCAGGGGCATAATTTGAACAATCTTTGTAGAGGACCCCTATACAGTGTTACAAATCAAATACGAAAAAACTGCGGTTTCAGGAGATTTTTAAGTCATTTGGCTATTTAAGTCTATATAAACAATGTGACCCCCAGGGCAGGGCCAGTTTTGACCAATGGGACATCATTTGAACAATCTTTGCAGAGGACCACTATAAAATGTTACATACCACATATGAAACCTCTAGGCCTTGCAGTTTCAGAGGAGAAGATTTTTAAAGTCATCTTGCTATTTAAGTCCATATCAACCATGTGAGCCCTGGGGTGTGGCCAGTTTTGACCCCAGGGGCATCATTTGACCAGTCTTTGTAGAGGACCACTATACAATGTTACATACCAAATATGAAACCTCTGGGCCTTGCAGTTTCAGAGGAGAAGATTTTTAAAGCCAATTTGCTATTTAAGTCTATATAAACCTGGTGACCCCTTGGGTGTGCCCAGTTTTGACCCCAGGGGCATCATTTGAACAATCTTTGTAGAGGACCACTATACAGTGTTACATACCAAATATGAAACCTCTAGGCCTTGCGGTTTCAGAGGAGAAGATTTTTAAAGTCATTTTGCTATTTAAGTCTATATAAACCATGTGACCCCTGGGGCGAGGCCAGTTTTGACCCCAGGGGCATCATTTGAACAATCTTAGTAGAGGACCACTAGAGGATGTCACACATTAAATATGAAAGCCCTGAGCCTTGCAGTTTTCATAGAAGATTTTTAAAGTTTTCACTTTTTAAATCTATTTTTAGCTCTGGTGACCTACATATGCAGCGGACCAGAAAGATTTGAACAACTTTGAAAGAGGTCCACCCAAGGATCATTCCTGTGAAGTTTGGTGAAAATCTGCCAAGTGGTTTAGGAGGAGATGTTGTTTGAATGAAAAGTTTATGACACACGCACGCACGCACGACGGACAACGGGCAATCACAAAAGCTCACCATGAGCACTTTGTGCTCGGGTGAGCTAAAAATCTGCGCACAAGTCCCTTTAACCCTTAAGAAAGCCAGAACGTCATTGTTTGACGAAGATGTCCTTCGAAAACATTTGAAGCATGTTGTAGGAAAAATGGGCTTAATGCGTGTGCGTAAAGTGTCGCCCCCGATTAGCCTGTGCAGTCCAGGATGGCAATTTCCACCTACAGTGGATTTATGTTTAGAAGAGACTTCCTTGAAACAGAAAATATTATAAAAGCGGAAAAGTGCCATTCTGGATTGGCAGACTGCACAGGCTAATCTGGGACGACACTTGACGCACATGCATCATGCCCGGTTTTCCCATGACATACCTGATATGCATTCTGTAAAAAGTGTTTGTTGCAGACTGCCCAAAAAAGCAATCTGTCAACAAAGCAGTTAAATGTCCACTCACATTGAGTTCGTCCTTCCTGAGCAGTCTGCACTCCTGTAGGAGATTAGCAGGGTCCTCCTTGCCCGCCCCGACAACGTGTTCTCCAACGCTCGTCTCCTTGGCAACTGGTGGGAACCGCACTGCAGCATACGACCCGTCAACCTGGGGGAAGTAGACATAACGCGTTTTAGAATTATTACCTTCATTAATGAAGTAATGTTTTGCATATTTTTGTCTCTCTGTCTGTTTACGTAAAAAAACTGTTACCTGATTTGCATGAAATTTTCTTGGAACTTTGGAAATTGAAGAAATTATAAGATATTGGTGGTGAACCGTCCACTTGGAAGGCAGTGTAACATAGTTATAACTGTTTGACATTTCTCCAAAACAATAAAATAACAGCAAATAGTTGTTTATTAAATGGTAAGTCAATCTAACAACCTATAATACTGTGAAAGTACTATTTTTGGTGGGGGTTTAATTTTGGCCATACTGGTGGTCAACCAAGATAGTGTCAAAATTGCCGCCAATTCTAAACACCGCCAATAAAAAAACTGCACATGATAAAATCTTGATCCCGTCAAAATTTGCGTAATCAAATAGTGTTTAAATACTTCCATTAAACATACTACAATTTGTGAAAACACAAGATGTATGAGAAAATATTGCATAGAAACCTCCGTAATAACACAAATTTTCTCCTGTAGGGTATTACAAGTATGTATATAGCGTCTTTAAAAGAATGCGTGAAAGCTATCTTACCGTGACAAAACAAAGCTGTTACACCAGAATCACACCTTTTGTCACTATTATTATGTCAACAAAACTAGTTACAAATTGACTGGTAAATTTTACTTTGCGGGTTATTGCCTACTGCACCAATTTATAACACCACCAATTCCAAACACATATAAAAATAACATTTGACACCGCAGAAATATGGCGTTATACAGCATTTGTCTGAGACCAATATGGTCACCGTAAAAGACAAGAAGTTGCATCTATGAATCTTCTTTACAAAAGTGAGGATCACCTTGAGAACTTTTCCCACTGGCACAGTTTTGATATCCTCCACAAATACCACGTTCTTTAGGGGCCAACTTTCTTCATCTTTCTGCTTCTCAATTTCTTTACTTGGTGTCGGAGCCTTCTTGCGTTCTGCACGGAGAAACAACAAAAGATTTTATAACCTACCATTTAAAATACATCTACAAACACACCAGTCTGTAAATCATACCTTCAAAAATATACTAGAAATCCGCAAGTCAGATGTGTACCCTGAAGGGGCATAACTCAAGTATGATCAGAGCAATTATGCACAAAAACTTCTCAAGTTATTTCTGAAGCTTTCCACATCAATCCATGTTTCAACCATTTCAATGACATTCCAACATGAATGACACATTGCCCAGTTGAGAGTTGCCAGAGAGCACACTCACTTCCATAGGCAGTGAATTTTTTTCCAATTCCACAGATTTGGGATTTTTTTTTCCAGTTCCACAGATTTGGGATTTTTTTTTTCCAGTTCCACAGATTTGGGATTTTTTTCATTCCAATTGGGAAAAACAAACTGGGAATGGGTCCTTTCCTTATATGTGGCGCGTCGTGAGAAAACAGGTCTTAATGCATGTGCGTAAAGTGTCGTCCCGGATCAGCCTGTGCAGTCCGCACAAGCTGATCCAGGACGGCACTTTCCGCCTAAAGTGGATTTATGGTTAGAAGAGACTTCCTTGAAACAGAAAATACCATAAAAGCGGAAAGTGCCGTCCCCGATTAGCCTGTGCGGACTGCACAGGCTAATCCGGGACGACACTTTACGCACATGCATTAAAACCGGTTTTCTCACGACGCGCCATATATAAGGAAAACTAGAGGGCCATGATGGCCCAAAACGCTCACCAGAGTACGGGCAATGACAGAGAATAGCTCATACATCTGAATGTGATCGCCTACAAGATGACTTACATAAAACAGATATCTTACTGTCTTTTACCTGACAATCGACAGGTGCTTATACAGAGGCCTGTCCTGCTCAGGTGAGCTAAAAATCACAGATCGCGTTCGCGACTTACTTCTAGAGACAAGGACTGGTCCGCTGTGGTCGCTGCACGTGGACGATGCCGGTGATGGCGGAGGGGGCATGTCAGGCTTGCAGTCGCTGGACGAGTCACGGTCCTGTCTGCTCTCCCGCTCTGAGCTGTAATAGGTTGCAAACAATTGTCACATAACACTCATAGGATTTTCCACAGACAATTAACAAAATATACCATTGTTAAAAATGCAATAAACAACAAAAAACATAGTCGGAAACTACCAAATACAGTTCGCATTTTAATTGCAAAATTTGTCAGTCAGGTCATGTTAGATTTGAAATACTTTTCGCATTGTCATTGCTTAAGGTAATTAAATGCCCTCATCATTTAATTCCCACGCATCAGAACTCCAAAGTTGTTTATTAGCCAATAAACAACAATAAATAGAAAATTCTTTCTTAAATCAAGTATCTGGTCAAATACTAAAAGCGCATTCAATTTCTCTGAAGAGTATTAAGGTAGAAAGCCCCTAATGGGACTTTTTTCAGACCTTGACTTTCTTATTATATTTGATCATTAAATCTACTATGAGACTTAACTGTGAAATATAAACAAAATCTAACCACACGTTTTGACAAAAATGCGATTTTTGTTATAACCCCTCATTTTTCTACTTCAACCTAAAATGTTGATGGGGTACACTTACAAAAATGACTGACATATTGTCAAAATGTATTTTATTTATTCCTGAATAGCTTTAATTTATACGTTAAAGATGTATCTTATGAAAAAGTATAACAAGCATAAATACTAAAGTTAACCAACAATACTTATGACATTAAATTTGGCTAAAGCATATGGTAAAAAACTACAGATTTCATTACAGTAAAAATACGCCTAACACCAATTTTTGTATTTTTTAAAACTTTTATTTCATAGAATGTCAAAATCAGTAATACCAAAATATAATATAACCTTATCTGAGAGGAAAAAGGTATAAATTGACATAGGTTCACCACAAAAATCTCAAGGTATAACATTTGGAGTGAAGCAAACCTATGTTATAAAAAAAATGAAAATTATGAAACTAAGACAAGCAAAAAAGCAAATATTTTCCTTCTATGTTAAAATATGTTTTTCTCTTCTAATTATAATCTAATAGCAGTATCGATATTAAATGAATTATTTTTGCATTAATGTTAAAGGAATAGTGTTTTGTGTAAACATTTTAAATACAAATGTAACTAGCTGAGGTTCACATGTCCTTGGTTACCAAATTCAGAAAAATAATAAACATTTTTTATAAGTGTGTGTTTCAACAAATTCAATTTACATTTTCATTACATTGGGTTAACAAAAGCTTAAACAAACTGGCAAATATTTGTGATAACATCATCAAGACTCTTTTTGGAGCTTGTGACTATTGGTAAAATTTCACAGTTTTTGGATAAAAAGATGTCTCTTAGACCATTCTCATCATTTCGCCGATACATAATTTTCATATGTTTTTTACAGCGGTAGATCTCGTCAAAATTCCTCAGTGGAACAGGTCCAAGATTACACAATGAACAGTATTTTAAATTATCCAACAGAATGACAAACTCGATCATCCGACGTCCCGCTCTCCACCCATCTCGACTGACTATTTTTTCAAGTTTTTGGTGTGAATGAATGTCATTTCACAGCAAGGAGCACGTATATCCTTCACGCAGATATGTTTTTATATACGAATAATTATGTTCAATAATACTAATACGCCTTGGACATTTATTTATAACTATTTTAACTTTAGTGTAATGAAATGCACCAGACATATCGCGAAAATGTCATGATTAAATGTAAACAGAAATTCCCAACAATGACGTCATTTGAAGGTATTTCCCATGCCAGAGTACCTTGTTTTTCTTCAAACTACATTTTTACTTTCATCTTTGAACACAAATAAGCATTAATTTCACACATTTAATTGAAAATGACTCAACATTCGAAAAGTAATGTTTATTTCGCGAAAATAATTTCTGTTTCGGATCAGATCGATTAGATTTACGGTTAGTGGCGAATGGGCCGAAGTTAACCGATATTTCCCGAGTATTTCCGAAGTCATTAGGATCTTTCTACCTTAGGGACCAGAATTTTGGAAAAACAGGGATCATATTTTTTTAGGACTAGCACAAACATGTGAATGTAGACCACAATCAATGTTACTAATACAAATATTTTCTCAAAACAACCATTCATTATATTTGAACAGACCAATACAAAGTCAGTTCAAGCTAAACCTCTGGCCCTGTTTTCACAAAACAAGTTGAGCCTGATTTTCAGGATCAGGTTCAAAAATGGCTTTCACGGAAAATTTGGATCAATTTTATCTGTTGACAATATATATATTTTACATAACTATGAACTCATCTCAGCATAGATATGCTGTCTGATATAAAGATCCTTTTTAATCAAACAAAAGATCATGTTATTTTGTCTAAAAGAAAACTTATTTAATTAAAAATTAAATATTTTGAGATTCCGCTCATTTGAGCTGGAAGATCAAGATCAGCTAAGACTGATCTGGATCCTGCGGTTGATCCTTTGTGAACACGGGGCCTGGTTAATCCTTTGTGAACATGGGGCCTGGTTAATCCTTTGTGAACATGGGGCCTGCTGTTCAATGCAATGTTTCACTTACACGACAGAGTGTTTGATTTGGAACCTGCAGGTGTCACTGAGGGACCAAGCCGACTCGAGGAGCTGTCCAACCTTGGGGGTCCCGTCTACCGTGGTGAATGCTATCGCACCTGCGTAGTACATCGGGGCAGTGCGCAGACACACCTGTTAGCAAGATACATTAACTTAGCAATGGCTTCCACCATCAAGACACACCTGTTAGCAAGATACAGTAAAGTAGCTATGGCTTCCACCATCAAGGGTGTTTAACGATGCACGCGCATTCCAAAGCTGACATACTGCAAGTCGAATGTTGCCATACTGAATTGTATTGATTATGATTTCCGAGGTATGTAATAGTTTTAAATGCACAAAGTGCAAAAGAATATCCCCTCTATTCTATAATCAAGTAATGTGTAATGTTACCCCTGTTGTTGTTTTTTAAATCATAAAAATGTGACTTAAGAAAAATGAATTGCAGTATAACAACATACAATAAATTTGTCACGTTTACGAGCAAACATCGCAGACAATGCCAGCAATATTGAAGTTACTGATCATAATAGGTTTTGTTTTGTTTGGATTTTTCGCCATTTTAAAGAGTATTTTAGTCATATCACGGCGGTCAGTTAACCTACTCACATTTTTCTTGGGCAAGCTTAGCCGATCTAAGCGGTTTACCAGTACCAAGTGCACCTACTTATGCCAGTAACTGAAATGGGCTGATTCATATTGAGTACAAACTGCAGTAACACGGATATTACTAATGCGGAAAAATCTCCGCTATTATCGTTACTTTAATGTCCCAATGTAAGCGCCTTCTGAATGAGACGCTTTTGGCATGGTTAGATGTCGCACAACAGCAAGTATTACAGAAAAAGAAAAAAAAAACACTAATTGTAAAAAGATCAATGTTTTGTTTTAACAAGCGTGTCTGGCGGCGACACCAACAGCAATTAAGCAGCAACCTACGAGTACAACTTGCAGTAAACAACTGCTGACTTCAACAGAAATTGAAATTTCTACTGGTGACAAGGCCTTAGGTGAACATCAGACCAACTCCGTAATCGACAACTTCAGGAACATGAAGACAAGGGTGTTGAATGACATTTAGATCTAATATTGTCTATCCCAACTGAATAAACATGTGACAATGATGTGAAAATTGCAGTCTGCCAATCATTATCCAAATTTAACATTAAAACACACACTTTCAACATTAATCAAACTATAATATTCTTTCCCAATTATAGGCAAATTGACGCTAAATTTCCCAATTTCACGGGTATAGGTCATATTCCCAAAATGGTGGAAAAAAACCTGGAAAAGCCTTGGTACCATGCGCTATTTAACTATTACATACGTGTCCTCTATTTTAAGACAATCTTTGAAATCCATAACTAATCGCAGTATGCCAACGTAGGACTGCGCACATATCGATTACCACCCAGCATAACTAATCGCAGAATGCCAACGTAGGACTGCGCGCACAGCGATTACCACCCAGCATAACTAATCGCAGTATGCGAACGTTGGACTGCGCGCACATCGATTACCACCCAGCATAACTAATCGCAGTATGCGAACGTTGGACTGCGTGCACATCGATTACCACCCAGCATAACCAATCACAGTATGCCAACGTTGGACTGCGCGCACATCGATTACCACCCAGCATAACTAATCGCAGTATGCCAACGTAGGACTGCGCACACATCGATTACCACCCAGCATAACCAATCGCAGTATGCCAACGTTGGACTGCGCGCACATCGATTACCACCCAGCATAACCAATCGCAGTATGCCAACGTAGGACTGCGCGCACAGCGATTACCACCCAGCATAACTAATCGCAGTATGCCAACGTTGGACTGCGCGCACATCGATTACCACCCAGCATAACTAATCGCAGTATGCGAACGTTGGACTGCGTGCACATCGATTACCACCCAGCATAACTAATCGCAGTATGCCAACGTTGGACTGCGCGCACATCGATTACCACCCAGCATAACCAATCGCAGTATGCCAACGTTGGACTGCGCGCACATCGATTACCACCCAGCATAACTAATCGCAGTATGCCAACGTTGGACTGCGCACATATCGATTACCACCCAGCATAACTAATCGCAGAATGCCAACGTAGGACTGCGCGCACAGCGATTACCACCCAGCATAACCAATCGCAGTATGCCAACGTTGGACTGCGCGCACATCGATTACCACCCTGGGGCCGTATTCACAAAGCTCCGGAGGGAAAACTTAGTAAATTTCTTAAATTCATAAAATTCCTTAAGTCTCTGGCTGTTTCATATATATCTTTTTTTCACATTTAACTGTTTTAAACTAGTAAATATTGCTAAGATATTTCATATTTTACCCTTTTGTAAACAGAAATAAACGAATTTCACATAGAAAATGTGATCTGGAGTTTTCACTTAAGTACAACTTAAGATTTCCCTTAGGAGCTTTGTGAAAACCAGCCCTGGGGTGGTATTACAGAAACATCTTAGTAATATATTATTCTTAACCATAAACCTTATTTAACATTTTATTTCCTTTGCAAAGTATATTGTGATTAATGTTTATTAATTATCACCAATAGTATTATTGTTCGTTCATATAAACATAAAAGGATTCAAAAAATTATATGTAGTTATTAAAATATAACATTTTGAAATTTTTAACTTAAGGGAAAATATTTTAAGATGTTTCTGGAATACGGGCCCTGAACGATAGCATTCCTGATCTTCTCAAGCAGAATTACTTTCAAAGGCTGCTCAGGCAGTGTCAGTACAACAGACGAGTTTTGTCATATATCAGTGTTTTTTTAGGGTCAATTTGAGGCCGAAATTCGGCCCCATTGCCCTGCTTAAAAAGGTATATATTTTTCCCCTATATTTACCTTAAAATTCCCATTAGAATATAAGCTTTATTTTGAAAATAAAAAGACCAAAATCGGACAAAAATTTACTAAGATAGAGGATTTTCGTAAACAATCCCAGCTATTTTTCATCAAACCAAGTTAGTGCATAATCGAAGTTATCATTTGTAGCAAAGCAATTGATTAATGTTTTACAACAAAGTTGCACATAAACATGTAATAATGTCTTTTGTTTAAACAAAAAATCTCCTTTTGCCATCAAATTTTCCATCTGAAGGGTCCTGCCACCTATCCCCCAAAGGTGAAAAACCACACCGTATATCGTGAACTATCCAAAAGGAAGATGTTTTTTTATATTAAGTTTATGTAAATGACATCAGCTTATTATTATGAAAGCACATTATAGCAATGGTACCTTAACAGCATACCGCAGCTTACTATAACATCTTACAATGAAAACTTACTATGATAACCTACTATGATAACCTACTATGATAACCTACTATGATAACTTACTATAAAAAGTGAAGTTAACTATTTACTAAATATGCTTGCAGAAAATTTGGGAGCCACAGTCGACTCATGATATATTGGACCTCGAAATGTAACAGATTTCAATATAGTGTAGCTACAGTGTAGATCACCGAGTTAATCATGCAAGTGTATTTGTTTAAACTAATACTCTATTTTTGTTATCAGGTTGCACTATTTATGGCACAAATGAAACAAAATATTGTAAATTTGCTTGTATGATGATCCCTTAACAGTCATAGGTTACCCACCAAAGAACCAGTCGTAATATCGCTTTGCGTGGACGAGGTTTTACTTTTCTTCTTTTTTGTCCGAGTTTTCTCAAGAATCTTCTTCCGCTGTGCAAATGGCATGGCCCCCCTGAATAAAAAGTCATAGACATTAAAGGTACAGTTTCACAGTTTGAAGTTGGAAACATATTTCTCTAACAATGGAATGTTAAAACAGAAATTTGTATAATCTTACATGTCTGTTTTGTTGTTTTGTTGGCACAACATAATTATTTTGATATTTGTTATGCCTTTTTGTGTAAACAATTACTAGGGTATGTCTACCAGGTAGCAAATTTTTCTCCAAAAAATAACAGATATTAGTCAAACGTCTAACTTTCAACAAACAATGTGCTTTCCAAACCATGAAATATTAACAACTAGAATTGTCACATGAGTGACGGATATACCCCCACAATATGGCCTTGTCACAAAACTATGGCATCCATTTGAAAGAAATGGACACAATGAGAATGCTTTAATTCGTGTATTTATGACAATTTATTTTCAATAGGAAACATAACTTTGTCAACATTTAGTGGTTTGTAACCAAAGTCGAACATGACCTCTATTTTATGATGTTACACCTGTGCACCAAAAATAATTTAAATTTGTGGAGCCTTTCATGAGTTGTTGTCCTGAAACCGTGTTTTTAGGGAATTTAAGTCAAAAAGGGGCCATAACTCTGTCAAAATTTAGTGGTTTGCAAACAAAGTAAAACATGACCTGTATTTTATGATGCTACAGATGTGTACCGAAAATTATTTGAATATGTCAAGCCATTCTTGAGTTTTTGTCCGGAAACCATGTTTTAAGGGAATTTAAGTCGAAAAGAGGCCATAACTCTGTCAAAATTTAGTGGTTTGTAACCAAAGTCGAACTTGAAAATCTGAAGCTACCCCGTCTTATAGTCAATCCACCTTATAGTCAAGAAAATACGCCAAGTCTTACCACCAGTACAGTGCCCCACTCTCCAGCTGAGCGCAAGTGTACAGCGAGCAGGTGTGCAGGCTGGATATCTTATCCGTTAGGAACTCCTGAAACGTCTGTGCAGGATGCTCCAGTTTAGACGCCACGAAGGTGAGAGTGTCATCCACCCACGTGGCCACCTTGTCAGACTCTGTGAACACGCTGGCACGCACGGTGCATGCAGACAGACAGAGGATCTTCTCGTGCTGAAGACCCAGGGCTATCGTCTTGGGGTGATGGATGTTTGGGTTCTAGAAGTATAATTATCATATGGCATAGAAATGTTAACATACTTTTTATTGAAATACTGAAGACGAATGATTTGTTTGAGGTCTGAATAGGTCACAATTCCCCAGGCTCTGGAGTATGAATACCCCCCACCCACCCCCAAATCTCAAAATTCCCTCTTGATGTCTTAAGTGGTACGCGGTGATATGGTGATAAACAAACCAACAGAATTATCATTATTTTCAAGTTAAAACTTAGAGAGAATCATGGTAAATACATTTATTTGTTGTATTTCTAAATTTACATTATTTAATTTTACTTCCCCCTTCAAAATGGTCCTGCCACCATTCCCCCAACCGCTGAAAAAACGAGACTCTGAGTTCGATAAACACAGATGCCCCTGGTTGGTGCTGGACAGCCCATATGAATTATTTTAAGTCCAAATTAGGTCAAGGTCAAAGTGAGGTTGGGGGATATGGGTGGATAGGGAATGGTCATCAGTAACAACTGTGTAAGTATCTAAGTGTTGTTGTGAGCGTTGTTGGTGCTAGACGAAGCAGTAAAATCTAGTTAACATCGTAAGGACTGACAGATGGACGGAGGGAATCACGGATGGACAGGAAAATCACTACATGCTTCCCGCATCTATAATTGCTGGGGCATGAAAACATTGCAGTTTCAGAAAATTGATCTTTACATGACGGTATGAAATCACCATCAAATACTCAATGTCTCACCCAAGGCATGGCAAGTGATGTGTGCTCTCTGCACATCACCTCAAGGTTATTAACAACTGTGCCACTGGATGCGGAACCAAAGCAAGGCGGAATTGTGCATATATTGATATCTACAACAATTGCGACTTAATTGAAAGGAATCTTAAAATATTTCAATAAAGTTCCGATGTTTGTGATGCAATCTTCCGGAGCTATATATAAATATATAAATTCATGAATCCCTTTACAATAAAGTAAACAATAGTAAATCATATGGATGATAATTCAAAAGAATAAATTAAATGCCATAAAACATAAAATAAATACAGGAAAATAATGAATTTTAAAAAAAGGGACACGATATGGCTTAAGATGTTTCTCAAATATGGCCCCAGCCTACTGACCTCTGGATGTTTAAAGGGTTCATAATCCTGCCACCTCCAGCTGAACAGCTGACCATTGGTTCCTATGGCAACCAGCTCTGAATGCATGGCAGCAATGTGACTGAACCTGCGGCAGTGGCCGTCCTGCAATGTAAGGTGTTACCGGTACATGTTACACAACACTGAGTGCATGGCCACAATGTGACTGAATCTGGGGCAGTGGCTGTCCTGCAAAGTAAGGTGTTACATGTTACACAACACTGAGTGCATGGCCACAATGTGACTGAACCTGGGGCAGTGGCCGTCCTGCAAAGTAAGGTGTTACATGTTACACAACACTGAGTGCATGGCCACAATGTGACTGAACCTGGGGCAGTGGCCGTCCTGCAAAGTAAGGTTTACATGTTACACAACACTGCGTGCATGGCCACAATGTGACTGAACCTGGGGCAGTGGCTGTCCTGCAAAGTAAGGTGTTACATGTTACACAACACCGAGTACATGGCCCAATGTGACTAAATCTGGGGCAGTGGCCGTCCTGCAAAGTAAAGTGTTACATGTTACACAACACTGAGTACATGGCCACAATGTGACTGAACCTGGGGCAGTGGCTGTCCTGCAAAGTAAGGTGTTACATGTTACACAACACTGAGTACATGGCCACAATGTGACTGAACCTGGGGCAGTGGCCGTCCTGCAAGCACAAGATACCCGATCGGAAATAAGCTTTCAGGCTTTTGAGGGCAATCTTTGGTTACTACACTTTCCCGTAGGAGCTTTGTGACTACCGACCACAGTTTTTTTTTCACCTTTGGGGGACAGGTGGAGGGGCCCTTCAAATGGGGAATTACGCCGAAAGGTTTGTTTTTTTAAGCATTATTACATTATTATGTTCTACTTTGTTATCAAACATAAATGAATTGTTTTGCTACAAATGATAACTAAGTTTATGCACTAACTTGATTTGATGAAAAATTGCTGGGATTGTTTACTAAAATTCCTCTATCTCAGTCAATTTTTGTCTGATTTTGGTCAATTTAAAAAAATAATAAAGCTTATATTCTGAGGGGAATTTTAAGGTAAATATAGGGGAAAAATATATCATTTGTAAGCAGGGAATGGGGCCAAAATTTGGCCCCAAATTGGCCCTAAAAAAACACTGCAGTACTGTTTTTCCTCTCCAGCTAGAGCTACCCCATATTGAAATCTGCTTTCAGGCTTGTCATTATTAATGAGTGCCGGTGAAAATCATCGTTTTTAAATCGTACGAAAATCAGTTGTTGTTTTCTGGGGAGCTTTAAAACTGCGATTGGTAACATCCTAAGGGGCCCCCCTAGACCCCTGGCCAAATCGCTTACATTTAGATAAAAATAGCTGGTTTTATTTAATAATGACAACCATGCGTTTGTTAGCCTCAAAGCTACATGTTGCCATCAGATTGTTGTTCATTTTTTCCATGCCAAATCTGACTTAAAGAGCAGCTTCTCCACACCATTAAATTTTGAAGACCAAGCCCGGTTTTCATAAAACAAGTTGAGACTAATTTTCAGGTTCAAGACGAACTTGAGCCAGATATTTCAGGCTCAGACTAAAAGGCAGTCACTTAAAATCTAGGTCAATTTTAACTCTTAGTCAAATATACATTTATCATTCTGAAATCCTCTCAGTGCACATTTCCTATCTTTTAAGAAGATTTTTTATAAAAACCTCACAGAAATTACTGTTATTTTATATAGAGAAAAGGTTTTTGCAATATAAAATATATTTCGAATCTGCACAGCTGAGCTAGATGTTCCAAGATCATCTTAAACTGATCTTGACTTTGTAGTTAATCCTTTGTGAACTTGAGGCCAGAACAGGGGTACCTTTTCCACCCAGAACTGCGGCTCCTCCCCGAGACTGATGGGGCTCGCGTTGGGGTTGGCCAACTTCTTCGTAATGTCCGCTGTGAACCCCTCCACCTTGTCACGCTCCAGCGACTTCAGGGCCTCGTCCCGGAGCATGCTGGCATCCAGGCGGCGCCGGTCCCGGATACGGAACATCGAGTCCCGGTCACGGTCTCGGTCCGCACCGTCACGGTCGGCTCGCTCTCCTGCAAGAACACAAACGATCTGTGTGACAAGTGGACTGTTGCTTTCTACAAAGGGTTTTAAATAATGTATAAAGATCTATAGCAGTGCTGTTGTTTTCCAACCCAATCTGAGGAGGAAATAAGGCCCCTTTCACAAAGTATCTTTCTTCACATTTTTCTCCACCAAAATTCACATGGCTAGTAAGTTTACAATTGACTTTTTGGCCAACCATGCACCAATTTGTGCCTAGACTGGTTAAAATGTTCAATTCAAAAGGCATAAAATATGTACAAATTCAATTAAAATTGGTTACAAGTCAACATTTTGTTATTTAACCCCGATATAATAACTTCATACATAATTGGTCAAAATGTTATTTTAACAAAAATATGGTTTGTTTGTTTGGATTTTTCGCCGTATTCAACAGTATTTCAGTCATATCACGGCGGTCAGTTAACCTACTCACACTTTCCTGGGTAAGCTGGTTTACCAGTACTGAGTACACATACTTATGCCAGTAACTGACAACTGCCCTACTTGAATCAGAGGTAGGGGGAGAATGGCCGTAGAAGTAGAAATAATTTTCAACAGACTGGTACACGCTACACCACTTGATCGTATCAAAACTGTACAAATTTCAAGATTAAAAAATGCAGCTGTGAAATTCCCTAACGTTTCTCTGATGGAATTTGATTTCCCTGACATTCGTTGTCAATGTCGGTACAGTAAGTGCACGGTGTTGACAGAGTACATAAATATATGACCACCATTCTCATTTTTAACCTTTTTTACTATAATAATCAACTTCTAATTCTACACAAATGAAATATGACAGTTTTATTGGTTTATTGTTATACTAAATATACGATACTATATTTCAATTTTTCACTTGGATTTATTCCATCACTTTTGGTCAAATTCCCTGATTTTTCCCCAACTTTTTCAAAATTTTCTAACTTTTCCTTGCATGGAAAATTTTTGTCACACTTTTTCCCTGTTTTCCAGAGTCAGTGGTCACCCTGTAGATTTGTGTATATCACAACAGCCCTGAATGTCCAGCTCACACGGGTACCCACCGAGGCGTGACCTAGTTCCAGACCCCCGACTCCGGATGGACGAGTAGCCGAACATGTCCTCACTGAACATTGTGTCGCTGTCAATGATCACACTAGGGTGGTCTGGGTGCATACCTGCAGCATATAACACACATTGCAAAGTCAAGACAAAAGTGTTCTGAACATGAGCGGAGTTCTTCTTTTTGATATTTAAGAAATAATGTTCGATTAAGCATTGGCGTATAAAAAATTATTCTGAGTTCTAAAGCGTAGGAATTAATCCACGAGGACATTAATATATTTGCATCAGATTCATAATTTGTTGTTTACCTCCCCATAGAAAAAGCTAAATCGAGGATAATTAAGAAATAATTTTTGATTTTGAGTTGTTTATTTCTAAATAAACAACGATTTTGAGTTCTGATGCGCTGGAATTTAATTACGAGGGCGTTAGAACAAGTTGTTTAATATACGTGCATCAAATTCTATTATAAATTTCATGGCCCTTTGATTCGATGATTTCGATTTGACAACATATTCTGCAATTACCATGCAAATTATATTTTATAGTTTCGGAATTAATTCTTCCAGTTTATTGACAATTTAACTGACATTTTTCTTCTTTGTCTATAGAAAACTACCATGATCTAACAAATACATTTTTGCAATTACAATGCAATACACAGCATATTTTCCCACTAGAAAGTTTAAACGCGCGTCACAGCTGTTTCCTGGGACGTCATTCATCAACACAAATTCATAGTGACTTCACTTTCATTGATAAAAGCTGAATGACATGCGAATCAGAACTACTTTTTTTGTTGTTTATGGGTGGTTTTACAATTTTAAAATTCTTTGTCTATAGAACAATCTGTGCGTGCCATGTATGCATCTCTTTTAAATAACTCAAAATACAGAACAATCATCAACCGTTTTAATATCGGAAAAGCTTTCCCTTTTATGTTATGCATACCTTAAATATTTAATTCGAGCATTTTAAAATTGTTAACTTACCCCCATCAAGCAGAGAAATGAGGTCATCTGGTACATAAGAGTCTTGACTGTCATCATCGTCCCCCTCCCCTTCATCATCTCTACTCAGCAAGTTATTCACTGCCAAGTTCACATCCAGATTCTACAAGATAAACATATTCATTGCCAAGTACACATCCAGATTCTGCAAGATAAACATATTCACTGCCAAGTTCACATCCAGATTCTACAAGATAAACATATTCACTGCCAAGTTCACATCCAGATTCTGCAAGATAAACATATTCACTGCCAAGTTTACATCCAGATTCTACAAGATAAACATATTCACTGCCAAGTTCACATCCAGATTCTACAAGATAAACATATTCACTGCCAAGTTCACATCCAGATTCAACAAGATAAACATATTCACTGCCATGTTCACATCCAGATTCTACAAGATAAACATATCCACTGCCATGTTCACATCCAGATTCTACAAGATAAACATATTCACTGCCAAGTTCACATCCAGATTCTACAAGATAAACATATTCACTGCCAAGTTCACATCCAGATTCTACAAGATAAACATATTCACTGCCAAGTTCACATCCAGATTTTGCAAGATAAACATATTCACTGCCAAGTTCTCATCCAGATTCTACAAGATAAACATTCACTGCCAAGTTCACATCCAGATTCTGCAAGATAAACATATTCACTGCAAAGTTCACATCCAGATTCTACAAGATAAACATATTCACTGCCAAGTTCACATCCAGATTCTACAAGATAAACATATTCACTGCCAAGTTCACATCCAGATTCAACAAGATAAATATATTCACTGCCATGTTCACATCCAGATTCTACAAGATAAACATATTCATTGCCAAGTTCACATCCAGATTCTACAAGATAAACATATTCACTGCCAAGTTCACATCCAGATTCTACAAGATAAACATATTGACTGCCAAGTTCACATCCAGATTCTACAAGATAAACATATTCACTGCCAAGTTCACATCCAGATTTTGCAAGATAAACATATTCACTGCCAAGTTCTCATCCAGATTCTACAAGATAAACATTCACTGCCAAGTTCACATCCAGATTCTGCAAGATAAACATATTCACTGCAAAGTTCACATCCAGATTCTACAAGATAAACATATTCACTGCCAAGTTCACATCCAGAATCTACTAGATAAACATATTCACTGCCAAGTTCACATCCAGATTCAACAAGATAAATATATTCACTGCCATGTTCACATCCAGATTCTACAAGATAAACATATTCACTGCCAAGTTCACATCCAGATTCAACAAGATAAACATATTCACTGCCATGTTCACATCCAGATTCTACAAGATAAACATATCCACTGCCATGTTCACATCCAGATTCTACAAGATAAACATATTCACTGCCAAGTTCACATCCAGAATCTACCAGATAAACATATTCACTGCCAAGTTCACATCCAGATTCAACAAGATAAATATATTCACTGCCATGTTCACATCCAGATTCTACAAGATAAACATATTCACTGCCAAGTTCACATCCAGATTCAACAAGATAAACATATTCACTGCCATGTTCACATCCAGATTCTACAAGATAAACATATCCACTGCCATGTTCACATCCAGATTCTACAAGATAAACATATTCACTGCCAAGTTCACATCCAGATTCTACAAGATAAACATATTCACTGCCAAGTTCACATCCAGATTCTACAAGATAAACATATTCACTGCCAAGTTCACATCCAGATTTTGCAAGATAAACATATTCACTGCCAAGTTCTCATCCAGATTCTACAAGATAAACATTCACTGCCAAGTTCACATCCAGATTCTGCAAGATAAACATATTCACTGCCAAGTTCACATCCAGATTCAACAAGATAAATATATTCACTGCCATGTTCACATCCAGATTCTACAAGATAAACATATTCATTGCCAAGTTCACATCCAGATTCTACAAGATAAACATATTCACTGCCAAGTTCACATCCAGATTCTACAAGATAAACATATTCACTGCCAAGTTCACATCCAGATTCTACAAGATAAACATATTCACTGCCAAGTTCACATCCGGATTTTGCAAGATAAACATATTCACTGCAAAGTTCTCATCCAGATTCTACAAGATAAACATTCACTGCCAAGTTCACATCCAGATTCTGCAAGATAAACATATTCACTGCAAAGTTCACATCCAGATTCTGCAAGATAAACATATTCACTGCAAAGTTCACATCCACATTCTGCAAGATAAGCATATTTACTGCCAACTTCACATCCAGATTCTACAAGATAACAAGAGCTGTCTCAGGACAGTGCGCTTGACTATATCAAGCTTTGTCAGAGTTATAGGCCTTTATCACTACAAAAAAGGTGCACAATTCTGCAGAGTTAAGTGCCTTGGTCAGTGACCTAACAGAATGACCCCGAAGACGTGTGAAGTTTCACTTGAATATCTGTAGTAGTTACAGAGATATGTACTTGTTGCACGCAAACCTTAACCTGAATTTTCTCTTGCACGCAAACCTTAACCTGACTTTTCTAAGTACCAAAATTGGCATAATTCTGCTAAAATGCTGGTCACAGTTATGGGTCTTGGGCAGTGACCTTATAATAATGACCCTGAAGGCATGTGTGAAGTTTAAATTGAACATCTGCAGTAGATATAGAGATATGGAGTTGTTGCACGCAAATTTTAACCTGATTTTCTAAGTACAAAAGGGGCATAATTCAGCTAAATTGCAGGTCAGAGTTATGGTCCTTGGTCAGTGACCTCACATAATGACCCCGAAGACATGTGTGAAGTTTCAATTGAATATCTGTAGTAGTTACAGAGATATGGACTTTTTGCTCGCATCAAGGCGACGCCGAAGAACAGGCGAATAGTATAGCTCGAACTATTTGGTGAATAGTCGAGCTAAAAATGTTCTTAAATTCAGCTTCAAACAAAAGTTTCATTTTGGGATAACTGTTCATTGGACACTTAAAATGTATGGATGTTTTTACCCCTCGCTATACACATTATTAGTGTCCGACAACTACTCACAATGGTTGACAGATCACTCACCGTCCTCTGGAGCTCTCGGATGATCAGGTTCCTTGACTTGCCCTGCAGAACCACTTGACACTGAAGGGAGATCAGACATGACAACACTTATAATGCATCATGAGAGAGAGCCTTTTTAAATATTTCCATAAAATAAATGAGGCTCGTTGTGGGAAAACCGGGCTTAATGCAAGTGCGTAAAGTTTCCACTTTCATGGTACTTTCTGTTTCAGGAAGTTTCTTCTAAACATAAATCCACTGTATGCGGAAAGTATCTTCCCGGATTTGCCTTTGCGTACTGCACAGGCTGATCCGTGACGACACTTTACGCACATGCATTAAGCCCGGTTTTCCCACGACACGCATCAATTGGTATTCAAACAGTTTTAAATTTATGACATTGTTCAAATTTTAAAATCAACTAGACTAGCCGAAGTTCCTCCTGTTTTGTAGATTATCGTGCAGCTGGCTAAATGTTAACAGTGAATTGTTGGATTAAAGCTGTGTTGCCACGATATTCGTTACGTAAGTAAAGCTTATGTTTACTTGGAGAATCAGTGATTGTGCTATAAGGCGTAAAAAAAAATATGTTTGTTTCAGGTAACATGCCCAAAAATATTAGGGTAGGTAGGTCGGGATTTATTTTTGTATTATTATTTTATTATTTTTTTTTGTAAATGGTCAACTGAAGATTCTAAAACTGAAAAAATATTCAAAACGTATCAGTGATATCTTTAAACATTGTTTATAAGTGGATACTATCAAAACAAAACACTTATTTATCCAAAAACACATTTAATTATTAAAAAGGGTAAATCAACTAAAAATCGATCTGACAAACCCACTAAAATGTTCTAGGGTCGGGGCATTTTTTTAGGGTAGGTCGGGTAACCTGAAACATATTTTTTTTGTATGCCTTAACAATATCCAGCAAATGATCCAGACGAAGGTTAATTACCAACTTCAACACACAGATGAGTAGACTGCTTCAATTATTCAGTCTGAATTTCACCATTTTCACCTTTAGTGTGGTTTTAAAATTAATCTACCATTAACCCAGATTATAATAACAGAAACAGACCTAAATTCTCCTAACCCAGGTGGCAAGTCAGTGATTTTTTGGCTATTTTTACTGCAGAATAAAGGCAGTTTCCCCTTCTCAATAAACTCCCTTTTTTCCCCTAAAACGACCCAATTTTTCACCCAAAATAAGAAAAAAGTTCCCATCAGACTGGGTTGGTATTTCAATAAAAAATTGACAATTTTCATTGCTTTTTTACACACAATATGAGGTTGCAGATAGGCCAAAAATCAGTGATCGAGACATCGATAAAACAGTAATGGTACTACCATGAATAACTCGCACACAAGTGTAGAAGCAAAAAACATAGCTAAAAAAATGACTGTTGCCATGTATACAAAACTTTTATTATTTTCCCCATTTTGAGGTTTGTAGCACTAAAATTCCCACAGTTCAAACGCACAGGCAGTTGTAAAAATTGCCTAAAAATCTTATAGTGCAGTCATACAGGCTTAATGGACCCATGCAGACCTGTTTACCCATTTCAAGCTTTGTCAGTAGTCTGACAAAGTTGTATCAGTAGTTTTTGGTATCTGTCAGTAGTAACTAACAGTCAACCAGTGTTTTACGCAACAAAGTTTTATTAACCACAAAATGACAAAACATGGATATTAATAAATATATAGCAATATTCTGTATCAAATTCAAAATATCTTTAATGTTTGACATTAAAATTCAGCAATACACAACTGATAAAGCTTAAAAAATTATAGGTGCTTACTACAGATTTCTCAACAGTGCTTGCCACGATATTTTTTCAGGCGTTTCCGACGGGTGGGTTAGGGTCTAATAGGGAGGTGTATACGTTGATATTTTTCATGCCGCTCGTGTCAAATGACGTTTTCTGGTGCGCTTTACCTCTTAAAATTTAGGCTAACACGTTTTCATTTTTTTGTAATTATTTAAACGAAACGAAATATACAAAACATCAACGCTTAAACGCGACTGTATACCTCTAGCTTTTTAAAGGCAAAAGCGTCATTGTTGTTGCAAAACTGAAAGTAATCTTTTTTTTCCGGATGTGTATGACTAGTGCGCATCACATTCGCGCAGTGACGCAACGTTCAAACCTAATTTTCTCGTCGTTATCGAATCGTAAGGTTACACTCGATCTACTTATGGAGCCTTTTTTATTCGATTAATTATGTTCATATGGACATGTGTTTAGTGGGATTTTTTTACTGTTTTTATCGATACCCCAGTTGAAGATGAAGTACGGATTGGATAATTGGTGCATTATAAAGATCTTGATTAAAATCCATGTATACTATCCATGATTTTTTCTTGCAAAAACAGCGGGAAAATTTCCTCGTGCACGTAGGGGCCTACGCGCGTCAAACGATAAAGACGTACGTACTGTACAGAGCATTATTTTCTGCGGTGACGGTTTTAACGATTAAAGGGTATACTTACGAAAGATGTTGTAAATTATACTTAAAACCAGAAAAAGATGTAAAGTTTTTGGTATAAGAAAACATGTCACTTTGGACAGTCATGATGATTATGGACCCCACTTAAAACATCCCGTCGAATTTCGAATCTTTTAAAATACCATTTAAAAGTTTCTGAGTTTTACAAATGTGTTTTAGCAAAACACTATGGTTAACAAAGATGACTTATCAATATAAAGTTTTGAGCATAGTGAACAGAAACAACAAAATTGCATGAGCGTTAGCTTTCATGAGACAAAAGATATACAAATTAATTAAAAATTTATTTAAAATCTTATTAACATTCGTGTTCATCCCTACATACCAAACATTGAATAGAGGCCTTGTGCGAGACAGCAAACTCAGACTGTTGGCCATGTCTGGGACCTACACAGCTGCATAACTTAGCAACAAATAGTTAACTGAGATGAAAAGCGCTTGCATAATAGTCTCTATTATCAAGTATACGTACAGCAAAATATACTGATAACAAATTGCGCATCGGGGACTCTGATTTTATATAACACTGATGCACTAAAGAGCAAAATGTGGTATTATTAACAAAAAGAAGCCAACAAAACATTTTTTTTTACTGCAAATGAATTCCGTATGATTTTCAATATCAATCCGTAGTGCGTAGTTTATGTGGTAAAATCGTAGCAAATATGGACAATCCGTAGGAGTAAACAGGTCTGCGCATGGTTTTAAATTTAAGATGAATTAGATCAAACCACGAGATTAGTATCGAATGTAGTTTATGATCAAACCTGGTTAATCAATTCTTCAGGGACAACCGATGCCGGAACAAGGGGCCGGGTTCCGACAATGACGCCAGACCTTCGTACCCGACTGTTCACGTGTACCGTGCGCTGCATGGCTCGGTAGTTCACAGAATTGTTGTTTCGAGAGGTCATGTTGGCTGTTGGGCCAGAAACCACAGTGCTCCATCGACTGAAAGCAAAAATCAACGCAAGCGTTATTGTTAGATTTAAAGCCTCAAGTACCGCATTCGTTTAAAATAAATGCCATTAAAATCTATTTTTAGTAAACAATTTAATTAACAATGTTACTGAAGTCATCAGTAATGTATACTGATGTTAGAAAACCATTATACTAGGATATTTTCGAGGTTTGAATTCTGTTCCATGCCATAAAAAATGTCAACAAATAATACAGAAAACGTTAACTATGCATACAATTGTATGGCAAGGAATACTATGTGTTTTCATAAAGCTAAGTCTTTTAAAATATTTAAAATGGGGAATTTACGGAAAAAGGGGAATTGTTTTTGTAGAAAAGCATTATTACATTTTTATATTCTACTTTGTTATAAAACATTCCTAAATTGTTTTGCTACGAAAGATAACTTACATTATG
Organism: Congeria kusceri; assembly: GCA_027627225.1. Classification (NCBI taxonomy): domain Eukaryota; kingdom Metazoa; phylum Mollusca; class Bivalvia; order Myida; family Dreissenidae; genus Congeria; species Congeria kusceri. The sequence continues at coordinate 1,575,402 of CM051039.1, forward strand.
CACAAACTTGATTTGATAAAAAAAAATGCTGGGATTGTTTATGAAAATTCCTCTATCTTAGTCAATCTTTGTCCGATTTTGGTTTTCTTCAAAATAAAACTTACATTCTGAGGGGAATTTTGAGGTAAAAATAGGGCAAAAATATACACTTTTTAAGCAGGGCAACGAGGCCAAATTGGCCCTAAAAAAAACACCGACAGGAATGGCGAAATCATTCAATTGTCCATATTGAGCAGCTTGTCCCAGATCTTGTGCAGAAAAGTGGAATACTGCCAATATTTACTATATACAATTCATGTATGACAAGTGCTGTCACTATCAGGTGACGTATGCCCCCGAACATGATTTCCGTAAGTGCCACATTGACACCGAAATTATTCTTTGTAAATAGAAGTGAATGAAAAATGTATACTTGATTACTTCAGTCAAAATGGCTGCTCTGGAAAAACTTTATTTTACTTTATAAAAAACTTTAACTTGGCCGGATGGACTAATGGATGGACGGTTCAATTTTAATATGCCCTCCTTCGGGGGCATGAACAAGCAGCAAACATCATTTGTCAAAAACGAACAAGTAAGGCGATATGACTTAATAATGAGATTTGCCACCCCAGGCTTGAAGTTCAAGTCTCACGTACGGTGTTGGCTGGTCGGAGACGCCAGCGCCCAAGACATCCTGCACCAGGACGAGAGGGCTATCTACAATTTGTGTGGCGCTCCGCACGCCACTAGCGCGCTCTGTCCTCACAGCCTTGCTGGGGCTGTAACAGACACATTCATACAGTTCATAGTTGTTCAGTGTTCATAGTGTGTTCATAGTGTGTACAGTGTTCATAGTGTGTTCAGTGTTCATAGTGTGTTCAGTGTTCATAGTGTCTACAGTGTTCATAGTGTGTTCAGTGTTCATAGTGTGTTCAGTGTTCATAGTGTGTTCAGTGTTCGTAGTGTGTTCAGTGTTCGTAGTGTGTACAGTGTTCATAGTGTGTTCAGTGTTCATAGTGTGTTCAGTGTTCATAGTGTGTTCAGTGTTCATAGTGTGTACAGTGTTCACAGTTCAGTGTTCATAGTGTGTACAGTGTTCATAGTGTGTACAGTGTTCATAGTGTGTAGAGTGTTCATAGTGTGTACAGTGTTCATAGTGTGTACAGTGTTCATAGTGTGTAGAGTGTTCATAGTGTGTTCAGTGTTCATAGTGTGTACAGTGTTCATAGTGTGTACAGTGTTCATAGTGTGTACAGTGTTCATAGTGTGTACAGTGTTCATAGTGTGTACAGTGTTCATAGTGTGTTCGGTGTTCATAGTGTGTTCAGTGTTCATAGTGTGTAGAGTGTTCATAGTGTGTAGAGTGTTCATAGTGTGTAGAGTGTTCATAGTGTGTAGAGTGTTCATAGTGTGTACAGTGTTCATAGTGTGTACAGTGTTCATAGTGTGTAGAGTGTTCATAGTGTGTAGAGTGTTCATAGTGTGTACAGTGTTCATAGTGTGTACAGTGTTCATAGTGTGTACAGTGTTCATAGTGTGTACAGTGTTCATAGTGTGTACAGTGTTCATAGTGTGTAGAGTGTTCATAGTGTGTACAGTGTTCAGTGTACAGTGTTCAGTGTACAGTGTACAGTGTTCATAGTGTGTAGTGTTCATAGTGTGTACAGTGTTCAGTGTACAGTGTTCAGTGTTCATAGTGTGTACAGTGTTCATAGTGTGTAGAGTGTTCATAGTGTGTAGAGTGTTCAGTGTACAGTGTACAGTGTTCATAGTGTGTAGAGTGTTCATAGTGTGTAGAGTGTTCATAGTGTGTAGAGTGTTCATAGTGTGTTCAGTGTTCATAGTGTGTAGAGTGTTCATAGTGTGTAGAGTGTTCATAGTGTGTACAGTGTTCATAGTGTGTACAGTGTTCATAGTGTGTACAGTGTTCATAGTGTGTAGAGTGTTCATAGTGTGTAGAGTGTTCATAGTGTGTAGAGTGTTCATAGTGTGTAGAGTGTTCATAGTGTGTACAGTGTTCATAGTGTGTACAGTGTTCATAGTGTGTACAGTGTTCATAGTGTGTACAGTGTTCATAGTGTGTACAGTGTTCATAGTGTGTACAGTGTTCATAGTGTGTACAGTGTTCATAGTGTGTACAGTGTTCATAGTGTGTACAGTGTTCATAGTGTGTACAGTGTTCATAGTGTGTACAGTGTTCATAGTGTGTACAGTGTTCATAGTGTGTACAGTGTTCATAGTGTGTACAGTGTTCATAGTGTGTACAGTGTTCATAGTGTGTACAGTGTTCATAGTGTGTACAGTGTTCATAGTGTGTAGAGTGTTCATAGTGTGTAGAGTGTTCATAGTGTGTACAGTGTTCATAGTGTGTACAGTGTTCATAGTGTGTACAGTGTTCATAGTGTGTGTACAGTGTTCATAGTGTGTACAGTGTTCATAGTGTGTACAGTGTACAGTGTTCAGTGTTTATAGTGATCAGTGCTCATAGCGTTCATGATATTAACAGTATCCATGGTGTTCATATTGTTGTTTATAGTGTTCATAGTGTTGCTTATTGAGTTCATAGTGTTTATAGCTCATAGTGTTCATTATGTTAGCAGTATCCATGGTGTTCAGAGTAGTGTTTATAGTGTTCAGTGTTCATAGTATTGTTTATAGTGTTCGTAGTGTTTACAGCATTCATAGTGTTAATAGTGTTCAGTGTTTACAGTGTTCAACGTGTTTATAGTGTTCAATGTGCAGTGACAGCCTGAGCTACAATGTATGAAACATTTATTCCTAATTTATAATGATACTAATGGGTAGTGCCCCTTTAACCCTATTTCATTTTAAAGAGTGTATGTACGATCCTACAACAGATAAATGACATAAATTAAACAACCTGATATAGTGAATTACCAGTACCATTGGTGAAAAATGTATAATTTGGCTACTTTGTTATCAGAAACCAGTTATCCCGTGTACAGCCGGAAACTCCAATAGATGTATATAGGTTCAACTGACAGTTGCTGTAGGTTACACAACACTAGTAAATGACGGGAAATTCAACACTCGTATTTGTTGATTTATTCGATATTATAGTTTTTCCTTCGTCATGTTTGTGTTTATCTGTTTGCATTCAAGTTATATAGTCACTTTAATATGCTTATTTTGAAAATGACTGATATAAATGATCGTACATACACACTTCAAAACGAGTACTAGCGATATCAAACTGTCCCTTACGGTTTGGAGGCCTCCTGTCTGTTAAGATCCAGTCTCTCGTTCAGAACCGAGAACGGAATGCGACACACGCGGCCATCCTGAAATACAGTACAGTAAACCCATTAGGCCCCACAACTAAGGAAAGTCTCAATGTCAAACTTACGTTACTTACCGGTAGTCTCAACTTAAAATATCAGCCAACCAAAATGCTTGTTACATTTGAGCTTTGACTTCCATTGGCTGAAATTTAAGACCAAGGTTCAGTTTTACAATGTTCTTTGTCAGGGGCCTGGGCTCTTTTACACTTTTTATCTTTTACAGCAATGACTTTATAATGACTACATGCCACAAAGACTTTCTTTAAAATGCAGTTTTCCACAAAATTTTACTTCACATCTGGATTTCCACCCCCCCCCCCACAATTTATTGCGATACTTTCCCCACAAAACATTACACCAAGGCCCCATTCACAACCTCAGGTAAAATACAGGAAAAACAGTTCAACAAAAAGATGCACCTGGTCTGGTATTCAAATATCTCCGAAGGGAAATCTTAACTTAAGTTGTACTTAAGTGAAAACTCTAGATCAAATTTTCTTTGTGAAATCAAAGGCTATCTGAGCTGAGTCGCCTAGCTCAGTTGGTAGAGCTGGTCTGAAGACATACTCTCGGAAGTCGAACAAGATGGCTCAGAAATTGGTTCTTGATCACCGTATTTCAGTTTCTTTGAGATTTTATCTAAAGAATCTTGTTTAAACAATGAAATCAATGCGTTACAGCATATCTGACAGGGGAATTTAACGATTAAATTGCGGTAAATGTATACTTTTTCACTACGGGAATGCGGCCGAATTTCGTCCCCAAAAATGGCATAAAAAAAGGCCTGATACTATGGTAGTGTCCAAAAATAATTATATCCAACAATGCAGATTTTAAACAATTTCCAGAGGCAACATTTCCAGACCTTGAAAATAATTTATGTTTACGTTCATAAATTAGGGATGGGATTTGTAGCTTAAATGAGAATTTGGAAATGTGTACACAGTCTCTCTTTGAATTGCAGGCGATTCTCAAATTTCAGCGGAATAAAAAACAACAGCTTCTAATCAATGAACAATGGGAAACAATCTCAAAGTGCAAATGAATAGGGAATGATCTAGAGGGAAATAAGCAGGGTTCTGCACCCTGCTCCTTTCTGGTCCCCCGCCCGGCTGCCCCCCTGGGCTGGTCAACCCAGAAATGTTGAATATCTTTTAAAATTTACTATATTTTTGACAAATGAATAGACTAGGCATAAAAACCTGAATTACGAGCATTAGACTAATAAATACCATGGATTGAGCAAATTATTATAAAATGTCAACGGATTTGTTCGGATGTCCTCCCTTCTCGTTTTTAGCAGCACCCTGTACCTTTTGTGATCCTAGATCTTTCCCTAATTGAGCCATTCAGTGGGTTTTTTTCACCTTTGGGGGAAAGGTGGCAGGGCCCTTCAGAAGGGGAATTTTTACGGCAAAAGGGAAATTATTTTTTTAGACAAGCATTATTACATGTTTATATTCCACTTTGTTATAAAACATTAATCAATGCTATGCTACAAATGATAACTTGATTGTTTACAAAAATGCCTCTATCTTAGCCAATTTTTGTCCGATTTTGGTATTTTTTTTCAAAATAAAGCTTTCATTCTGAGGGGAATTTTTATGAAAATATAGGGGAAAAATATATACTTTTTTAATAGGGGAATGGGGCCGAAGTTCGGCCCCAAATTGGCCCTAAAAAAGACACTGACTAGACATGAGAATTACCTCAAGCAAGAATGCAAAATACTGTGGCCCTATAACACACTGCGTGACGACCAAATTACGCAAGCACCCAAGAGCTCCTGGAGCTTGGTATCCGTGACGACAGATCCTGTCTGCAACATCACGCAATCTGTAACAGAAATTGTAACGCACAATGTTATAACAATGATAATAATTATTTATCAAATGATATTTTGGGGTTATTGGGATGCACATACATCAAATCAATGCTTCCTTTGAAGTTAGTTTTTTCATATTGACTTAGGTTTCTTAATAAAGTTTCTTAATAACATCCACTATCATCGTCAAGTAAAACAAGACGTGATATTATAGCAAAGAAGGTTCAATTTGTAATGGATGGGTGAACCTTAAAATAACTTTCTCAGCTGAGATACACAAGTATTGAAATTGAAGGCCTTACAATAAAATGTCTTTTTTTCCTGTGAAAGAATGAGCCCTGAGGATGCAAATGTATTTATGTATGATTTTTTTTTTTCGCGGTATTCAACAGTGTTTCAGTCATATATAACGGTGGTCAGTTAACCTACTCACACTTTTCCTGGGTAAGCTGGTTTACCAGTACTAAGTGCACATACTTATGCCAGTAACAGACAACTGCCCTACTTGAATAAGAGGTAGGGGGAGAATGGCAGTAGAAATAATTTCATGACCAATCCCCACACAAGTTATGTGGCTGGGCGATCCTCGGATTTGTAGTCCAGCGCTCTACCAACTGAGCTAGCCGGACCGGCGTATGAAAAATTATCACTACAATAATGAACAAGTGCTGTTAGTAAAACAGGTATGCCCCCTCTATGTCCAGAGCAATCTTGAAAATATCAATTAGTTTGGTGAAGATCTGATGAAAACCTTTGGACTGAGATGGCAGAAACAGCTAAAAAGGTCACATTTTGATAATTTATAACTCGGCAGTTTCTCGAGTGATTTGGCTGATTATTGAACTTGTCCGAGATATTATAGCCAGCACCAATCCTTTATTGTCGTTCTGATGCATGGCACATCAGAATTCCAAAGCAACGTTAATTTAGGGAAAGATTTAGAGCAAAATAGCAGGGTGCTGCACCCTACTCCTTTTTGGTTCCCCCCTGCTGCCCCTCTGGGCTGGTCAACACAGAAATGTTGAATATCTTTTGAAATTTAATATAGTTTTGCAATATTCATTGATAAAAGAATAGACAATGCTTAAAACAAGAGGGCCCTGAGGGCCCTAGGACGCTCACCTGAGACCTTGTAACCCAATTGGAATTTGCATCCCAGGGGCGTGGCTTATTTTTTTCCCAGGGGCATAATTTGAACAACCTTGAACAAACCTCTGGGCCTTGCAGTTTCAGGTAAAGATTTTTTACGTCATTTAGCTATTTAAGTCTATATAAACCATGTGACCCCTCGGGGGGTGGCCAGATTTGACCCCAGGGGCATAATTTGAACAATCTTTGGAGAGGACCACTATGCAATGTTACGTACCAAATATAGGAAAGCTGTGGGCCTTGCGGTTTCAGGTAAAGATTTTTTAAGTCATTTTGCTATTTAAGTCTATATAAACCATGTGACCCCTCGTGGGTGGCCAGATTTGACCCCAGGGGCATAATTTGAACAATCTTTGGAGAGGACCACTATGCAATGTTACATAACAAATATAGGAAAGCTGTGGGCCTTGCCGTTTCAGAGAAGAAGATTTTTAAAGTCATTTTGCCATTTAAGTCTATATAAACCATTGGATCCACCCCCACCCCCCCGGGCGTGACCAGTTTTGACCCCAGGGGCATAATTTGAACATTCTTTGTAGAGGACCACTATACAATGTTACATACCAAATATGAAACCTCTAGGCCTTGCGGTTTCAGAGGAGAAGAATTTTAAAGTCATTTTGCTATTTAAGTCTATATTAACCATGTGACCAATCAGGTGTGGTCTGTTTTGACCCATGGGGCATAATTTGAACAATCTTCGTAGAGGACCACTATAGGATATTAAATACCAAATACGAAACCTCTGGGCCTTGCGGTTTCAGAGAAGATTTTAAGACATTTTGCTATATAAGTTTATATAAACCATGTGACCCCCGGGGCATGGCCAGTTTTGACCCCAGGGGCATAATTTGAACAATCTTTGTAGAGGACCACTATAGGATGTTACATACCAAATATGAAACCTCTGGGCCTTGTGGTTTCAGAGGAGGAGATTTTAAGTCATTTTGCTATACATTCTATATAAACCGTGTGACCCCCGGGGTGTGGCCCGTTTTGATGCCAGGGGCATAATTTGAACAAAATTTGTAATGGACCACTCAAGGATGTTACATACCAAATATGAAACCTCTGGGCCTTGCAATTTCAGAGGAGAAGATTTTAAAAGTAATTTTGCTATATATTCTATATAAACCATGAGACCCCCGGGGCGTGGCCAGTTTTGACCCCAGGAGAATAATTTGAACAATCTTTGTAGAGGACCACTATAGGATGTTACATACCAAATATGAAACCACTGGGCCTTGTGGTTTCAGAGGAGAAGATTTTTAAAGTCATTTTGCTATATATTCTATATAAACCATGTGACCCCCCGGGCGTGGCCCGTTTTGACCCCAGGGGCATAATTTGAACAATCTTTGTAGAGGACCTCTAGAGGATGTCACATATCAAATATGAAAGGTCTGAGCATTGCGGTTTCATAGAAGAAGATTTTTAAGTTTTCACTTTTTAAATCTATTTTTAGCTCTGGTGACCTATATATTCAGCGGACCAGAAAGATTTGAACAACTTTGAAAGAGGTCCACCCAAGGATCATTCCTGTGAAGTTTGGTGAAAATCTGCCAAGCGGTTTAGGAGGAGATGTTGTTTGAATGAAAAGTTGACGATGCACGCACGCACGCACGCACGCACGCACGCACGCACGACGGACAACGGGCGATCACAAAAGCTCACCATGAGCACTTTGTGCTCAGGTAAGCTAAAAACTTAATTACAAGCACAAGACTAATAAATAACCTGGATTTAGCAAATTATTACAAAATGTAAACGGACTGGTCTAGCTTTCCACCCTGTCCCTTTTCAGCCGCACCCTGTACCTTTTGTGATACTAGATCTTTCCCTAGTTAATTGGTGTATAAACAACGATAAATCAAAATATATTTCTTAATTATATATTCAATAACAGTAGTCAGTATTGGCTGACATCATACATTCTCAAGACCAATACCCTGGTGGTCTCGAATTCCAAGTCCCTAAATTCGACAATGTTTTGTTGTTATTTAGAAGATCTAATTTCAATTTAATAATAATTTAAACTATGAACAGCTTAATGTTCTCCAAAGATATATGTCTGAAAATCGTATGTATCCCTTTTTCTTCAGATACCGTTCTATCTTAGATGCCGTTTCTAGAATAACAGCGTGTTTGGCAGGGTTTGACCTTAACTTTTGGGAATTGGAGGTCCACAGGACCGGCTACCTTCAGAATCAACAGGTCCGACACAGTAAGAACTAGACCGTATTGATAATAAAACACCTCGAACTGCATAGTGCATAGTTGAAAAAGAAATGATTCTAATTATTCAAATCGGAAAATATATTGAGCACACATGAAAATCTATTACATGTACTCATTATTATATCCAACATACTGTAGCTAATGTTGTATGCATATTGTTGCTAAAATAAAGATCAGATATCAACTACTTGAACTTGGCATAAATTGGACATTCATGCATTATCGTGTGTTGAGGAATCAAAATGCAAAAAAAAAACAACAAATAATTAAACACTAATCCGTTCCTTAACCCTTTGCAATCATTTCAACAATGCGATAACTTTGACTTGAATTATGTTAAACTCCCTTGTTCTTTTACAAAAATACAAATAAATACTGCCTGTTGTAAAACAATAATTCATGTTTGCTTTGAGAGAATGCGATGTTCGGGCAAAGTATTACTGAGACAGGAGTAGTATTAACGATATCAAGTACGAAGTATTTAGCCAAATTTCGGCATTTCGGCTAAGGATCAAAGAAACATGTGAACACAATGACGCTGCTAGTGTTACACGTGATAATGTATATAGAAGCTTATGTTAACTCATTATTATATGAAATGTGTGTTGTTTTGTTAAATTTTGTAATTTATATTAAAATAATAACAAAAATACATAAAAATAAAATAATAAAAATACATTACATTGGAACGTTGAATAATCGGAAAAGTTACGACTTGTACACACGATTTTACGGTAAAATGAAAAAAAGAACACTATCATATCGGACGGATCTCTTTATTCTAAATAAAATATATTTACACAGTTGGAACCAGTCCAAAAACAACTGGTCACCTGACCTGTCGTCTTTTGAAGACAACCGGTCCGAGCAAAAAATCACTGGTCACGGACCTGCGGACACGCGTTAAGGTCGATCCCTGGTGTTTGGAATCCTGACACACAGGAAACATATGCTTTTATGCAGACATCGTCTTTCAGTAAATACAAGCCACAGCATCATGTTAAATCGGCAAAATAATCACTCTTTAAATGCGCTACTTTTTATATTCTGGTCTTGTTCAATAGCAGTGCTAGTACCCCTTTTCCATCGATATTCACTAGATTTCCGAACTTAAACTTTAAAGTATTTCACTAAAATTGAGATTAAAATAGATTGCTCTAACAGCGTGTGCACCAACCTTAGATGACGTCATAACCCAAACAAAGACAAGAAACGGTATCGAAAGATGCTTGTTTTTTATGGGAGATCATTATGGTTAACCTGTTCTGAATGCTGTCATTTGTTTATAAAGTTATATTTTACAGATTTTGTATTTTGAAATTAAAGGTAGATATTTTGTTCATATTTAATGTTTTAAAAATTAGTAAGGTTAAACCTATTTGAAGTACGAATTCATAGCGTCATTAAGAGGAACGGTATCTAAAGAACAGAGCATATTTTCACATATTACAAAAAAAATAGTAATCAAGATGATGATAACGAAAAACAAAATATTGTTGAATAAAGGGTACGTCGGATTTGGGTTGCACATGGATTGAAAATGCAGGGCAGGGCGAAACATCCCAGGGTGGTATGTCATTAGGGGCGAAACATTTGGGATTTTTCAAAAACTTTTAGGTCAAAAATAAAATCAGAAATAATGGTTATAGGTATGAATACATCTAATTATTGGCAATAATTATTCAATATTTGTATGGTATTGGAATAATTTCGAGTTTCAGCGATTCATAGAAATCCTCTATTAAAAGTGCAATTTGCGAAAACAAAATTTAAATAGTAACCTTTCATTAAGTTGGTCATCTGAACCAGGGAGAGGATGTACAACAAAATGTATGGACGTCATAATTCAGACGAGTTAATAAGCCTAAAAGTTAAATTTATGGGAAAATTCAGCATGTGGATTCCATCTTGAAATTCTCCGTGCTTAAAGATCGATGTAACAGTCGTTCTGATTGGTCAGGATGATGTTCATCTAAATTTCACAGTTGCCTCCCTTGCGAATATATTTAGGTTAGAAATCAGTAACATTTTCATTGGACACAACCCCTCTTTCCTTTATTACAATGATTGCACGTTTGGTCTCTTCAAAAGTAAACTCCCGTCTATTTCAAATTAAAAACAGTTTTCTTGTTATAAAATGCATATCACTTGAGTACTATCACCTCTAATAAACACAGTATGCATTCGCGAATACATCACGAGCACATGGTTTTATGTAAACAAACTCCAGAAACAATAAAATTCCAATAAGCTACGTGTCACGATACATCAAGATGATCACGCAGTTTACATTAATTATCAATTAAAATCGAAGCGAAGCGTGTTTTTGTTGTTATTTTACAATCGCATACGGTATACAATTGTTTACTGGTATCTGATTTTTTAAGGCGTTTTGTGAATTGCAGAAATAAATCGCTTGAATATACCCACACTGCAGAAACGTTCATCCAACGCCAAGCTTGTGATGGTCTACAGCCTTAGAGACATCCCCTTAGCACAGTTCTTCCACCTCCTGACAATTGGCACAGTTTAGTGTTTAATCTAGAAGGGCAGAGGGGCATGGCGCTTGATTTGGAAAAGGGGCATTTTATGCGCGGTGACACTGTTAAACAGGGCACATTAGATTAAAATAGTTTTTTCTTGAAGTATTACTGACTGATTCCTTTTATATATTGGATGATTATTAAGTCAATTTATTAACACATTTTAATTTTCCAATATTATAAGTTCCTTTTATTATTAAGTTACATTATTTGCAAAGATCAGAAAAATTATTTATTTATTATTCATAAGTATTTCCAATGGGCAATCAAACAAGACAACTTTTTAACTAAAACGGTTTAATAATTTATTTTTCATGTTTTTTATTGTATGAAATATTTTTATTTCATCATTATGAATTATGCTGTTGATGATGACCTTGCTACTACTATTTTGATTAATGATGAAAAGCAAAAGTCAAGACTGAACATTAAGACTGAACATTAAGAAAACAAACATTGAAATTCGGATTGAAATGATTTATCCGAATATGTTAAACCGAAATTAGAGCTCGTTCTGCAAATCGTTTTTTCAGGGATTTTTGGTTATTATTGGAAGAAATCTTGTATACACATGCATTTTTTCATAGTTTATGATTAAAGACATCATTGAGTGTACATTTATATGCATTCCGCCTTTGTTATCACGTTTATCATAAAAATTCACGAAACAAAAACATGTTAGAAATTGCACATGAAAACGAGGCTGTTAAAAGCAGACAATTTACGCCCATTTTTAAAACAAAATCAGCATGTTTTTATTGTATCTGGACACAAACTCGTAATTTGACTGCCCCTACTGCTGATCTTATCAGTTGGTCACAGATTAGTTTATTATAACATGCCATCACAAAGGACCCTCGTTAACAATCAATACAGTCGATAGATAAGAGGGCACGAGGCGCTAATTGCCTTTGAAAAAGGGCAGGTGGCGGTTCAACAAAGAGGCGTGGCGCGGCGCCGCGCTGATTAGGTCTGGATAAAACACTAGCACTGGACACAGATTCCACATCCCACTCTGCCGCGCCGACAGCATCTTGTTCTATTCCGTACGTGCCCGAAGATGGAAAGCGCATAAATGTAGTAAAACGTACTAATTGTATTTGCAAAAAATTATTTGTCAGATAATGTTAGAATCGAAATAATCTTCGATTTAGCGTATTTTTTTGATCGGGAGATAGACAACCGTTTAATTGCATGTATAAGCATCGATGTTTTTCCTTCGTACTATTATTTACTATTATTTATATTAATATAGTTTATGTTCTAAACATCGATAAGCATGCTCCAAATAACGGTTCTTTAAATGTGTTCCATGATAGGTATATTTAAATACAATATACTTGTGCATCGTTGTTAGTCATTACGTCCATCCATATTTATCTATTATAAATTGACAAACTTGACAAACCTTTGTTATATACTTAAATTATGTATATTATTTGTTTATATCACGATAAACATGTATTGTTTAAGTGAAAAATAAAATTTCTGTTCTGTTCTGTTTAATCCGACTGTGCAACCAACTACCCAAGCATCAGGCCACAGCAGACAGCCTTCAATGGAGGACTTGTCATGATGCCTTTTTTATAATTGCTTTTATCTTGCACATTGAACGCCACACACCACCTGCCCCACACGACCCTGCCCCAGAGATGGATATAGTAGTATTGGAAGAAGAGCATCGCAACACTGTCTGGCAAAACACTTTATGTGCACATTTGTGACATTACCTTGGCATTGTATTTGTATACACACTCTTTATTTGTTTTCATATATTATGTTTAATGTTAACATACAAGCTGCGGAATTTGTTGTTTGGACATTTGCCCATCCAATTGTTTTTCCTTCATTTATATCCCATATTATTCTTTGTATTAACATTGACATTACATATTTGAGTTAAAGATATGACGATTACAAGCGGACCAAATCATCTGAAATCATTGGTCTGAACTAAAATGTACATAAAATATACCATACAGATGAAGTTGATACAAAAACTACCACCATATTAGTAGTTTGTAGCCTACACTCGATTAAACAGTGTCAGCGAAAGGACAATCAAAACCATTTGTTTATATTCACTTCCGTAATGGGAGTGTGGATGACAAATGTTCGTGTGACAGTTTCTAATATAAACAATTTCAGTATATATTGCGACATATCGTCATTAGTAAATACCTAAAAATTGCAATAACTCAGTGAGTCACGGTTATGGCTACATCAGCCGGTGCGAAGAAAAAAGCGTAAGTACTGAATTTACGAAAAAAAATACATTTTATTTATATATCATTGTAACTGTAAAATACAGACTTAAGGTGCTTAAACTAACAGCGAAATAGCAGGGTGCGTCATCCTGCTCCTTTTTTGTTCCCCCCCACCGGCCCCATTGTCATAGGAAACAACAAAAAACAGTGGCTGGGAAACCCATGTGAAATGCGATATTGGAGCGTATAATTGAGAAAAATCGCAAAGAAATGTTAACCGATGCGATTTTACATTGCACCTCAATTTTTTAGTAGGAATCGAAAAATGCTGCCCTACAATACACAATGCTCGGTCTGGTTTGCTGTTTTGTCACTATGCGGTGAGATTTTATCCATAAAATTTAGAAATTTATTCTGCAGTCTAAAAATCAATATCAACAGATGCTCATTACACCTTGAATGAGAAGCGCGAGCTTCTGCGTGGTGCATTTGTCTCAATTGAAACAGAATGTTAACAAAATTTAATTGCTGTAAATCTCCTAAAAATCAGAGGAAATCACATAGATGTTTGAAAAAGCCCATAGATTTTTGTGGAGCTGAGAAATTAGCTCATAAGGAAAAATCCTTTCACAGACACTGAAAAAATGTTGAATATTTTAAACAGCTGCTTCTTTTGAGCAGCACCCTGTATCTTTTCAGATCTTGTTTTCTGTTACTGTATTTAAAATTATTTGTGCTTCAAAATTAGAATGTGTTGCTTTTTGTGCATGGATGTAACTTGCTTCACATGCACATTATCTTTTATATCTTAGTGATGCCAAAGTCATAATATTGGGTGATTATGCCGTCGGCAAAACCTCACTGATCAGTAGATACATTGATGGGAGCTTTTCTCCGCATGAAGCAGTAAGTACTGTATATGTGATCATAATAAGACATCTGTTAGTAATTATTCCATTAGATTTTAATATAAATATATATGTACAGCCTGCTATAGATTTTGCTTAGCGAATTATTGAAACAAATAATTTTTTCTGCCACCACTTGGTCCACTGTCTGTTTGTTTTGATCTGTTTGTGCTGTAAATACTGATTATTTTTTTTACTTGCTTTCATTTAATCATGTTGTGTTGTATATGTTGTACATACATTTATACCACAGTGACATAGACTCTTCTAATAATAATCACTTAAATTTTAAAATGTTTTTGTTTTTTTAATAAGGACCTAGTATTATGTTTATTGTTCGTGCGATAATCAGAGATTGTATCAGTTGTTATAATTGCAGAGTTTGCATTTTATTTCAGACCATTGGAGCAGCATTTTTCCTGAAGCAGTGGGGATCCTATAATGTTGCAGTTTGGGTAATGGTGTTCTCTCTGACTTAACAGTAATACTTCGCTCCTCAAATATTTAATTGGATCAACAAAACTGGTTATACCCTCGTGGTTCAATTCCTTCACATCCAAACTCAAAACCATTGTTTGTTAGCCGATCAACAAGAATACAAAATATTAATTATATCTTAATTCTTTTTTAGATTAGAAATTGTCTGTTGCAATCTTGTATGTTACGACTGTAGGACATGACAAACGATTGTTTATTAACCGATAAAAAACAAGACATTGAAAATTATTTCATTGTTTATAATATGATAAACAATAAATTGAAAAATATTTCTAAATTATATAACACATGTCTGTCTGTCACACTCTTGTCTGATTCCCAATCTAGGCAATGGCAAACCATTGTATACGAGTCCATAAACAGTAAAAAAAATATCTTAATTATATCACACATTGTCTGTCACAACTGTCACAACCTTGTGTGCTAGGACATGGCAAACCATGGTGTATTAGCCGATAAACAACAATTCTACTGTAAGTTGTGATGAATGCTCTGCTTGATCGACTCAATAATCGATAGGTTACACTCAATGTAAAAAGTTGAACCGGTTACATTACTATTCTAGGATACGGCCGGAGATGAGAAGTACACTGGCCTGTCCTCGTTCTACTGTAGAAATGCTGGGGCGGCCATCCTGGCGTTTGACCTGAACACTGCCAGTAGCTACGAGTCCCTCTGGTTAGTCTAAAAAGCTTATTTAACACAGAAGAAATGAGGCGTGTCCTGGGAAAACCGGGCTTAATGCATCTGTGTAAAGTGTCGTCCCGGATTAGCCTGTACAGTCTGCACAAGCTAATCCAGGACGGCACTTTCCGCTTTTATGGTATTTTCTATTTCAAGTTAGTCTCTTCTAAACATAAATCCAATGTAGGCAGAAAGTGCCATCCTTTTCAGACTGCACAGGCTAATCCTGGACGACTCTTTATGTACTTAAGTTAAGCCCAGTTTTCCAGTGACACGCCTCAAATGTTTATTTTCCTGTGACTATGAACGTTCTTGAGCTTAATCTTAGTCTTAATCAAAAAAGTTGATCCATTGAAAACCAAAGCTCACATGCAATGGGCATTCTCATTGATAGATAGTTTAAGGTTTGAAATTTTTTGAGATTCAGAACTTTCGTAGTCGTGGGCTCAGGTTTAACGTTATGACGCAAGTAAATAGGTAAAGATTGAAAATGAATACAAATCTTACGGGACGTATGCTCCGATTCGTCCGCACGATAGTTACACACATGTAGAAAAGTTTTAAAAACGAAGTGAATATGTCCATAATAACTTTAATAGTACCTCCGGCAAGGAGGTTATATTTTGCCGGTCCAAGGGTCATATTCCAGATACATCGTAAGTGAAATCTTATCCTTAACCTTAAAATTGTCATTTTTCTTTAGCAGCTGTTTTTATTCCATGTATGCGTGATATTCTGCCAATTGTTCACTAATTATGAGCTTAATACTCTCGACTATTTACTTAACTGTAATTGGATTTATTAATTTATATGTAGCTTTTAAAATATTACCTCACACAAATTGGAACTTAAGTGAAAATATTTTAAGTTAAAAACAGTTTCTTTGTATTTTTCGCAGTATTTAACAGTATTTCAGTCATATAACGGGGGTCAGTTAACCTACTCACACTTTTTCTGGTCAAGCTTAGCCGATCTAAGCGGTTAACCAGCACTAAGTGCATATACTTATGCCTGTTACTGACCACTGCCCTACTTGAATCAGAGGTAGCGGGAAAATGGCCATGGAAATTATTTCATGACCAATCACAACACAAGTTATGTGGCCGGGCCCGGGGAGTGAACTCACGAACCCCGGATTGACAGTCTTGTGCTCTACTAACTGAGCTAGCCGGCCCGACAAAATATTTTAAGATAAACTTGAGATGGTTCTGGAATATGGGAAGGTTGGAAATGGGCCAATTTTCAAATTATAAATAGGAGTTGTGTCATGGGAAAACTGGGCTTAATGCATGTGCGTAAAGTGTCGTCCCGGATCAACCTGTGCAGTCTGCACAGGCTAATCTGGGCTAAGCCAGGACAACACTTTCCGCCTGCATTGGATTTATGTTTAGAAGAGACTTCCATGAAACAGAAAATATCATGAAAGCGGAAAGTGGGACGACACTTTACACACATACATTAAGTCCGGTTTTCCCACAACATGCCTCATATGTATGCTGCTTGTGTCAGCTAATCGTGTAGTGGTTACATGCCCTATATGGAAAACTTCCAGTATTTAGACCCACTTTTTGTAGAAAATTTGTGTTAATATTTAAGGGCAAGATTCCTGCCACTGCTCGATGCAGCCCAAGAGAATTGCCTGAAGGTTGTCGTGGGAACCAAGCGTGATCTGTTGAATGAAAACGAACGGGAGATCTCAGTCGATGAAGCAGTAGAGTTTTCAAAAGAAATTAACAAAAACATTGATCTTTCAAGACTGAAGGGAGATCCGTATTTCGAAACCTCTGCCAAAAGTGGATACAATGTGTCCCGCGTGTTTGAATACATGTTTGAGTACTGTTTGCCCGACTCGAAACCGCTGCCTCAAGGGAACAGAGGTGACACTATAGTCGTCAGTAACGCATCAAAACCGGGTTCGAGTCAGTGTTCATGTTGACATGTATTTATATTTTAATGCTTGAACGATAAAATTGTTTTGGTGTTAAAAAAATCACACTTATTGTGTCCAAGAAGTTCTGAAATGTTCTGAACAAAGTTTGGGTTCTTCTCTTTTTTAATTCACTGTATCCAGTAAAACATAATCATGCTGCCATATACATTGTGTTGTTTTTTTTCTAATATATGATCAAACATTTTGTAATGATCAGAAGTCTTGACCAAAGTTGTCAAGATTGCGTAGAGCATTATCTTTCTTGCATTCTATAAAAGGCGAGATCCAATGACATTAACTGTGTGTTTTGGTGAATACATGTACTAGTATATCTATAAATACACACACGTCTACCCGAGCTTGTCGACATTTTCTAATAATTGGTCTGCATCAGTCTTTCCCTATAGACTGCGTTCTTAGACAAAAATGACAATAGTAATTTTGATCTCTGTTCCTGAATTTCCACCATAGACCAGGTGCTATCACTCAAAGAACAATTCTAACATGACACGCGAGTTTTCTATAGACAAAGAACAAAATTCACCGTTGTTAAACTACCAATAAACAACCCAAAGAAAAATTTCCGAAACTGTAACATAGTTCGCAATGTAATTGCAGAATATGTTGTCAGGTCATGTTAGAATCGAAATAATGTTCGCATTATCATTGTTTATCGGCCAATAAACAACTCTTTGTTGTTCTGATGCATGACATCAGAACGTGGCATTAGAACACCGAATCATTGTTTATTAGCCGAAAAAAAACTCTAAATCGAAAATTATTTCTTAATTTTTCAACAAAGTTTATGAGCATCCAATCTAATCCATTGCAAGTATCCCAGTAAAAATTGCTCCTGCCAATAACAGTGGAGATTAATATTGTTTAAGCTTTTATGCATGATAAGTGTGAGCAGGTGTAGGTGTGTGCATGCACGTGTGTTTGCGTGAGGGCGTGCATTTTTGCGAGTGCGGCATATGTGTCTTGTTATATGTTTGCTTATAAATAAAATGTAGAACGTGCAACACGTTTCTCTAATATGTATAAAGTTGTTTTCAAATTCCCTGGTAACACTATGACAGACATGCATGGACAAACAATAATTATTTAATTTTACAATCCTTATTATAAAGCAGGGGCGTACCTAGGTCGAAATTGAGTTTACGCACAGTAATTTGTTTGAACTGTATAGTGTCATTTTATGTAATTCTAAACAGATATTGGATAAGCTTAATAAAAAGTCCGAATGAAATCTAATAATAACATTTATTTCATTCGGATAAAAGGATACAATATCGTTAATCAATTAGGGCCGATTGTATGCCAAGATCAGTTTGACCTCGGATTTTTATGTTTGTCCTAACATGTTATCAATTTCAACTACAATTTATAATTTCCAATTTATGCACACGTGTGTATAGGAGTATGCATAGTTACGCCCCTGTAAAGATACTATGTCATAGTTACCCATATTAGTTAATCTTACGAACCTTATTATAAAGATACTATGTCACAGTTACCCGTATTAGTTAATCTTACGAACCTTATTATAAAGATACTATATCACAGTTACCCGTATAAGCTAATCTTACGATCCTTATTATAAAGATACTATGTCACAGTTACCAGTATTAGTTAATCTTACGATCCTTATAAAGATACTATGTCACAGTTACCAATATTAGTTAATCTTACGATCCTTATTATAAAGATACTATGTCACAGTTACCAGTATTATGGATGTGTTTGCCAGAATTAAAACTATTCTAGCCCTTCGATGACTTCAGTAATGAGCTAGATTATATTAAGTACACACCCACTTTCCTATGACTCGTTAAAATTTCTGTCAACAGGAAAACAAACCTGAAAAAGTTTCCCCCCGGGAAAGTGCTTTTTGATTCCATGAAAATGTAAAATTCCTTTAAAATACCTTTCAGAAGTCTTTCAAAATACCTTTCAGAAGTCTTTCAAAATACCTTTAAGAAGTCTTTCAAAATACCTTTCAGAAGTCTTTCAAAATACCTTTCAGAAGTCTTTCAAAATTGGACTTGTATTCACATATTCACAAAGCTCCTAGGAGAAATCTTAACTTATGTCAAACTTTAGTTAACATTCAGCAGTGAGT
Organism: Congeria kusceri; assembly: GCA_027627225.1. NCBI lineage: Eukaryota > Metazoa > Mollusca > Bivalvia > Myida > Dreissenidae > Congeria > Congeria kusceri. The sequence goes on from CM051039.1 coordinate 1,594,790, forward strand.
TGCTCAAAACTTTAACGGCGAGTTAACAGTCGTTAAATTTTAGATTTATTTGTTTATGTTATTGAAACGTTACATTTGTAAACTGCGAGTTTATTCTATATACAATGTTATGCTAAATAATGTACAAAATGTTTGATGAAAAAGTTGCTTGTAGTATTTGCTTGATTTGAATCTTAAGTTAACAGGCTGTTAGCTTCATTGGCCGTTAAAAGTTTCGAGCAACTGGGCCCAGATCATTTTTACTATGTGAAATCCAATAATTTCTGTTGGCAAACGGGTACAATACTAAACCTTATGCAATATTTAGTATGCTAACATGACACGTTCAGACTTCCCTATAGACAAAGAATAACTTTAGCAAGTGTTAAAATACCAATGAACAACCCAATAAAATATAGTTCGCCTTGAAATTGCAGAAGATGTGGTCAGGTCATGTTAGAATCAAAATAATTTTTGCATTATCGTTGTTTATCGGCTGATAAACAACAATTTGTCGTTCTGCTGCGGTATATTAAACTAATGCCCTCGTGGCTCAATTCCTAACCATCAGAACTCCAAATCTTTGTTTATTAGCTGATAAACAGCTCTAAATCGAAAATTATTTCTTATGTTTACAACATTTTAATGTAAAAAGACCTACCGTTATACATGGCATTAAAGAGCCACAGAATGAAGGAATTCTAGGGATTGAAAACATTTGCTTACGTTTTCCCTAGCTTTGTTAATATATAAGCCCTGATCAAATGAATTAAAGACATGCATTTATGCACCTGTCAATATGTATGGGAAGAAAGATGTTTATTTAGATGCCAAGGTTTAGCTAATATATAGTACACAGTATGGTTTTAGAAGATGATATAGTTTATGCATCATATTTCTGGGGCAGATCTAGGACCATATCTATTTTATTAGGTACTCCAGAGTTATTGCCCTTTCTCTGGTAAACAATGCAAGACCCAGATGTTTCCCATATGGTGCCATTTCAACATTAAACACATCTCATGCAATTAATGACTCTCTAACGTATTACATGTATTGTAATACATGTCTATTGTATTCTACTGCAGAACAAAGAATCTGTACATTAACTTTTCTAACTAAATGTCTACCATAAATTCACCACAGGTAAATTCCGTTTTTGTTATTTTATTGCAAGTTATTTAGAAAAAGAGTGCAAAATACATACCCTAGTGAATGATAGTAAAAAGGCAATGTCCTTGTTTGACAGATTAAAATGATCAGAAAACACTGTATTATGTGAAGTTAGAACAAGAAATGTCTTTTAAAAAGACAATCGGCGTTGAAATTAATATTGAGATGTCATTTAAAAATTACCTAAACAGACGGCCAAGATGATCGGTTACGTCACTTCTCAGGCACCAGATTTTTTGGTCCCCACCAATATTAGGAGACTTATTGGACCCCAGATTTGTCGGACACTATATGAAAACTTCTCGGACCCAAAAGTTAATTTTAGATAAATTTATTAATTAAAAAATTAAATAAAATTATCATTAATATCTATGCTGTGAATAAACCAATCATATAGCTCCATGTTTCCACCAGTGGTATATGAATAACCAAAATAATTTAGGTTAACATAATTGTTATCTGAATTTGTCAAGTCAATTAAACAAAATAACAATGTAGGAAAATAATTTCGGGAATGAATTAAAATTAGTATGTATCAGACGAGTCTATATAGTTATTTATAGTACCGGTAATATACCATTCATGTCAGTTATCTAATATAATAACGATTTAAAGTCAAATAAGCATTTATACTGTGTATCCCAATAAAAAAGAAATAGGGAACATTCAGCGATTTTTGAAATGTTCAGACTTTATTTTTGATAACGCAACCATAAAAATTCATAAGACTTTCACCCTTTAAATTATATCAGTAGAAATATGATATATCAGGGGTTCCTGTGTATAATTAGTATTGCAAATTGTGTAATCACGCTTCGCGAATAACAAGTCGACGTATTCCGAATCTTCTTTCATAACATTTTATCTACAGAAAATGTAGCATCTTTTTGTAGATAAAATAACATCTACTGGAGAAGTTGATCGAAAGATGCAATTATAAATAATTGTTTATAAATTGTAACCACAATTTTAATTCAAATTAACAGTAAGTTTATAAATATAAATTGCCCATTTATTAAAATTTTAAGGTTTATGATTCTCTGAACGCTATTATTGATGCATGTACGAGTATTTTAACACAGCTATACAACGGCTGCTAGATACGCGCGCTATTTTTAGAATGACACTACCGATTCTGGAATGTGATGAACTCGCTAGAATCAATGGGCTACATGGAACGGCAACATTGTGAATGAGATTTAAGAATGGGACCATTGCACAATTGCTCTTATGCCGCTTATATAAATGTAGGCTAAACTAAATAGTTATTTCGTTATGTGAATGAAAAATATAGCATTCTGTTTATGGAATACAATGAGAAAATACGTTCATAATTAGCCTCAGTTCTAAAGTATATGTTGAAGATATGTTTATAACTTCCTTTTAACTGCTTATGTAAACAATTATGTAAATTTTTAATCCCCGAAAGAATGCAACAGTTATTAGTATACGTTAAACCAATGTTTGAAGTTTGCATTCCCTAGAATTAGAAAATTTGCCCAATTCTATTGGCATTCAATTTTCCCGCTGCATAATTATCACAAGAAAATCTGGGTCAAAAGTGATCTTAGACAGCTATGCCGAAAAAGACATCAAACATAGAATGGACATGATTTTTGTTCTTTTTTCACATTAAACTGAGCATTTCATGTTGTTTATGTATGTTTGTCATATTCTGTCAATAATTGTGTTATAATTAGCATTTTTACAGGACCTTTTCATTAAAACTGATTGAGTCTTTGATCATTTTGACTGCATTTATAAACTGTGTTCATGCATGCATGGACACAGTTCATTTTTGTGTGAAAATTTTGTAAATGCATACAAGAAAACAGTTTTGTGGCAAAATCAATTTTACACCCGCATATATATAGGCAGGTGTCTAATGCACTAATTACTCTGCACAATTCTTAAATTACAAATGGTAAACCGCATATAAAACATTGCTGTAATAAAACAGTTTATTCTATGTTTGACGTCTTATTCCAACTTCACATAATAGTGTGTTATAAATACTTGTTTTAAAAATCCATAAAAAGTCACTTCCAAAATGTCCTGCATCCTTATTAAATACAAAGTTTCATAAGTCTGAAAGTCGTTAACAAAAACAAGCTGATAAACCTTCACTAGACAGACAGTACAAAATCAGTATATTTTCCTACAAACTTTCTGCAGGCAAATATATATGAGTGGTATATATTAGCTGTCTCAGCGAAAAGTCTGCCAGTCTCAGACCTCGAACAAAGCCAGTAAGCCCTCGTGGTTGCTGGAACTTCCTGGTCATGTATCTAATTGCAAGCCAAATGTTTTTGGCAGGTCAGTAATAATTCAGGGATTGTTCGCCAGTAGTGGACTTTGGACTATTGCGGAGACTGTACTATAGCAAAAACAATTACTGCACATAAAGCCACTGAATCTGCATTGAGCATAAAACAAATACCTCAAAAATCTGTTACAGCTTACATAACAAGATCTGTCTCAGGACAGCGCGCTTGACTATTCACCCGCCTTGTCAGAGTTATTGGCCTTTATCACCACAAAAAGGGGCATAATTCTGCTAAAGTGTTTGTCACAGTTATGTGCCTTGGCCAGTGACCTTATGTAATTACCTTGAAAACATGTGGGATCTTTTAATTGATTATCTGTAGTAGATATAGAGATATGAAGTTGTTGCACGCAACTTTAACCTGAAATTTATAAGTACAAAAAGGAGCATAATTCTGCTAAATTGCAGGTCAGAGTTATGGGCCTTGGTTAGTGACCTCACATAATGACCCCGAAAACATGTGTGAAGTTTCAATTTCATATCTGTGGTAGTTTCAGAGATACGAACTTGTTGCACGCAAACCTTAACCAGAGCATTACGCAGACGCCGACAAACGGGTGATTAGTATAGTTCGAACTATTCAATGAATAGTCGAGCAAAAAACATGTATAGCGTGTTGTTTCAATATCGTCTACAGTTAGTCATTAGGAAATGCATATTTCAAATTTAGAATATGTAAACTACTTATAAAAGTAATAAATATATAATGAGTTGTTGAAAACTATGTTTTTGATAATTTATTATATCTCTGAATAAATGTAGACTGTTGTGTAAAATTGTTGTCAAAATGGATTCTCTGCCTTTAACAGTTATTTTTATGCAAACAAATTGTGTCTCCATAGAAAGTTAACAATACTTTCAGTTGTTAGTGTTTGTTAGTAATTGAAACTGTTTCACTCCTGTTTTATTTTCACCAATGAGTGTGCACATATTCATGCTGTTACCCAAACCAGCAAAATCTGTTACAACACCTATACATCAATTTGTTGTAATAATAATCATAAATGATGAACATCTATTTATGAGGTAATAAATATAATAATAATAAATATAATGATGATAATAATAACAGTAAATTATAAATTAATAATAATAACACAAATAATAATAAATAAATAATTATATAATAATAATAATAATAATAGTTATAGTAAATACAAAAATTAATACATAATAATCAATAATAATAATAATAAAATACAAATAATAATAATGAAATACATGTAATAAAATAATAATAGTAATACTAATATACATGTAATGATATAAGTAAATAATAATTAGAATTGCTGCTGTCATGGCGCAATTACCACCCGCATGCTTCTTTGTCACAAGGATATTAATACAAGCAACATATGGGGTTTAAAAATATATTAGTTAAATTGGGTAAATAAATTGACAAAGGGGAATAACTCCATAAATAATGCAGCTAGAGTTATCATTCTTGTGCACTGCAGTCCAACTAAAAATCACCTATCCATGTATGAAGTTTGATGTCAATCCCTTCAGTACATATTGAGAAAATGGCCAGACAAGGAACATTGACAAAGGTGAGTAACGCAGGTAGAGTTATAAATCTTGTGTACTGCATTCCACCTTACAACCGTCTATCCATGTATTAAGTTTGAAGTTGATATCTCAAAGGGTTTGAAAGTTATGCTCCGGAAAAAAAAGAGACAGACAGACAAGCTGATTCCAGTATACCCCCCTAACAACTTTTTTGTGTGGGGAGTATAATAAAAATACATGTAATAATATTAATAATAATAAAATGTTAGCAATACAAATACTAGTAGAACGTATCAATAAGTGTTCGCAATGAAGTAAGTAATGGTCCCCAGAAGGCATATCCACCTCCATTGCGCCAATGGCATCAGTCCCCTGTCACAGTCCGCTACGCTATAGGCGTCTCCTCATCTTCTTTCTCTTCCTCTGACGACTTCCGGTCGCAGCACTTGTCTGTAAATGCCTTCACCATTGAAGCGCACACCTCAATGAGCTCCCCCGCCGTGATGGCCGACAGTCCCAGCCATAGACCCAGCTGACCACCGATGTCCGATATCAGGTTCTCAGACTATAATAATAATTCAGTATTTAAATCTGTGTTTAGTTTAAACCTATTTCAGACATGTTTACATCTTTCAAGCTTTGTCAGTAGTCTGACCAAGTTATATCAGTAGTTTTGGGTATCTGTCAGTAGTAACTAACAGTCAACCAGTGTTTTACACAACAAAGATTTATTAACCCCAAAATGACAAAACATGGATATTAATAAATATATAGCAATGTTATGTATCAAATTTAAAATATCTTTTTAGGGGTGGCTTAGGGCTTTTTATTCGATTCATTATGTTCATATGCACATGTGTTTAGTGATTTTTTTACTGTTTTAATCGATACCACAGTTGAACTCGTAGTATTAATTGGATAATTGGTGCATTATAAAGATCTTGATTAAAATCCATGTATATAATCCATGCTTTGTTCTGGCAAAAACGGCTGTAAAGTTTCCTCGTGCACGTCGGGCCTACGCGCGTAAAATGATCAAGACGAACGTACTGTACAGAGCATTATTTTCTGCGGTGACTGTTTTAACGATTAAAGGGTACACTTACGAAAGATGCTGTAAATAATACTTAAAACTAGAAAAAGATGTTAAGTTTCGGTATAAGAAAACATGGCACTTTGGACGGTCGTGAGGATTATGGACCCAACTAAAAACATCCCGTAGAATTTCAAATCGTTTAAAATACCGTTTAAAAATCCTGAGTTTTCTAAACGTTTTTTTAGCAAAACAATATGGATAGAAAGATGACTTATCAATATAAAGCTCTGAGCAGAGTGAACAGAAACAACAAATTGCGTGAGTGTTAGCTTTCACGAGACAAAAGATATACAAAATAATTACAAATTGATTTAAAATCGTGTTATTAACGTTCGTTTTCATCAATAACCAAACCAAACATTGAATAGAGGCCTTGTGCGAGAATGCAAACTCAGATTATTTGGCATGTCTCGGACCTACACAGCTGCGTAACATAGCAACAAATTGTTAACTGAGATGACAAGCGCTTGCATAATAGTCTCTATTATTGTCTGTATACGTACAGCAAAATATACTGATGAGAAATTGCGCATCGGGAAATCCGATTTTATATAACACTGATGCACTAAAGAGCGAAATGTGGTATAAATGTGGTATAATTAACGAAAAGAAGCCAAATAATACGATTTTTTTACTGCAAATGACCGATTTCCGTACGATTTTCAATATCAATCAGTAGTGCGTAGTTTCTGTGGTAAAATCGTAGCAAATACGGACAATCCGCAGGAGTAAACAGGTCTGCTATTTATTTGAGCTGGATTGTGCCGAAAGCCATCAGCCTATTGAAACACTACGAGAACAAGTACTTGGTGTCTTGAGAAAGTTTATTTAAACGCTCCTCGAGTAGGGATCGAACTCATGATCTCCCGATCGCAGAAACCATATCCATACACTACACAGATATCAGGTTCTTAGACTACACAGATATCAGGTTCTGGGACTAGACATATATTAGGTTCTGAGACTAGACAGGTATCAGGTTCTGAGACTACACAGATATCAGGTTCTGAGACTACACGTATATCACGTTCTGAAACTACACAAATATCAGAATCTGAGACTAGACAGATATAAGTTCTGCAACTACACAGATATCAGGTTCTGAGACTACACAGATATCAGGTTCTGAGACTAGACAGATATCAGGTTCTGAGACTAGACAGATATCAGGTTCTGAGACTACACAGATATCAGGTTCTGAAACTACACGGATATAAGGTTCTGAAACTACACAGATATCAGGTTCTGAGACTAGACAGATATTACGTTCTGAGACTAGACAAGACAGATATCAGGTTCTGAAACTACACAGATATCAGGTTCTGAGACTACACAGATATCAGGTTCTGAAACTACACAGATATCAGGTTCTGAAACTACACATATATCAGGTTCTGAGTCTAGTCACATATCAGGTTATGAGACTACACAGATATCAGGTTCTGAAACTACATAGATAACAGGTTCTGAGACTAGACATACATCAGGTTCTGAAACTACACATATATCAGGTCCTGAGACTACACATATATCAGGTTCTGAGACTAGACAGATATCTCGTTCTGAAACAACACAGATATCAGGTTCTGAGACTACACAGATATCAGGTTCTGAAACTACACAGATATCAGGTTCTGAGACTAGACAGATATCAGGTTCTGAGACTACACATATATCAGGTTCTGAAACTACACAGATATCAGGTTCTGAGACTAGACATATATCAGGTTCTAAAACTACACATATATCAGGTTCTGAGAGTAGACAGATATCTCGTTCTGAAACTACACAGATATCAGGTTCTGAGACTACACAGATATCAGGTTCTGAAACTACACAGATATCAGGTTCTGAGTCTAGACAGATATCAGGTTCTGAGACTACACATATATCAGGTTCTGAGACTAGACATATATCAGGTTCTAAAATTACACATATATCAGGTTCTGAGACTACACATATATCAGGTTTTGAGACTAGACATATATCAGGTTCTGAGACTAGACAGACATCAGGTTCTGACACTAGACAGATATAAGGTTTTGAGACTACACAGGTATCATGTTCTGACACTACACAGATATCAGGTTCTGAAACTACACAGATATCAGATTCTGAAACTAAACAGATATCAGGTTCTGAGACTACACAGATATCAGCTTCTGAGACTACACATATATCAGGTTCTGATACTACACGTATATCAGGTTCTGAGACTAGACAGATATCAGGTTTTGAGACTACACAGATATCAGGTTCTGAAACTACACAGATATCAGGTTCTGAGACTACACATATATCAGGTTCTGAAACTACACATATATCAGGTTCTGAGACTAGACAGATATCAGGTTTTGAGACTACACAGGTATCAGGTTCTTAAACTACACAGATATCAGGTTCTGAAACTAGACAGATATCACGGTCTGAGACTAGACAGATATTAGGTTCTGAGACTAGACAGATATCAGGTTCTGAGACTACCCACATATCAGGTTCTGAAACTACACAGATATCAGGTTCTGAGACTACACAGATATCAGGTTCTGAAACTACACAGATATCAGGTTCTGAGACTAGACAGATATCAGGTTGTGAGGCTACACAAGTATCAGGTTCTAAAACTACACAGATATCAGGTTCTGAGACTACACAGATATCAGGTTCTGAGACTAGACAGATTTCAGGTTCTGAGACTAGACAGATATCACGTTCTGAGACTAGACAGATATCAGGTTCTGAGACTATACAGATATCAGGTTCTGAAACTACACAGATATCAGGTTCTGAAACTACACAGATATCAGGTTCTGAGACTACACAGATATCAGGTTCTGAAACTACACATATATCAGGTTCTGGGACTAGACATATATCAGGTTCTGAGACTAGACAGATATCAGGTTCTGAAACTACACAGATATCAGGTTCTGAAACTACACAGATATCAGGTTCTGAGACTAGACAGATATCAGGTTCTGAGACTAGACATATATAAGGTTCTGAGACTAGACAGATATCAGGTTCTGAGACAACACAGATATCAGGTTCTGAGACTACACATATATCAGGTTCTGAAACTAAACATATATCAGATTCTGAGACTAGACAGATATCAGGTCTCATGACCTATTATCTGTTTTACAACCTTATACTTGTGTAGTCTCATAACCTGATATCTGTCTTGTCTAGTATCAGAACCTGATATCTGTCTAGTGTCAGAACCTGATATATGTGTAGTTTCAGAACCTGATATCCGTGTAGTTTCAGAACCTGATATATGTCTAGTCTCAGAACGCGATATCTGTCTAGTCACAGAACCTGATATATGTGTAGTTTCAGAACCTGGTATCTGTGTAGTTTCAGAACCTGATATCTGTCTAGTCTCAGAACCTGGTATCTGTGTAGTTTCAGAACCTGATATCTGTCTAGTCTCAGAACCTGATATATGTCTAGTCTCAGAACCTGATATATGTGTAGTTTCAGAACCTGATATCCGTCTAGTCTCAGAACCTGATATATGTGTAGTTTCCGAACCTGATATCTGTGTAGTTTCAGAACCTGATATCTGTATAGTCTCAGAACCTGATATCTGTCTAGTCTCAGAACGTGATATCTGTCTAGTCTCAGAACCTGAAATCTGTCTAGTCTCAGAACCTGATATCTGTGTAGTCCCAGAACCTGATATCTGTCTAGACTCAGAACCTGATATCTTTGTAGTTTCAGAACCTGATATCTGTGTAGTCGCAGAACCTGATATCTGTGTAGTTTCAGAACGAGATATCTGTCTAGTCTCAGAACCTGATATATGTGTAGGTTTAGAACCTGATATATGTCTAGTCTCAGAACCTGATATCTGTGTAGTTTCAGAACCTGATATCTGTGTAGTCTCAGAACCTGATATCTGTCTAGTCTCAGAACCTGATATCTGTGTTGTTTCAGTACCTTATATCTGTGTAGTCTCAGAACCTGATATCTGTGTAGTTTCAGAACGAGATATCTGTCTAGTCTCAGAATCTGATATATGTGTAGTCTCAGGACCTGATATATGTGTAGTTTCAGAACCTGATATATGTCTAGTCTCAGAACCTGTTATCTATGTAGTTTCAGAACCTGATATATGTGTAGTCTCAGAACCTGATATCTGACTAGACTCAGAACCTGATATATGTGTAGTTTCAGAACCTGATATCTGTGTAGTTTCAGAACCTGATATCTGTGTAGTCTCAGAACCTGATATCTGTGTAGTCTCAGAACCTGATATCTGTGTAGTTTCAGAACCTGATATCTGTGTAGTTTCAGAACCTGATATCTGTGTAGTGTCAGAACATGATACCTGTGTAGTCTCAGAACCTTATATCTGTCTAGTCTCAGAACCTGATATATGTCTAGTCTCAAAACCTGATATATGTGTAGTCTTAGAACCTGATATATGTGTAGTTTTAGAACCTGATATCACGTTCTGAGACTAGACATATATCAGGTTCTGAAACTACACGGATATCAGGTTCTGAAACTACACATATATCAGGTTCTGACACTAGACAGATATCAGGTTCTGAGACTAGACAAGACAGATATCAGGTTATGAGACTACACAAATATAAGGTTGTAAAACAGATAATAGGTCATGAGACTAGACAAGACATATATCAGGTTCTGAGACTAGACAAGACATTCATCAGGTTCGGAGACAAGACAGATATCAGGTTCTGAGACTAGACAAGGCAGATATCAGGTTCTGAGACTAGACAAGACATTCATTAGGTTCGGAGACAAGACAGATATCAGGTTCTGAGACTAGACAAGGCAGATATCAGGTTCTGAAACTAAAAAGGAGAGATATCGGGTCCTGAAGACGGTTATCATGTCCTTAGAGTAGATCCAAAGAAATATCAATGTATATACTTACTTCATACGCCTGTTTCTGTTCGACCTTTTGAAGCATCAGTCTTGTGTAGAACACTTCCACTTTAAGCAGGTTTTTGTCGCTACAAGGTATACCATGACACAGTGAGATATCAGTATGTGTATAATAGCGAAATATTATTTAAAGCATAATGCATCACAGGGAGATATTAAAGCATAAATGTATCACGACGGACGATCAATTAGTGTATAGTGATTTGATATAGAACTGCCTGGTGTAGATGTAGTTCGGTCTAAGTCGTGGCCAGATTTAATCTCTATATACATTGATTTCAGTGACATATAGAGAGATGGGAAACATTGCCATTTATTAGCTTCCCAGCTAGATATGGCGAATTCCTAGCTTAATAACACACCTTCACAGCTAGATATCACGCCTCCCCAACTAAATATCATACATTCCCAGCTAGACACCATACCTCACCAATTAGATATCATACATTCCCATCTAGATATCATACCTTCGTATCTAGATATAATACCTTTCCGGCCAGATATCATACTTTCCAACATATATATATCATAGCTTTCCAATTAGATATCATACCTTCCTAGCAAGATATCATACCTTCCCAGCTAGATATCATAAATTCCTAGCTAAATATTATACATTCCCAGCTAGATATAATAGCTTCCAAGCTATATATCAGACCTTCCCAGCTAGATATCATACATTCCCATACATATATCATACATTCCCATATATATATATATCATACATTCCCAGCCAACTATCATACCTTTCCAGCCAGATAGCATACCTTTCGGGCCAGATATCGTTCATTCCTATCTAGATATCATACCTTCCCAGCTAGATATCATACATTCACAGCTAGATATCATCCATTACCAAATGAATACCATGCCTCTTCAGTTATGTATCGTTCCTTTCTAAATATGATACATTCCCAGCTAGATATCACACTTTTCCAGCAAGATGTTATGAAGCTAAATACCATACATTTCCAGCTATATATCGTATGTTCCGACCTAGGTATCATCTAGATACCATACAATCACAGCTAGATATCATACCTTCGTATCTAGATATCATACCATTCCAGCTAGATATCATACCATCCCATATAGATAATTATCATACCTTCTAGATAGCATACCTTTTCAGCCAGATATTATACTTTCCCACCTAGATATCATGCCTTCTCATCTAGATATAATACCTTCCCATCTAGATATTATGCCTTCCCATCTAGATATAATACGTTCTCAGCTAGATATAATACCTTCACATTTAGATATAATACGTTCCCAGCTAGATATAATACCTTCCCAGCTAGATAGTATATCTCCGCAGCTAGATATCATATCTCCCCAGCTAGATATCATATTTCCCCAGCTAGATACTATACCTGTCCTTCCGTTTTTCGGGGTCCATGAAGAAACTGGAAGTTTTAGAAATCTTTGAGTCCAGATAAAACTGAAATAAATAAAGACTGCGTCGCAACGCTCTCAATATGAATGAATAATATACAACCAAACAAACAAACACATAGCAAATTTAAAGGGACACATTTCACAGATTGGCACATTCACAACATCCAAAATGTTGTCACAGATAATTACAATAAATAACATACTGTGCTGTAATGCACCTATCAATGTTTTCCCCCAGGGGGGAGCGGCGGGTATATAGGGACTTCAGTCTGAATGCGATTCCCGACAGGCGGGAATTTGACCTTCCGAATGATTCCGGGTCCCGGGGTAATATACTTTGGTCGGATTTTAGATCCTGGTAATACAGGTCCCGGGCCATTTGATAGACATATAGCATCTCCCACTGAGGGGATTAAGACAAATATGCTTGACTCTAGGGTGGGGAATTAGACCCCAAAAAATAAAATTTGTCTAATTCCCCCGGGTCAGCCCGCCGCCCCCACCCCCCTCCCCCCCGGGGGAAAATATTGATAGGTGCATAAGATCAATTTAACAAAGAGTTTGTATCTGAACAAAAATCGAAAGATTGGACCCTGAGCCGGTATTCGCAAAGGATCTTAAGTAATTTCTCAAACACTTTATCCTAAGTGTAGCGTAACATATTACTGTTTTTAATTTGTTTTGTAAATCAACACATAAGCATATATTGATGACATTCTTCAACTTTATTTCAATAATGATTTAAATGTACACGTAATTTTAAACAGTTATCTGGTTTCTTTAGAACTAACGCTGTAAAGGAAGTATCCATATTTAAAGATATGGATAAAATTTAACTTAAGACTCATTGTGAACAACACCCCCGGGAGGCTTTAGTTTTGCCGTTTTACCTCGTAATGCTCTGATGGCCATTGGGACATCGACATGGACAGGTCATAGACGATGTCGCTGTACACGAACACAAAACAATAAGTTATATACGTGTAGATAAGATACTTAGTAAAATAAGTTTTGCAACAAAAATAGATATATTTCATGGAGTCATCATTAAATAACTAGCATTTCATTTCTTCTTTAAGTACTGGTCCTTCCATTTAAAGATAGTTAGGTCGCAGTGGCGTAGTGAAACTGGTGTCCGCCTAACGATCGGGAGGTCCCGGGTTCGATCCCCACACTGGGAGCGTTCTTAAGATCTTCCACAAAGACACAAAGTACTGGTTCTACCCAGGAAACGGACTCGAGAGTGTCACGCTAAGCATTGGCTTTCGATGCAATCGAGCTAACATAGATAGGTTTAAACTAAAGACAGTTAACTATTGAATATCAACATTATGCTTGGTATAAATGTCACAATGTCAAAATGATAAGATCTACGACCAATACACAATGGTGTGTTTTCACCTTAAGAGGCAGTATGTATTTGCTGCCATCCTAAATGTTGCTAAACTTATTTTGATTAAGGTCTAGTTACATTTGAGAACTGCAGTGACTAACGTTCTGGGGCCGTATTCCAGAAACATATTAAGTAAATATAAAATATTTGTTTGTTTTCGTTGTCATAACGCGTTATTTCATCACTGGAAAGGGAGAGAATTATCCCTTTGTATCCCTTTCCAGTGATGATATAACGTTTATCACACCGAAAACAAACACATTTTCTTTTTATTTTATGCTATGGAGTATGTTTTTTACATTAAAAAAAGAAGTCCAGCACAGTGAGTGATATAAGGATTTATCTCACTGCTATGTTTCCATATTTCTCCACTTAGCACAAAATAAAATCTGATACATGTATTTCACTTTAAAATCATATTTTTTCTTTAACTTTTGTAAATGGCATTATGGTTAGTGTTTATTAATTGTCGACTGTATTATGAACTGCTGTTTACTTATATGTAAAGTGATTTACAATTGTAGATGTAGTTTCAGACATATTCCACTACAAAAATTGGAATTTAGGTGCTAAATAGTTAAGGTAAATTTAAAATGTTTCTGGAATATTGCCCCAGAATAATACAGCCCAAGATTACTACATACGTGTATCTCGTGTATAACATGTACATGCGTTATCGTTCTGAAGACGTTTATTTATTAATCAGGCGTGTCGTGGGAAGCCCGGGCTTAATGCAAGTGCGCAAAGTGTCGTCCCCGATTAGCCTGTGCAGTCCGCACTGGCTAATCCAGGACGGCACTTTCCGCCTACAGTGGATTTATGTTTAGACGAGACTTCCTTGAAACAGAAAATACCCTAAAAGCGGAAAGTGCCGTCTGCACAGGCTAATCCGAGACGACACTACGCACATGCATTAAGCCCGGGTTTCTCACGACACGCCTCATTTATTGTCTTGTCATAATAATACTTTATTTCAGCATATATACAATGTACAAATATAAATACATCCACATGTAGTTTATTGTTTTTATTACACACACATACAAAATATTAAGAAGTTTATTGTGTTTTTTTTCAATAAACAAAGAAAAAATGCAGTACAAAACCAGACGAAATGTCCCACTTTTTTTCCCCAGTTTCCGAACAACGCTTGAGTTCTACGAACTACACTACATTGGTACTAAAACACGATTTCTCTTGTATAACTGCCACTCGCCATATGAAGTAAAATGTATAGAGGCACGCCAGGATGCGATTAATTTCAAAAGAACATCTTTAGATGTGACGATGTCTGCTAGAATTCTAAACAAATACATTACCTGTAACACTACATTGGTACTAAAACACGAATTCTCTTGTATAACTTCCACTCGCCATATGAAGTAAAATGTATAGAGAGACATGCAAGGGTGCGATTAACTTCAAAGAACATCTTTAGATGTGACGTTGTCTGCTAGAATTCTAAACAAATACATTACCTGTAACATGAGTGATTAGAGAACGCACAAAAATCGATTACTTGTGAGTCTGACAACGAGTTTGTTCTTATTTCTTTGCCGTTTCGGGGAGTCGGACCGAACATAAAATAATAGATACGTTGATGCCAAAATAACGCAGAGCAGACCCGAATGGAAATGAACGCAGAGCATACCCTAACGGAAATGAACGCAGAGCATACCCGAACGGAAATGAACGCAGAGCAGACCCGATAAAAAAATGAACGCAGAGCAGACCCGAATGGAAATGAACGCGGAGCAGACCCGAATGGAAATGAACACAGAGCATACCCGAATGGAAATGAACGCAGAGCAGATTCAACACGGACACATGCCAACAATTAAATACACGCTGTGAATGACTCTAGGATTCTTTTCTTTAATGAATAATCACTTTGTAAGCTTCTGGTACAAAGTCTTGTAGCAAACTGGTACTTACTCGCAAGGCGTTGGACATCTCTCGTTGCAGTTTTCCACAATAGCAGTCAAAACAGAGATGACACACGTTGCTGCTAATAGAAATAAATTCCGATCAGGACCAATTCATACGATGATGTGTCCAAATAATGGATGGTACTGAAGAACTGTATATTGGATAGTGAGAAAAAAACAACAGAAGTTATTTTGTCGTCATTCCATGAATATTTGTCATTGGTGTTTTGTAGTAGAAGCAAAGAACAAGAAAGTAACATGTAGGGGATTGTCGTTTAATTAATGAGCTACACAGAATAATATGGCCACTTGCCCAGTCTCCAAATAATAAAGCATCCTTTAAAAACTCTGGATCCAGACGGTGATCCGGATCACCACCAAAGTGTATTTATTTGTGCATTTGTCCATTTTCAAACTTGCCATAAAAGTGTATGCAAATTAATCCGTGCCTAAAATTTTGCCAACAAAAAACAAACAAAAACAAGCAAGCAAACAAACCGACCGACAGACAGACAGACAGACAGACGCCGGCGAAAACATAACCTCTTTGGCGGAGGTATAATCGTCCCTTGAAAGCCAGAAGGGCTCATCAGCATATGTACAAACAAGGCTGATAGCACCTTCAAGCTTTCAAGAAATAGTTTTAGCACACTTTGACATAAATATGTTAGTTAATTAACGAGCCCGCAGGGCGAGCTAAATAATTAACGTATTAAGGTCAAAGAGTGCTACAAGTGTTTTATATCATATTTACCATTCACATCGCAACAACTATCTACCATGCCGACCCCAATGGGCAGATACTAGACGTCACGTGATGTCTGACATGCTTGGCATCTGTGTCGTTTCCAAATGAAGCGCTGTCGCAAGGTCACGTGATGCGATCCGATGTGCAAGCTTACCGTGCAATAAGTAGCGTGCGTATAAATTACAACTAAATGTCAATATACCGCACGATACTTATAGCACGATAAGCTTGCGTATTTGGCTCCGCCCACCAGTTACCGTTCTGATATCACAGTTATTGAATAAGGAAAAACAAAGAAAACTCTCTGAAATATTGTATAAATCAGTTATTGATTACCGAAAAACAAAGAAAACTCTCTGAAATATGGTATAAGGGACGATATACCACACTTACAGTCGTTGCCGCACACTTTCTCGCCGGACGGCACGTAGAACATCGAGATGACGCAGCCGCACTGGTCAAGGAACGCGCTCTGCATGCACGACTTGAGGCACGTCTCCTTCGTGTACACGGTGCCGAAGTCCCGCGCGTAGATGTCCTCCACGTTAACGCCGCTCTTGCCGCAGTCGGCGTGCGGTGGCGGCAGCCGCTTGAATACGGTCTGATATATCAATAAAACAGGACATTGTTGTTGTTTTAATATTTATTCTCATCAATATAAAACAGTGATGTTTTTCCTTATTTGACAGGGTCCAATTGCATTACCAATTCTTTATGTCAAAAATTGTCGATTTTTCCGAAGTTGAATGAAAGAAATCCCAATTGGAAGTGACAAAATCCCAGTTACAAAAGAAATGTGAATCTAAGACTTTGATTTTAGATCCTGAACAAATTGGGAAATTTAGACGCCGGCTTTTTCACTCAACTTAAATATGGCATCTCCCACTGTGGGGATTTCGACAAAAATGATTGGCTCTAGGGTGGGAATTAGACCCAAAAAAATGAAATTAGTCTAATTCCCCTGGTATCGCCCGCCGCTCCCCCCCCGGGGGGGGGGGGGAAATATTG
This sequence comes from Congeria kusceri, assembly GCA_027627225.1. Taxonomy (NCBI): domain Eukaryota; kingdom Metazoa; phylum Mollusca; class Bivalvia; order Myida; family Dreissenidae; genus Congeria; species Congeria kusceri. Next base: position 1,612,274 of record CM051039.1, read on the forward strand.
ATAGGTGCATAACGACGACGAAATTCCCAATGGGCATTGTACCAGACACATTTCCAAAGTTGTGAAAAATCGCTGCAAGAGCAAATCTGTCTTATTGATCCTCCTCTAAAATCTACATACATTTTTATAAGCTGCACATTTTCTTAAACCACATCCATCTAATAAGAAAAGATCAAGGCTCAGAAAAGGTACAGGGTCCAGGCGCGGATACAGGGGTCATATTCCAGAAACATCTTAAGTTTATCTTAAAATAAATTCACTTAAGTTCCAATTTTTGGAAAGTTATATTTTTTAATCTACATATATATATATATTTCCAACTAAAGTTATGTAAATAGTAGATAACAACACGTTGATAATTAGTGAACATTTAGCAACATTTCATGTTTACATGGAATATAATGCTTAACAAAACGTCGATTTTAAGGCTAAGGATAAACACGTTGCTTTATTTGCATTTTACATGTATGGTGTATCTTTTGTGAATCCTATATATCGTAATAAGTACGCTAAATTATGTTTCATGTATTATGACGTCATGACGTCATTATAACGTCTTTGTCATAACATGTTACCCGAAGAAGGCTTTTCAGCCGAAACGTTGTGTTTAAATAAATTAGCTATGTTTGAAGTTTGACTTCTGCATGAAATATATAAGGCTAAGGATAAGATTTCATTAATATGATTTTGAAAAATGACCCCAGGATTTTGTGTTAGAGGGGGCGGACATTTTGTGTTAGAGGGGGCGGACATTTTGTGTTATGAAATTTATTTCTTATTGACGTAATCGACGCGTTAAACAATGAACTATAAACACAGCCAAGAATGATCTCCTCACTCCCATCCCCACTCTGGTTGTTATTGCATTTTTGGCATATTAAAATATTTTATCTCTGGAAAAAATGTATAGGCACGTGCCTATAGTGCCTAAAGGAAGCTACGCCCTTGACTTTCAGCCTCGATCACAAGTGCCTATCTGGTTCTTTAACACATCTTAGATAGGCCCCTGTGATCCTATGGTAGCGATATATAGATATCGAAAAAGGTGTGGTACCGCCGAAAAGAACACTTTAACGAACATACCAAGTCACGGGTTTGATTTTTACAATAAAGTGATCAAGAAGAACACGTCATAGGCAACGAAATACATTAAGTGGCGCGTCGTGGGAAAACCGTACTTAATGCATGTGCGTAAAGTGTCATCCAGGATTAGCCTGTGCAGTCCGCACAGGCTAATCCGGGACGACACTTTCCGCCTAAAGTGGATTTATGGTTAGAAGACACTTCATTGAAACAGAAAATACCATAACAGCGGAAAGTGCCGTCCCGGATTAGCCTGTGCGGACAGGCTAATCCGGGACGACACTTTACGCACATGCATTAAGACCGGTTTTCCCACGACGCGCCTCATTTGTTTTATAGTGCGAAATTATTAACCTGACACTCATTAATCTTCGTGACCAACCGTGTGTTCGATTGTTTGCGTTGTTTTGGACGAGTTTCTGTTGTTGGAATTTATGTTTATAACTGTATATAGATTTAAATACAGTGTAACGAGCGTGGTATATAATGGTCTTGTGGTATAAGTGCTAGCGCACCACATCACCGAACCGAGTTCAATTCCATCTTACAGCGACCTTTTGTAAAGTGTTATGAGTTATTTTTTTTAATATGCAAACCATGATACCTAAATTTAAAATGTTGAATAATTCATGTTGTTTTATTGTGGTACTATCATTGTAAATAAATACACATAGAGTATCAGATTCGTCTAATAATAATAATAATAAGATAATAATAATAATAATAATTAGGATGATGTATAAAATGCTCTTGTTTATAAAATGTCGAAGCCGAGACTCGAACTCCAAAACTCGGCATCGCAACCGCGGAATCTGTTCCACTACGCCATTCGCGCTTTACGATATAATTATGAATCAATACGATATCAGTTTACATTGTAGTATTGTCTATGTTACGCTTGTTACTTGTCGTGGTATCTATAAATAAATCCCGATTGCATACGGAATATTCATGAGTGTCAGGTTAATAATTTCGCACTATAACTTTTAAGGCACTGAGAGGTTTATAAAATCGAATGTTGGACAATTCAGTGGTGGTGGTGGTGGTGGTGGTGGGGGGGGGGGGCGTACGCCGCTTCCGCCCCTTTTAATCCGCCGATGGGGACTGCTTAAAAGGGACAGGGAGGGGGAAAAGCCAAGTATTTTACAACTTTATTTATGTGATAATTCCAGGATATTGATACGCTGTATACGAGGGGAAAAGGAGCAAGGCGCAATCCCCCGCTATTTCACTCCTTATCTTCCCCTCGTCCAGAGATATAATTATTTCCCTAGCTGATGAGACAGGCACATGTTACTCTATCTACCCAGTACACATCGTTTTTAGTAACTACGAAATTCTGATTCCGCCAGCTTAATTTGGCTGTGTTAAAAGACGGCGCCGATGCGACAACGCGACATTTTAATTTCTAATTTCCACAGATTTCGTACTTTGAAAAACGTGGACACACGAAATGTGGACGATAATTATCGTCCATATTTTGCATGTATATGAAATTGTACACATCGAAAATTATCGCCAAAATATCGCATCGTCGTAGTCTTGTACAACGCGATAATTATCGCCCAAATTTCGCATCGATGAGAGAATTGGGCGATAATTATCGCGTTGTAGTTTCATAGACACGCGAAATTTGGACTATACCTATCGTCTAAATTTCGTGTGTCTATCAAATTTCTCAGTGCGAGAACTGGAAAAAAAAATTATTTTTAAATTTTCCCATCGTCGAGGATAAGCACAGGGCGAAATTTAAGTAGCGCAATCAGGTAAGTAAAAGGCGTCTCGTATATAACGACATACGCATGTTACCTTTTCCAGCCCGATAGAGGTCTTCATCCCTGGGGGCAGGGACAGCCCCGCGTCTTCCGGTATGGGGTAGGTTCCCCGCTCGTGCACCACGATCTTGATCCCGGCGTCCTGGGCCAGCGCCGGGACGTAGTTGTCCTGCTCGATGTTCAGCTCCAGAGTTAGTCCTGAAAACACGTAGACATGGGTAAGTCCTGAAAACACGTAGACATGGGCTAGTCCTGAAAACACGTAGACATGGGTTAATTCTTAAAACACGTAGACACGAGTTAGTTATGAAAACACACATAAACGAGCTAGTCCTGAAAACACGTAGACACGAGCTAGTCCTGAAACCACGTAGACATGGGTTAATTCTTAAAACACGTAGACACGAGTTAGTCCTGAAAACACACAGAAACGAGTTAGTCCTGAAAACACGTAGACACGAGCTAGTCCTGAAAACACGTAGACATGGGTTAATTCTTAAAACACGTGGACACGAGTTAGTCCTGAAATCACACAGAAACGAGTTAGTCCTGAAAACACGTAGACACGGGCTAGTCCTGAAAACACGTTGACATGGGTTAGTACTGAAAACAAGTTGACATGGGTTAGTCCTGAAAACACGAAGACACGAGCAAGTCCTGAAAACTCGTAAACATGGGTTAGTCCTGAAAACACACAGGCATGGGTTAGTCCTGAAAACACGTAGACACGAGCTGGTCTTGAAAACACGTAGGCATGTGTTAGTCATGAAAGCACGTAAAAACAAGCTAGTCATGAAAACACGTAGACATTTGTTAGTCCTGAAACACGCAGACACGAGCTAGTCCTGAAATCACGTAGGCACGGGTTAGTCCTGAAAACATGTACACACGAGCCAGACCTCAAACCACACAGAAACGAGTTAGAACTGAAAACACGTAGACACGATCTAGTCCTGAAAACACGTACACACGAGCCAGACCTGAAACCACACAGAAACGAGTTTAGAACTGGAAACACGCAGACACGAGCTAGTCCTGAAAACACGTAGAAAAGAGTTGATGTGTGTTTGTGTGTATTAAGTACTAGTACTTTATGAGATTCCGTGCTGAACCAGCTTTATGTATGGATCTGGGTTTATAGCATCACAGTCACATAATTTCGCCCCCTTAGTACAAGAACGTGCCATATGACTTGTTTATGTTTTCGAGAAAATCACATTTTAGTGTTTCATTATGCTGAAATAAAAGCTATAATAGTAAACCTTTATATATTAGTTGAAAGAATGCAAGTTAGCTTCTGAAAGAAATATGTACTGAATAACTTCATTAATTATGTATTATTTAATTTATTTTGTTTTATGGTACTTTTTAGCACTCAAGAAATTATAAAACGATCAGTGGAAAAAGGTACCATTTGACACATGGCACCTTTTAACCCTAACCATTTTTCAACAAATTATAATGATTTCAGTGGAAAAAGGTACTATATGACATATAGCACGTTTTTACCCTCACAAATCTGGTACTGTGATCAATGCAAATGGTACCATTTGTCATGTGGTGCATTTCTGCACAATACAAACATTTCTTACCGACAGCAAGAAGGTGCCATTTGTCATTTGGTACTTTTTTACTCTGAATAAATCTTCAAAATTAGACAGTATACATTGTGTCATTTTACAACATGGCACATTTTGTCTCATTGTTTTGTATAGATGGTACAGTTTATACCAGAAACAACACATATGATCATGTACATATTTTTTATTCAACACGTCAAGGTCATCCGTAGACAACTAACATAACTTGCAAGCACCATGTACAAGAAAATAACTTCTTTAAGTCTGTATACTTGACATTCTCATGATGTTTTATTTAAGTTTTACTTATTTCACTATTTCGTGGTTTTTCTGTCAGCTCATAACTGTTTCAGGAACGGTGTGTCTGTTCACTTAAGATCAGTAACATTGTCTTCTGATTCCATCGGCACATTATCATTTTGCTTTGCGTGGGCTTTACATTCAGCCAGTTAAATCGGTGACCATTTGTGAAATGTTTCAGGTTAACACAATTATTTTTCATAAAATTCTTTAAGTCTATAATGTGAATGAATTTCATTGGTATGACAAAATACAGCTGTTTTTTTTCGCCATAGCCATGTTGAGATTTCAAAGGACCTTCGTTTGCCCTGAGTTTAGTCCCATACACGAAAGAATACGTGCTTTGTCTCCTTATGAGTAAATTGTAAAAATGTCGGAGCCCACCTTTAATGAATAGAACAACAAACCAATGAACACGGAGTCATTAGCACTGCTTGTAAGTCTGTTGCAACTCGTGCACCTTTTTTTCTGGTTGCGCTGGCTGCTGCGAGTGCGGAATAAGAAACATTCCCAGTGTTTTGCGCAGAAATAGCCTCAGTAATAGCTATGTCTGTCCCGTCTGCTGTGATGTCCTCTTTTGTCCCATGGTACCTTTTGTTGAGTTCTTGCGTAGGTGTGTTGATAATGTTTTTGAGACGCTGCCATGTTCTTCATTAATCCTTTTATACATTGCATCAGCCACAACATGCGTTGTAGTTTCGCTCTAACTCAATTATGTGGTGGATTTGTTTTAAGTGTTGTCATAATTGATTGACTCAGCCAGTTAAATCTTTTCAACAGACCATTCTACTTTCTGCAATTAAATAAATACAGGGGAAAATATTACTTATTTGCGTAACTGTAAAATCATTTTTTTTTATTCATGTATATAGTTGATATTGCTTAAAATCAGTAATCGTCTAATTATGTATTAAAATTGAAAAAATACATTTATGAAAGGCCAATTTAATTAAACAAACAACCATACATGTAACTCAATATTGTGTCTGCATTAATATTCACAGAAATTCACAATCAGTGTCACATTTGAATAAATGTTGCATGTCAATTCTCTTGAAAACTGTAATTTTAATGATGCCAATAATTATTGAAAATAAGAAAAAAACAATACTTACAGCTTATTTTTTCTCCATGATTTGAAATATTCATAAAATATTAACCGACCATCACCCTGTGTTTATCCTGCTAGTGAATGCTACAATCCAAATCCTTAGAAAGAATTCAATATCTCTCTGTTTAATCAATCCACAAAAACACCGTGTTAATTGGACCATTATAAACAAGATAACAAACAATATTAGTATGCTAAGCACTGAGAAACTGGACACCTAGTTATTAGTCCTTTAAGCGCCTGGGATGTGTATTCACTGCCGATGATTAGTTCAAAGATACCATATAAACATTTTCTTATATTATGATTCATTCAAATAAAAGGTGTTACTTTAATAAGAGCAAAAGGTGCCATTTGCTTCAAAGTTCTGTATCATCAGTACAAAGAAAAACCAAAAACAGTTGATGCAAAAAGGAGCCGTATGTCAAATGGTACCTTTTTCCACAAAGATTATTATGGTTTATCACTTGGTACCTTTTTGTTTTGTTAAATTTTGGTACAAAAAATCAATATTCAATTTTGATTTTTTGGCAGAATAAAAGATCTCTTATTATTGTATTAAAATAAGTAAAAAAGTTAATTTTGGTAAAAATGTCAGTTGGCACCTTTTTGCACTAAGGGGGCGATTTAACTTGTTACCTTGTTACTACTAGTAGTAGTACTACTAGTACTAAAACTACTACTACTACTACTACTTCTACTACAACTGCTGTTGCTGCCACTGCTTCTGCTGATGCTGCTGGTGATACTGCTACTAATATACTACTACTACTACTACTACTGATGCTGCTGCTACTACTACTACTGCTACTAATATACTACTACTACTACTACTACTGATGCTGCTGCTACTACTTCTACTGCTACTAATATACTACTACTACTACTACTACTGATGCTGCTGCTACTACTTCTACTGCTACTAATATACTACTACTACTACTACTACTGATGCTGCTGCTACTATTTCTACTGCTACTAATATACTACTACTACTACTACTACTGATGCTGCTGCTACTACTTCTACTGCTACTAATATACTACTACTACTACTACTACTGATGCTGCTGCTACTACTTCTACTGCTACTAATATACTACTACTACTACTACTACTGATGCTGCTGCTACTACTTCTACTGCTACTAATATACTACTACTACTACTACTACTGATGCTGCTGATGCTGCTACTACTTCTACTGCTACTAATATACTACTACTACTACTGATGCTGCTGATGCTGCTACTACTTCTACTGCTACTAATATACTACTACTACTACTGATGCTGCTGATGCTGCTACTACTTCTACTGCTACTAATATACTACTTACTACTACTGATGCTGCTGATGCTGCTACTACTTCTACTGCTACTAATATACTACTACTACTGATGCTGCTGATGCTGCTACTACTTCTACAGCTACTAATATACTACTACTATTACTGATGCTGCTGCTACTACTTCTACTGCTACTAATATACTACTACTACTACTGATGCTGCTGATGCTGCTGCTACTTCTACTGCTACTAATATACCACTACTACTACTGATGCTGCTGCTACTTCTACTGCTACTAATATACCACTACTACTACTACTGATGCTGCTACTGCTGCTACTACTTCTACTGCTACTAATATACTACTACTACTACTGCTGCTGCTACTACTTCTACTGCTACTAATATACTACTACTACTACTGATGCTGCTACTGCTGCTACTACTTCTACTAATATACTACTACTACTACTACTACTGATGCTGCTGCTACTACTTCTACTGCTACTAATATACTACTACTACTACTGATGCTGCTTCTGCTGCTACTACTTCTACGAGCATCGGCTACTTCTACTAAAATAACATATTCGGTTTCGATGTTTGTAGTTTTCTTTAAATGAAATTTCATATTCATACAAAACTGAACAAAAATAAAACACCATATCAAAACAAAAATTAAGGTTGCAACATTGCAAGTAACGATAAATGAGAAGGTTGGTAATTGTAGAAAGTTGTATGTCCCCCCAGTATTCAGCGGCCTTTTAAGGGACCTGTTCACTGATGTCCGAATGGCCGAGTGGTTAGTGCATAAGATTTTATATCTCAAAGGTGCCGGGTTCGAATCCAGGCGAAGGCATATTTTTAAATTTAACTTTGTTCTTTATATAATATTCGTTTTAGATTATTCCGGATGCTGTAGTTTTTGTAGTAAAGACATTCAATGACTTTTTTTTTTAAATACGAACAATTTGTGACTAAGTCCCTTTAAGAGAGTAAACATTTTCTAGTGTTTAATCTAGAACGGCAGAGGGGCATGGCGCTTAACTTGGACATTTTCTAGCGTTTAATCTAAAACGACAGAGGGGCATGGCGCTTAACTTGGACATTTTCTAGCGTTTAATCTAGAACGGCAGAGGGGCATGGCGCTTAACTTGGACATTTTCTAGCGTTTAATCTAGAACGGCAGAGGGGCATGGCGCTTAACTTGGACATTTTCTAGCGTTTAATCTAGAACGGCAGAGGGGCATGGCGCTTAACTTGGACATTTTCTAGCGTTTAATCTAGAACGGCAGAGGGGAATGGCGCTTAACTTGGACATTCTAGTGTTTAATCTAGAACGGCAGAGGGGCATGGCGCTTAACTTGGACAAAGGGCATTTTGTGCGCGGTGAAACTGCGAACAGTGGCATATTAGATTTTAATAGTTTTTTTTCCTGAAGAAATATTAAAACCAATTATCAAATGTGAAATTAATAACTGAATCATTTTATCTGTTTAATGGATTTTTAATCAATTATTAAAAAAAATTAATTTTCCAATGTTATTGCTTTTATTATTATAAAGTTATATTATTGCAATGATAAGAAAATGTATTTATTTATTATTCCTGAGTATTTCCAATGTGAAAATCGAGCAATCATGCATAAAAACTTATTGACAACTGTCAAACTAAAACTGTTTTACTAGTTCCTCTATTCAGCGTTTATTTTCATTAAAGCTCATAAAAAGTAATTTTGTTTATTGAAATTCAATCTAAATAGAGAGCCAATTTATCATATAATAATTATGTCATATCCTCCTATCATTCCTTCTTGGCAAGCTGTTATTGAGTGGATGTCATTGTTAGACAAATGTCACTCTGTTCATAACAAGAAATGTCTGTAAAAAAGACAATCGGCGTAGAAATTAATATTGCCCTAAATATAATACAAGAGGACCGAGCTGTGACTTCACGGACCCCATATTTTTCGTTCCCTACTAAGGAGACTTCTCGGACTCCTGATTTTTCGGTCCCTACTAAGGAGACTTCTCTGACACTAGATTTTTCGGACACTATAAGAACAAATATCGGCCCCCAATTTAATTTGAGATAAACTCAATAATTATTATTATACCTCACTTGATTATTTCTGTATATAATGCATATAAACTGCAGCGGGCAACAATTTGATATGTCGCCCGGCAATGTCGCCCGCTACAGCTATGTCGACCGGTAAGCAAATGATACGGGATTGTCCGGTATAATAAAATAAATATTGACTTCCTTGAGGGTGACAGCGCGTCTCGTCAACCCTCGACAAACACTGTCGACCTCGGCTTTTCGACCTCGGCTAAAGCCTCGGTCGACAGTGTTGCCTCGGGTTGACAGCACTGTCACCCTCAAGGAAGTCAATATTTATATAATATCTGTACCGTGAATAAACCGATCGTGTACCGCCCCATGTTTTCACCAGTGATACATGAATAAGCTAAATACTAGTAATTTACGTAAACATAATTGATACATGACTTTGTCAGGCAAATTTAACGAATAAATTAACATTGTCAGAAAATAATAGCGGGAATGAATGAGCAGTAAGTTTATGAATTCCCCATTTACTGCAATTCGCTGGTTTAGGATTCTCCAGACGCTAATTGATGCGTGTGTATTAACACAGCTTTACCGCGCGCTAGTTTTAGAATGATTCTCCTAACCCTAACCCTTAACCGCTTATGTAAACAATTATGTAAATGTTTAATCCCCATAAGTATGCAACAGTTATTGGTATCCGTTAAACCATTGTCTGAAGTTTGCATTCCCTAAAATTAGAAAATTTTCCCAATTTTCCCGCTGCATAATTATCGCAAGAAATCTAGGTCAAAAGTAATCTTAGACAGCTACGCCGAAAAACACAGTGGTGACTTTCACAAGTTCCATGCTTTTCAGTAATAACTGCTCTAATACACCTATCAATGTTCCCCCCCCCCCCCCGGCAGGCATATACGGGACTTTAGACTGAAATCGATTCCCGACAGGCGGAAATTTGACATTCCGAATGATTCCGAGCCCCGGGGTAATAGATTTTGGTAGGATTTTAGATCCCGGTAATACAGGCCCCCGGGCCATTTGATAGACATAAAGCATCTCCCACCGAAGGCATTTAAAATTTGTCAAATTCCCCTGGGTAAGCCCGCCGCCCCCCTCCCCCTGGGGGAATATATTGATAGATGCATAACAGTAATATCAATTGTCATAAACTGGACATTTAATTTTGAGGGCCGTCTATGAAACATGTTGTACAATATTTGAATTTTGAAAATATATCATTAAACATTTACTACACGTACGTACATACAAATCATTTGGTAAGATTTTGACCACTAATAAGTAAATAATTTGCATAGAAACACCGTGTTGCTTCGTTTATAATTACATATGTTTTATCAAATTGTTTTACCAACGGTTTATTCAATTTTTAATACTTGTATAGGTTTACTAGACGACCCTCGAAATTGAAACACTTCACTGATCACAGTAACGGGATTTCTCAATGCAAAAATCATGCATGGGATTTAAATTCCTTTTACGGGAAACTAGGACACCAAAACTCTTTCAACACGTTGGTTATAAACTGCATCGATTTTTTGCACGCACCGCGATTTCCTCGTGCAATCATTTGCTTTGACACCTGAGAGCACGAGGAAATATAAATGATCACTGAAGCGTTAGCTTTTATCAGACATGTATGGGAAATTTAGTATCATGAGGGGGTACCAAATTTGAAAACAATGCAACTTAACATTTTTGTAGAAAACCGCAATACAAAAAGTATTGTTGTAAGTACATATGGGTGTATACTTATAGAAAAACAGAAACTGGACACGTTTTCATTGCGTAGTTGTGTATGTTGGTAGAGTTAAATATGGATGAATTTGGTATCAAAATTTAGGATATAAATATGCACGAGCAAGAAAAATTTAACCATTCAGCTGCAAATAAACAGCATTAGACATGACTTACCCGTACACAGTTTACCTCTTATTACCGAGTTACTGAACTCGGTGAGCCTTAGGTTGCTTTATTCGTATGTCCCTAGACTAGCTCTGCTACTTTCCAATGTTTAATGTATAACAAACAGCCTTTCGTTCAACATGCTAAGTGAGATATATCATGTCGTCCGCATCTGCATAAAATCGCTCACAATTCGATTCTTTTTGCGGACGGCTTTTCCGGGTGCGCTTTGCGGATACGGACTGCGGATATATAGAAACAGTTGAACTGCTTTCAACTTGTTCATTTTTTTGCGGATGCGAATTAGTGCAACGCGGATTTATGGACGCATGAACAAGCGGCATTACGCACCCGTGAGCGGTCCTGCGTAGTTCGTTGTCAAGGGGTCCTGATCGTTGTCGAAGGCGTTGAAGGTATAGCAGTTACCGTACTTGTTGTTTCGAACGTACGTGAAATTGCTGAAAGTAGAAGTAAAACGAGTATAATTACATGAAGGGATTAAATAAAAGATTATTGATTGAAAAAAATAGATGACAACAGACAAACACTTAACCAGAAATATTACCAATCTAATTTATTCCTTATACGTGTGTGTGTATTTCGATGTTTATGAGGTCCTTCCGCGCCTGAGGCTGCATTATGTGAGGTCCCGGAGTGTGTCCCAGCACTCCTACCTAGTTAATTTACTGAGACTAACGAAAGTTGGGACGAATTTTAATTCATAGCTGCAATTTCCTGCTATTTATTTTTTACTGCAAGAGATGCTAATTTTGGCGTGGTTTTGTGCAGTGTGTGTGTGTGTGGGGGGGGGGGAACCGGAGTACCCGGGGGAAACCCCACCTGTCCGGTATGGTGACAACCAAACAAACTCACATGCGCCGGGAGTGGGAAGCGAACCCGGGACGCCTAGGTGAGAAGCGAGTGTACAACCACTCCGCTAGCCTGACAGCCATACGACTATACTATTTTGCTATTAACGGAAACGATGTTCAGCCGATCCTCGATCCTACGATACTGGGGTTTACGGAAAGTGTCCGTATTTAAATTATGCGGACACAAAGGCCTAACTCTAGAAAGAAGGTCGCAATTACGGGAAAGTGTCCGTTTTAATCGGATGCGAGTCTTAATTTTAGAAACACGTCGGATTTACAAGACAGGCTCCGTTTTAATCGGATGCTAGTCATAATTTTGGAACGTCACATTGCGTTACATTATGTGGCGGATACGCATGCGCGCCTAACTCTGGGAAGTAGGTCAGATTTCCGGAAATGTGTCCGTATTTTAATTATAAGGATACAAACAGCAGGTAACATTTTTGGGCGTGTCCTTATTGAAAATAATTACGAATACGCATGCGCGGCTTATTCTGTGGAACAGGTCTGACTTACGGAAAAGCCTTCGTATTAAACTGATGCGCGACTTAATCCGATTTACGGAAAAGTGCCCTATTTAACTTAACGTGTCGAGATACGCATGCGCATCTTACTCCGGCGAGCAGGCCACGCCCTTCCACGTGCACGAGATGATCATGTCATCCTTCTGGTGGCCGTACGCTTGGATTTCCTCGGCACTCATGTTGGCGGCGACGTCCGAGTACGCCATGATTGCCATGTGGCTGTCGTCCAGGGAGCGGTAGAACTCCCCCGACACCGCGCTGTTGTTGCGCAGCACGCTCCACTTGTTGAAGGACTTCGACTGCATCACCGAGGAGAGCTGCATCGGGTCGTAGGTGAGGTTTTCTGAAACGAGTTTTTGTTTCTGTAACAGTTGTAGCACACTTTGATTAAAATATGTTAGTTATTTAACGAGCCCGCAAGGCGAGATTAAATAATTAAAATATTGAGGTCAAAGGGTGCTACAAGTGTTTTATACCATGCCTTCGTGGTTTAATTCCTACGCATCAGAACTCCAAATCGTTGTTTATTGGCCTGTTCAAAGCATACATAAACGTCATCAGTTCTAACGACGATAAAAGCATTCTATAATCAACTCTGGACACTCATTACAGACCATTAATTACTACGATGGTTTCGGATAATGTATCGCGCCCGAATGACATGGCAATATCGAGCGGCCTTGTTTGATTGTCCAAACAAATGTTTGTGTTCTTTAACAAACCATTGAAGAGCGTATAATTGATCGGGACGCGTTTTAATTAAAAACATGATGTGCGACTCTAGGAGAATTTTAGTCATTAATTAGACCTAAAACGTTCCTGATGTGTTGAACCAATATATATCGCTCTCTGGGAAGCGTGGACATGACACACAAATTGAGCGTTTGTGTTTGTCAACACATAATTTACGTTTAGATGACTTCTCTCGAAAACAAAATCAATGTTTATGGATATATCCTCTCATTTGAAATAATACAGAGTTTTTACATGAATGTTGTGCATAATTAATTATTACCTGTTATTTACTCTTCGTACGTCACCATCATAATTGAGGCGTGTCGTGGGAAAACCGGGATTAATGCATGAGCTTAAAGTGTCGTCCCGGATCAACCTGTGCAGTCCGCACAGGCTAATCCAGGACGACACTTTCCGCTTTTATGGTATTTTCTGTCTCAAGGAAGTCTCTTCTAAACATAAATCCACTGTAGGCGGAAAGTGTCGTCCCGAATTAGCCTGTGCGGACTGCACAGGCTGATCCGGGACAAAAATTTTACGCACATGCTTTAATCACGGCTTTTCACACAAGTTTTCCCAGCTCCGGCACACGACAGTGGGTTCCCACTATCGTGCGATCCGTCACGAACGCCACGATTGGCAACTCGTAGCTGGTATGCTAGGTTCCCACTGTCGTGCGATCCGTCACGATTGGCCACTCGTAGTTGATCGTGGTATTTCTCAGAGATTTCAGGCTTGGATACGACGTGATGCGAGTCCATACGTTTTGATACGATGTGTTGCGTTCTGTTACGATCTGGTCACGATTTGTCAATTACAGGTGTCAAGATCTGTCACGGTCTGAGCTCCAGCTCAGATGCGATTACATACGTTCCGTTGGGATTGTTTCGATCGAGCCCACGATTGGGTCTCGTTCTGACACGATCATCACGATCGGTTCAGCGAATTGTGTTCTAGTACGTACAGATAAGTTCACGAATTCATTCGCTCCGTTACGATATGATACGATTGTGTTCGCGATGTCTTTCACGATAGTGATCGCTGGAGATCACGAGTTTTGAGCTACGACTGGACCCGAATGATATAAATACAGTCTGACTAACTATTGACTTCATTGTTTCTTGAGATCGCAACACATCTTAACAGAGCGTTGTTTTTTCTTGTCTACGATCGATCCCCATGCACCACGATTTGGATGCACGATAAGATACGATTCGTCGCGCTTTGTTACGATGCAATAAAATCTGATACGATGATCCCGATGGACAACTTATCCCAGTTGATCGTGTTAATCGTAGAGAATTATTGAACCGTTCAAATTTTTTCTACGATTAACAAGATTGCCACGACTGACTTCAAGATCTGATAAGATCTGATCGGATCACCACGATTGGTCCAAGATTAAGACCACGGTTTAAATCGTGATGCGAATCGTGATAGTGGGAACCTCGAGCAATACCAGTTAAACGCGTGATTTTGGTTTATATACATTTAAATAACTGTTTCTTACACATCTATACACTTGTGAAATAAACTTACCTATGACAGCTTCTTTGTGCTATGGTTTAAATGGGTTTTATCGTTTAATTACTTTTAGCTATCGTGTAACAGCGACTTAGTAAACTTGAAATAACAAGTTATTAAGTCTTAATTAGGAATTACTTATCTCCATGTAGGAAATTTGTGTTTTATATGGTAATTTCGACTTAATAACTTGTAATTTCGACTTAACTTTATCGTAAAATTACAACTTATCTATCACGTAGTTACGACGGAGTAACTCTTGATTACGACATGCCTATGACGTCGCAATAAGAACTTATTTATCTTAATACTGGGAATGTGTTTTGCTATTAATCTCGTGATTACTTAATTACGACTTAGTAACTCGTAATTACTATTTAGTAGCTCCAGTTATTTTGTCGTAATTAGGATACAATATCTCCATGTTGGAAATTTGTAATCTTGTAATTCCGTAATTACGACAAAAAAGCTCGTATTTACGACTTAATAACTCGTAACTACAATTTTACAGCTCGACATAGCGAGAAGACCCAACACTAATTAGCCAACATGTCATCAAGGAGATCGTCATTGTAGTCGTCATAGAGCATATCGTCCTCTCCCAGGCTAAACACGGCGCTGGTATCCCGGAAGGTGCCCGACTTTTTCAATTTATTTATCTTGTATGTACGACTTAATAGCTCGTAAAATCGCAATCACGACTGATCGTTCTCGTAGTTACGACTTAATAAGCCGTAATAATGTCTTAATAATAGAGTTGCAGTTCCATGTAGCCCATTGATTCTAGCGAGTTCATCACATTCCAGAAACAGTAGTGTCATTCTAAAAATAGCGCGCGTAGCTAGCAGCCGTTGTATAGCTGTGTTAATATACTCGTACATGCATCAATAACAGCGTTCAGAGAATCATAAACCTAAACATTTCAATAAATGGGGAATTAATTTTGTTAAACTTACTGTTAATTTGATTTAAAATTGTGGTTACGATTTAATAACGATTATTTATAATTGCATCTTTCTATAAACTTCACCAGTAGGTGTTATTTAATCTGTAAAAAGATGCTACATTTTCTATAGATAAAATGTTATGAAAGAAGAATCGGAATACGTCGAATTGTTATTCGCGTAGTATGAATACACAATTTGCAATAGTAAGTATACACAGGAACCTTTGATATATCATTGTTCTACGGATATAATTTACAATCGTCTTAGTCTAATGAATGTTTATGTTTGCGTTGTCAAAAATAAAGTCTTAACATTTCAAAAATCGCTGAATGTTCCCTGACTGTTGCTTTTTATTGGGATACACAGTATAAATGCTTATTTGACTTCAAATCGTTATTATATTATATAACTAACATGAATGGTATATTACCGGTACTATAAATAACTACAGAGACTCGTCTGATACATAACAATTTTAATTCATTCCCGAAAGTATTTTCTTACATTGTTAATTTGTTAAATTGGCTTGACAAATTCAGATAACAATTATGTTAACTTAAATTATTTTGGTTATTCATATATCACTGGTGGAAACATGGAGCTGTATGATTGGTTTATTCACAGCACAGATATTAATTATTATTTTATTTAATTTTTAATTTAATAAATTTATCTCAAATTAACTTTTGGGTCCGAGAAGTTTTCTTATAGTGTCCGAAAAATCTGGGGTCCAATAAGTCTAATATTGGTGGGGACCAAAAAATCTGGGTCCTGAGAAGTCACGTTACCGATCATCTTGGCCGTCTGTTTAGGTTATTTTTAAATGACATCTCAATATTAATTTCAACGCCGATTGTCTTTTTAAAGACATTTCTTGTATTAATCTTGTCAGAGGATATTGAGCTTAACCCGGGGCCAGATAGCTGTGCTCTAAGTGTTCTGCATCTAAACGTGCGGTCAATACGAAACAAATTAGACTATATTAAAAGTAATTTGTGTGATTTTGATATACTATGTTTTACGGAAACTCATCTTACTGATGTCGTTCCCGATAATGTTTTACTAATTGATGGTTTTAATATAGCTCTCCACCGGAAAGACTATACACCTCACTCAAGCGGCTTATTAATATATGTAAATCAGTCTATATTGTCGCGGCGTGTACTTGAGTTAGAATGTTCTAACTTGCATTCAATCTGGATCGAAATTCAAACAGGAAACTTCACTGCTTTAATATGCTGCTTTTATCGTCCCCCTAACGCCAGTGTATCTTTTTGGAACGACCTTGAAGTTAGTATCGATAAAGCCTTGGATATAAACCAAAATATAATCATGCTCAGTGACATAAATGAAGACCAGTTAAAAAATTACACCCGCTTAGGTAATGTCATTACGGAAGCAATCAGAGTCACGGCCAACACTGCTACTTTAATTGACCAAATTACTGTCTCCGATCATCTGTATTTATTGGACAGTGAAGTAATTTCAATAAATGTTTCAGTCAGTGATCATCGTGCTACGGCCGTACACATTAAAGTCCCAACAGTGATTAGTAAACCGATGCAAAGACATGTTTGGCTTTACAAACGTGCAGATTTTCAACGTCTAAATGACTCAATTGACAACGAGAATTGGAACTTTATTAGTATGTCAAATGTTGAAGACGCTACTGTATTATTCACTAACAAATTACTAGAATTGATGAAATCATGTATTCCGTACAAACTTGTTACCGTACGTCCAAATGACAAACCATGGTATGACTCTATGATACGTACATTTGCGCGAAAACGCGACCGACTTAAATCGAACGCTATCAAATATCCTTCTCCAAACAATTGGGCAAATTTCAAACACGCTCGTAACAGGGTGAATAATATGATTAAACACACAAAAGAACAATTTTTCTCCAATATTGGAACTACATTAAACGATTTACATTCCACAAACTCAAAAGTATTGGAAGCTGTTGAAGCATCTAGTACATACACACTCTCATACTGATCTGATACTGTCCCTGAAATCGGTTGATACTCATGGAAACGTAAGTATATCACTGTCTGATGAAGAAAAAGCAACTTGCTTAAACAATTACTTTGTTTCCATATCAACTTTAGATACATCTTTGGGAGTCCTCCCTGCCCCAAATGACATTTCTTTAGAATATTTGCAAAACGTGTCTATAACTGAATCAGAAATAATAGACGTAATTAAAATGTTAATAACTAATAAAGCGGTTGGTGAAGATTTAATCAGTCATCTTGTTCTTAAGCGTACTTGCTTGTCTATTGCAAAACCGTTATGCTTACTGTTTAATAAATCAATACAAGAATGCACATTTCCCTCATTATGGAAAAATGCAATTGTCATGCCCCTATTTAAAAAAGGTGACTCACATATACCTTCCAATTATCGTCCCATCTCTCTATTAAGCTGTCTAGGAAAACTTATGGAGCGAGTAGTATACAAACACCTCTATAATCACTTTATTTCGCATAACCTAATTTATTGCAAGCAATCGGGATTTCTCAGGGGTCACTCAACTGTCTACCAACTGATTGATATAGTTGATAAAATAGCTCGTTCTATTGATGGCAAGGAATTTAAGTGCGTGATTTTTTGTGACATTTCCAAGGCCTTTGACCGAGTTTGGCATCAAGGTCTGTTATTCAAACTTAAGCAAAATGGTATCAGTGGAAACATGTTACAATGGATAGAACATTATTTTTCTAACCGAACCCAACAAGTATTTGTGGGTTCCACTATGTCTCGGTCATTACAAGTAAATGCTGGAGTTCCACAGGGCTCAGTATTAGGGCCGTTGTTTTTTCTGATTTACGTAAATGATATTGTCGATAATCTTCTAAGTATTACCCGCTTGTTTGCAGATGATACTTCCTTATCATGTACTACATCTAATTTAGTTGACCTCGAGGGTATCTTGAACCACGACCTATGCCTCATCAACATTTGGGCCAAAAGATGGTTAGTTGATTTTAACCCACAGAAAACTGAAGCAATTTTATTCACAACGCAAAAGAATGTTCTTTTACCGAACTTATGTTTCGGAAATGTACCCGTCACCTTTATTGAAAGTCACAAACATTTTGGTCTGACCCTAAGCCATGATGGCAAATTGCACGATCATATAAATCATATTTTTAAATCTGCGTCGAAAATTCTAAGCATTATGCGAAAACTTAAATACAGACTTTCAAGAAAAAGTTTAATGTCAGTCATATGCGGCCAATACTAGAATACGCGTGCGTTGGTTGGGATGGTTGTTCTTTGTATGATAAGGAATTATTAGAAAAAATCCAAAATGAAGCCGCGCGTATTGTTGCAGGCCTAACTAGATCTGTATCTCTTAGAAATCTTTATACTGAAGTTAAATGGCCTAGTCTAGACAAACGACGGCGATATTTAAAACTGATTAGCATCTACAAGATGCATAACGGACAGTGTCCTAATTACTTGTCTAACCTTCTTCCACAAACAGTTCAAGAACAGTCATCTCGTAATCTTAGAAATGCACAAGACTATACCAGTTTATCATGGCGAACATTGTTATATTCACGTTCGTTCTTGCCATCTGCCATAGATCTGTGGAACTCCTTCGATATCCGCAACAGTGAAACCCTATCACAATTTAAAACTTCCTCTAAACAAATGTTTCTTTTATGCGAAGATAACCCCCCATATTTCTACACTGGGGATAGAAAAACATCGATTTTACATGCTAGACTAAGAAATAACTGCAGCAACCTAAACTCCTATTCCTAAACGACCTTGCAAACTTACCCCTTGGTTCATGTGGAAATGATGGTGAAAATATTACACATTACTTCTTTCAATGCCCTAATTACCGCATGTAACGAATATCTCTTTTTAATGCACTGCGCTCATTTCATCCCTTAAATAGTGATTTGCTCTTCTGCGGTAACCCCTCATTTAATAATGAAGACAATACAGTTGTTTTTACAGATGTTCAAAGATATATTGTTACGACAAAGCGTTTTGTTTAAAACTTATCGTTAAAACTTAACTGCTTGCTGGACAGGACTTACAACTATCTATATTTGCATATGATTGTCTATTTACTAAATATTTTATTCACTAATTTATTCATATTGTGTTTTCAAATGTTATTATTATTATCAACATCATTATTATTCTTATTATTGTTATTATTATTATTATTATCATAATTTACTTTTGATTTCCTAAATGACAACAATTGTTCAAAGTACGCTTGTCACCATTACAATATGTAACTAACACTCCCAGGGCAAGACCCTCGATAACGTTGTAGAACTTTAGGTCTTACCCTTTTTCCAATATGTACTTATGGTAAATCGTGATTGTCAATATTGTGGAAATAAAATATGTTTAAATCAATTACGACTTAGCGAGAAGCGCCCATACTAACTAGCCATCATATCTTCGAGGAGATCGTCTTTGTAGTCGTCATAGAGCATATCGTCCTCTCCCAGGTTGAACACGGCGGAGATGTCACGGAAGGCGCCCGACTTCATGTTCGAATTCTTGAGGGGGTTGATGTTGCAGATGGTGACGCTGGGGAACTGCAGTACCGGAACCGCCTTCACCTCTATGGAGAGCTCGATCGGCCACCTGGCAGCGTAACAGAGAGAACCGGCCATATGACTACGAACGTTTGTAATTCCAGACTTAATCTTAGTTTTAAACATTAGCCAATGAAATTCAAAAGTGATGCATAACAACAAATCCCATTGGTCAATATTTAAGGTTAAGACCTAGTTTGAAATTTAGGCCTTTCGAGTCGATCTGGCTGGGCCCTTTAGTGAAAAGTTAAGTAATTTTCTTAAAATTATAAAATTCCCTTTGTTTATGACCGCTTCTTGTATAGGTAAATTTACATACAAATGCTTAAATAAGTACAGTAAATATTAAACATACGTTTCTTATGTTACTCTATTCTGAACAGAAATCTTTGTATTTTATATTGAACAATTGTTTTGAAATGTTCTATTAAATACAAATTGTATACTGAAGAAATAATTTTCGATTTTCAGTTGTCTGTAAATATCTGTAAATAAACAACGATTTTGAGTTTTGATGCGTGTGAATAAAACCACGAGGGCGTTAGACCGAGTGGTTTAATATACGCGCATCAGAACGAAAACTCGTTGATTATTTACAGATAAACAACGATACAGTGAAAATTATTTCGATTCTAACATGACCAGGCAAAATATTCTGAAATTACAATGTGAACTGTAATTTATAGTTTCGGAACCTTTGTTGAGTTGTTTATTAGCAATTTAACAACGGTAATTGTGCGCGTGTCACGTTAGCATTTTTAATATTCATGCAATATGAAAACCACATGACACGTATATATATATATATATACGTAAATCCAATCTTACGTGAAGTATTTCTGGAATAGCCACGTTATCTGTACGCCCATCCAGGCGACCATACAGATGCAGGTGACGGCCCAAATGACGCGCTTGAGGCGGTACTTGGCCTTGTAGATCTTCGTGAGCGCCGTGAAACTCGTCTCCTCGCAAAACTCACCGTAGATCTCACCGTAGGTCTTGCCCATCCAGCGCTTGGCCGCCAGCTTGCCCGCCACAGCGTCTGTAGAGGCAAACAGAGAGTGCGTTAGTATACAGTAAACCCTCTTTAATGAGACCCCTTAGCCGCCAGCTTGCTCGCCACAGCGTCTGAACACGACTACAGAGAGGGCGTTAGTATACAGTCGAACCCATCTAATAAAACCGCTTGGCCGTCATCTTTCCCGCCACAGCGTCTGTCCGTGACAACAGAGAGTGCGTTAGTACACAGTAAAACCCCTCGAATAAAACCACTTGGCCGCCAGCTTTACCGCCACAGCGTCTGTCCGTGACAACAGAGAGTGCGTTAGTATACAGTAAAACCCCTCGAATAAGACCACGTGGTCGCCATTTTGCCCGCCACAGCGTCTATCCGTGACAACAGAGAGTGCATTAGTATACAGTAAAACCCCTCGAATAAAACCACTCGGTCGCCAGATTTCCCGCCACAGCGTCTGTCCGTGACAACAGTGAGCGTGTTACAGCAGCCGTCGATTAATACATTCAATACAACGTCAATACAAAGTCAACACATGCAATGCTTAAGGGTAAGATACCAGTAATTCCAATTTCCATAGGGTCCCATTATAAAACGGCAAACTTACCAAACATTTTTCTAACCTTTCCCTTTACTTCAGATTGTGCAAGCCTGGTATCAATTTAAACATGAACTTGTCCTCTTCCAATTTTGCAATAAAAAGATATATCATGAAACTTCTAAGAAATGCATCTCACCTGAATGCAGAAAACAGGGTTCCTTCAGTCATATTTCGACAAAAGCCCCATACCACAGTAAACACGCCCGAAAAGTTCACCTTTCAAGTTAGCCTCCAATGAAATGCGCCAAAATGTTCCAGACACACATGGAATATAAGAAATACATGTAACCACAAAAGGCATGTCCGAGATTGCTAAATGGCTTTTATACCAGATGAGAAAGGGAACCCTACTACTTTCGAATAGACCACGGAGGGATACACAATGATTTACTGGTATCTAACCTTAGAGTAATAGCCTTAGCTGATGCAGCTGAAGTTTGTTTTATTTTTTAATAGTTTAAGATAATTATATTGATAACAATATTGTCGATAGAACCGACGGATGCTCCCCGATGCCGCTTTGACGCTGCTAGACAGTGTTGCCAAGAAAAAGTTAATGGGACGAACCAGTAGAATTTGACATAAATTATTGCCAACCTATAGCACAGTCAAACAAAGTGCCAATTTTGGCGTTTGACCTCTAAGTGTTACCTTGACCTTCGCCCTACAGACCGGGTTCATTGGCGCGTTCCGCCGTCTCACTACGGCAAACCATGTGTGCCACGAAGTAAGCTTAAAATCCTCTTAGCCATGGCCCAGTAATAGCCCGGACTAGCAAGTGTGACGGAATGACAGAAATACGGAATGACGGACGGACCCAGCGGCGACTATATTCACCCCCTTCCCCAATTTTTTTTTGTGGAAAACAAAAATAATATATACATTTCTCTATTTCAACAAGGGACCTTTGGTTAATTATATTTACCGGTTTCTAACATATCGAGCACAACTACCGCGTTATATAGATTAAGTGTGATGTCACCGCGTTCGTGAAGCGACACCTGGCGGAAACAATGCAACGATCGTACCTTTTGACGTGGTGTCGGACGCCATCTTGTCCAGCAAGCCGTGGATGGACTGCAGCTCATGTTTCTCACTGGGGGCGGCGTCCCCGGCCCGCGAGAGGCATTGGGACGGAATGAGCGGCTTGACGCGCACCCGTCTCACTGTCGACTTTGTGGACTTTTTGTCTGGCGCGCTCTTGTTATCCTCTGTAACAACAAAGCATCACATCAGGGTTCGTGTTTATCAAGAGTCTTATGTTATTCTTCAGGGGCCGTAGTTATAAAGATTCTTATGGTACTCTTCAGTTAAGTTGCAAATAAGACGTCCCCCTCAGCAACAGCAACGCATCAGCAGTGGCGTAGCTTCCTTTAGGTACTATAGGCACGTGCCTATACATTTTTTTCCAGAGATGAAGAATTTAAATATGCCAAAAATGCTTTAAAAACAAGAGGGGGGATGGGGGTGAGGGGATCTTTCTTGGCTGCGTTGATACTTCATTGTTTAACGAGTCGATTATGTCAATATGAAATAAATTTCATGAAACACACGCAGATTTACAATTATTTTGTAGAATCGGGGTTCAGCTGAAGTGAGTTGTATATAGCCACATACGAGTATAAACACTCCTGGTCCAAATTATCGCTTACAGCGTCATTGTGTAGATTCCGCCTATTATGCCTATATATTTTTTAACCCTGTTCGCATCAGGGCCCTAAATTTTAAGAGTCTTATCGTATTCTTACGGTGAGTTGAAAATACGTCAGAATTTAAGTTTCTGTTTTTGAAAACTGTACTTTGGAACATGCGCGTCGCAAATCTTTAATAGTAATATACTTGGAATTGTAATTGCAAACAACACAAACATGTTGGTTTCGGAAAAAACATACATGCACAGTACGTGTTATTTACAAAAAAAAAGTAGACGGTAAAGTCGGAGAATAGTTCTTGTCTGAAAATTCGTAGGAATGTTCTTGTCGTAAAAGTCGTAGAAATGTTCTTATCGGAAATGTCGTAGAAATGTTCTCGTCTTAAAATTTGTAGAAATGTTCTTGTCGGAAAAGTCGTAGAATTGTTCTTGTCGGACATTTTTTAGAAATGTTCTTGTTAAAAATGCGTAGAGTTGTTCTTGTCGGTATTTTAGAAAAGTTGTCTGTCGGAGAAGACTAAGTCGTAGAATTGTTCTTGCCAGACTTGTCGTAGAAATGTTCTTGTCGGAAAAGTCGTAGAATTGTTATAGTTGGAAAGGTCGTAGAAATGTTCTCGTCGAAGAGGTCGTAGAAATGTTCTTGTCGAAGAGGTCGTGGACTTGTTCTTGTCGGAAGTATCAGAATTGTTCTTGTTGCAAAGGTCGTAGAATTGTTCTTGTCGGAAAGGAATTGTTCTTGACGGAAAATTCGTAGACATGTTCTTGTCGGAAAAGGCGTAGAAACGTTTTTGTAGGAAAGGAATTGTTCTTGTCGGAAATTCGTAGAAATGTTCTTGTCGGAAAAGGCGTAGACATGATTTTGTTTAATAGGAATTGTTCTTGTCGAAAAATTCGTAGAATTGTTTTTGTCGGAAAATTCGTAGAAACGTTCATGTCCAAATGTTGACCCCCAAATTTAACTTAAAAATAAACGTAATAACTAAAAACAAACAGTAAAACATAAGAAGAAAAAAATCCATACCCGAAATACATAAACTGTATCAGCATAAAAATAAAAAGAATCGAATAAATCACAAAATAACTTACGTGCGGCTTTCATCCCTGCTTAATGATAATAAAAACGCTGTAACTAGAACTCGCGTTTTCAGAACATCTCATTTCTAATTGTTAAGCTTTGCTAATTGCAAGCGGGTTACCACCAGATCTCAATTATTGGTGCCATCGATTCTATCTCCCATGACATTACAATAAATAAAAGGATCGAACGTTGAAAATAATCTCGACAAACATTCCGCACGCAATAAACGTCACGATTTCGCAACTGTCATTTAACAAGTAATTGATGTTACCTGTTTCTAGAACTACTTAAAAATTCTGTTAAATCATTAACAAATTCTCAATAGAAATTGTAATAACTCACCGCGGTTTTATACATAAAAACAAATTCAACTCCAATGGGAGTTTTGGCTGGCGCAAAATATCAGCAAAGCAAAAGGTTGACGGTTTTAAAGAGACTTTGTCTCTCAATTGATCGTGTCATAAACTGAAGCAAATTTCACGACCCTCAAATTATAGTTATAGATGATAGATGGATGGATGAATGGATTGATAGATAAATTGATAGATTGATTGACTGATAGATAGATAGATAGACAGACAGACAGACAGACAGACAGACAGACAGACAGACAGACAGACAGACAGATGATAGATGGACCGACCGACCGACCGACCGACCGACCGACCTACGGACAGACAGACAGACAGACAGACAGACAGACAGACAGACAGACAGACAGACAGACAGACAGACAGACAGACAGACAGACAGACAGACAGACAGACAGACAGACGACACCTTCAGTTATAAAAACTGAGTGATTCTTAAAACTATCAAAAGCAATAGCATTTACTCAACTACTAGAGGAACAGCTATTACGAGGCAAAATAACATTTGCTGAAATTAATTAATGCGAATACATAGATGGAAGTTAATCATAGTGTGTAGTAACCTAGGATGGCCCACAAAAGCTTGAAAGCTTATTTCCGATGGGGTCCTTGGACAACAATACTTACTTATGTTAACAAAAACAACATAAACAGCTTATTTCCGATGGGGTCCTTGGATAACAATATTTACTTATGTTAACAAAAACAACATAAACCTATTTTAGATTTTGGAAATTGGAAGTTTCATAAATCATTAAGTTACTATAGCATATTCCGTAAACAGTGTTCAGTTTAGCCAATGAAATAGCATATTTTACATATAATATTTTTACCCGGGGGGGGGGGGAGGCATATACGGGACTTGAGACTTAAAGCGATGCCCGACATGCGGGAATTTCACACGCAGAATGATTCCGGTCCCGGGGAATTGGAGTTTGGTCGGATTTTAGATCCCGGAAATATTGTAGCATGCTTCGATTACCACTGTCTACCAGCTTATCACCAACCATCTCCCACTGTGGCGACTGAGACAAAAATGCTTGGCTCTAGGGTGGGGAAATAGACGAAAAAAAAAGAAATTAGTCGAATTCCCTTGGGTCAGCCAACCCCCCCCCCCTCCCTGGGGGTGGGGTGGGGAAATTTTGACAGGGTGCATTAAATCCACTGCCGAGTTTATGCACTGGGTCGGTATTCACAAAGCTCCTTAGGGAAAACTTAATTGATTTGTTTTAATTCAGAAACTTATTGGTCTGTCGCTGTTTCGTGTATATGTCTTTTCACATTAAAACGTTTTAAGAGACATAAATAATTTTCGATTTTTCGTTGTTTATCGGCCAACATACAACGCTTTGGAGTTATGATGCGTAAGAATTAATAGCCACGCATCAAAGCGACAAAGAGTTGCTTATTGGCCGATAAACAACGATAATGCGATGTTTTAAATATTCTAACATGATTTGCCATATATTTCTGCAATTGTAACTGGAACAACTTTTTACAACTGGAACAACTTTTTACCATGCTCCGCTCAGAATCGTGACTACTTTTTGCGTTATTTATTGGGTAGTTTAACAACGATAATTGTGTTCTTTGTCTATAGAAAAATTAGCGAGTATCATGTTAGAATGGTAAATATTGCTCAGATGTTTCATATTTGACCTTTCTTATGAACAGAAAACAATGCATTTTACATAAAAGTTGGATCTGACATTTTCACTGAAAGTACCCATTAAGTAAAAATTCCTAGTGCGACGATGAAGGAACAATGTGCGATACTGGTCCCTGTCTTATCAAAGATCTTACGACAAGTTTAGTTACGACAGAAATTTGTAGTTAAAAAAAAAGACATTTATTATCGGTATGTTCTGAAATGAAGGACATGTGAAAGATACCAAGGAAATGAATTGAATTACTGAAATAAAGTAATCATAGATGTTGGTGCTTAGCATCTACGCTTCTTCTTGGTGTAAAACATCTGGAATAATGGCATAGTTCGCCTAGAACAGTGAAATACTCGCGTATAGATACAACCAAGGAAAAACATGTATCTGCAAGTAAACAATAAGAACAACGCATGCAGCAATGTGCACGTGTCCATTAAGAACAGGTTCACACTTCTCCATCCAGACCGCTGTTGTCTTTCCTAGAAATGAAAAAAAAAACTCGTTGACAAAGCTGCCGCACAAAACACTGAATTGCAATACATGTTTTAATGGACTTGGTAAATTAGTTTACCGAAAAAATAGTGATTTACGAATAAGTTCTGTTTGTTTGTTTGGATTTTTCGCCGTGTTTAACAGTATTTCAGTCATATCACGGCGGTCAGTTAACCTACTCACACTTTTCCTGGGCAAGCTTAGCCGATCACAGCGGTTTACCAGTACTAATTGCACATACTTATGCCAGTAACTGACAACTGCCCTATTGAATCAGAGGTAGGGGGAGAATGGCCGTACAAATAATTTCACGACCAATCCCCACACAAATCATATCGGTAGCCCACATGGGGCCCATACTTATACCCTCGAGGGGCCCGTATGGTTCCTATCGCTGTCCGGCTAGCGCAGTGGTTGGTGCACTCGCTTCTCACCAAGGCGTCCCGAGTTCGCTTCCCACTCGGCGCATGTGAGTTTGGTTGGTGGTCACCATACCGGACAGGTGGGGTTTCCTCCGGGTACTCCTGTTCCTCCCCACAGCGTAAGACCACCAAAATTAAAATATCTTACAGTAAAAAATAAATAGCTCTAAATTGCAGCTATGATTCAAAATTCGTCCCAACTTTCGTGAGTCTATAGTAAGTGTATTAGGTAGGAGTGCTGGGTCACATTCCGGGTCCTCACATAATGCAGCCTCGGGCGCGGAAGGACCTCGTAAACTTCGAAATACATACACACATATGGCTCCTATCTGGTCTTGCTTGCTGGGTGTTATCCGTTTAATATCTACTGGTCAGCCCAAGTCCCCAGTATACATGTACGGGATACTAGTACAAACCAGTACCCGGTATAAGGGTATGTACAGTGTAATGCACCTATCAATATTTTCCCCAAGGTGCGAGGGGGGGGGGGAGCGGCGGGCTTATACGGGACTTTAGACTGACAGCTATTGCAGACAGGCGGAAATTTGACACGCCGAATAATTCCTGGTCCTGGGAAATAGACTGGTCAGATTTTTGATCCCGCTAATCTTGGGCACCCGTTGATAAACCGAGAATCTCCATCTGTGGAGACAAAAATGCTTGGTTCTAGGGTGGTGAATAAAACCCCAAAAAATTAGTTCAAACCTATTTTTGGTTTTCTTAAAGAAAATAAAAAGTTACAAATGATTTTATTTGGAAACAATCAAGTTATATAACTTAAAATCATAAATCTTAATAACTTTCGTATCATCTTGCAGCCATCAGTAAACATTAGACTGTCAATGTATCTATTCGTCTGCTTAGGTTAATATGTAGGAAAGCAATTTTTTTTAAATCGTAATATTTATAAAAGGTTTCAATCCAACAATTTTTAGTTAATTTGTGTTTTTTTAATAGACTAACGGCAAACTTATTTAAAAACACAAGTTTTACCTCGAGATTACTGATGACGTAATTTTTCCAGATGGCAGCATGGTGCATTGAAAAAGACAGTAATTAAGAATAAATAATGTGTTTGCCAACAACAGTTTAGTTCTTAATTTCGTGAAAAGGTTCAATTAATTGGATAATACTGAAAGGAAATGTTTGGTTAGATGCTTTTGCTAAAATTATTCGTTTCAATGTTAACTACTGCGAGAATACAGATGAGCACGGTAAGAACTCTATAAATATGATTCTTGCTTGTAATTCACCTGCTGTGATTACAGCGTTCTTTATTTAGAATGATTTGTTAATATCATGACATGAGCAACATTGGTACCCAGAATATTTGCAAACTCAGAAGTATTTTATTGAGCATAAGTATGTTCTTTAACAGTATGATCATTTCATAGGTTCATTAGTTAGAAATAACGTTAGCAGTATTATCTTTTCATAGGGTAATGAGTAAGAAATAACGTTAACAGAATGATTGTTTCATAGGTCATTAGTATGAAAATAACGTTAAAAATATAATCGTTTCATAGGGTCATTAGTTACAAATAACGTTAACAATATGATCGTTTCATAGGGTCATTAGTAAGAAATAACGTTAACACTATGATCGTTTCATATGGTCATTAGTTAGAAATAACGTTAACAGTATGATCGTGTCATAGGGTCATTAGTTAGAAATAACATTAACAGTATTATCGTTTCATAGGGTCATTAGTTAGTAATAACGTTAACAGTATGACTGTTTCATAGGTCATTAGTTTGAAATAAGGTTAAAAATATGATCGTTTTATGGGGTCATTAGTTAGAAATAACGTTAACAGTATGATCGTTTCATAGGTAATTAGTTTGAAATAACGTTAATAGTATGATCGTTTAATAGGGTAATTAGTTAGAAATAACGTTAACAGTATTATCATTTCATAGGTCATTAGTTAGAAATAACGTTAAAATTATGATCGTTTCATAGGGTCATTGTTTAGACTGACCGTTAACAACTTGGTCAGTGCCATCAGTTAGAATCAAAGTATACAACGTGGTTATTGAACTGGGTAACTAATTAGAAACAATCTTAACAACATGGTCAGTCAGTAAGAATCATTATTGTACGAGGGGCGATTCAAAAGTTTTCAGAAAAAGTCACTAACACATACCCACCCGGACCCGTATTTATCAACCCATTCTTAGACTTAAGAATAGAGACTCAATAAAACATCAGTGTGTGTTTGCAACTATTGTGGTTCAAAAATTTGGAAAAATTTAAGCATAATTTAAAATGTTCGTAACAGAACTTTTAGTAAATCGTGTTCAGACTTTCGCTTTTAGGGTTTACACGTAGCGGTGTGGTTCTTATCATCGGTGTATATATCTACGGATGTCGCATTTATGTAATCATACACAAGTTAAAGGGACATTCTAACATGATACTCAATTATTTTTGTATAAACAAAGAAAAAAATTATTATTGTTAAACTACCCAATAAACAACACAAAAAGAATTCCGATTCTGATCGGAGCATAGTAAAAAGTACTTCCAATTACAATCTGAAAAATATATGTCAAATCATGTTAGAATCGAAATAATTTTCGCATTATCGTTGTGTATCGGCCAATAAACAACTCTTAGTCGTTCGGATGCGTGGCTATTAAACAACTCAGGCTTACGCCCTCGTGGTTTAATTCCTACGCATCAGAACTCCAAAATCGTTGTTCATTGGCCAATAAACAACGATAAGTCAAAACTTATTTCTTAATTATAGCTCAGACATATTAACCCGACACTCGTGAACTATATTACCATAAATAACGACCTCGAATTGTTTCCGTTTTGTCCGTGCACGTGTTTCCCAAGTTTAATGATACCAAAACACTATTTTCAGTGGGATACTTTTTCACCGATTGAACTCGAGTACGGAAACTTATGCATGCATCGGCACAAAATCATATTCTAACATAATACTCGCTAATTGTTCAATAGACAAAGAACAAAATTATCGTTGTTAAACTACCCATAAACATTGCACCAAGAAGTTCCAATTATGAGCGGAGCATAGCAAAAAGTAGTTTTAATTACAACTGCAACAATATGTCAAATAATGTTAGAATCAAAATAATTTAATTTATTTTCGCATTATCATTGTTTATCGACCAATTAACAACTCTTTGTCGTTCTGATGCGTGCCTATTTAACAACTCGGGCTAACGCCCTCGGGGTTTAATGCCAACGCATCAGAACTCTAAATCGTTGTTTATTGTCCGATAAACAATTATTATCGAAAATTATGAACGAATGTACAATAATAAGCCATTATAGCGTTTTGACTGAGTATCTAAATTTTGTATTATACGTGGATGTAACATTGCTATTTCAAATATGTAATTGTACCAATTACAGTGTAACACACGTGAAAAAGTGGGGTCGCATTTTTACCTTTGTTTATATTTTGTATACAATTAATGCGCGTTGTTTACGCATAAGTTTATGTATTATTTTAACTTTATATAAGCAATAATATTTCAAGGTTGTGTTATACATTTCGCAATTTGATTATGATGAAGCCTTTTGAGCGGATTACCTAGAAACAGAAGACAGATGTGTAAAAGTTTAATAGCGCAAATTATGAAGGTCTTACCCCTATTTTCTCAGATCATTGCAACATTGCATCAACTGCCAAATCGGCGTTGTTTTTTGCATAAAACGTGAAAAAATCGATTAATTTTAAGATGCCCTTCTGCAAAGGTTTAACCTTTAAATCAATTTGTCACGTATTCAACAAGAAAAAAAAAACAGAAGCATCGCACTAGTTATCACGATCTTTGAGCAGATGGGAGAAACATTCGTACTTTGCGCTATAGATTGGGAGAAAACCTTCGTACTTTGCGCTATAGATTGGGAGAAACATTCGTACTTTGCGCTATAGATTGGGAGAAACCTTCGTACTTTGCGCTATAGATTGGGATAAACTTTCGTACTTTGCGCTATAGATTGGGAGAAACATTCGTACTTTGCGCTATAGATTGGGAAAAACATTCGTACTTTGCGCTATAGATTGGGAGAAACATTCGTACTTTGCGCTATAGATTGGGAGAAACATTCGTACTTTGCGCTATAGATTGGGAGAAACATTCGTACTTTGCGCTATAGATTGGGAGAAACATTCGTACTTTGCGCGCTACAGATTGGGAGAAACATTCGTACTTTGCGCTATAGATATGTCCCATATTTGTATCCTATTTCAAAATGTTCCACGGAAATCATAGTTAACTGACATAGTGTTGCTCTATGCCAAGTTTACAATCGCAAGTTGGTCACAACTAAGTTCCAGAGAAATAGACATCACGCAATTGAAATCTCCAAAGTCCCACAACTCCAAGAAAATTCACTGAAGCGGAACGTCCTGGTAATATGCATACATCCTCTTTGCAATGATGCTTCCCATAAAGTTGTATCGAAATCTGGCTGAGAAATTGCCCAGACAAGAATTGTGCAATTAACTAATTAAAAAAATATCTTTAAAGTCTCAGTATTCAGAGAAAAATAATTGCCGCTGAACATCCTGTTAATGTACACAACTCCTCTTGATAATGAGAGTTCCCAAAATGTTTCATTGAATTCCAGCCAGTAGTTGCTGAGAAATAGCCCGGACAAGAAAATGGGACGGAAGGACGGACGAACGTACAAAGCGGCGACTATATGCTCCCGGGAAATATTTCGGGAAGCATAAGACTAGCAGGCCAAACATGAAATGGAGAGGGCTTTAAGAAGTACCGTTATCGTCCATTTCAGCCCAATCCAAGCACTATCTACTTGTTAGGTTATATGTTGAAATATGAATACAAATATCTTTAAACTAAACATAAAATGTCATTTCACAGCTGAATAAATATAGTATGTATATGTATATAGTATATATGTTCATGCTTGTGTATGCTTTTTCCACCATTTATTTTTACATTTTGATTGCGATCTATTGGAAAATACACATAACGTCAATTACGTCAAAATAATGACGTCATTTCACAATTTTGAGTCCGACATCGTTGACAGTCCGTTTTATTTACTGTATTAAAATCGTGAACCGGTGTAAAACAGTGATATTTTGACTGTATTAAAACAGTGAATTACCAACAATTTTATTTCGCTGATACTTCCCTATAAACCACTGGAAAGCCTAAAATTAATATGTATACAACTTGACAAATATTACCTATAGTAACAGATGAGAAATATTTGAAAAACCAAATCCGAACTATGGATGCAAGGTGTGGGGCTTTCGGCTTTCGTACCGCTAAAAATAAAGAATGAGTATAGTACAGGACAGAGTATTGTAGAAACAAAATGGGTGTCTCAGATTTACTCAGAAAAAAAAATCTTTCATAAACAATGGTAAAATATTTTAGTTTTCATTACATGAATGCAAGATGTCCGATATTTACTAGTGCTGTGGCCCCCCAAATACAAAAGTCATAAAACTTAACTTAAAATATTGACCAATGGAATTCAAAGCTTGATTTGTAACAACCCATTTCATTGGTCAATATTTTATATGGTTACATACATGTACACATAATAGTACTAGTCTAACAACACATGTATGTTATTAGTAGCAAAGAGAAATAATGAAATAATTCCACTGGGGAAACATTGGAAAACATAGAACGATTATAAGGAATTGTTCACAGATTTTGGAATTTTTCTAAATATGCCATTAAACATCTTGACTGGACACATTAAAGAAACTGAACTTCATAGCTCAAGTACTATAACAAGAAAAGCATTCAGAAAAAGAAAAGAAAGAAACGTTGCTCAGAACGGAGTTCGATCGAACCTCAGGCCTCCGGATCAAAATCTAACGTGTTACCTCTCGGCCAATACGATTTATATAATTGTCCATGTATTCTTCACTTTCTGCAAGTGATTCACCAGTTTTTAACAATTTCAACGAAAATAACGGAACACTCCACATTTGTCCAACGCTTCGTAATTTTATCCATATATACTGAAGATTCCTCATAAACGAAACAGTATTTACAGTATATTTCTTTGTCAGTAGTGTTATTTCACTACTTTATATACACTATTATTTTTATTTTTTTAAATCTGTAACAAAAAGTTTGAAAATTGTCAATTCATCAATCTGTGAACAGGTCCCTTTAATATGTTACATTTCATCGGTAGAACATCATAAAGTTTGTCGATGAACATACCTGAAAACTGAAATGTTCAACACCGCTTGCCAAGTTTTCATTATATACAACATAAAGTTTGTCGATGAACATACCTGAAAACTGAAATGTTCAACACCGCTTGCCAAGTTTTCATTATATACAACATAAAGTTTGTCGATGAACATACCTGAAAACTGAAATGTTCAACACCGCTTGCCAAGTTTTCATTATATACAACATAAAGTTTGTCGATGAACATACCTGAAAACTGAAATGTTCAACACCGCTTGCCAAGTTTTCATTATATACAACATAAAGTTTGTCGATGAACATACCTGAAAACTGAAATGTTCAACACCGCTTGCCAAGTTTTCATTATATACAACATAAAGTTTGTCGATGAACATACCTGAAAACTGAAATGTTCAACACCGCTTGCCAAGTTTTCATTATATACAACATAAAGTTTGTCGATGAACATACCTGAAAACTGAAATGTTCAACACCGCTTGCCAAGTTTTCATTATATACAACATAAAGTTTGTCGATGAACATACCTGAAAACTGAAATGTTCAACACCGCTTGCCAAGTTTTCATTATATACAACATAAAGTTTGTCGATGAACATACCTGAAAACTGAAATGTTCAACACCGCTTGCCAAGTTTTCATTATATACAACATAAAGTTTGTCGATGAACATACCTGAAAACTGAAATGTTCAACACCGCTTGCCAAGTTTTCATTATATACAACATAAAGTTTGTCGATGAACATACCTGAAAACTGAAATGTTCAACACCGCTTGCCAAGTTTTCATTATATACAACATAAAGTTTGTCGATGAACATACCTGAAAACTGAAATGTTCAACACCGCTTGCCAAGTTTTCATTATATACAACATAAAGTTTGTC
This sequence comes from Congeria kusceri, assembly GCA_027627225.1. NCBI lineage: Eukaryota > Metazoa > Mollusca > Bivalvia > Myida > Dreissenidae > Congeria > Congeria kusceri. Next base: position 1,646,961 of record CM051039.1, read on the forward strand.
GATGAACATACCTGAAAACTGAAATGTTCAACACCGCTTGCCAAGTTTTCATTATATACAACATAAAGTTTGTCGATGAACATACCTGAAAACTGAAATGTTCAACACCGCTTGCCAAGTTTTCATTATATACAACATAAAGTTTGTCGATGAACATACCTGAAAACTGAAATGTTCAACACCGCTTGCCAAGTTTTCATTATATACAACATAAAGTTTGTCGATGAACATACCTGAAAACTGAAATGTTCAACACCGCTTGCCAAGTTTTCATTATATACAACATAAAGTTTGTCGATGAACATACCTGAAAACTGAAATGTTCAACACCGCTTGCCAAGTTTTCATTATATACAACATAAAGTTTGTCGATGAACATACCTGAAAACTGAAATGTTCAACACCGCTTGCCAAGTTTTCATTATATACAACATAAAGTTTGTCGATGAACATACCTGAAAACTGAAATGTTCAACAACGCTTGCCAAGTTTTCATTATATACAACATAAAGTTTGTCGATGAACATACCTGAAAACTGAAATGTTCAACACCGCTTGCCAAGTTTTCATTATATACAACATAAAGTTTGTCGATGAACATACCTGAAAACTGAAATGTTCAACACCGCTTGCCAAGTTTTCATTATATACAACATAAAGTTTGTCGATGAACATACCTGAAAACTGAAATGTTCAACACCGCTTGCCAAGTTTTCATTATATACAACATAAAGTTTGTCGATGAACATACCTGAAAACTGAAATGTTCAACAACGCTTGCCAAGTTTTCATTATATACAACATAAAGTTTGTCGATGAACATACCTGAAAACTGAAATGTTCAACACCGCTTGCCAAGTTTTCATTATATACAACATAAAGTTTGTCGATGAACATACCTGAAAACTGAAATGTTCAACACCGCTTGCCAAGTTTTCATTATATACAACATAAAGTTTGTCGATGAACATACCTGAAAACTGAAATGTTCAACACCGCTTGCCAAGTTTTCATTATATACAACATAAAGTTTGTCGATGAACATACCTGAAAACTGAAATGTTCAACACCGCTTGCCAAGTTTTCATTATATACAACATAAAGTTTGTCGATGAACATACCTGAAAACTGAAATGTTCAACACCGCTTGCCAAGTTTTCATTATATACAACATAAAGTTTGTCGATGAACATACCTGAAAACTGAAATGTTCAACACCGCTTGCCAAGTTTTCATTATATACAACATAAAGTTTGTCGATGAACATACCTGAAAACTGAAATGTTCAACACCGCTTGCCAAGTTTTCATTATATACAACATAAAGTTTGTCGATGAACATACCTGAAAACTGAAATGTTCAACACCGCTTGCCAAGTTTTCATTATATACAACATAAAGTTTGTCGATGAACATACCTGAAAACTGAAATGTTCAACACCGCTTGCCAAGTTTTCATTATATACAACATAAAGTTTGTCGATGAACATACCTGAAAACTGAAATGTTCAACACCGCTTGCCAAGTTTTCATTATATACAACATAAAGTTTGTCGATGAACATACCTGAAAACTGAAATGTTCAACACCGCTTGCCAAGTTTTCATTATATACAACATAAAGTTTGTCGATGAACATACCTGAAAACTGAAATGTTCAACACCGCTTGCCAAGTTTTCATTATATACAACATAAAGTTTGTCGATGAACATACCTGAAAACTGAAATGTTCAACACCGCTTGCCAAGTTTTCATTATATACAACATAAAGTTTGTCGATGAACATACCTGAAAACTGAAATGTTCAACACCGCTTGCCAAGTTTTCATTATATACAACATAAAGTTTGTCGATGAACATACCTGAAAACTGAAATGTTCAACACCGCTTGCCAAGTTTTCATTATATACAACATAAAGTTTGTCGATGAACATACCTGAAAACTGAAATGTTCAACACCGCTTGCCAAGTTTTCATTATATACAACATAAAGTTTGTCGATGAACATACCTGAAAACTGAAATGTTCAACACCGCTTGCCAAGTTTTCATTATATACAACATAAAGTTTGTCGATGAACATACCTGAAAACTGAAATGTTCAACACCGCTTGCCAAGTTTTCATTATATACAACATAAAGTTTGTCGATGAACATACCTGAAAACTGAAATGTTCAACACCGCTTGCCAAGTTTTCATTATATACAACATAAAGTTTGTCGATGAACATACCTGAAAACTGAAATGTTCAACACCGCTTGCCAAGTTTTCATTATATACAACATAAAGTTTGTCGATGAACATACCTGAAAACTGAAATGTTCAACACCGCTTGCCAAGTTTTCATTATATACAACATAAAGTTTGTCGATGAACATACCTGAAAACTGAAATGTTCAACACCGCTTGCCAAGTTTTCATTATATACAACATAAAGTTTGTCGATGAACATACCTGAAAACTGAAATGTTCAACACCGCTTGCCAAGTTTTCATTATATACAACATAAAGTTTGTCGATGAACATACCTGAAAACTGAAATGTTCAACACCGCTTGCCAAGTTTTCATTATATACAACATAAAGTTTGTCGATGAACATACCTGAAAACTGAAATGTTCAACACCGCTTGCCAAGTTTTCATTATATACATCATAAAGTTTGTCGATGAACATACCTGAAAACTGAAATGTTCAACACCGCTTGCCAAGTTTTCATTATATACATCATAAAGTTTGTCGATGAACATACCTGAAAACTGAAATGTTCAACACCGCTTGCCAAGTTTTCATTATATACAACATAAAGTTTGTCGATGAACATACCTGAAAACTGAAATGTTCAACACCGCTTGCCAAGTTTTCATTATATACAACATAAAGTTTGTCGATGAACATACCTGAAAACTGAAATGTTCAACACCGCTTGCCAAGTTTTCATTATATACAACATAAAGTTTGTCGATGAACATACCTGAAAACTGAAATGTTCAACACCGCTTGCCAAGTTTTCATTATATACAACATAAAGTTTGTCGATGAACATACCTGAAAACTGAAATGTTCAACACCGCTTGCCAAGTTTTCATTATATACAACATAAAGTTTGTCGATGAACATACCTGAAAACTGAAATGTTCAACACCGCTTGCCAAGTTTTCATTATATACAACATAAAGTTTGTCGATGAACATACCTGAAAACTGAAATGTTCAACACCGCTTGCCAAGTTTTCATTATATACATCATAAAGTTTGTCGATGAACATACCTGAAAACTGAAATGTTCAACACCGCTTGCCAAGTTTTCATTATATACATCATAAAGTTTGTCGATGAACATACCTGAAAACTGAAATGTTCAACACCGCTTGCCAAGTTTTCATTATATACATCATAAAGTTTGTCGATGAACATACCTGAAAACTGAAATGTTCAACACCGCTTGCCAAGTTTTCATTATATACAACATAAAGTTTGTCGATGAACATACCTGAAAACTGAAATGTTCAACACCGCTTGCCAAGTTTTCATTATATACATCATAAAGTTTGTCGATGAACATACCTGAAAACTGAAATGTTCAACACCGCTTGCCAAGTTTTCATTATATACATCATAAAGTTTGTCGATGAACATACCTGAAAACTGAAATGTTCAACACCGCTTGCCAAGTTTTCATTATATACATCATAAAGTTTGTCGATGAACATACCTGAAAACTGAAATGTTCAACACCGCTTGCCAAGTTTTCATTATATACAACATAAAGTTTGTCGATGAACATACCTGAAAACTGAAATGTTCAACACCGCTTGCCAAGTTTTCATTATATACAACATAAAGTTTGTCGATGAACATACCTGAAAACTGAAATGTTCAACACCGCTTGCCAAGTTTTCATTATATACATCATAAAGTTTGTCGATGAACATACCTGAAAACTGAAATGTTCAACACCGCTTGCCAAGTTTTCATTATATACATCATAAAGTTTGTCGATGAACATACCTGAAAACTGAAATGTTCAACACCGCTTGCCAAGTTTTCATTATATACATCATAAAGTTTGTCGATGAACATACCTGAAAACTGAAATGTTCAACACCGCTTGCCAAGTTTTCATTATATACAACATAAAGTTTGTCGATGAACATACCTGAAAACTGAAATGTTCAACACCGCTTGCCAAGTTTTCATTATATACATCATAAAGTTTGTCGATGAACATACCTGAAAACTGAAATGTTCAACACCGCTTGCCAAGTTTTCATTATATACATCATAAAGTTTGTCGATGAACATACCTGAAAACTGAAATGTTCAACACCGCTTGCCAAGTTTTCATTATATACATCATAAAGTTTGTCGATGAACATACCTGAAAACTGAAATGTTCAACACCGCTTGCCAAGTTTTCATTATATACAACATAAAGTTTGTCGATGAACATACCTGAAAACTGAAATGTTCAACACCGCTTGCCAAGTTTTCATTATATACAACAAAATACTTATGAGACGAGTCATGGGAAACCCGGGCTTAATGCATATGCATAAACTGTCGTCCTGGATCAGACTGTGCAGTGCCCACAGGCTAATCCAGGACGGCACTTTCCGTCTACAGCGGATTTATGTTTATAACAGACTGACTTGAAACAGAAAATACCATAAAAGCGGAAAGTGCCAGCCTGGATTTGCCTGCGCTGATCCTGGACAACACTTTACGCACATGCATTAAGCCAGGTTTTCCCTTGACATGCCTCTAATGTATATTATCAGAACAAAAATCAACACTGATTTCCAAATTAAATAAATACAATTTTTATTCTTATTTTAAACTGATAGAATAGACAACATAATTATTAACGATTACAGGAAAATATATGATTAACTTAATACGGACGGAATCATTATATGATCTAAACACATGCACAAAAATGTCAATCGATAGATAGAGTGGAATGCAATTCATCCACAAACAAAAACACATGCACACAAAAATGTCAGTCCATATAGTGCAATGAACGCGTTTCAAGAACAACTGTTCCAACAGGTGTGGGTCAGAGTGAACAAGAAACATTAATGACTTAATACAAACCCATTTGGTCTAAACTGATGCACAAAAATGTCAAACATGACAGTTCATATACTGCAAAATCATTTTATTTCACAATGGGCCTAGTTTTGTGTATTTCGCCGTCTGAGCTTAGCATGAATTTAAAACCCCACATCTTAATCAGTCTAGAAGAAAACATTTGCGTGGAATAAAAATAAAGCAGACAAAAAGTTAAACGTAAGCTAGCAATTGTGAATTTTGGATAAAAATTTGTGAAAAAAAGGGTTTTTGTTTGCTTTGTGAATGGGGCCCTATTTCGCCCCCAAATTGGCTTGAAAAAAATCACTGCTGAGTCTATCAAGTATGATACTCTTGTTAAACTATGTATGTTGTATGCCTGTTGTTTTTAAAAGTGCTTTAATTTAAGACAACACAAATTATCCACTTTTTAAGAATGCTCCAAATTAAGAGACCGCAAATTAAAATGATTTTACAGTGGTACAATTCACAGGGTTCAGGAACAACTGTTATACAGGGGTGTGGCATAGAGGACAAGTCTGTTTCTGCGCAATCTCGTTCTCGTATGCACGGTGTTTGCACGCACTGCACATCCAGAACTGGTATTCCATCAGCGGTCGCCCAGTCACTATACATGTGGGGAACTTCGTATCACAGTTTGGGCAGGTGTTTGACCTGTAATGACAACATAGACATGCTGGCTGTGGGAAATTGTTTATCACACAGGGCTTGCATTAAAGGGAAGTCTGGGAGTAATTTACTCCCAGATTTGGTCGCAGGACTTCCCAAAGTTGCAGCCCTGAAAGTCCTGTGTAAGGATTACAGTTAGAAGAAAAAACCTAAATTTACCTATTTACCTAAATGTTCACAACTTGCAATAAATTAATTGGCACATTATCACCTAATTATCAGAAATGACCTCAAACAAACCTTGAATTTCATACTTCATATCATGTCCTACATGCTCCGGACTTCCAATATCCAACACTTGGAAGTCTGGACCTCCACAAATGTCACCTTAGTTAAAGTATCATAGTTCTTAAACAAGTTTGCCCTATAATCCCAACCATTTACACACATTACATGATGAAAATTGTGCATCACAGTTTAGCAAATAGTGATCCTGCTATGCAAATGATTTGCATGTGATACACATGAAATGCATGCTGGCCACATCTACTGCCAGTGTCGCGTCTTACCAGTCAGGAATGGTGGCAGAACAGCTCGTACACTCCGTCGTAGTGCTGCGGCTATCCTTGGGGCTGTGCCTGAAGAAAACATATGTGGCGCGTCGTGGGAAAACCGGTCTTAATGCATGTGCATAAAGTGTCGTCCCAGATTAGCCTGTGCAGTCCGCACAGGCTAATCTTGGACGGCACTTTCCGCTTTTATGGTATTTTCTGTTTCAAGGAAGTCTCTTCTAAACATAAATCCAATGTAGGCAGAAAGTGCCGTCCTGGATTAGCCTGTGCGGACTGCACAGGCTGATCCGGGACGACACTTTACGCACATGCATTAAGTCCGGTTTTCCCACGACACGTCCCATATACAAATACATTATATAGAGCACAAATCTGACAAAGATTCTTGATATTAGGCCACTGAAAGATTATCCATAATAACCCAGTATTAGTTTGTTCAAAGTCAATCAAAGTCAATTTTCTAAAACTGACTTCTTCCTGTTCTCTAATACATTTATGGTTCATATTTTAATGTTTACAAAGCACATTGACAAATATTCTTTATTTTTCAAGAACAAATTGCTATCTGGCAGACATACTATAGTATTTTGTTTACACAAAAAAGGCATAATAAGTATCAAAATAATCATGTTTTGAAACCTAAAGAGCATAACAGACAAAAAGTTTCGATATATTCTCCATATTCCTGCTTAAAAATTTAATTCTTAGTGAAGCGTTTATCCAATCCCAAAATGTGAAATTGTCCCTTTAACATACTTGGTGAAGATTTCCAGGGCTAGATCCTCGTACTGCTGCCGGTGCTCAGGACTCACTGACTCCAGCGTCTCCAGTTTGATGAACGCGTTGGAACAGATACGGAATGCACGGTTGGCCGTAGATGTCAGAGCTGCAGTAAAAGTGACACTATTTTTCTATGTTTGTTTGTTTGTTGGGATTTTTCGCCATTTTAACAGTATTTCAGTCATATCATGGCCGTCAGTTAACGTACTCACACTTTTCTGGCCGTCAGTTAACGTACTCACACTTTTCCTCGGCAAGGTTAGCCGATCTAAGCCGTTTACCAGTACTAAGTGAACATACCTATGCCAGTAACTGACAACTGCCCAGCTTGAATCAGAGGTAGGGGGAGAATGCCCGTAGACATAACTTCATGACCAATCCCCAAGTTATGTGGGTTCGAACTCACGATCCCCCGATTGATAGTCTAGCGCTCTACCAACTGAGCTAGCCTGGCCTGGCATTTTTTTATGTAAAATTGTAACAGTTCATTGTTGAAACCCACGTTTGCTCAAATACGCTTCGATTCTTGATCAGACGGCGGGTGATTAGGCTAGAAAAACTTCGTACTTATGAAATAATTAATGAGACATTTCATTGGTTCCATGTCCAAGTCAGCACGGAACATTAAACCAATGAAACGATGCATTATTAAAACAGTTACAGTAGTGGGGTTCGCTTTTGTCATATTTACCATTATCCTCCACGTGGTCCATGAAGTCGGCAGAAAATGTACAGTGAACCGATAAGATAGAAGTTGAATAGAAGCAGGTGGCTCATCATAATTCACGACAATGAACTTTTGATGGCCAATTCTCCCACGGTATATAATGTAGTGGTAACAGACTATATATCGTGGGTTTCGACGATGGTAACAGTCATAACTATATCAACGTCTAAGGCAGATTGAGAGGGGGACAGCAGTGGTGTACGCCCCCTCCAAAATTTTCAAACATTTGGTTTTTTATACCTAACTATAACTTAAACATCTGCATTTTGTTATCAATGATGTGTTCTTCAATCAATTTATTGCAATTTACAAAGCTGTTTTGTGGCATTTCGTTAAACTGTTCCATTTTGACTAGTTTGGCCTCGTATGGCAGCCCATGAGATTTTTATCCCAATTGCGGCCTGCCTCGTTTAGAGAAAATTGACATCGAAGTTGAGGCACATGATTTTTATGAGAAAGTCAGGATTATAATGAAGGTATTTCAAATAATTGTTTAAATCTTGAAAACTGTCAACGAAAAATATGATTTATTGGGTTATTTGTATACAAATTGTAATTTTTGCTATAATTTCTTGTTTGGTTGCCAGAGTAACCATTTCTTTATTATTAATTTTTTTGTCCGAAACATTTGTACATTCAAAGTTTGTTATTTGGGAAAGGCAGTCCAGTAACTATATATTATATAAATTACTTGTCCTCATCATGCTAGGTTCTGTAATGTATGCATGACAAACATTAAAATCTGTGTGAAATGTCAAAATTTGTCGTTATGGTGGTCTTACTTAAACTGCTCATTCTTGCTGAAAACGCAAGACTGAAAAAAGGAAGCCATTTCCAGTTTCTACACATATCAGTGTATTCAAAACTGCCAATAAATATTTTTCGCCCAGGTACCGCATTTGGGCCAAAAATCTCATGGGCTGACACATATTGTCCATTGAAAGCCAGAAGGTCCTATCAGCATATGTGCAAAGTAGACTGAAAGCACCTTCTGGCTTTCAAGAAGACATATCCGAACCTAAGAGAGACCGGCTAGCTCAGTTGGTACAGCGCTGGACTGTCCATCCGGGGATCGTGAGTCCGAACCCCAGCCCGGCCACATAACTTGAGTGGTGATAGGTCATGAAATTATTTCTACGGCCATTCTCCCACTACCTCTGATTCAAGTAGGGCAGTTGTCAGTTACTGGCATAGGTATGTGCACTTAGTAATGGTAAACCGCTTAGATAGGCTAAGCTTGCCCAGGAAAAGTATGAGTAGGTTAACTGACTGCCGTGATATGACTGAAATACGTTTAAAAACAGCAAAAAAATCCAAAAAGAAATAAATAAAATAAACACACAAAAAACATGTAACAGCAGTTTGTTGGCAGTTAATGAATATTTCCTCCCCCCTGTAAACTCAAAATCCTGTATCTGCACCTGAATGTCACCTGAGTTAGGTGTATCTTTGTACAATTTAGACTATATATATAATTTATTCCAATTAGTCAACTGACTGCCATGATATGACTGACATACGTTTAAAAACAGCAAAAAAATCCAAAAATAAATAAATAAAATAAACAAACAAAAAACATGTAACAGCAGTTTGTTGGCAGTTAATGAATATTTCCTCCCCCCTGTAAACTCAAAATCCTGTATCTGCACCTGAATGTCACCTGAGTTAGGTGTATCTTGGTACAATTTAGACTATATATATAATTTATTCCAATTAGTTTTCAGTCAGAAGCAAGCTTTCGACAAATATTTCTATTGCATAAATGTTTGTATGTCTTATTAGGTTAATTGTACCAAATAATATTCATTTATCAACCATCAACTGTTACACATTGTAAAAATAACTTGCAAAAAACGCTAACTATTCAATTACAACACATTTTGATTCTCATAAATCAAAGGTTAGATATATTTTACCCATGACATATTCACTTGAACAGCTTGAGAATATTTTAGCGATGGTATGACTAAGTACAGACCACGAGCGGCCACGTTAACTCCAGCATGTGCTAACATCCTGGTAGTCAGCAATCTGATCAAAGTGCATGATCTTCCTATTGTAAGATCCGAGGACGACCTATAGACTGTTCTATACTTGAAATTGTGGATCACCAAAGATGTAACTTACATCTCAACCAATCAGACGAACACTTTATCACGTTCACATAGTGGAAAGTTTCAACAGTAGGTTAATTATATAATTATATTCCTATGATACAGTGATCAAGTCAATCAACAATCAACACCTACAGACACCGAATGGACAATCATGCACCTACAGACATACCAAATGGACAATCATGCACCTACAGACATACCAAATGGACAATCATGCACCTACAGACATACCAAATGGACAATCATGCACCTACAGACATACCAAATGGACAATCATGCACCTACAGACATACCGAATGGACAATCATGCACCTACAGACATACCAAATGGACAATCATGCACCTACAGACATACCAAATGGACAATCATGCACCTACAGACATACCAAATGGACAATCATGCACCTACAGACATACCAAATGGACAATCATGCACCTACAGACATACCAAATGGACAATCATGCACCTACAGACATACCAAATGGACAATCATGCACCTACAGACATACCGAATGGACAATCATGCACCTACAGACATACCAAATGGACAATCATGCACCTACAGACATACCGAATGGACAATCATGCACCTACAGACATACCAAATGGACAATCATGCACCTACAGACATACCAAATGGACAATCATGCACCTACAGACATACCAAATGGACAATCATGATGTCTTTATCAGGAAAATCAGATTTTATACCGTTCAGACAGTGAAATACAAATTTTCTACTTTCACTTTCAAGACCATGAAAGCAAGGCTCTGATTGGTTGGCTAAAACGTCACCAGAAAATGAAGCCGTCCTCAGACCATAATGCATATAGTGCATGTGTGGACTAGTGGTAACGCACTGGCTTCACAACTGAGTGGTCGCACTCAGACCATAATGCATATAGTGCATGTGTGGACTAGTGGTAACGAACTGGCTTCACAACTGAGTGGTCGCACTCAGACCATAATGCATATAGTGCATCTGTGGACTAGTGGTAACGCACTGGCTTCACAACTGAGTGGTCGCACTCAGACCATAATGCATATAGTGCAAGTGTGGACTAGTGGTAACGCACTGGCTTCACAACTGAGTGGTCGCACTCAGACCGTAATGCATATAGTGCATGTGTGGACTAGTGGTAATGCACTGGCTTCACAACTGAGTGGTCGCACTCAGACCATAATGCATATAGTGCATCTGTGGACTAGTGGTAACGCACTGGCTTCACAACTGAGTGGTCGCACTCAGACCATAATGCATATAGTGCAAGTGTGGACTAGTGGTAACGCACTGGCTTCACAACTGAGTGGTCGCACTCAGACCATAATGCACATAGTGCATGTGTGGACTAGTGGTAATGCACTGGCTTCACAACTGAGTGGTCGCACTCAGACCATAATGCATATAGTGCATCTGTGGACTAGTGGTAACGCACTGGCTTCACAACTGAGTGGTCGCAGGTTCAAGCCCCCCCTACACCCTAACCTACTAACTCGAATTTCGCATGAGACGTTAAACCGAGGTGCGGTGTACTAGGTGCTTCACACCGAGCACTAAAAGACCCAGGGTCGCCTCTGGAATGGGGCGTCTCCTGTATCTTGCTGTATACCCGTAATCCAAAAAACAAGTCTCTTCGGGTTGATGACCATATGAGAATCTCTCTGCACTCAATAAAAATTCACCACACATACACGCTGCATACTTTACGAGGCGACTGGGTAGACAGGATAGGAATAAATATCTCACCTAGCAAGGCGTAGATGTCTGCAGGGTCCAGTACGTCCTCGTATTCACGCAGTCCCAGCGCAGTCTTCATCGCCAAATCCACATAGCCTGTCAGAACATACATAAAATTGTCTTTCATTTAAATGTTAACATCATTACACTCACATATTTGCCAGAACATACGTAACATTGTCTTTCATTTAAATGTTAACATCATTACACTCGCATATTTGCCAGAACATACGTAACATTGTCTTTCATTTAAATGTTAACATCATTACACTCACATATTTGCCAGAACATACGTAACATTGTCTTTCATTTAAATGTTAACATCATTACACTCACATATTTGCCAGAACATACGTAACATTGTCTTTCATTTAAATGTTAACATCATTACACTCGCATATTTGCCAGAACATACGTAACATTGTCTTTCATTTAAATGTTAACATCATTACACTCACATATTTGCCAGAACATACGTAACATTGTTTTTCATTTAAATGTTAACATCATTACACTCACATATTTGCCAGAACATACATAACATTTTCTTTCATTTAAATGTTAACATCATTACACTCACATATTTGCCAGAACATACATAACATTGTCTTTCATTTAAATGTTAACATCATTATACTCACATTATTTAAATCAGATTAAATACATAGTGAATAATAAATGACATTTGTGTTCCAATGGGTTGTATGGCTCGAGTTGACAATAACACGTTGTAATTTCTTTGGGTTCAATAAAATGCAAGAATTTGATTCCCTGTTAGCAGGTGCGCTTGTTTATCATTGTTCATCGTTACTAAAACATGGAACCTATGCATAAAATCTCGGAACCGGACAGATCAGATCTCAATTGACACTTCTGGAACATAGATTATCAGCGTTTTTTCTCACCACTTTGGGAATGGTACCGGTACCGGTCAAATTGGGAAAATTGACGGCGTTTTCAGCCAAATTGGGAATTTTACCACTTTCATGAAAAACAGTCGAAAAGGATGTGAAAACAATAAGTTACAATAAATAAACCCTAAAACAATTTGTTATATTTATTATTTAACTTGCATTCAAGTCAGATAATGGTTTTAAATGCCGTGCTGGTGGGTATCAACCTGCACAACTTGCCCCAGAGACACAAGTTTGCTCTCTGTCTGTGTCAATGGTTGAAAGAACATAAACAAAATTACTAGTATCTTCCGCCGTTAATGACGGTTGTGGATCTATACTTTCTGCTTTGCCATAAAAGCCATTGCTAGATAAAGGATTGCATCCCAGAATGTTTTTTTTCTGTAGTATTTAGGGTTATGAATTGCCATGTCTCGTCAATGACACTCGCGAACACGCATTACAGTCCAGATGGTTCCCATTCTCGCACGCAATGTATAACTGATAACAGTAACCAATCGATACAGCGCCACCAAACCTTGCAGCGGTTACTTCCCCTAGCCGTTAACAGTAACTGATTTGAGCTATGGTTTACGCTTGGGTAAAACAAAAGTAAAATACAGGAACATCGTCGATCTTTTCAGGGTCTTTTGGGGTGTTTTTCCTTACATTTGCGAATTTTTAACTTCAAATTGGGAAAAATGGTCAGAAAATCGGATTGGGAATGGTACCGTTTTCCGGTACCAACTTTATATAGAGAAAAAACGCTGATTATGAAGTCCAGAGGTATTGGAATTGGGGAGGAATATTTTTCACATACACGTAATATATAAGCGGAAAAACTGTTGTCATTGTTTCACCCTCTATGGGGTGTGATATTAATACAAAGCCCTACCCTCCTGGAGCTGCCTCTGAGCCAGCAGGTAGAAGTGGAATGCCTCTGCCCCGCGCCACGCGTTCTCAATCAGCTTGCCGTCTGACACCGCTGCCGTGTCCTCTTCCAGAAAACCTGCCAGGGCGGAGCTAGCCTGAAATTTGACAAGGTCACATGACTGAACAGATAGGTTACACTCTACTAATAGTCTTGCTACGCCACATCCTCTTAGTTTTTGCCAATACATAGCTCAGACTAATTGACAGGACCCTCTAGAACTCTTCATCATTAAAATACACTGATATCAAGATAGTTATAGAAATAACACGCCACCAATAGTCTTGCACAATATACAGCTATCAATATACAGATATCAATATACAGATATCAATATACAGATATTAATATACAGATATCAATATACAGATATCAATACCACTGATTGAGCTTGATGCAAGCAGCTGTAGTAATGCTAATAAAAGTCCTCTTATGGTAAACTGGACAGGGCAAAGCTAGCCTGGAATACAACAGGAAGTCATGGTCACATGACTAAACAGGTAGGTTACACACCATTAATAGTCTTGCACAATATACAGGTATTAATTTAATGACAGAAAATGTCATTGATGTGAATCACCATACAATTAGAAGATTATAATAGTAGAATAAGTTGTACTAGATATAAATTTTAAAACAAACAGCAAATAATAGAATAAGTTGATCTAGATCAACATACAACTATCAGACTACCCACATTTCGTGACAAACAACATAAAACAAGAGGGCTAAATGGCCCTGGGTCGCTCACCTGAGTTTCATTAGTCAAACAATTTTGCATGTGTTAGATTTCTATACGGATATGGATATACTGATACGGACTGATGGAAATGCGGCCTTAATCATCATGGTTTGAAAAACTTAAGTGACAACAGACATTCAAAATCTTGAAGGACATATTGGAATTGAAACTTTTTCTTCAATTTGACCTAGTGACCTAGTTTTTGACCCCACATGACCCAGATTTGAACTCGGCCAAGATAGAATTGGGACAAATGTTCTGACCAAGTTTCATGAAGATTGGGCACATAATTTGACTTCTAGAGCGTTAACAAGCGTTTTCTTCAATTTGACCTAGTGACCTTGTTTTTGACCCAAAATGACCCAGATGTGAACTCAGCCGAGATATCATTGAGGCAAATATGCTGACCAAGTTTCATGAAGATTGGGGAAAAATGTGACTTCTAGAGTGTTAACAAGTTTTTTCTTCAATTTGATCTAGTGACCTAGTTTTTCACCCCACATGACCCAGATTCGAACTCGGCCGAGATATCATTAAGACAAATTTTCTGACCATGTTTCATGAAGATTGGGCATAAAATGTGACTTCTAGAATGTTCATAAGCTTTTTCTTAAATTTGACCTAGTGACCTAGTTTTTGACCCCACATGACCCAGATTGAAACTCAGCCGATATATAATTAGGACAAATGTTCTGATTAAGTTTCATGAATATTGGGCACAAAATGTGACTTCGAGAGTGTTAACAAGCTTTTTTTTCAATTTGACCTAGTACCTAGTTTTTGACCCCATATGACCCACATTCGAACTCGGTCGAGATATCATTGTTAAAAATGTTCTGACCAAGTTTCATGAAGATTGGGCAAAAAATGTGACTTCCAGCGTGTTAACAAGCTTTTTCTTCAATTTGACTCAGTGACCAAGTTTTTGACCCCACATGACCCACATTGGAACTCGGCCGAGATTTCATTGGGACAAATGTTCTGACCAAGTTTCATGATTTGGCAAAAAATGTGACTTGTAGAGTGTTCACAAGCTTTTCCTATAGCCATATAAGGAAAACTGCCCCTCCCCCCCTGGTGGCCATGTTTTTTCAACGAACCGGAACCATTTTCGAACTCAGCCAATATATCATAAGAAAAAATGTTGTGAGCAAGTTTGATGTTGATTAGGCAAAAAATGTGACTTGTAGAGTGTTCACAAGCTTTTTTTATAGCCATATAAGAAAAAATGCCCCGCCCCCTGGCGGCCATGTTTTTCAATGGAGTGAAACTATTTTCGAACTCGGCCGAGATATTATGAGAACAAGGTTCTGAGCAAATTTTATGTTGATTGGGCAAAAATTGTGACTTCTAGAGTGTTAACAAGCTTTTTCTATAGCCCTATAAGGAAAAACTACCCTGTCCCCTGGCGGCCATGTTTTTCAACGGACCGGAACAATTTTCGAACTCACCCAAGATATCATTAGAACAAATGTTCTTAGCAAGTTTCATGTTGATTGGGCAAAAAATGTGACTTCTAGAGTGTTCACCAGCTTTTTCTTCTAACTGACCTAGTGACCTAGTTTTCAACCCTACATGACCCAGTTTCAAACTCGGCCGATATATCATTGGGAAAAATATTCTGACCAATTTTCATGAAGATTGGCCAATAAATGTGGCCTCTAGAGTGTTCACAAGGTAAATGTTGACGACGAATGACTAACGATGAACGACGGACAACCGACAAAAGGCGATCACAAAAGCTCACCATGAGCACATTGTGCTCAGGTGAGCTAACAATACCAAGCTAACGACATAAAATAATGCAGCAAAATGATAAGATATAGCTCAAATTAATGTTTAGTGAGGCCCATGGCAGTTGGGTAAATTAGTCAAGTGGGCCACAATTCTATACAAAATAAACAATTTGCAATGTGCAGACAATGCATGCAAAAACAAAAATGACCAGGTGTGTTGCTGGCTGTAACAGTCAATAACCGAAAACAAAATGTGAAGTTTGGTGAAAAATTTATACGTTTTACCTCAGGTCCATACTTAGTATAAAAGACACAAGATGTATATAGCAGCTAAAATACACTTACTGATATTCATACAAAAATGTGCAGAAAACATTTTTACAAAATGATCAAGACATTTTCAAGGATATTTTCTTTAATCTTAAAGTAACAAGAGATGTAAAACATGTATGTCCCCCGACTTGCAGCCAAGTCGTCAATATGTAAAACATGTATGTCCCCCGACTTGCAGCCAAGTCGTCAATATGTAAAACATGTATGTCCCCCGACTTGCAGCCAAGTCGTCAATATGTAAAACATGTATGCCCCCCGACTTGCAGCCAAGTCGTCAATATGTGCAATTGTTAAGAGATTTTGTTTTAAATATTGTATGTACACATTATTACATGGGGAGGAAATTAAAGTTCATGCTTTAAAAAGTAAATATAAAGCTGAAAGAAAGATAGAGTATAATTATGGATTTATTGTTACAGTCTATTATAGACCGACCGACCATCCGACCGACAGACCGACAGACCGACGGACAGGTGCAAAGCATATACCCCTACTTCTTCGAAGGGGGGCATAATTATGGATTTATTTTACAGTCTTTTATACAAGGATACCTGTTTTCTGTTTGATTTAAACATCAAATAGGCCAAAACATCTCTAGATATCCCGCAGATACAAAAATGGTCTACGGAGAAACCATTTTTTTCATGTTACAAGCCCCTGTGACCTTGACCTTTGACCTGTTGACCTCAAAATTGATAGGCGTCTTCCTTTCCTCCTGAGTAACCAGCATACTAGCTAGGTCAAAATGTATTCTACATATCATGCGGAAACAATATGGTCTACAGAGGAAACAGTTTTCATGTTACAAGCCTCTGTTACCTTGACCTGTTGACCTCAAAATAGATAGGTGTCTTCCTTTCCTCACAAGTAACCAGCATACCAACTTAAATGATTGTAGGTCGAAGCATTCTGTAGATATCGTGCAGAAACAAATTTCATGTTACAAGCCCCTGTGACCTTGATCTGTTGACCTCAAAATCAATAGGCGTCTTCCTTTCCTCCCAAGTAACCAGCATACCAACTGAAATGATTGTAGGTCAAAGCATTCCCTAGATATTGTGCGGAAAAAAATGGAATACGGACAGACCGACCGACCATCCGACCCACCGACCGACAGACAGGTGCAAAGCAATATACCCCCACTTCTTTGAAGGGGGGAATAATTAGTCCAATGCATAGTTATTTCAGACATCATTGTGATTATCCACTCAACATCATTATTGGTAAGCCTATCTGAGAGGTGTGACCTACCATGGCCCCTTGTTTGCCTTGACCTTTGATTTATCATGGGCCCCTCCTTTGCTCTTGACCTGTGACTTACAAAGGCTTCTCATTTGTCCTAGACCTTTGACTTTACATGGCCCGTCATTTTAATTGACCTTGAAGTTACCATGGCACCACCTTTGTCCTTGACCTTTCACTTTCCTTTACCCAACATTTTTCATTGGCCTTTTACCTTGAAATATGACTAACAGTGTCTCCCTTATTTGAGATTGACCTTAGACTTGCCATGGCACCTCATTGTCATTAAAGTTTCACTTTACACATCATTTGTCCTTGACCTCTGACTTTCAAAGACCCCTTATTTGTCATTGACCTTTGACCTTTACCAGGGCCCATCAGTTGTCTTTGTCCTTGACCTTTGACTTACCATGACTACCCTTGACCTTTTGACAATGCCCATCATTTTCCGTCGACCTTTCACTTACCATGGCTCCCCTCTTGTCCTTGACCTTTGCCCTGGAGGTCATCTTCATGAGTTCGTGATACTGCTCCACCAGCAGTCCACCCAGCACGAAGAGTTTCTTGATATGAAGTGGCTTCTGCTTCTTCTCTCTTTGTTCATTTGCAATCTGGCGAGGGTTACAAATACAGTGTTAAATTCTCAATTGCTAAGCATTCATATATACTATTTGATTTATTGTTGTTTTTGGGCTAATAAACAACCATTGGGAGTTCTGATGCATAGGAATTAAACCACGAGGGCGTTAGCCCAAGTTGTTTAAAAGCCACGCATCAGAATAATAAAGAGTTGTTTATTTGACGATAATGCAAAAATTATTTTGATTCTAACATAATTTGACATGTATTTTTGCAATTGTAATTTGAACTACTTTTTATAACACTCCGCTGAGAATCGGGACTTCTTTTTTTATTGTTTATGGGTAGTTTAACAACGATAATGTTGTTCTTTGTCTATAGGAAAATTAGCGAGTATCACGTTAAAATTTTAGATCAACAATACAGAACAGATAATGACTTTAACTACAACTACCCAATTACCATAACAATAATTATAAAATCACCAATGCAAAACTGTGTGAGAACAACTAAAATTTACTTTTGATTTCACAAACAGAAATATAAATGGATGGCATTTTATTAAAATGATACAGATCTATAAACAGTCAATCTTATTTCCTTATTAATCAGTTGTATTTCAATATACCAGTAACAGTTAGTTGGTAACCTTTGAGACAACATTTTCCTAAATTAATGCAAAACTGGGCCAGTATTCACAAAGCTCCTAAGGGAAATTCTAACTTAAGTTCTACTTTAAGTGAAAATTTTAGATCAAATTTTCTATGAGAATTCCATTGATTTCTGTTTACAAAAGGGTAATACCCATGCATGCTATGCCCATAATTACCTTGAAGAGCAGTTTTGCGGCCTCCAGGTAATGGCCTGCCTTCCGGTACAGTTCGATGGCGTTGACAATCTTGTTCTTCTCCAGGAGATGCTGGGCGTACTTGGCCAGCAGGGAGTCGATCTCCCGCACGTTGTGGGTCTTGGCAAGGTCGATAGCCATGTTCCACTGGTTGAGGCTCACACAGCAGTCGATGGCCATCTTGATGTGGTTGCACTGCAAAGGAAAATCTTAACATGACACAGCAGTCGATGGCCGTTTTGATGTGGTCACACTGCAAAGGAAAATCTTAACATGACACAGCAGTCGATGGCCGTTTTGATGTGGTCACACTGCAAAGGAAAATCTTAAAAACAAGCAGTCGATGGCCGTCATGTGGTTGCAATGTAAAAGAAAATCTTAACAACACACAGCAGTCGATGGCCGTCTTGATGTGGTTGCACTGCAAAGGAAAATCTTAACATACTAAAAGGCACTAACAAGGTGATTCAGTTAAACTAAACATTAAAAGTTTAATGTTGAAATAACAAACATATAAAATAATGCATTGTGTGCTAAAATTATATTCTCTGCACTTCCTCTCAACATCCTCTATCAAAATATGTGGTTTTATTTAAAATCACTTCAATATTAATGGAGTTATGCACTGAAAATTAACTGAATACAATAACTCCATAAATATTGAAGAGTTATGGTCCTTGTACTCTGCACTTCCTTTCAAGTTTCATTTGAATCCCTTTAATACTAAGGAAGTTATACTCCGCACAAGAAAATTAATGCTTCAGATAAGGAAATAAAACAAAGAGCAATAACTCCGTAAGTATTGAAGAAATAGTTTTTGTGGTCCTTGTGCTCTGCACTTCCTCTCATTGTCCTCTATCAACATATGAAGTATCATTTGAATCCCTTCAATACTAATGGAGTTATGCTCCGCACAAGGAAATTAAACAAAGAGCAATAACTCTGTAAATATGGAACAAAGAGTTGTGGTCCTTGTGCTCTGCACTTCCTCTCATTTCCTAATGGAGATATAATCCGCACAAGAAAATTAAACAAAGGGCGATAACTCTATAAATATTGAAGAAATAATAGTGGTCCTTGTACTCTGCACTTCCTCTCATTGTCCTCTATCATTATATGAAGTTTTATTTGAATCTCTTCAATACTAATGGACTAATACAAGAAGCGTGACGGACGGACAGACAGACGATGCGATAACTATATGCCCTTGAAGTTCCCTTCAGGGTCATAAACACTGCTAAATGTAAGTAATACAAAATATGTTTAAATAAAAAGCTTCTGTTGATTCTTTACCAAAATAAAACCATTTAATGCGAAATTAATACTCAATGAAACAGCCATTTACTTAAGAAATGTTACAGTTTAAAAGAAATTTACTAAAGTTTTTAATAAAAAGCCCCGTGGCTACTGGATTTGTTACCTTTATGTATGCGTCCACAGCCTGGTTACACATTCCCACAGTCATGAACATGGAGGCAATCTCCTGAAACAAATCATTCCCACTGTCATGAACATGGAGGCAATCTCCTAAAACAAATCATTCCCACTGTCATGAACATGGAGGCAATCTCCTGACACAAATCATTCCCACTGTTATGAACATGGAGGCAATCTTCTGACACAAATCATTCCCACTGTCATGAACATGGAGGCAATCTCCTGAAACAAATCATTCCCATTGTCATGAACATGGAGGCAATCTCCTGAAACAAATCATTCCCACAGTCATAAACATGGAGGCAATATCCTGAAACAAATCAACCACAATCAAATCTAGGGCTGGCTGTTCTCATACTGGGCTCTAGATACAAATTTAGTTTCGACATACATGTACGTTGCAAATGGGTATTAACCCCGTCATAAGCAAAATTGCAAAAATAATATCTGAATTATTTACCTTAAAAAAAAGTACAAATATTGAAGAAACATTTGCTATTCAAATAAGAAATAATTATCATTAATTATTGGCCAATAAACAATGATTTGGAGTTCTGATGCGTGGGAATTAAACCACGAGGGCATTAGTCTGAGTGGTTTAATATATGCACATCAAAACAAAAAATCAGATAAACAACGATAAAGTGAAAATTATTTTGATTCTAACATAACCAGACAACATATTCTGCAATTACAATGCGAACTATATTTTACAGTTTCCAAACTAATTTTCAAGTTGTTTATTGGCAATTTACCAACGGAAATTGTGCGTGTGTCATGTTAAAATATTCAATTAACACTAGTACTTTATTTCAATCAAATATAGTAAGAGGCATTCACTTCAAAATTGAACATGTTGTTTTAAAATCAATCACAGTTTCTGTTAAGGTTGTAAATGCTGACTGACAGTATTATTACCTCATCATGTGTCCACAAAATAAACTTCTGTAGGATGTAATTTTTCTTAATTACAGTACCAACACAAAATTCTGAAATCTCAATTTAACATATGTTAATTGTAAACAAGACTCTGTGTTTGATAAAACACACATGCCCCCAGTTAGTGCTGGACAGCTCATTTGAATTATTCTAGACTCTGTGTTTGATAAAACACACATGCCCCCAGTTAGTGCTGGACAGCTCATTTGAATTATTCTAAGTCCAAATTAGGTCAAGGTCAAAGTGAGGTTGGGTGATATGGGTGGATTGGGAATGGTCATCAGCAACAACGGTGTAAGTATCCAAGTGCTGTAGTAAGCGGTGCTGGTGCCAGACGAAACAGCAAAATCTAGTTAACGAAGAAATAACCCATTTGAAGTATTCTAAGTCCAAATTAGGTCAAGGTCAAAGTGAGGTTGGGTGATGTGGGTGGATTTGGGAATGGTCATAAGTAACAACTGTGTAAGTATCCAAGTGCTGTAGTAAGCGGTGCTGGTGCCAGACGAAACAGTAAAATCTAGTTAACCAAGAAATTGCCCATTTGAATTATTCTAAGTCCAAATTAGGTCAAGGTCAAAGTGAGGTTGGGTGATGTGTGTGGATTGGGAATGGTCATAAGTAACAACTGTGTAAATATCCAAGAGTTGTAGTAAGCTGTGTTGGTGCTAGACGAAACGGTAAAATCTACTTAACCTTGTCAATGACGGACAGAAGGACTGACAGGACAATCACTATATGCCTCCCGCATCAAGATACCGGGGGCATAAAAAATAAAATAAACAAGTGTTGTCACTATCAGGTGACATATACCCCTGAATGCACTGTCAGTAAGTGCGTACATTAACACCAAATAAATCTTTGTAATAAAAGTGAATGAATAATGTAAACTTTATTATTTCAGCGAATGGCTGCTCCGGAAAAAATAATGAAAAACTTTAACTTTAAATTTCTAGGTTAAAAAAGGGTCATTAATATGTCAAAACACAACACATAATTAAGTGGATTGCTTTCCCTGGTGAAGACGTTGATAGTTAAGAATTATTTCAAGCTTCAAGTGAATACCTTTGATAGTACTGAAGATATTTGACATGATAAAAACTTTAACCTTGGCCGGACGGACGGACTCACAGACAGAAGGACGGATAGATGGTGCGACTATTATATGCCCTCCTTCGGGGCATAGACATTGTAGAACAGGAAACTAAAATTTCAAACATAATAAACATTGCACTTGAAATACAATTATGTGAGAACCACTACATGTGTGTGGTCAGTACTGACCGGCAGCAGTTTGTGGTTCTCCGGGAGACTGGACACCATTTTCTCGAGGCCTGTGTAGTCCTCGAGGATGTAGTAGCACTCAGCCAGTCGCTCCTGGTTCCTGCCCTGGACGTAGTATGTCACTGCCTGCTGCCTGCAAATGGAAAATTGTGTGCAATTATTATAAAATCTAGCCAGATGATGGGACAGTCATTTAAAAATGTCTATTTTTTAGCTCTGGCTGCCATTTTATGTAGCCAAGTGGAACCATCTCAACAATTTTGGCAGAGGAAGTTACATCAAAGTCGTTGCAGTAATTTCAGAGGAGATGTCGTTTAAAGATTTTTTTTAATTTGCTCTGATGGCCATCTTTTGCAGCCGACCGGAACCATTTGCAAAACTTTGGCAGAGGACCACCCAAGGAACATTTCTGTGAAGTTTAAAAAAGGACCACCCAAGGAACATTTCTGTGAAGTTTCATCAAAGTTGTTTTGGTAGTTGCAGAGGAGATGTTGTTATATTTTTATTTTAAGCTCTAGCCACCATCTTGTACAGTGGACTAAAACAATTTGAGCAACATTGGCAGAGGACCACCCAAGGAATATTCTGTAAAGTTTCATCAAAGTGTCAAATTAGTTTCCGATGAGATTTCATCAGTAAAATTTATGCACATGCACACAAACGCAAAAACCCCCATGGCATAACCAAATATGGCAGATATATTGGCGGAAAATATAAAATGTTGGAAATAATGAATTTGATAATCTTGAGATATAGGATCCTCCCCTGCACGTAATATGTCACTACATTCTGGCTGGAAACTCAGGAATTTGATTTGTTACTTTAAATAAATTGTGTAATGATACTTGGTATAAACATAATTTTTTATGAAAAATAATACAATTATTTTCGAATTATAATAATTTCATTTATTACGGCGAATAAATCATCCGGGTCCGCGTTTCTTGGAAATACTTCCTTGTTACCTATAAACAATACAGTTGCTAACATATGCGGAACACCTCAGATAACATTAAACACCACGTGACCACAGACCACGCGAGTGCCGAGAACGTTCTTTTATCGCCGGCCATTGACCAAGAAGGACCTCGTGTTCAGACAATAAAATTTTTTTAATCACACAATTTAGTTATGCCAGGCAGGGGGAGAGGTGTGAAAAGGAGGAAAACAAAGGAGACAGAGGACGTGGAATATGTTGGGCCGATCGATGATTCGAGCTCAGGTAAATGAAAAACACATTTAATTGATTTTGAAGAAATCCTTAAGAGATCAGAAGTAATTAATCAGGGTACATGTAAATGTTGTAACTCAGGGTGTGGTGGAGCTGCAGCATCTGTAACAAAATCCATAGCGGCTACCTCGACGGCACCGACGGTACCTCCCCCGCACACAGTTGACATCGAACATTTTCCACCCGCGACCGGGGGTCCGAGTCCGATACGGTTATCGCCCGACGATATAGCCGCCCATGTCCCCGATCAGATTCGCAGTCAGATCGAGAGGGGCGAGTTTATTAACTTGGCACTGCTGCTGAAAGGCTCGCTAGAGCTGTCCGATTTCTGTTCGAGCGCGACGTTCCAGTTGTCGGTAGATGGCCATTTAGTGTCTAAACCGCGGGAATGCAAAGACAGAATCACTACTATCGAAAAATGGACAGACGCATTCATAATTTTTATGTCCACATATGACAAGGTCAACCCCACACAAACGGCAGAGCTACTGCAATACATGTGGACAATCAGAGAATGCGCGGGTCGCCAAGACGGCATGGCGTGGCAAGCATATGACGAGCAATTTAGAGTTAGGCAATCATTGGGGCCTTCATCTTGGGCGCATATCAACAACGACTTATGGTGGCGTTGTATCCAAATGCCCACCGCAAATGCAACGGCCGCCACAGCCCAAAGAATGCCAGTTAAACAATTTAGAACTTGTAACTTTTTTAATACCGGCAAGTGCACGTGGCCTAACTGCAGGTTTAAACACGCATGTTCTTCCTGCGGTCAAGGTTACCCAGCGTCAGTGTACACTATACTGAATGCAGCGGCACCAAGCGCTCAATACTTCACCACGCAACAGCAGTATAACGCACCGCGGCAGCCATTTCGTGGGCGACAATGGTCAAGGCAACCGATGGCAACCAACGCTGGTGGAATGCTAACATCAAAGATATTGTTTGCTCACCAATCAATTTGGTGGTTTTACACAAATATTTAAGTACTTACGATGTAAATGACGCGAATTTTCTAGAAAATGGGTTTAAGAATGGCTTTAGTATGCAATACATGGGTCCAAGAGAGACTAGGGAGGCAAATAACCTTAAATCAGCTAGAATGCATCCAGAAATTGTTAAGGAGAACATTGATAAGGAAATTTCGGCCGGCCGCGTAGCAGGCCCGTTTGTCTGTAAACCATTACAAAATGTTATTGTCTCCCCTATCGGCTTGGTACCGAAAAAAGAACCCAACGAATTTCGAATGATTCATCACTTATCTTACCCAGCAGGGGTCTCGGTGAACGACTTCATTGACCCGAATCACACCTCTGTTCAGTATACTAGTTTTGATGAGGCAGTCAAAATGATACACAAACTTGGTAGACACTGTAAACTTGTCAAGTTAGACATCAAGAACGCTTTTAAACTCTTACCAATACGACCAGCAGATTTTGAGCTTCTAGGATATAAATTCAATGATAGGTATTTTGTGGAAAAAACATTACCTTTTGGGGCTTCAATTAGCTGTGCAACGTTTGAGCGCTTTTCGTCATTTCTCGAGCATTACGTAAAATCGAAAGCCACATCCGGAATGCTCATCCACTACTTAGATGACTTTCTTGGGGGAGACGAGAATGATGAAGGGGCTCATGCTTTACTTTCGCTATTCATTGAAATAATGCAGGAACTAAACGTCCCATTAGCTCACGAAAAAACGGAGGGACCCACAGAAGTTTTGGTTTTCCTCAGTCTCGAACTTTACACAAACAAAATGGTTGTGCGTATTCCTAGAGAAAAAGTTGAACATTTAGTTACAAACATCCGGTATATGATGGCTAAAAAATCAGCTACGCTCAAAGAAATGCAATCGTTTATAGGGTCACTCAGTTTCTGTTGCAGAGCTATTCCATTAGGTCGCCCGCTCTGTAGGAGACTGATCAACTCGATATGCGGCCTGTCTAAACCTTTGCACCACATCCGTTTGAAAAAAGCGGTAAAACTGGATCTGCAGCTATGGCTTAACTTCTTTAAAGGTTTTAATGGAGTTTCAGTATTCCATGATCAATTTTGGATTACTAACGACGACGCAGAACTGTACACAGATAGCGCCGGTGGGGCCGATTTAGGTTTTGGTATCTATTTCCGTGGACATTGGGCACACGATCGCTGGCCAGACACTTGGATGAAGAAGGCCTATTAAGGGATATTACTGTCTTAGAAATTTATCCGATCATGGTAGCAATTTTTCTGTGGGGCGACGAGCTGCGCAATAAAAAAGTGAGGTTCAATTGCGATAATATAAGCGTAGTACACATACTAAACTCCCCATCATCTAGGTCGGAAAAAGTTATGGTGGTCCTAAGACTGTTTTTTTAACAATCAAATGTCTGCAGTTTAATATTCTCCTGAGAGCAGCGCACATCACAGGGGCAAATAATGCCATCTGCGACGCCATTTCTCATTTTCAGATATCGCGGTTTCGGCGACTGGCACAGGAAGTGGACGCGGAACCTCGCGCGATACCATCCCATCTCTGGGAAATCTTCAACACAGAGCCGACTCACTTTTGCGAAATGCCATAGCAGTTAATACGAGAAAGACCTACGACACAGCGTTAAAGGCTTTCCATGCCTTCCTTGCAAAGTATGGGTTAGACAGAATATTGCCGATACCCGAACAGCACATGGTTTGGTTTATAACATATTGTTTTGAAACAAACTGCTCACCAAGTACTGTGAAGACTTATATTTCGGGTATTAATTACATGCATAAAATACAAGGTTTCCAGGATATACATAACATGTTTGGGGTAAATAGACTGTTAGAAGGGTATGTTAGATCTAGGCGACAGCCAAAGGATATGAGACGTCCAATTACCAAAGCAATCTTGTCTGAAATTATCAGGGTTTTGCCCAGAATATGCTACAACGAACTGGAAGCCAAACTTTTTCAGGCAATATTTACATGCACATATGTTGGCCTCTTTCGTATCAGCGAACTCGTAGCAACAAGTCTCACCCATGTGTCAAACCAAGTTAAACGCGACGACGTATGCATTAGTCACAACGGACGAGCGTCGTCGTTCACGTTACACGTATCAAAAACAAACCAGCA
Source organism: Congeria kusceri (assembly GCA_027627225.1). NCBI lineage: Eukaryota > Metazoa > Mollusca > Bivalvia > Myida > Dreissenidae > Congeria > Congeria kusceri. The sequence continues at coordinate 1,673,888 of CM051039.1, forward strand.
TGGTCCGCCCGTTACCATAACGTTGCCGCACGAAGAAACGCCACCATGTCCAGCATCCACATTGGAGGGATATTTGCTTAACCAACACCAGGGTGCGGCTGCTTTTTGTCATAGCAATGGCGCCCCGGTTACCAGACAGCAAGTGTTGTCAGTCTTGCAGAAATGCCTCGCGCGTGCCGGTTATAGCAATCAAAGTTTCAAATCTCATAGTTTCCGCATAGGCCGAGCCACTGACCTTGCAATACGCAGTATTCCGACAAATGACATTATGAAGCTTGGTCGTTGGTCATCTGACACTTACAAACGGTACATACGGATACATGTATAAGGCGGTCCCTGCAATACGGGAGAGGAACTCCGGTTCGATTATCCTCCAGTGGCGTTTGAATTGCTTCCCTCGTTATAAATGACTCATTTTCGCGCGGCTAATGGGTACAGCGATCATTAAATTAATTTTGTCGAGGTTAAATGTCTAACCGTATTTACGGTAAACAAAAATGTAATGTAAATATAAATTATTATGGTTTCAATGTTGCTATAAACATATACGTATAAGTGCCCGATTTAAAAATAAACAGGACAAATATCATTAGGAACGTTTAATTTTAATTTTATTTTTATAGATATGATTGGAGATTCGTTGGTAAGGCGTGCGGCGAAATACGCACGAGAGAGGGGCTCCGCTAACCTGCGGTCGCCGTGGAACATTGCCTGGCAGGGTGTCAGTGGCATCGGCTGGGATGGTTTCCGTAGGGCCGTTAAGTCCAATGTCCTCCTGTGTGAGCCGCCAAAGGTTATAATCCTACATTTAGGGGGTAATGATATCACCCAGTTTCCTTTAACAAAGATCTGCAATTCAATCAGTAGGGAAATACGTTACCTGAGAACAGCAGTTCCAGGCGCAATAATCATATGGGTGGATATTATCAATCGCATAAATTGGAGAAACAATACATCTATGTCAATACACCAAATTAATCAGAAACGAAGACAAGTTAACCGTTTTTGCGCCCGACGGCGTACACTTGTCGGCGGTCGGTAACGCCATGTATACGGATGCGCTAAAAGACGTTATCGAGAAAAATATGTCACTTTAAGTTAAATAAATTGATACTTTGGATGCTAGGTAGTTAAGTAAGTTGTTTCAATTAGGGCCCGCCCAGAATTTGGTGGATAAATTTGATAAAATTTATTTGTGGCGTAAAATTCTGGCGGCAGGTGAACAACAAGCACCGTAATATATTAAAATTTCATAAAAAACCCAATTATATTGAAATAACAGTAATTACAGGGGCTGCTCTCTCACACCGCCGGTAGGGAGCTTCGGCTCGACCATCCTATTCGTGGTGCTGGGACTGCATTCCAATTTTAATGTTTCATTCAACGAGTAGGGCCGTGCTGTAAATTAGTACATGTAACGTCTGTTAGTAAGCTTGCATGCAGGTGCTGGTGCTTTGGTTCACTAGCCAGACATGTGTCAAGCCTATGTGTATTATGTACGAGTCCCAGGTTTGCATGCGGCAGCAAAGTGTTTATGCTGCCCGTTCAAAACATGTGTCAAGCCAGGGACAATCCGTTGTTACATGTGTGTGCCTATGTACTTATATTCACGGCGAAACTGTTCTCTAATTATGACTTGAAGTGATAGTTAAAACTTGTAGGCCTGTCGTTGGGATTTTACGTCACTTTATAAGCGACCTATTCATGCCAAACTGATTACATTTGCTGACTATTATGTTATTGTTGCATATCGAGTTGTGTGATTATTGCTGTGGTGTGCATCAGAGAACATTAAATATGGAGTTCATTCTGTTTTGTTGAATTTATTCCAATGCATGTAATAATCATGAAATATTGAACAGTATATTGTCTACCATTTTTTTCACTATCCAAAACATTTGTAACTAAAGTGGCCAGATAATAGGGTGTCTTCGCTTGGTCATTGTCTTTTTTTCACTGTTGAGGGAACGGTGGCGGGGCCCTTCACAAGGGGAATTTTACCGCAAAAGGAGATTTTGTTTTGCTGGGAAGAGCATTATCACATGTTTATATTCTACTTTGTTATAAAACATTTATGACTTGTCTTGCAACAAATGATAACTTATGATCATTGCTACAAATGATAACTTATGATCATTGCTACAAATGATAACTTATGATCATTGCTACAAACGATAACTTAGGATCATTGCTACAAACGATAACTTAGGATCATTGCTACAAACGATAACTTAGGATCATTGCTACAAACGATAACTTAGGATCATTGCTACAAACGATAACTTAGGATCATTGCTACAAACGATAACTTAGGATCATTGCTACAAACGATAACTTAGGATCATTGCTACAAACGATAACTTAGGATCATTGCTACAAACGATAACTTAGGATCATTGCTACAAACGATAACTTATGATCATTGCTACAAACGATAACTTATGATCATTGCTACAAACGATAACTTATGATCATTGCTACAAACGATAACTTATGATCATTGCTACAAACTATAACTTATGATCATTGCTACAAATGATAACTTATGATCATTCACTAACCTGATTAGATGAAAAATTACTGGAATTGTTTAGGAAAATTGCTCCAAGTCAATTTTTGTCCGATTTTGGTCAATTATTTTTCAAAATAAACATTACATTCTCAGGGGCATTTTAAGGGAGATATAGAGGAAAATATATACTTTTTAAACAGAGGAATGAGGTCAATTTTTGGTCCCAAATGGGCCCTAAAAAACACTGTTGGTAATTCATTGTACTTAAACATAAATGCCCGACATTGAACAGCGATCACGGGTCTGGATTCTTATTCTCACCATTTTTGCCGATCAGCGTAGTAGTCCCCGATGGCGTTCCAAGCCTCCTCAAGTTGAACATCGTCCCCGCCAGACCCCGTCTTGAGCAGCTGGACGACACGGAACCAGTCACCGAGCTTCTTACGTAAACTCACTGCCAGGTCTCTGAAACAATCAACACATATTAAGATCTATCATGGATGCTTCCAGTTTTTTGCCACTATCATGTTCAGTTGTTTACCAATTTCATTTAAATTACAGTCAGGACTCTAAAACAATCAACACATACCTAGATCTAACATGGACCTTTCCTGGCCCCAAAACTATGAAAGTTTTCAATCTCATACTTAGTATTAATTAAACATTTTAGCGAATGAAATTCAAAGCTGTTTTGTAACAATCGATTCCATTGGTCAATTTTTTAAACATCAAGTTTGAGAGAGTCATAGGGCAAGTTGGTTGCCATTATTATTTAAATCCCTCTCTAGTTTCTTCTGTAAACTCACGGCCAGATCTCTGAAACACTCACGGCCAAATCTCTGAAACAATCAACACACATCAAGATCTAACATGGATGCTTCTAGTTGTCTGCCACTATCCATACATGCATGGGATTGTCTCGCTTGCGCGAGGTTTGTCCCGGCGTCCCGCTCACATGCATTTTGTCCCGGTCAACCACAAAAATCTATGTTAGTGTGCTTTATTGAGCCAACAATTAACTTCACTTAGTTAATCTCTTAATTGGTTTACAACAATACCCGTCAGCAACGTGTCAAAAAGGAGCAGTAATGATTGTCCAGTTTGGTCCAGATTTTTTCGCCTACAATGCTAGTCATCGACACCTGTATTGTGCGAAAAACAATCACCCAACACGCTCAACATCAGAGTGTAACAGTTTGACGTCATCAGCTAATATCACACGTGCCACCCATGGCAACATCTTTTCTTGGCAGTCGCTCTGATCACAAGCCAAAGTACAGATATGGGTCATGAAAAACGTGCTACACGTGGAGGCCGGTTACAGTAACTGTATGTCATAAATCAATACTAACCTATCTGAATTACAATAAAATTATCGATACAGCGTAACTGCTTGTCATTCTAAAGGAAATCTTTATGGTGACAAAAGACCGAGAAACAATATGTACTGCCCATCATTCGAGATAGATCTACTGATACCCAATTTTGTTGTTTTGCGCTACGAAAGTTTTATAAACAAGAGGGCCCTGAGGGCCCTAGGATGCTCACCTGATACCTTGTAACCCAATTGGAATTTGCATCCCAGAGGCGTGGCTTATTTTTTATCCCAGGGGCATAAGTTGAACAACCTTGAACAAACCTCTGGGCCTTGCGGTTTCAAGTCAAGTTTCAATATTTGTTAAGTCATTTTGCTATTTAAGTCTATATAAACCATGTGACCCCTCGGGGGGTGGCCAGATTTGACCACAGGGGCATAATTTGAACAATCTTTGGAGAGGACCACTATGCAATGTTACGTACCAAATATAGGAAAGCTGTGGGCCTTGCGGTTTCAGGTAAAGATTTTTTAAGTCATTTTGCTATTTAAGTCTATATAAACTATGTGACCCCTCGGGGGGTTGCCAGATTTTACCCCAGGGGCATAATTTGAATAATCTTTGGAGAGGACCACTATGCAATGTTACGTAACAAATATAGGAAAGCTGTGGGCCTTGCCGTTTCAGAGAAGATTTTTAAAGTCATTTTGCTATTTAAGTCTATATAAACCATGAGACCCCCGGGGCGTGGCCAGTTTTGACCCCATGTGCATAATTTGAACACTCTTTGTAAAGGACCACTATACAATGTTAGGCCAGGACTTTTTGATTTTACGGTTTACAAAACCGGCGAACATAAATTTTCCGAAAGTGAAAAAAATAATAATTATAATAACGATTTTTTTTTTACCGATGGGGGACGAAACGTTCAAATTTTCGAAATATTTTGAGTACGAATATAATAATTTGCTTGGTAAGTCCGTTTACTTCCGTGAAACTGCTTTTTGTTTTTGACGGTATCACACGATGATTGCCGATCGAGATCAACAAATTGTTCCGGAATTTCACGGACAATTTTTTTAAGCAAGGCGTCCGCTATTGTTTATGTACATGTATGCCATGTAAAACCCGTGTTTTCTACAAAAGAGTGCGAAATGTCTGCAATGAAAGCGTGCGTGTACCGATCATGTGCTTTACTAAATACAGGTCTTTAAAGACATTGGGTGTCCGAGTTTCCCGTCAAAGGAATGTTAATCCCATGCATGATTTTTGCAGGGAGAAATCCCGTTATTGTGGTCAGTGAGTGTTTCAAATTTGAGGGTCGTCTCATAAATAAATTCACAAATGGAGAAAAAATAGGTAACTTATAAACAAATTGGCGTGGTATTTCCATGCAAATTTACTTATTGGTGGACAAAAAATTAGCAAGTGATTTTTAGTTCGTAAATTGTTGAATTTATTATATATTGTAAACTTCTAATAATGTTCAACATGTTTCGTAGACGGCCCTTAAACTGACTTGTCCATTTGATGACAGTTAATATTACCGTTAGAAGTACAGTTATTCATGGAAAGAATGAAACATGAGAAAATCAACACTGTTTTAAACAATAGAGTGACATTTGTCTTTAACATATGACGCGCAGGCACGATGTGCATGAGGAAAATTTCCCGCCGTTTTTGCAAGAACAAAGCATGTATATAATATAAATATATTTTAATTGAGATCTTTACAATTCACCAATTATCCAGTCAGTACTATGTTCAACAGCTGTAACGATTAAAACAGTGTTAAAACACTAAATACATGCCCATATGAACATAATTAATCGAATAAAAAAGGCTCCATCAGTCGATCGAGTGTAACCTAAAGATTCGAGAACGACGAGAATAGTGGGTTTGGACATGACGTCACTGTGCGAATGTGATGCGCACTGGACATAAACATCCAGAAAAAATCATTACTTTCAGTTTCGCAACAACAATGATGCTTTTGCTTTTAAAAGGCTAGAGGTATGCCGTTCAAACGGTGATGCTTCGTTTATTTCCTTTCGTTTAAACTTGTACAAAAAATTGAAAACATCTTAGCCTTAAATTTAATAGCTAAAACGCACCAGATAACGTCATTTGACACATGCCGCAAAAAAATTTGACGTACGGAGTGGATACCCCTCCCTAACCCACCCCTCTCGGGACGGGGACGCCAAAAAAAAATCCTGTGGAAGGCACTGGATGTATATTTTCAGGTGGCATTTGTAACAAATAATATCATTAGTAAAAAGATCTTCTTGCGGGGACATCGAAACGAGGATGTGGGGACAGACAGCTTTGTCTCGTATACACTTAAAAGAGAAAGTCATGGTTGCATTTTGTTGATGCTATATATTTTCGCGACACAATGAGAATTTCTTATTTGCCTTGTATTTTGTTTCTGTCACAATTGTAATGCAATAATTTAACACACACTAGCAGTTGAGTTTATATCTGATAAATTTCATATATACATGAAGATTTAGCATATACACAGAGTTGAATATTTAAAAAAAAAAAATGTTAAAACTGGTTTCTCATTTTTAATAAGAATTAAGACTTAATAAGAATGCAGACAATTAACGTCATATTAATTGGACTTTTCTCTTGATATAGTTAAATTTAATATGTTTTTCGAGACCTCACAGCAATTATTTTCAAAATTTGCGTTGTGTGGTTAGATTAAGCTCGTTTTGCAAGGTCTGTGTTCGGGCAGTTGTGGATTCCAGTCCTGCGCAGGTTAACTCGTCTTCTTTTAAAAAGGCATCCCACTTTACATTTTGTAAATCCATACAAGTATACAACTTTGTGGTAAAATCAATTTTAATGATGCCGTTAAAATATATGCATCTATTACACTTATTTACTCTGTAAAATTCATAAATACAAATGGTTAAACTGCATATAAAACATTGGTGTAATAAAACAGTTTATACCATGTTTGACGTCTTATTCTAACTTCACATAATAGTGTGTTTTAATGTTGATAATTGTTATTAATTATAAATTGCTAATGGGAAATCGTTCGTTGTGTTAAGATTTGAACACTATTTTTTTTTTTTTTTTTTCCACCTGCCAGTGGACATGTTCCCCAAAAATTTTTGTAAACCAGAAAATAAAAAGGGACTGGCCTTACATACCAAATATGAAACCTCTAGGCCTTGTGGTTTCCGAGGAGAAGAATTTTTAAGTCATTTTGCTATTTAAGTCTTTATTAACCATGTGACCAATCGGGTGTGGTCTGTTTTGACCCATGGGGCATAATTTGAACAATATTTGTGGAGTACCACTATAGGATGTTAAATACCAAATACAAAACCTCTTGGCCTTGCGGTTTCCGAGAAGAAGATTTTAAGACATTTTGCTATATAAGTTTATATAAACCATGTGACCCCCTGGGCGTGGCCAGTTTTCACCCCAGGGGCGTAATTTGAACAATCTTTGTAGAGGACCACTATAGGATGTTACATACCAAATATTAAACCTCTGGGCCTTGTGGTTTCAGAGGAGATTTTAAAAGTCATTTTGCTATACATTCTATATAAACCATGTGACCCCCGGGGTGTGGCCCGTTTTGACCCCAGGGGAATAATTTGAACAAACTTTGTAAAGGAGCACTCAAGGATGTCACATACCAAATATGAAACCTCTGGGCCTTGTGATTTCAGAGGAGAAGATTCTAAAAGTCATTTTGCTATATATTCTATATAAACCATGAGACCCCCGGGGCGTTGGCCAGTTTTGACCCCAGGGGCATAATTTGAACAATCTTTGTAGAGGACCATATAGGATGTTACGTACCAAATATGAAACCTCTGGGCCTTGTGGTTTCAGGTCATTTAAAGTCATTTTGCTATATATTCTATATAAACCATGTGACCCCCAGGGCGTGGCCCGTTTTGACTCCAGGGGCATAATTTGAACAATCTTTGTAAAGGACCACTGAAGGATGTTACATACCAAATATGAAACGTCTAGGCCTTGCGGTTTCAGAGGAGAAGATTTTTAAAGTCATTTTGCTATATTATATAAACCATGAGACCCCCGGGGCATGACCAGTTTTGACCCCAGGGGCATAATTTGAAAAAACTTTGTAGAGGACCACTATAGGTTGTTACATACCAAATATGAAACCTCTGGGCCTTGTGGTTTCTGATGAGAAGATTTTTAAAGGCATTTTGCTATATATTCTATATAAACCATGTGACCCCCAGGGCGTGCCCCATTTTGACCCCAGGGGCATAATTTGAACAATCTTTGTAGAGGACCACTAGAGGATGTCACATATCAGATATGAAAGGTCTGAGCCTTGCAGTTTCATAGATTTTTTAAGTTTTCACTTTTTTAATCTATTTTTAGCTCTGGTGACCTACATATTCAGCAGACCAGAAAGATTTGAACAACTTGGAAAGAGGTCCACCCAAGGATCATTCCAGTGAAGTTTGGTGAAAATCTGCCAAGCGGTTTAGGAGGAGATATTGTTTGAATGAAAAGTTGCATGCACACACGCACGCACGCACGACGGACAACGGGCGATCACAAAAGCTCACCATGAGCACTTTGTGCTCAGGTGAGCTAAAAAGTAAAGATTTCACAGTTCTTTACACTACACTATTTTTATATCGCAGTCAATACACCCACGCTTTCCATGCGGATGACGTGACGTTGTAGCTATCGGCATAATTTCCCACCTCTTTTCTAGCAGAACACATGCAATGCATGTGCATCTTAACTATAAACAGAACTTGTGTTACGTAGCATGAACAGTAAAATTTGGATAGGCGTTTCAGATTTCGATTTGATTATATGCATTTTCATACGTGATGTTATAATTACTAAAATATTTTATGTAACACATTATGGACAACAATGAAAAACGTCGTTGTGAGTAAATATCTGTAACTTTTTTTTATATCATGAAAACAGGCTAGTGTATACATAGGTGTCCCGCTCAAATGTCAAATGTTCCGGCGATTTTTTGTCAATGTCCCGTTTTGGCCTGAAAAAATTATGGCATGTATGCCACTATCACTTAAACTATTTCTTAGCTTCTTCCACAAACTCATCGCAAGCCAGATGTGCAAAGGAGGCTGACAGCCCCATCTGGGTTTCAAGAGACAAAATGTTTCTCCACTTTGTTTCACGATCGTTGCAATAATTGCAGTGTCATTCTTATTTAGTATTGAAAGCGTGAAAAGTGCAGGGGTGTAGACATGTCAAAATTATTCACTTGTCCATTGCACAAATCTACTTGTCCACAAACAAATGTTGCTTGTCAAATAAAAATATAGTTGATATTACTGGCGTTCCTAATATAAGTTGTACAGAATAAGTTGTCATCAAATTATAAATAAATTAGAAATTACAATTTGTTAATGTTGTTAAAATATATATGATTATAATATAATAATTAACTCCCGACTTTTACATCATTTTCACACCCTGAAATTGTACTTGTCCACAGACAACTTGACAGAAAACATGTACTTGTCTGATGGTAAAATTACCCGCGTCGGACAAGTTGGGCACGGGATTTCCACACCCTACCCTGGGGCGAACTACCTTTGTGCTTAAACTATTGCACACATGTCCTCAATTTCTAGATAATCTCTAAGAGTTACACTTAACCGACAGCTCTCCGTTTACCAACTGATACGGTATGCGTGCGGATCAATTACCACCAGCAGCCAATTGTATAAACATTTCTTACCGCGGTAAACAATGATACCGCAGTAACCTGAACCCTACCATAGGTAAAACAGTTTGTATAAACAATTTCCAAAAAATTAACCACAAACTTACCGCGGTATATTTTTTACCCACCTAGCTTACCTTGGTTAGAGTATTTTAACCACAACAAACATGGCGGATATTCATCTATGAATATAGATCAACACATATAGATAGCCATACTTTAAACGTAAATTCAAGTATAAAGTTATCAAAATTTGCATCTTCAATTCTCCAATGTACACTTCACGATTTCTACACGTCTACTGACCCAGAATAGATTCGATGACATCACACATTTTTGACAAATTGTACACGTCATCGTGAAGGGTTGAGGAGTCTGAATCGGAATCATATTAGAGACACCAAACGGGGTATTTAAAAAAGAATGCCAATCTTTGAAACGATGGTAGTAAAAGAGTGCTGAATAGATTTAATTTAATTAGCGTGAAATACATGCATATTTTTTAGTGTGAAATACTTAATATTTTCAGGAGTTGTTTTCTGTACTCTCTTTACTCTTCGTACGTCACCATCATAATTGAGGCGTGTCGTGGGAAAACCGGGATTAATGCATGAGCGTAAAGTGTCGTCCCGGATCAACCTGTGCAGTCTGCACAGGCTAATCCGGGACGACACTTTCCGTTTTTATGGTGTTTTCTGTTTCAAGAAAGTCTCTTCTAAACATAAATCCACTGTAGGCGGAAAGTGCCGTCCTGCGGACTGCACAGGCTAATCCGGGATGACACTTTACGCACATGCATTAAAACCGGTTTTCCCACGACCTGCCACATATTGAGTTATCAGTGTAACGACCGACTGGGCAGAACCCTGGTAGAGGGTCCTATTATGACAGCTCGTTTATTGCAATAAACATGTGTATCGGTACTGGAATAGGCTCTTAATTCTTAACAGGGGTCCACTTCTCCACTGCGCATTACCTTTTATACCAAATTAATTTTTATCGCAATCAATGCGTTATTTCTTCAAACAGATCATACTTATAAATGTTTCTTTTTAAAACCAAAATTATAACTAAAAACATTCCCATTACGAATTTCACATATACCTACATACGCTTATGAACGACGAACTACATACATATGAAAAAACGTCTTAAATCAGTAAATATTTGCGGTGGTCATAAATTCGTCCAATGGCAGGAATGCGAAATGTGCGAAAATCAGACCTCTGCGAAAAATAAGTGATTTCACAGTAAGCATTATCTCACTGATAATGTTACATCTGCTATATGAAAGCAATGCTGTAAAACTTATTACTGAAGCTAAATATGGCCTATTTAAATGATAAATAAGCGTATTGACATTATCAATCTTCAACTTTGTGAACACTCAAATTTAAACAACCCATTATTAGACCTAAAACTTAAGCAGGTGCGTAGCTTGGGTTCAAAAAATATAACGTCACAATAGGCAGAATCTACAAAATGACGATGTAAGCGATAATTTGGGCCAGGAGTGTTTATACTCGTATATGTCTACAAACAACTAACTTCAGCTAAACCCCGATTCTACAAAATAATTGTAAAATAAGCATGTGTTTCATGAAATTTATTTCATATTGACGTAATCTACTCGTTAAACAATGAAGTATCAACACAGCATAGAAAGATCCCCTCACCCCCACCCCCTTCTTGTTTTTACTGCATTTTTGGCACATTTAATTTCTTTATCTCTGGAAAAATGTATAGGCACGTGCCTATAGTGCCTAAAGGAAGCTACGCCCCTGTTAAGAATACTATTAAAACTGTTGAAACAAAATTGGTACCCAGCATATCTGTGGGTCCACAAGTATTTTTTCTTCAATCTTAAGTCTAATCTTTTTCTAAATTTTTTCTTAATTTTAACATGATACTCGCAGATTTTCCTATTCACGAAGAACAAAATTATCATTATTAAACTACCCAGTACACAATGCAAACAATAGTTCTGAGGCTGACATCATTCATTCAGTTTTTATTAATGAAAATGACTCACGATGAATATGTATCAATGAATGACGTCACTGGTAACACCGGAGACACGCGTTTGAATGTTCGCGCGGGATGTTGGGCGGAACATAGTAAAATGTAGTTCTCATTATAATTGCTAAGAAATATTTGTCAGATCATGTTAGAATTGTTGAATTCCTACGCATCAGAACTCCAAATCATTGGCAATAAACAACGATGAATAAAAAATTATGTCTTAAGTCTAATAATGGGTTGATATATAAGGCCCCATAACAAACATGTACATACCTGCGGTCCATGTCGAGGTACTTCCTTTCTGCCTCATCAAACCTCCTGAAGTACGCAGCCACCTCGGCCTGCTTCATGTTCTCATTCTGTCACAGACAACATGCATACTGTAAGTTTTGCGGTAGTCTAATTTTAGTGTATTTTGTGGACAAAACAGACTGCGAATTTAATAACAGAATTTAATGATTACTAGAAAATATGTACATGAAAATGAAAAAAGCGCAAATTTAAGACTACAAGAAATTGGAGCAACCCTTAAAGATATTTTTTTGATAAATGTATTTTAGGATTTCCCAATTTTCATCCTTTTTGTACTTGCCCTTTTGTTTAGACAGGTCATAATTTTATATTGTCAAGACAGATTTATACTTGCCGCAGCCTTCGGGCAAGTTTGTTATTTGAAGACTGGTGGACCGAGTCTGCAGCACCCACCTGAAGGTTTCCAAGCCTCTTGACGAACTCTATCCCCTGGAAATCCTTACATCTCACGAAGGCCTGCTCTGCGATCTTCAGCTGCAGCTGCTCCAGCGCGGACTCTGCCAGCAGCCTCCAGAGACGTGGGTGCGGGTTGTCCTCAATGAACTGCTGGGCGTCCTGCAGTCCGATCTTCTCCAGGAGGTCCCTGGTGTCACGCAGTGACTGGAACATGGCACACATGAGTGATTCATCAGTATGTTTGTTTGTTTGTTTTGTTGTTGTTTTTTGCCGTTTTTAACAGTATTTCAGTCATATCACGGCGGTCAGTTAACCTGCTCACACTTTTCCTGGGCAAGCTTAGCTGATCTAAGCGGTTTACTAGTACTAAGTGCACATACCAGTGCCAGTAACTGACAACTGCCCTACTTGAATCAGAGGTAGGGGGAGAATGGCCGTAGAAATAATTTCATGACCAATCCAAAAACAAGTTATGTGGCCGGGCTGGGGCTTGCACTCACGATTCCCGGATTGACAGTCTAGAGTTCTACCAACTGAGCCAGAAGGGCCCTTCATTATTATGAGGTGTTAGGTAATACTGTAATTACCCTAAGTATTCATAGTTGCAAAATAACATGCATTGAAGGAGGAAATCAGCTGAAAGGAAAGGGAGGAATCAGATACCTGGGTACACATTGAAAAGAAGTACACATTCAAAAGGAGCAAATCTGCTGAAAAAATAAAGGTCACATTCAAAAAGGAGGAAACACACTGAAAGGCGGATGAAGTACACAATCAGAAGGAGGAAATACACTGAAAGGAGGATGACGTACACATTCAAAAGGAGGAAATACACTGAAAGGAGGATAAAGTACACATTCAAAGGGAGGAAATACACTGAAAGGAGGATAAATTACACATTCAAAAGAATGAAATACACTGAAAGGAGGAATAAGTACACATTCAAAAGGGGGAAATAAGCTTAAATGAGCATTAAGTACACATTCAAAAGGAGAAATAAGCAGAAAGGAGGATGAAGTACACAATCAAAAGGAGGAAATACACTGAAATGAGGATAAAGTACACATTCATAAGGAGGAAATAAGCTGAAAGGAGGATAAAGTACACATTCAAAAGGAGGAAATACACTGAAAGAAGGATACAGTACACATTCAAAAGGAGAAAAAAAGATGAAAGCAGGATGAAGTACACATTTAAAGGGGGGAAATAAGCTGAAAGGAGGATGAAGTACACATTCAAAAGGAGGAAATAAGCTGAAAGGAGGATGAAGTACACATTCAAAAGGAGGAAATAAGCTGAAAGGAGGAGATGAAGAACACATTCAAATGGAGTAAACAAGCTGAAAGGAGGATGAAGTACACATTCAACAGGAGGAAATAAGCTGAACGGAGGAAATGAAGTACACATTCAAAAGGAGGAATTAAGCCGAAAGGAGGATCAAGTACACATTCAAAAGGAGGAAATACACTGAAAGGAGGATGAAGTACACATTAAAAGGAGGAAATAAGCTGAAAGGAGGATGAAGTACACATTCAAAAGGATGAATTAAGCTGAAAGGAGGATGGAGTACACATTCAAACGGATGAAATAAGCTGAAAGGAGGAGATGAAGAACACATTCAAAATGAGGAAATAAGCTGGAAGGAGGATGAAGTACACATTGAAAAGGGGGGAATAAGCCTAAAGGAGGATGAAGTACACATTCGAAAGGAGGAGATTAGCCCAAAGGAGGATGGAGTACACATTGAAAGGAAATAAGCTGAAAGAAGATAAAATACAAATTCAAAAGGAAGAAATAATAAGAAAGGAAAAAGATGAACTATCTTGACAGCTAAAAGCAGGAAAAATCACATTTAAAAATGAAGAAATCAGCTGAAGAAGGAACAAGGTCACATTTAAAAGGAGGAAATCTTCTGATAGGAGGAAGTATCACCTACCTTGATCTCCATCTCCTGCATTAATTCCTTGGTCGGATTTTCCGGGTCCTTCATAATCTCGTCCAGCAGCACGGTGCGGATCATCAGGTCGTTGAACTGACAGATGTAGCCGCTGCTCAGTATCGGCTCCTCCGGGTCCAGGCTCCGGAATATGTACATCCGCGTCTTCTCCATCATCGCAAACAGCTCGTTGTTGTCCTGTTGACAGACATTCATATAGTCATTATACTCTTAAAGGGACCTGTTCACAGATTGATGAATTAACAACTTTTCAACTTTTTGTCACGGATTCGAAAAATAAAAGAGCAGTGTATACAAGGGAGCAAAATAACACTACGGACCTAGAAATATACTGTAAAAACCATTTCGTATACGAGTAATCATTAGTTGAAATTGATAAAATTATAAAGGTTTTGTAACGCTAAACAATGGAATAATTTGGATTGTTTCTGCTGTTTTTGTTGAAACTGTTGACATCACGTGGAACACTTATATAAATAATGCAGAGTAAACTATAGAAGTTGGAATGGCAGAGTGGTTAAGGCGATAGCCTTTTAATCCGGAGGTCCTGGGTTTGAACCCTGGTGGGACCAATTTTTTTTTATTTTCTTTGTTTTTCTAAACACTTTTCTTGTTATTATGCTTGAGCTTTTTCGTTCTGATCCTTACATCTGTCAAGTTAAGACATTTAATAGCATACTTCAAAAAATGCGAAAATCTGTGAACAAGTCCCTTTAAAGTGTGTATGTACGATCTTACAACAGATTTAGTGTCTGAAATACAATTAACAAAATAATGTCAATTAACAGATATTTTTATTTAAAATAGAATAAAAGTTAAGATTAAATATTTCTTTTAAATGCACAATAAGCTAGTTTTTAATTACCAAATAGTTTTCGTATGTACAGACAGAAACACAAATACATGTATATACGTTGACTTGACAGTTGGTTTAGGTTACACATCGCTAATAAACGATGCAAAAACTTGACACTATTGCTTGTTGATTTATTCCATACTGAAGTGTTTCTTGCGTCATTTTTATGTATTTATATTTGCTGTTGAAGTTTTACTGTCACTTTCATTTGCTTATTTTGAAAAAAATTGATATGAAGATATTTGTATAATTCAGTGTAAGACCGTATTTTATTTCATGACTGGTCATAGAAACAATATTTTCAAAATATCTAGTTTCTATGACCACGAATGAAATAAAATACGATCTTTCCGCCCACAGTTGATTTATGTTTAGAAGATACTTTCTTGAAACAGAAAATACCATAAAAGCGGAAAGTGCCGTCCTGGATTAGCCTGCGTGGACTGCGCAGGCTAATCCGGGACGGTATGTAGGCACATGCATTAAGACCTGTTCTCTCGCGATGCGCCTCAATTGTATTTGGCAGTGGGAATGGGTCCTTTTACCAGACAACGCTAAATAAGGAAAAAAATCACTGGCACAGACAGGCACACATGTCCAGGGTTGAGCGTGACACTATTGTATCTGCATAACATTTTTATATCAGGGCTGGTATTCACAAAGCATCTTAAGTCATTTCTTAAATATTTTCACTTAAGTGCAAAATTTGAATGTATTATATTTCTTTACTTCATAAACAGATTCCTATGTTGTTGATATTCCTAAAATAACATTTTCATAATGATATTATTTTAAAGTATCACTTAGTGCAAAACTGTTTCTGTATGGAATTATACAGTTTAACTTATAAAATTTAACTTAAGATGGCTTATGAATACCACCCCAGATACAATTGTTTTACGTTCAACCCTCTCAGTAAATGTTTGGGACAGGAAATGGTGCAGACCTCAGCCCAGCGCATGTCCCACACGTCTTTCCTTTCAAACTTCAGGTGCTCCCCGATGACCTCCTTCCCGTCTGGGTCGGTCATCTTGGTGTCGAGGTCAAAGAATGTCAGCACGCCACTGATGTCAATGATCGCCAGGCGACTGAAAGCAGGGGACTGTCTGTTACTCTTTGTGCATTGGATACTTGATACTGATTAGGAATAAAACAATATGTTTGTTTCAGGTTACATGCCCCAAAAAATTAGGGTAGAAAGGTCGGGAATTTTTTTTTTTTTTTTTGATGAAAGGTCAACTTGAAGATTCTAAAACTAAATAAATATTCAAAATATATCAGTAATATCCTTAAACATTGTTTATAAATGGATACTATCAAAACAAAACACATATTTATCCAAAAACAAATTTAATTATTAAAAAGGTAAATAAATAAAAAAAATCAATCTGACAACCCAATAAAATGTTCTAGGGTCGGGGCATTATTTTAGGGTAGGTCGGGTAACCTGAAACAAACATATTTTTTTCTACGCCTTAGCATAAAATATCTGCGGTGCCAAACGTTGGCGTTTTAAGTGTTTTGAATTGGCAGTGTCATAAATTGATGTAAGCTTAAACACCCGCCAAATTAAAACCATTATCAATCAATTTGCAGACCATTTGTTATGTAATAATGGATAGAAAAGGTGCGATATTGAGGTAGCACCTTTTTGTCCCAGTTTGTGAGACCCATTTGGACCCAATACATTTATAGAGTGTCTATTCGGATTTGTCAAACTTCAGATATGTCTAAGCTATTCATAATTTTCAGCAATTTCAAGATTAAACAAAGTCTCCCTGTATGTCGGGTAAAACACAATAAGATCCGTGGCCCACGGCCCCTACTACCTGGAGGTGCAGTTAAGGGACAGCTGGTGGGGCCGGCACTCCAGAGCGTATTTTTGGGTCAGTGACAGCATCGGCATCGAGTAGCGATTCAGAGTGCCGGACTCTCGACCCTGTAACAGATACACCTTCTTATGAAATTTAAATGAAAGACAAATGTAAGCATCAGTTAAGCAGACTTAATACAAGGCTTTGATAGTATTGCAAGCAATACAGGAGTCCCCTACCGGTGAAAACCCTACTAATTAAACATTGTGCAATACCGTCAAATCGCCCTTTATCTGTAGATGTACAAAGTTTCATATTCAAATCCCGTTTGTCACTGCAGTATTAAGTTGTTGTTTTTTCTATTTAAGTAACATTGACCAGACATTCGAGTTACTTTTTGAGTTATTGCAGTACTAAACTGACAGAGGGCAATCATATAGTCCATTCTATGTACCAAGTTTCATGATCATATGTTATGTTCTTTTCGAATTATTACAGTATTAAGTTTATTTCTTTTTTAAGTAACAGTCACGTGACCTTTGACCTCTGGTGAAAAATAAATGTCGTGTACAATCCTCACCTTGCTCTTTCTATGTATACAAAGTTTCATCAAAGTATCTTCAGTACTTTTTGAGTTATCGCAGGATCCAGGTTTTGGGGACGGGACAGACAGACAGAGTGAGACCGACGGACGAACAGACAGACACACGCACACAGACGGAGGGCAAACCCATAATCCAATTTGTGTAACAAGTTTCATGAAGTTTCATGATCATATCCTATGCACTTTTCCAAATATTACTGTATGAAGTTTATTTCTATTTTAAGTAACTGTCACATGACGTTTGACCTCTGGTGAAAAAGAAAAGGTCGTGCTTAATTCTCACATTGCTGTTGCTATATATACAAAGTTTCATCAAAGTGTCTTCAGTACTTTCCGAGTTATCACAGGATCCTGGTTTTGGGGACGGACGGACAGACAGACAAACGGACGAACAGACAGAATGACACACAGACAGATGGCAAACCTATAGTTCAATCTCTGTACCAAGTTTCATGGCCATATCTTATGTCCATTTCAAATTATTACAGTATTTAGTTTATTTCTTTTTTTAGTAACAGTCACGTGAACTTTGACATCTGGTGAAAAAAAAATGTTGTGCATAATCCTCACATTGCCACATTGCTGTTTATATGTATACCCAGTTTCATCGAAATAAGTTAAGTACTTTTCGAGTTATTGCAGGAACCAGGTTTTGGGGACAGACCGACAGATGGACGGACAAACATACGGACGAACAGATAGAGAGACACACAGACGGATGGCAAACCTATAGTTCAATCTTTGTACCAAGTTTCATGGTCATATCTTATGTACTTTTCGAATTATAACAGTATTTAGTTTATTTCTATTTTTAGTAACAGTCAAGTGACCTTTGACCTCTGGTGAAAAATAAAAGGTCCTGCATAATCCCCACATTGCCGTTTATATAGTATACCAAGTTTCATCGAAATATATTCAGTACTTTTTTAGTTATTGCAGGATCCAGTTTGTTTTAGTTTATTTCTATTTTTAGTAACTGTCATGTGACCTTTGACCTCTGGTAAAAAATAAAAAGGTCATTCATAATACTCACATTGCCGTTTATAAGTATACCAAGTTTCATCCAAGTATCTTCAGTACTTTTTTAGTTATCGCAGGAACAATATTTTGCGGACGGACGGACTGACGGACGGACGGACGGAGGGCAAACCTAGTCCCCTCCGGTGAAACACTGGTAGGGGACTAATAAGATTTGAAGATGAAGAACACACAAGACATACATGACTGTATATGCACAGTTTCATTACGACTATTTTTAGAAAAACTTGCTGTTTAAATTATTTTCGGTATTGTTTGTTTTCAAACACTTGACTTCACTTCCCATCTTCCCTTCTGACTTACCAAATGAGATGACTTGAACTTATCTTCTGACTTACCAATGAGACAACCTGAACTTTCCTTCTGACTTCCGACTTACCAAATGAGACGACTTGAACTTCCTTTCTGACTTACCAAATGAGACGACTTTAACTTCCTTTCTGACTTACCAAATGAGACGACTTGAACTTCCTTTCTGACTTACCAAATGAGACTACTTAAACTTCCTTTCTGACTTACCAAATGAGACGACTTAAACTTCCTTTCTGACTTACCAAATGAGATGACTTGAACTTCCTTTCTGACTTACCAAATGAGATGGCTACATTTCAAGACTACATTCACTAAATTTTGTTGAAGCTGACACCAGTCTTAACTTCAGAAATCTTACTATTTTGACAATGTTTCCACTATATAACTTACAACAATGAGGAGTTTATCTGAAGCCGTGATACAGCATATCTGGTCTTCCGTGTTGTTAAAGGCTTTACTAAAGTCCACCTCTTCCAAGGCAGCCCCTCCCGTGGGGTGGTCCTCTATGTGGTGGAGTCTGGAACATACAGCAACACCGCAGTGTTTTGTTCACCTTTTTTTCAAAAAAAGGGGAATTGTTTTTTTGTAGAAAAGCATTGTAATTTTGTTATATTGTACTTTATTATAAAACATTAATCAATTGTTTTGCTACAAATTATTACTTAGATCATGCAAAAACTTGGTTTGAAAAAAAATTTGCTGGGATTATTTTTGCTAAAATGCCTCTATCTTAGTTTATTTTGGTGTTGCGGTCAAGTTTTTTTTCAAAATAAATCTTACATTCTGAGGTGAATTTTAAGGTAAATATAGGGGGAAAATATATACTTTTTAAGCAGGGGAATGGGGCCGAATTTCATCCCCTAATTGGCCCTAAAAAAAACACTGCAATGTATAGAGCTTCTTAAAAAGTGAAGTCCGAAACACTGGAAATGAGAGGAACTTCCAATGAAGTAAAGTTTGTACCCGAAAGCATCACTCAGTATGGATCCTATAAAGTGGCCTGAGATAAATAGGTTTAAAGTAAAGTAATACACGCAAAAAAAATTGGATACCAATACCTCTCAGTGCCAGTTTTCCGTCTCCCGGCCACCTCGAGTGTAGAGAGTTTCTTGGGGTTTTTGAACTGCCATGTGTAAAATGCCTCCCGAGACGCTGCCACTATGTGGGTCTTAGTCATCGTCAGGTACACGGGATCCATCTCTGCAAGGACAAAACAAGAACAATTCACTGGAAGACAGGCTTAGAAACTATCTCTAAAATAAACACATATCTTTTGTGACATACTTTTGCATCAACTTGCAAAATAAAAATTTGAAATTGCAGAAAAACTTACTTTTGCAGATGGAATGGTGATTTATTTTTACCCAAAACATGTAAATACCCATGTTTTATTTCTTTAAAAGGCCAAGAATAATAACTGACTTTCTTTCTCCTTATCACACAATACAAGCCTAGATTTCTAATGAACAAAGATATTTGGAAAAAATGTTTCCTTTTTTCACTTGCAAAATTGTGTTAGCATGGACAAAAATTACTCGCATATTCTATTTGTTGCGTGTATACGAGTCCAAATTCGCTCCCTGATGGTAGGATTAAAACCAGTCAGATTCAATCATCGTCATGTAAATACAAGTAGTACTGTAAACAGTTTTACTTGCAGGATCTGTGTTTTTGTAATAAACAGTGTAACACCTTTAAATTGACAACTCAAGATCTAATAGTGGTTTACATGTTTATTTATTGAGTCTACTCGCTATGAAGGCCAGGAAGAAAGTAACTAGTACCCCTCCTAGCTAGATGCACGCAAAACTACGTCACATCCACGTGATTCCTCTGCTCCAATCCCCTGCTACCAATAGCACACCTATCACCTGTGTATGCAAGACCGCATTGTGTTACAACAGTATCCAGCAAACCATATGTTTCTAGTGAAGGTTGTAAACACATAATACGACAGACAGTAAGATGCCTGTTTTATTTGTTCAGTCTGACTTGGACCACTTTCTCCTTTTTAGAGGCTTTAATTAATTAAAAGTATCATCATTTGTGTCGTCTGATGGGGTATAACTCAAGAACCATGAGAGCAATTATGCTAAAAACCAAACTTAACCTTCCTTGTATGCCTACTAAATCTGCCCTTAAGTTTTGTAATGATTGCACAAAGCCTTCTCAAGTCATTGTCTGCACGAGCCTTCTCTGAACTGTTTTTTAAAAGGGGCATAACTCAAGTATGATAAGAGCCATTATGCTGAAAACCAAATTTGACATTCCTTTATGCCTACTAACACTTCCATAAAGTTTCATAACGAGAGCCGAATAACTTCTCAAATTATTACCTGCACAAACTGAAGGGGATGCCGCTACTGCTGCCAACGCTGCCGCCAAAAGTAACCCATATATGTCGCCTTTTCAAGCGACACAAAAAGTAACATCATTTGAAGGCTCTTACCAATATACTTTGAGTCCAGGGGTGTTCCAATGGAATTGCACAGAACCAGCACGTACTGACTGTTCAGCTCATCGGCCTTTGTTGCAAGACAACAGTAGTCCCCGCACGCCGTTATACTGATCAGGTTCTTCACGTATTTGATGTATTTCTGAATATACAACAAGAGCTGTCTTAGGACAGCGCGCTCGACTTTTCATACCACATTGTCAGAATTATGGGCCTTGGTCAGTGACCTCACATAATTGCCACAAAGACATGTTAGAAGTTTCACTTGAACATCTGTAGTAGCTTCAGATATGTACTTATTGCACGAAAACCTTCACCAGAGCATTATGGCGACGCTGACATATGGGTGCTTAGAATAGCTCAGACTATTCGGTGAATAGTCTAGCTAAAAACACGATACTGGCTGTAATCAATAGGTCTGGGAAGAGTACTGAAATAAAGCTGCAATGATTTAGCCATGGGTCGAATCGTTTTGATTCGATTTTAAATATCATTTAGTTGAAAATTTGCTTATTCATGAGTCATGACTTGCAATAAAATTTATATTTATTACTATTAATGTCAATGTATTGGTTAATGTGAACGTATGTGCCTATTTTTATCGACATGAATAAGAACAGTGAAAAGTGGTGATAATGTTTAAGATACATGTATCTAGTTCAGCAACCATGATGCCTTGATCAATTTACACGATTAATCCACACAAAACCATAATTGTAACGAATAGTTTCATAACAAATTATCTATAAATATATGAAAGGGAACCAAATCAAAATAGGCTGGTTTAGTATCGATAATCGAATCGGGACATTCACAATCGATTGATTGGTGCATTGGAAGAATCGTTGCAGCTGTATACTCAAGTATCTGGGTAACACTCGTGTAGTACAAAAGCCCCTTGCCCAAAAGCCCCTTGGTCTAAAAATGCAAACATGGACATAAGCCCCTTTATATATTTGACAGAGTGGACGTAAGCCCCTTGGTAGATTTAACGGGTGGACAAAACCCCTTGATAGATTTAACAGGGTGGACATAAGCCCCTTGGTAGATTTAACAGGGTGGACAAAACCCCTTGATTATTATGAAATAGTTTACCTAAGCCTCTTTCTGATATTTTACATTAGGCCATACCAATTTGATTCTATGTTTAGCGGCCTTGGACTGGTAGGTTTTGGGATGCCTGAACGAGAAAAAGAACAATTTTGACAATGTGAAAAATTGAGTTAAAAAGCATATAAACATTTGAAAAAAATGACTTTCAGTTGTTTTTACCAATATTTGAATAATCAGTGTGCAAAAAGTCAATTTACACAGTTAAAATACTGTGTTAAAGTAGATTCCAAATATGAAGATGATATATGATGATATGATGTTTGGCAGGTAAATATTGCTTTATCTTGTACCACTGCTATGAATAAATTGTGAAAGAAAAATGTATTTTCTATCAACTCATAGTTTTTTCCTGCCTGGTAGGTAGGTTTACAAAAATAATGGGGATGCCAAACATAGAATCAAATTTGTATGGCCTTATTATGTATGCATTTCAATAGCAAACTCCATTACATCAAAGGGGAAATATTAATTGCAATCAACTGTTGAGAAACTGATAGATTTCATTAATTGCATTAAGTACACATATACTTAAAACAACAAAAATATAACAGTTGATATGCAAGAATGAACAATACAAAATGCGATAATTAATCTTAAAATCACCAAGGGGCTTTTGTCCACTCTGTCATGTCTACCACGGGCCTTATGTCCATGTGTGCATTTTTAGACAAAGGGGCTTTTGGGCAAGGGGCTTTTGTCCGGATACCCGATAACACAACTGCTTGGGTTGCCATCTTTTTTCCTGTATGTTAAATTTGTACAGGAAAGCAGCACCATGCAGTTGGCAAATGGAAAACAATGGATCAAGAAGATGCCAGGAAGATGATTTGCTCAAGTAAAAAAACATGTACATTGCAATTTGCTTGCGTAAAAATGCAGGATTCTGTGTCTATTGAAATCCCTGACCTAGACATGCGTACCTCCCCGTTCTTGGTATCCCAGAAGACCACACAGTGCTCTGCCCGGTCTGGCTTAGTGAACGAGTAGACGACCGTGTTGGAACAGTAGCCCCACTGGAAATTACACCAAAATACAGTGACATATACTGTACCGATAAATACCATAGAACAGCCTGGTTTCACAACATGAAATGTTCACAAAAATATTGAAATATCAAATTGCATTCTCAATTTTTATTGATTAATATTAAGAAATTTGGTAATAAATTAAGTAGAAATTGACCGGGTGATAAGAAATGAACAACTTTAAAAGTCTTAAACATATTTTTGTGTTTGCTGGGTAAATAACAAGGATGAAGAATTTGTAGTTGTTGTATACATTGTAGTCAGGTCTAATGTTTGCAAAGAAGATAAACAAATCAATCAGGTGATAAACCATATATAAAATTTCTGCTTTTTCTGGTATACAGTACACGCCAAGCCAAACCCACAAAGTTTGCAATAAGCGATGAACCAATTTTATCACAAAGCGCAGAGCGCTCGCGCACGATGTGACAAATTTTAATTAATATCCCGACAAAAATGTGTGCGTGTTTGCGAACTTGTGTGGCGAATGATTTTGTCCCACGACCAATCGTGACGAGAAACTAATTAGCACAATTTCCACACATGTACGCAATATTTTCTCTTAGCGGTGAATTAATTCATATAAAAAAACTTTGTAGGATAGTTACTTGTATGTATAAATCTGAATTTATATTATTTACAGAATCCTTCAAATCACGATGTGACATTTGTTGAAGAAGATAAAAATGTTCAAAAAGAAATTAACTTATTATTGTATGCATGAACATGTATCAATGTTGTTATAAAATTAAATAAAAATAACATTATTTGTTGTATTTACACATTTAATTTGATGTGTATTTTACATATAAAAGTGTGTTATTCCAATCAATGTTAATCACGAAAAATGAAATTTATATGATTAAATGAAACCGTAACTTACATATATTCAATCAAAGAGACGTATGTGCACATTCAATATAAGTCTATATATGGTGATATGCAAATTATTGATGATCATGATTACAAATATGATACATATGAATATGCTGGTATGTGGTGATGATGGCATACATGAAAACAAATAAAATAACTGGATATTCTTGAAGTAGGGAATGTTTAAAATAATCACACGCAAGAAGAATCAGTAAACATTGTGCTTTTCATAATCATCACCAGAACCCCGTATACAAATGCGCATAACAATCAAATCACATCCCTGTGCTTTAAAGATTAATTAATAACTCGTTTAAATCGATTTCAGTTAAATGCACAAGTGACGTCAAATTTAAATGGAGAAAATTAGTGTAATTTGGCACATGTATAAATGGGGTGGTTATTTGTAGTGAAAAAGAGGACAATTCGTTATAATTTTATAATCGTTAATAGATAATAATGTTAATTGTCCTGTTGGTAAGTTTTAATTCAAATGTATATACAATCACACTGCTCACGCAGCATTCCTCTTTTTCATAAGTTCTCGACTATTTAGTCAAAATTTGTGATACCTATGTTCCTTGTCATTTTTTGTTCAAACAATATTGTCAATTTATAGCCTTTCATTAGTATATTGTCGATAAATTAACCGTACTATCATGGATATGTACCGTAAATTCTCGCGTATAGGACGCCCCCGCGTATAAGACGCACCTAAAAATTTAGATCCCAGTTTGTGGAAAAAAAATCAGTTTGAAAGCTTCTAAACATCAAAATCGTAAATTTTGCGTCCATTGTTTATTGACACTGAAAATATATTTGTCGTGAAATCGCAATGCGGATACATTACACTAAATGTGTTTTCGCTGTATCGAGAGGTATTGAGAAGTCTCAAGTGTCAACACCTTTAATTACACGCCTCGAATCACGCCGAAATCTCGTGCTAGAGCACCCACTATCTTTCGCGAATCTTTGCAAACTTTCATGACGTAGCTCTGCGAATATGGATCGATCGCTTGTCTTGACAGCGCAAATTCTACGGGTTTCACGTGGTGTGTACTGTATCTAAATCCATTCTAAATGACAAGGATGAAGCAGGTATAATACTGTGGAATCACTTATTTTCGCATATATGACCACCGCAAATGTTAACTGAAATCGTAGTGTAGCAACACCATGGGAGCATACACTTTTGTTCAAATGTACGTCGGTAATTGTTCTTAAAAATAGGCAGATAGGCCTATATGTTACGATACAAATGTTTTAACTAAACGTTTTTGAATGTTTTCTTCATCGGCTTCATTATGATTAATGAAAGCATTTTTTTCCTTTAAATTGTTGGCGTTTTCGTACATTTAAATGCGGTCATACTAAAAACACTATGTAGCGCAGAGTACATTGAGACCTTTACTTTTGCATAAAAATTCTGTGACGCATAAAAACAAAATTATATTTCTATAACTCAGTTACACAAAGGCATGATGTTGAACTCTCGTAATACAATGAGTAAAAGGAACATGAAGATTTTACTTTTCACAAGTTGATCTTTTGAGTAGAGAATTAGCGCCCGCGATGTGGAGCCGAAAAGAGTACTTCAATCGGCACTTAATTAACAACAAGGCGTCAGTTTGACAGAACGTGATATATCGTATAAATTGTCTCGCCTAAAACTGCAACAACTGTCAATTAAGAGCTTAAACCGGTACTAATATACGTGTTGATCGCAACAAACAAGCTGTAACAATAGGACCAGTCATTGGCGATGTCTGCTTGGTCGTTTTATTGCATAACTGACACATATTTTGTGTAAAAATTCTCGTTTTTTTTTTTTTTCAAAATAGCAGTTGCGCGAATGTAAGACCACGCGAATATGTCTGTGATCGCAAGTGCGCAAAATTTGTACCCCTCGAATTCAAGTGATTCCACAGTATACCTTAAATCCATTCTAAATGACAAGGATGAAGCAGGTATAATATACCTTGTAGTCAGGTCTAATGTTTGCGAAGTAGATGAAGGAGTCGACAGCCAGGGCCACTCTCAGACTGCCACCCTCCCACGAACACGAGTACATCTGCTTGCCTGGCACCTTCAACGTCCGCAAATGCTGAAACACAGATACCGCCATTGTAAACCTAGGCATTTTTAAGTGATAACATGTCTAGGGGAAAGATTTGTTACACAAAATTCAAATCAGATGGGTAACCCATTTATATCGCTTAAACCAGGGATTTCATTAGAATTTGAACATCATGGCCCAAATCCACAAAGCTCCTTAGGCAAAACTTCAGTAAATTCCTTAAATTCATAAAATTCATTAAGCCTGTGGCTGGTTCATTTAAAGCAAATGTTGTATTAAATGGTTTTAATTTGGTAAATAATCATCAGATACTTATTATTTTACCATTTTTCAAATATAAAATAATGATTAAAATTTTTTACTTAAATATGACTTAAGTTAAGATTTTCCTTAGGAGCTTTGTGGATATGGCCCCAGGAGACAACAGACCCTTAGCTTGAAATTGTGAAAGGTCAAAGTGAAATTGTCAGGGGTCAGTATACTGAAGTCATTATACGGCCCAAGGAGACAAATGAACCCTTAGCTTGAAATTGTGAAGAGTCAAAGTGAAATTGTCAGGGGTCATAATACTGAAGTCAGAGCTATTTTGTTTCTGCATATTTGTTTATTGCTCTGCAAATGCTGCTTTGTTTTAATAAAGGTCAAGAACTCTGCCAAAAAATGCCATGAGTATGATAAAAATTATATGTTCATGTACTTTAGAAGTTGGCGAATGGTTTACAATTGCATCAAAACGATGCAAGGCAGATTATTTGCTTTAGTCAAAAATGAGTGAATTGTAATTTGCTTGCATCAAAAAGCAGGACTTTGAGTCTATTGAAATCACTGGTTAATCACTGCCCAACTCTCTAAATGTGCCAAAGAACTGCACAATATTGACACACTTAAGATTTCATGACATTGAAATTCAAAATCTGACTGATGAGTTACCTATTTACAAAGCTATGGAATCAAGGTGTCTGAGGAATGTGTGCTTGACTATTTGAAGTATTTTAGTTGGTGCATGGATTTGAAAGTGCCCTTTTTTCACTAAGATTTTTAAGTGAAAGTTTTGGTTGAAAAGTCCTATACATGTAACGTCATAACTACATAAGTTATTCACTTGCACCTGATTCTGGAGTTGATAACAAAGGTAAATTCCAAGATTCAAGTGAATAACTAATGTTGTTTTGAAGTTAGAAGACGTTTAAACTAAAACTTATACAAAGTTCAAACGCAGACGCACACCGACGCCAGGGTGAGTAGGAAGTCTTACCTATTTTTAGAATAGTCAAGTTCAAAAATGCTGGATTAAAGAACAGGTGGACAGTGGATTTTTATGTGAATTAATAAGACTTTTAAGAAGATGAAATTCCCAGTCAGTAGGGTACCATACCCATCAACAAAGCTACGTGTAAATATCGCTGGGTTTAAAGCGTGTATGTACGATCTAAAAACAGATAAAGTGGCATAAATACAATTAACAAAATTAAGTTAATTAACATAATTATAGTTCTATTTAAAATGAAATAAAAGTTCAGAACAAACACTGCTTTTAAACGCACAATTAGCTAGTTTTTAATCACCAAATAGTTTTCGTCTGTACAAGCGAAAACTCAAATACATGTATATACGCGACTTGACAGTTGGTTTAGGTTACATAACAACACTAATAACCTCGACACTAGTACTGGTTGATTTAATTGATTTTGAAGTGTTTCCGTCGTCAATTTTATGTTTTTCTGTTTGCTTTAAAGTTTTATTGTCACTTTCATCTGCTTATTTTGAAAATAATTGATATGAAAGATCGTACATACACACTTTAAAATTGTATGCCTCTCAATACAGGCTGTAGAACTGGACTGGTATTCACAAAGCTCTTAAAGGAAATCTTAACTAAAGTACTTAAGCAACAACTGTGTAAGTATCAAAGTGTTGTAGTAAGCGGTGTTGGTGCTAGACGAAACGGTAAAATCTACTTAACCTTGTCACGGACGGAAGGACAGAAAGGCGGACAGGACGATCACTATATGCCTCCTGCATCAAGATGCCGGGGGAAGAAAAAAACCTGGGCTAAACATTACCCACCTCTCCATAGGGCCCATAGAATTGCACGACATTGACGTCCTTGTCTTGTCCTATGGCCTTCTGGGACCCTGCGACTGCCATCACTGATCCGTTGTGGTTCCATGCGATCTGGCACACAGTCATACCCGTGTCTATCAACACTGGATCTGCAAACAAGTAAAATACTGGTACATGTCAAAAGATATCTACTGCACACCTTCCATTATTTTGGTCTCCTGGATGGACTTTCCAAAGAAGACAGTAGCCATACAAGAAATCTCATACACATTCATACCCGTGCCTATCAACTCTGGATCTGCAAATGAATAACATACTGGTACATGTCAAAAGATATCTACTGTAAACCTCTTCCATTATTTCATATGACTTGCCCATTTGGGCATTACCCATACAAGCATTCTGGCATAGACTCGTACCCGTGTCTATCAACACTGGATCTGCAAATAAATAATATACTGGTACAACATGTCAAAAGATATCTACTGTAAACTTCTTCCTTTATTTCATATGACTTGCCAATTTGAGCATTAGCCATACAAGCATTCTGGCATAGACTCCTACCCGTGTCTATCAACACTGGATCTGCAAATAAATAACATACTGGTACAACATGTCAAAAGATATCTACTGTAAACTTCTTCCTTTATTTCATATGACTTGCCAATTTGAGCATTACCCATACAAGCATTCTGGCATAGACTCCTACCCGTGTCTATCAACACTGGATCTGCATATGAACAACAATCCAGTACAACATAGTATATGTCAAAAGATATAGTAATCACACCTCTGCATTATTTTGGTCTCCATGGTAATTTCTTGGATGGACTTGCCACAAAGGACAGTAGCCATACTAGCAATCTGATACACACTCATACCCGTGTGTATTATACTAGAAGTGCAAACAGGCAGCAAATAATACACCTATCAATATTTTCCCCCTGGGGTTTAGCGGCAGGGATATACGGGACTTTTGACTGAAATCGATTCCAGACAGGAGGGAATTTGTCAAGCCAAATAATTCCAGGTCCTTGGAAATAGACTTGGCTCGGATTTTAGATCCCAGAAATAAAAGCCCCCCAGGCATCTCCCACTGTGGGGATTTTGACAAAAATGCTTGGCTCTAGAGTAGGGAATCAGATCCCCATAAAAAAATTAGTCAAATTTCCCTGGGTCAACCCGCCGCTCCACCCGAGGACAAATATTGATAGGTGCACAAGTAACATATGTCTAAAGATTTATAGTCTGCTGATCACCTCTTGCATTATTTTGGTAGCCATGATATTTTTTGGGACAGACTAGCCCATTTGGGCACTAGCCATAAAAGCAATCTGACACACTATCACACCCTTGTTTATCATTGTTTGTTTTTTGTCTATTTGGATTTTTCGCCGTTTTTAACAGTATTTCAGTCATATCACAAGTTGTGTGGCTCACGAACTTACGAACCCCGGATTGACAGTCCAGCGCTCTACCAACTGAGCTAGCCGGACCAGGCTACCTTGTCTATCAACACTGGATCTGGGAATGAGCAACATACAAGTATAGCAATGTCATAAGATATGAGGGGCGTCATGGGAAACCGGACTTAATGCATGTGCGTAAAGTGTCGTCCCGGATTAGCCTCTGCAGTCCGCACAGGCTTATCCAGGACTTTCCGCTTTTGTGGTATTTTCTGTTTCAAGGAAGTCTCTTCTAAACATAAATTCACTGTAGGCAGAAAGTGCCATCCTGGATTAGCCTGTGCGGACTGCACATGCTAATCCGGAACGACACTTTACGCACATGCATTAAGACCGGTTTTCTCACGACGCGCCACATGTCTAGTTCAGTCTTGGCCTCAACCTACTACCACCAAAACCTGGGCTCATGCTTTTGATTTGAGGCTAGTGGAAATTTGTAGGCACTAGCCAGATTTGGCTAGTGTTGTTTTTTAACAAGTCACAGAGTTATGAACAATTATGATCAAAGTATTAAAAGCTGATACGGTAAATAATGATTATAGTCTGCCTGCCACGCATTGTTAACAAAGATAACAAAATAGAGATATTCCATTTAGATAACCCACATTTAATGAATAAATTGAAACATCATTTTTGTACAAAACAACAAAGGTCCACGTATTTTACTGCATTTTCATACTGCTGTATTGCAAGACATTGGACTTGTAACAGAGCTTTTGGGCTAGTGATTTTGCTATGCAAACTAGCCCGAATGGACTAGTACTCTCAAAAAATTAAGGCGAAGATTGTGCTGGTCTACTGTACACATGTTCCTATATATTGATCTCCACAATTTTGTTTAGGAAAGGATGTGCCCACTTGGGCATTAGCCACAAAATCAAATTGCTCAAATCTACTTCTAACTTGACCGAAATGAAGAAACAAAAACATCCAGAGATCAGCACATGTTAGCTACATGTAGTTTGTTTAAGTTGCAAATGGACAGACGATTATACGCCCGTGATACATTCAGATTGAAATTTCTGTTTTTAGCACATTTCGTTGTTTTTTTTGGTTTTATTCCTTAGTTTTATCTCTATTGCACTCACTATTTTTGACAGGAAGGCCTTGATTCTAACTTGTCCTTACATATTTTTACTTGACCAGGGCCTGGTGCAACTCAGTTATTTCAAATGTTGACATTTCAATAATGGATATAAATAGAGTAGAGAAGCATCATTTTGCGAAGTTAAAACTAATTTTTTATTTTTTTATTTTAAATAGACTATAGTTATAAAGACCTTTTTTTAATTTTTACAAAATGCATACATATGAGTCATGCGAAACCCAGACTTACTTTCATCGACTTCTGACCTCATGATCTGACACCTGCCATTGTCGAAGCAGATGGCCAACGAGGGGCAACCCAGCTCGACGTAGCCGTTGCTGCCATTGTACCAGTGAATGCCGGCGATGCGTAGGGACCCAGTGCAGTTGGTCAGGCAGTAGATGTTCAGCTTTGACTGAAAATTCACAATGTTCCGTTCTGTTAATTACACTTCAATACAAATTTAAGTTGTATAAGAGTGGAGCCGATGATTAGAAACCCAAATGAATGTTCTCTTAACTTGCACCAACTATAAACACTATAAACCAATGCCTGCTGTGCTTTGGGCCACAGTGCGGTTGGTCCGGCAGTAGATGTTCAGCTTCGACTGAAAATTCATGATAATTGTTTCCGTTATCTACACTGCAATACAAATGTAAGTTGTTTTAGAGTGGAGCCGATGATTTGAAACCCTAATGAATGTTCTTTGACTATAAACACTATACACCAATGCCTGCTGTGCTTTGGGCCCCAGTGCGGTTGGTCCGGCCGTAGATGTTCAGCTTCGACTGAAAATTCATGATAATTGTTTCCGTTACCTACACTGCAATACAAATGTAAGTTGTTTTATAGTGGAGCCAATGATTAGAAACCCTAATGAATGTTCTTTTACTATAAACACTATACACCAACGCCTGCTGTGCTTTGGGCCACAGTGTAAACACTATACACCAATGCCTGCTGTGCTTTGGGCCACAGTGTAAACACTATAAACCAATGCCTGCTGTGCATTGGGCCACAGTGTAAACACTATAAACCAATGCCTGCTGTGCTTTGGGCCACAGTGTAAACACTATAAACCAATGCCTGCTGTGCTTTGGGCCACAGTGTACACACTATAAACCAATGCCTGCTGTGCTTTGGGCCACAGTGTAAACACTATAAACCAATGCCTGCTGTGCTTTGGGCCACAGTGTAAACACTATAAACCAATGCCTGCTGTGCTTTGGGCCACAGTGTAAACACTATAAACCAACGCCTGCTGTGCTTTGGGCCACAGTGTAAACACTATAAACCAATGCCTGCTGTGCTTTGGGCCACAGTGTAAACACTATAAACCAATGCCTGCTGTGATTTGGGCCACAGTGTAAACACTATAAACCAACGCCTGCTGTGCTTTGGGCCACAGTGTAAACACTATAAACCAATGCCTGCTGTGCTTTGGGCCACAGTGTAAACACTATAAACCAATGCCTGCTGTGCTTTGGGCCACAGTGTAAACACTATAAACCATGCCTGCTGTGCTTTGGGCCACAGTGTAAACACTATAAACCAACGCCTGCTGTGCTTTGGGCCACACTGTAAACACTATAAACCAACGCCTGCTGTGCTTTGGGCCACAGTGTAAACACTATAAACCAATGCCTGCTGTGCTTTGGGCCACAGTGTAAACACTATAAACCAATGCCTGCTGTGCTTTGGGCCACAGTGTAAACACTATAAACCAATGCCTGCTGTGCTTTGGGCCACAGTGTAAACACTATAAACCAACGCCTGCTGTGCTTTGGGCCACAGTGTAAACACTATAAACCAATGCCTGCTGTGCTTTGGGCCACAGTGTAAACACTATAAACCAACGCCTGCTGTGCTTTGGGCCACAGTGCAGTTGGTCCGGCAGTAGATGTTCAGCTTCGAATGAAAATTCACGATAATTGTTTCTGACACTGCAATATAAATTTCAGTTATATAAGGGTGGTGACAATGATTTGGAACTTTTTTTAATGTTCTTGTAACTTTCACAGACAATTATTTGGAACTCTATTGCATGTTCTTATAACTTGCACAGACTAACTACGCTCTAATTCAACAGAAGCCTGCGACACGTAGGGATCCAGTGCAGTTGGCCAGGCAATATGTGTTGAGCTTCGACTGAAAATTCACAGCGTTTGTTTCTGTGACTTCCAATGCAATGCGGCTCTATTGCAACACAGAATTTCAGCTACATCTATACAATAATGGGAGCAAAGGTTTGTACTTGGACTATGAATACCTTTCATCAAAATGTAGCTCCAACTTCACAATCAACATGTCTTCTAACGTGTTAACTACCCGTACATATTATAAATTACTATAGCAAATTAATATGCTAACTACGGCTTACACTGAAATTTAATCAAGGCCTTGATACAGGGTTATATAGTACTAACAAAAGCCAATCTTATACAAAGGTTTTCTCTTTAATAATAAAATTGGTCATCTTATTGTAGACATGTACAATGTATTTCGGGTAGTCTATTTCGCACTTCTCAGAAAGACATGAACTCCGCGAGTCATATGTGTCGCCTGATGGGGCATAACTCAAGTACGATAAGAGCAATTATGCCAAAAACCGATCGTGACCTTCCTTTTATGCCTACTAACACTTCCATAAAATTTGATAAAGATTGAACAAAAACTTTTAAAGTTCTCGTCTGCACAAGCCTTATTTGAACGATTTTATTTTTTTTAAAGGGCACAACTCAAGTACGATAAGAGCAATTATGCCAAAAATCGAACTTAACCTTTCTTTTGTTCCTACTAACACTTCCAAAAAGTTTCACAAAAACTTCTCAAGTTATTGTCTGCGCAAACTGAAGGGGACGCCTCAGTCGCCAATGCCGCCAAAAGTAACGCCTATATGTCACCTTTTCAGGCGGCACAAAAACTGTCGCCACTTACAATGAAGTTTCCAAGGTTGTCGTAAATGTGAATCTCTCCATTCGCCATCCCAAACAGCAACGATTTCCCATCTGGTGACCACTGAAACAAACAGACAAGAAAGAAATCATTAAGTGCTGTTAGAAGTGGATTACCGCCTTCACTCATTACAAAATAATGTCGGTGCAAGGAGATAGTATCTGATTTTAAAACAAAACAAAACGTATAACGCTTTAAACTAAACATGCATACTCTTCTAGGTAACAGGTAAGTCAACATGCATGTTCCATAGTAACTACAGAAAATTGTCTTTAACTGGAGATACCATTATGGAAACTAATGTTTTCATCATAACCTAACCTCTGCATACCTACATAACCTACATAAATTACCTGGAGATTTCAGGGGTTTCGCAGTCGATCGCCACTGTCGCCAAATGCGACAAATTTGCAAAAGTGGCGACAGTTTTTTCAAAGTGGCGATTTTTATTGGTGACAACATATTTTAGACAGAGCTAAATCTATTTCTTGTGAAATATAAATTGCAAGAAAACTGGGGCAGATTAAGTTACCACAGAGCCTCCAAACATGGCCTTAGGGCATCGTTATACGATCACTAATTAGCCTATCGTTGCTGACGAGTCACGAGCGTGTCATGGTGTAAAAGCTTATCTCTGACGTCACAGCATCAATTTTCAGCTTGGTTATGTACCTATCAATATTTTCCCCCAAGGGGGGAGCGGCGGGCATATATGGGACTTTAGACTGAAAGCAATTCCCGACTAGCGGGAATTTGAAACGCCGAATGATTCCGGATCCGGGGCAATAGACTTTGTTTGGATTTAAGATCCCGATAATATTGCCAACGGGCCATTTGACACACCAATTGAGCATCCCCCACTGAAAGGGATTTAACAAATTGCTTGGCTCTAGGGTCGAGAATTAGATCCCCCCCCAAAAAAATTAGTCAATTTCCCCTGGGATTGCCCGCCGCTACCCCCCCC
Organism: Congeria kusceri; assembly: GCA_027627225.1. Taxonomy (NCBI): domain Eukaryota; kingdom Metazoa; phylum Mollusca; class Bivalvia; order Myida; family Dreissenidae; genus Congeria; species Congeria kusceri. The sequence continues at coordinate 1,708,834 of CM051039.1, forward strand.
CCCCCCCCGGGGGAAATATTGATAGGTGCATTAGGCACAGTCACACTCAGATGAAATCCAAATCAGCACTATTGATTTTTAATCTTCTGACAAGGCTGACCTAAATACAGCCTAAAACAAAGGAAAACAGTTCTGTGTCTGGATTTATTCCTGAACATTAACAAACTGTTTGTCCACTGTCATGATGAATTTTAACATGAATTATGGACAGACAGTTGTTACATCAACAAATGAATATATTAATTAGAAGGATTTACCGATCTGCAAGTAAAGTGTTACAAAACGATCAACATTACTAAATGTGTTCAAATAAAGTGTTGTAAAATCTTAATTTCCGATTAAGTAAAAAACTATTATATTGATGATAAGTTTTAATTATAATAATGTAGTTACTAATGCTATTTTAAAGTGACAGTTACTCTTAATTAGATACTAAATCATGTCAATATATGACTGACAAATAAAATTGGCTCAAACTTTTGAAAAGTGGTGAATTTTGGTGGCGACAACTTTTTTTGAGCCAGCAGAACCCCTGGATTTGATTTCCTGATTTCTAATGTCTATGTAGGCAAGTTGTATGCCTTTCAGATTTGATTTTACAATCGGACCGTTTGGAGAATTGATTTACTGGTTTCTAGCCTCTACGTAAGCGAACTGAATGCCTTTCAGATTTGATTTTATAATGGGACATTATGGAGAATTGATTTACTGGTTCCTTACCTCTACATAGGCGAGATGTATGCCTTTCAGATTTGATTTGATATGGGACCCTATGGAGAATTGATTTACTGGTTACTAAGCTCTACATAGGCAAGCTGCCTTCCAGATTTAATTTACTGGTTTCTAACCTCCATGTAGGCGAGCTGTATGCCTTTCAGATTTGATTAACTGGTTACTAACCTCTATGTAGGCAAGCTGTATGCCTTTCAGACATGATTTACTGGTTTCTAACCTCCACGTAGGCAAGCTGTATGCCTTTCATACATGATTTACTGGTTACTAACCTCTACGTAGGCAAGCTGTCTTTCAGATTTAATTTACTGGTTTCTAACCTCCACGTAGGCAAGCTGTATGCCTTTCAGATTTGATTTAATGTTTTCTAACCTCCACGTAGGCGAGCTGTATGCCTTTCAGCTCCTTGCCCCAGATCCTGTTGCCGTCCACTGACCCCACAATCACTGCGCCATCCTCATACACGATACAGATCTTCTGTCCGTCTGCATTCCAGGCCATGCTACGCACTACCGACTTGTTGCGGTTGTTGATCATCTCTTCGTACCAGGAACCTTAGCAACAAAAATGACACGGTACAGGAAGAGTCAAACTACATGTTCACCGTACTTTTGCCATCTAGATAAGAATTTTGTTGAAGGGTACTGATAATCCATGAATTCAAAAGTAAAGGGGTTTGAATCGGTACTCATTAATGGGCAAATATATAAAAAATGATGTCTATTTTAAATGTTTAAATATGTAAAAGTATTTAAACAACAATTGCTATTCACTATTGTGTACTATACGACCATCAGTATATAGTGATAAATCATTTTGAAATTTTATCAAGATTTTAAACTCTTACTAGTACGCACATTATTATTTTTTTAAAGAGAATTTTCCAAATGTTTGTTCAATGAGTATTGACTCCAATACTTTTCTTATCAAGAACACAGAATGATACTGTTTCGCAATCCAACTGGATGCCTTAATACATTAACATTCACACATTATTGGTTACATATCGATATATACATTGCAGTTATTACATTTGTACATGAACAGCCTACATTTGTACATGAACAGCCTACATTTGTACATGAACAGCCTACATTTGTAGTCAGTAATGACAGTGTTCTAGGTGCCTGGGGCCGTAACCACTAAGCTCCCAAGGGAAATCTTAACTTAAGTCATATTTAAGGGAAAATTTCAAATAAATGTATCCTCGTGAGAATCAATATTTTATACTTGAAATTTGATAAAATAAGGAGCACATGTCGATTCTTTACCAGTTTCAAACAATTAAAGACAAAATAAACTTTATATGAACCAGCAGCAGACATAAGGAATTTTATGATTTTAAGAAATGTACTTAAGTTTTCACTAAGGAGCTTTGTGGATACGGGCCCTGGGTACGTATTCACAAAGCATCTTAAGATAATTTGTATTCTTACCCTGAAATCGGGATTTTTTAAAAACTGTATTGCTCTGTATACAAACTTTATAAACGAAATAACATTTTAACATGACATCAGTATAAAAATGTTATTTGCCACATATCAGCAACATACAAATGTGGGAATTCAGTAAACGTGTATAATATATCAAAATTGTACACTTAAGTGAAAATACTTAAGAAATTACTTAAGATGTTTCGTGAATACCGCCCCTGGGCAAATGTATTTGTCTTATAATACAGCAAAACCATCCAGTTTTAGGAAGACAAGTAAATGAAACCGGGAACCATATTCCAGAAACGTCTTAAGTGTACCGTAAAATATTTTCATTTAAGTTCCGATTTGTGTAAGGTACTATTTTTCAAACTACACATCAGTTAGTGATTCCACTTTAAGATCAGTATAAAATAGTTAATAAGTGGATAATTAGCGCACACTAAGCAGAATTTCGAGTAAACATGGAAGAAAATGCTCTAGAAAAATGCTGATTTTAAGGTCACGGATAAGATTTTATTTAAGACGTTTCTGGAATATGACCCCTGTACAGACATTTTTTCCTTTGAGAGGATAAAACTTACAAATATTTCAATCAATAAAAGTCCATTTATGTTATCATAATGTGTCTTTATTTTAAATAAGTGTTTTAAACTTCAAGAATTCCCCTTTTTTATAACAAAAAAAACAACAAATAAAAAAAAAGAGGAAAATTCCAATAAAACTAAAACAATGAAATGCATAATACATGTAGTCAGTTCTATAATAAAAGAAAGTGATGGATACAAGGTGAAGGTTATTTAGCTATTGCAATAAAGGTATCTTTATACGAAGATTCAATATAATAGCCCAATCTTCTATCAAGTTATTTGGAAAGCATTCAATCTATATTTAATCTATATTTAGTAACAGTCACCTCGACCCCCCCCCCACAAAATAAATTTCAAGCATTTCAATTAGCGAGTTAGGCCGCTTTTCCATATGTCCGTTAACGCATCCGTATCTGAATCCGTATCCGCATAAATATTATACGGACGCGCTTTTCCGTGAATCCGCAAATAAACGTCGATTATTTTAGTTTCCTTCTTATTTTCAAATAGTGACAATGTCTGAGTAAGAAGCTTTTAAACAGTTTAAATTACGTCGGCTGCAAATATTGATGACAGTATATGAACACATTTACATGTGGTGGATCTTAAACAATATAAAGCATTTAGCAATTATACCTACAGCGTCAGCCATCACTCATTTAAAGGTAACCCGTTATTACAGAGTTATTGTACTCGGTGAATCTTAGGTTGAGAAATCCGGGTGTATGTAGACTATTTTTTTCTATTTTCCCAAACTTTTATGTACAACAGCCCTTTGTTTAACATGGTAAGTTAGATACCATGTCGTCCGCATCCGCATAAAATCGCTTACTGCGCGATTTCTTGCGGATGGCATTTGTGGATGCGCTTTGCGGATACGGACTGCGGACATATGGAAACGGTCCAAATGTTTTCAACTTGTTTGAATTTTGCGGATGCGCATTTGCGCAATGCGGATACGGACACATGGTAAACCGCCTTTATTCAGCAGAAACAGTTTTTCTATGTTTAGTAACATAAACCTTGACCTTACCCATCCCTACTGTAATATCAAGCTTAGGTTCAATTTACATGTATCATTCATTTTAATAGCTAAATCTGTTCTTTATTTCATTTATTGATCAGAAACTGTTTCAAGTAGTGTTGTGAAAGATCTAGAGCGAAATAGCAGGGTGCTGCACCCTGCTCCTTTTTGGTTCCCCCCTGTTGCCCCTCTGGGCTGGTCAAGTCAGAAAAGTTGAATATGTTTTGAATTTGTATATATTTGTGCCAATATTCAATGACAAATGAATAGACTAGGCTTAAAAAACATTATAATAATCATTAAACTAAAAACCCTGGAATTAGTAAATTTTACAAAATGTCAACAAACTGGTCTGTCCTTCCATCCTGCTCCTTTCTAGCAGCACCCCGTTCCTTTTGTGATCCTTCCCCTAGTAGTGATGACCTTGAACTTGACCACACCCATTCCCAATGCAATCCCAGTGCTATAATGTATCCAAATATGAAGTTTTATTACAACAAGGCAGTCTAAAGGACAGCTATATCTCCCGCCGTGATCCTTCATTAGACTTTGAAGGTGACTTTGAAGTATCATACTGACTTTAATCAGTTTCATGAAAATTCCTTAAAGGGCATAGGAGATATGGAGCTGACACAAAAATGGAGGCTCAAACATTTGACTTTTAAGCGTGACCTTGACCTTGAGCTGGCAAGACTGCTCCATACCTTCTGCACACTGCCTCAATGTGATAAACATTTGAGGCAAGTTTCATGAAAATCCTTTAAAGGGCACAGGAGATATAGAACAGACATGAAAATACAGTCTCAAATATTCAACCTTCAAGTGTGACCTTGACCTTGAGTTGGCATGACTGACTTACGCCTTTTGTAAATCGTCTCAATGTGCAAAACATTTGAGCCAAGTTTCATGAAAATCCTTCAAAGGGTATAGGAGATATGGGGCGGAAAAGAAAAACAGACACGAAAATGGAGGCTGAAAAATTTAACCTTCAAGTGTGACCTTGACCTTGAGCTGGCATGATAGGCCCATACCTTATGCACATCGTCTCAATGACCTACACATTTGAGCCAAGTTTCATGTAAATCCTTCAAAAGGCATAGGAGATATGGAGCGGACACGAAATGGAGGCTCGAATATTTGACCTTCAAGTGTAACCTTGACCTTGAGCTGGCGTGACTGACTCATGCCTTCTGCACATCGTCTCAATGACCTGAACATTTGAGCCAAGTTTCATGAAAATCCTTCAAAGGGTATAGGAGATGTGGAGCGGACACAAAATCTAGGCTCGAATATTTGACCTTCAAGTGTGACCTTGACCTTGAGCTGGCGTGACTGACTCATGCCTTCTGCACACTGTCTCAATGACCTTAACATTTGAGCCAAAGTTCATGAAAATCCTTCAAAGGGTATAGGAGATATGGAGCGGACACTAAATGGAGGCTAGAATATTTGACCTTCCAGTGTGACCTTGACCTTGAGCCGGCCTGACTGACTCATGCCTTCTGCACATCGTCTCAATGACCTGAACATTTGAGCCATGTTTCATGAAAAACCTTCAAAGGGTATAGGAGATATAAAGCGGACACAAAATCTAGGCTCGAATATTTGACCTTCAAGTGTGACCTTGACCTTGAGCCGGCATGACTGACTCATGCCTTCTGCACATCGTCTCAATGACCTTAACATTTGAACCAAGTTTATTGAAAGTCCTTCAAAGGGTATAGGAGATATGGAGCGGACACGAAATGGAGGCTCAAATATTTGACCTTCAAGTGTGACCTTGACCTTGAGCCGGCGTTACTGACTCATGCCTTCTGCACATCGTCTCAAAGACCTAAACATTTGAGCCAAGTTTTAGGAAAATCCTTCAAAGGGTATAGGAGATATGGAGCGGACACAAAAATGTTACGGACAGACGGACGGACGTTCTAACAAATGAATACTTATGTGACTATTTCATGACTAACCCTAATGCCATTTTAGCCCCCTAAGGGACTAATTTAGCCACGTATGGAATTTTTTACTTACAAAGGGATACTTATGTGACTATTTTAGTCACCTAAGTATCCATTCATGTGTATGGACAGACGGACGGACGAAGGGCATTCTTATAACACCCCTCCCGCTTCACGGCGTGGGATTAATAACTCGAGTTATTGAGGTGGAAACAGTTTTTCTAGTTTTAAAAACAGTGACCCACCCACCCCAACTGCAATCCCAAGTGAAGGCTAGATATAAGTTTTTAAGTTTCACTATGATTACCCTTGTACAGCATCCAGACGATAATGAGGCCATTCTGGTCACTAGTGGTCAGTTTATGATGCTGACCGTTCCATGTTACCACCTGGACAGCCCCTACAACAGCGGTCAACACAACAGTCTCAACAACTGTAACAAAACACTTCAACAGTTCAACAATGTAAACAAAACACACACTTATGTGAAGTTGGAATAAGACTTCAAACAGAATAAACTGTTTTATTAAAGCAATGTTTTATATGCAGTTTACCATTTGTAATTTCAGAATTTTGCAGAGTAATTAGTGCAATAGACACCTGCATATATAACTGCATCAGTACAATTGATTTTACCACAAAACTGCATACTCGTATGGATTTACAAAATTTTCACACAAAAATTTTAATGTGCCCATGCGTGCATGAACACAGTTTATAAATACAGCAAAAATGATCGAAGACACAATCAGTTTAAATGAAAAAGTCATGGAAAATTGCTAGTTAAACCAAAAGGACTAACAGAATATAACAAATGTACATAAACACCATGAAATGCTCAGTTTTATGTGAATAAAGAACAAAAATCATGTCCATTCTATGTTTGATGTCTTATTCTAGCTTCACATAATACAGTGTTGACAAACATCTTGTCCCCTTCTCTATGTATTAGCATGTCAGTGTTTTGAAGGGCTTGCCTATTCAGCAAAAGCTAAGCAATTGTAACTTTTCCGAAAATTAAGAAAATAAACATACAGGGATTACATGGATTCTTTAATTCTTCAGGCAATTGGGCTTATTTCGAAGACTTCAGTCGATAAACTAGAGCTGTATCAGGACAGTGCGCTCGACTATTCAAACCGCTGTGTCAGAGTTATGGGCCTTTGTCAGTAAAAAAATCGTAACGGCATAATTCTGCTAAAATGCTGGTCACAGTTATGGGCCTTGGCCAGTGACTTTATATAATGACCCTGAAGAAATGTGTGAAATGTGTGAAATTTTAATTGAAAATTTATGTAGTAGATATAGAGATATGAACTTGTTGCACGCAAACTTTAACCTGAATTTTTAAAGCAGTACAAAAAGGGGATAATTCTGCTAAATTGCTGGTCAGAGTTATGGGCCTTGGTCAGTGACCTCACATAATGACCCCGAAGACATGTGTTAAGTTTCAATTGAATATCTGTAGAAGTTACAGAGATATGAACTTGTTGCATGCAAACCTTAACCTGAGCATTACCCTAACGCCAACATCGACGAACGGGGGACTTGTAAAGCTCCAACTATTTGGAGAATAGTCGAGCTAAAAACAACTGAAAATGCTAAGCAAGGTGTCATTCCTCAGAAAAAACACACATTTATATTAAAATTCAAACATGCTAATAACAAGACGGTGGGACAAAATATTGTTAACCTAAAATAACAACAAGTTAAGCTGTATGTGAACATTAAAACTTCCCCCCCAAATGTCGTTCATTTATTTAAATATTAAAACAAAGCTGAACTTCATTATTTCGAACTTGCTTAAGTTGAAAGTTTGTATATGTCGAAGTATAAAAGAATTTCAGACTTGCTTCCTTTTTGTTAAATATATTTATCTTCAACTTTGACCTTTTAACTCAAATTTACTGTAATGTTGAAAAGGTTTCCAGTCCCAATTAGTATTCTCACACATATTTCTATGTGTTTACCTTGAAGACATATTGGGGCACAGTCAAAGTTTGTTTTACATCGCAAACATTGGTGAGTAAATGATCCTTGGTTTACAGTCCAATACAGTCAGCCCTCGTTACGACACAATCCGTTCTGGTTTACAGTCCGGTACAGTCGGCCCTCGTTACGACGACACAATCCGTTCTGGTTTACAGTCCAGTACAGGCGGCCCTCGTTACGACGACACAATCCGTTCTGATTTACAGTCCGGTACAGTTGGCCCTCGTTACTACGACACAATCCATTCTGGTTTACAGTCCAGTACAGTCGGCCCTCGTTACGACGACACAATTGGTTTACAGTCCAGTACAGTCGGCCCTTGTTACGACGACATAATCTGTTCCGTTAAAAATGTTGTTATATCGAATTTCTGTTATAGCGTATTTCTGTTATAGCGAATTTCTGTTATAGCAACTTTCTGTTATATATTCTGGCAATATAATTATAGAATAACAGAAGATAAACAGATCTTTCAGACATTCTGCTTTGTGTACATGTATTACTATTTTTGGCACCATAAACAAGCATTTCTTATTATTTTAATTGCTTTTTCTTAAAATTTAATTCCATTTATTTAAAAAATATCAACGAGACCAATTTTAAAAACAAACAACCTTTTATGGTAATCGTATGGCATTCACTATTATGTCAATTAAGTTTATGCCCTTAAACAGATTTATGATTATCACACCTTAACTGTATATCTGACTAAACCTGATAACACTTTATTGAGCAAATCAATAGGACCTGCGACAAATTAACACGTTTTGAGCACCGTCGGTTCCGACTGTTGTTATAACAAATCAAATTAGTGCGCATTTATCGCTTGGTCGGACACCGAATATTCCGATATAACGTGCACCAGTTTAATGGAAAATAATCGGTTCCCAACAAAACTGTGTCGGCAGTCGAATATTCTGTTATAACGAATGTTGTTGTAAAGAGGGTCGACTGTATATGCATACGGGGTTGCTATTTTAAAGTATGATTTATCAGTAATTAGGACCCAAAAGTTTTTAAAAGTTTTTATTTGGGTGTCAAACTTGGGATGTGTCTAAGTCATCTAGAATTCCTGTGACTTCGAGATAACAAAGTTCAGCTGTTTATGGAACACCTTTCCAACATATGTTTAAGTTGTTTTCTGTCTTTCTCATAATAAGTGACGAATTTGTAAAATATACAAGATGTAAATGCCATTCTCATCTACAGCTGACATACAACTCACTCTAACTATTACAACTGACAGCTTAACGTCAGAAACGTTACCGCATTACCAAATCTGTCTTTCATCCAGACAGATACTTTTCCATGGTTGTCACTGATCGACAGTCGTGCATACTTTAGATTTTGTACTGGGGCCCAAGTTATGCATGTTATGTTGCCTGAAATTAGTGATGGGCCGATAATCGACTAGAGTTGAATAATCGCCGAGCTAAAATTTGTGATCGCGATCACCGACTTTAAATTCCGGAAATCGATTTATCGAGAAAAGATAAAAATGTTTAATATACAGTGTTTTGTAGGCCGTTTTTTGCGCATTTTTCGGTCTGATAAACTTTGGTCAAGTACATTTACTTTAAACCGCAAGTGGATTCTCGGCAGCAATGCGACTTATACATGTACGCAACCAAAATCTTTTCTTTCCGCATCAACTTCTTCCCGAAAATCTCTTTAAAATATACAATGCACGATTCCAAAATCAACGATAAGTGATTAAAGTCTGTATCTAAAGTCTTTATTATAATTTATATAATCTTATCCTTAGCAATAAACGCATATCAAAACGCTGGACCACTAGACGGAAATTAAATTATATGTGCCAACATAACGCTCATTAGCCTTGAAGAGCTTTATCATCACTGCCAACATAACACTCATAAGTCTTGAAGAGCTTTATCATCACTGCCAACATAACACTCATAAGTCTTGAAGAGCTTTATCATCACTGCCAACATAACACTCATAAGTCTTAAAGAGCTTTATCATCACTGCCAACATAACACTCATAAGTCTTGAAGAGCTTTATCATCACTGCCAACATAACACTCATAAGTCTTGAAGAGCTTTATCATCACTGCCAACATAACACTCATAAGTCTTGAAGAGCTTTATCATCACTGCCAACATAACACTCATAAGTCTTAAAGAGCTTTATCATCACTGCCAACATAACACTCATAAGTCTTAAAGAGCTTTATCATCACTCAAATTGAATTTGTATTGTAAAAGCCATGACAGATTAATATTATATCTACTTATTGGTTAACCTAATTCTGCTGTCGAACACTGTATATATGTGCTTGTTATGAATCCTCTGTTTTCACTTAAAATATTAAACAGTATAAATACAATACCAACCACCATTTTAATTTCTTTTTTCCAAACATAGTAGATTATTATTAAGAGTAACGTAAATATGCAACTTATCTACACATTTAACTTGATATTTCCTGTTTTTAAGAAGGAAAATATATAGTACACAACTATCGATTTTATAACAGGTTATCGCAGTGGTTGAACTGGTCGATTATGTCGATTAATCGATTGGCAGTTTTCAACCGATTTGCCCATCTCTACCTGAAATGTTGCCCATCTCTACCTGAAATGTTGCCCATCTCTACCTGAAATGTTGCCCATCTCTACCTGAAATGTTGTAAATCTGAGCTGAGGGCAAGAATAGGTAGCACCATATTTAAGAGACTTCGAAAAAGTGATAGACACAGCAAAGCAAACATTGAACACAAATGAAGTTTATCTTTAATTATTCAAATTTTCTTAATCAAACAATTAAAAAAATTCCCAGTTTTAGGAGATTTGACGCTAAAATTTTCAATTTCATGGGTATAGGTCATATTCCCAAAATGGTGAAAAAAGCCCTGCTCTGTGAATTACAAAATGTTTGTTTTGCTTGGGTCGTACGGTATTTGAGAATTTCTACGTACCACTGTGCCCCTCCAGGGTTTGATTCATGGACAAATTGCTTGGGGCTGCCAGTCCTTTTGCCTTCACATCCTTGCCTGCAATGGAGATAATAAATTTACAAGCAGTCAGAGTGGCCACTGAAATTCCGAAATAAGAAATTCCCTGAAGTTTCCCTGACCGGAAATTGATTTTTGCTGACATTTATTATCAAATTAGCGGTAAAATTAGTGCAAAGTGGTGATAGCGTACATAAATATATGACCACTATTTTCCATTTTTTGCCATTTTTACTATTGTTAACTTACTATTCTTAACAAATATGATAATTTTATTGGTTTATTATTGAAATATTTATTAAATTCTAGATTTCACATCTTCATTTTGGATTTGATCTAACACTTTTGGTCAAATTCCCTGAATTTTTCCCTGAATTTTGCCAAATCTTTGAATTCCCTGATTTTTCCCTACAGGGATTTTTTTCACACTTTTTCCCTGTCTTACAGAGTCAGTGGCCACCCTGACAGTCTCCGCAAAAGTCTGTCAGGGGTCGTATTCCAGAAACATCTTAAGTGAAATTTTATCCGCCTTAAAATCATCAATTTTCTTAAGCATTTTATTCCATGTATACATGAAATTCTGCTAAATTTTCACTAATTATCAACTTACTATTAACTACTATTTACTGAGCTGTAATTGTAATCATTAATTTATATGTAATTTTAAAAATATTACCTAAAAAAAACTGAACTTAAGTGAAAATATTTTAAGACAAACTTAATATGTTTCTGGAATATGACACCAGACCTCGGACAAAGCCAGTAAAACTGTACGAGGTACAGTAAAAATGACCAGAATTACTGGCCCTCTTGGTTTGTGAATAACTCTGGGCTGGTATTTATAAAGAATCTTAGTTGAAAATTAAGAAAAATCTTAAAATTTTGAAACTTTATAATTGGATTTTCTTATAAAGAAATACATAATTTGAAGATTTTAACAAAGAAATTGCAATATTATTTCTAATGTGTTAATATTTAGTATTTGTTGTGTACACATCACAAAGCATGGTGTTTTAAACAAAAATTCAAATTTTGACTTATTCTCAACTTAACTTACGAATAGCTTTATAAATACGGGCCCTGGTCACAAATACCTAGTTTAAAGCTGTATGAGGCGTGTCGTGGTAAAACCGGTCTTAATGCATGTGCGTAAAGTGTCGTCCCAGATTAGCCTGTGCAGTCAGCACAGGCTAATCCAGGACAGCACTTTCCGCTTTTATGGTATTTTCTGTTTCAATGAAATCTCTTCTAAACATAAATTCACTGTAGGCGGAAAGTGCCGTCCTGGATTACCTGTGCGGACTGCACAGGCTAATCTGGGACGACACTTTACGCACATGCATTAAGTCCCGCTTTCCCACGACGCACCTCGTATGTTTTTGAGTGGCAGGTAAAATGGAGTTTGGGCCAGTAATAATAAAGAGATTACCAGACCTTGCATCCAGTAATGGAGTTGAGGCTTTCGCAGAGACTGAAGCAACAAAAGTATGTTAACAAAATATGCATGTCACATCAGGGCTTCCACTGGATGAAAATTTTATTTAGTCCAGGTTTATATTACTGCGTTGAAATGAAGCTTATAATGACTGATCTGTAATTGTTTTGAGGAAATCTTGTTACCACAGTCTTCGAAATAAGAACTTGCCTGCTTACCAGTGGCAAGTAAAAATATTGTCGGGCACAGAATAAATTCTAAGTTGGTCGCCCACCTGGCTAGTCAAATATTGTGGCAAAAAAAACGGTTATTTAAAAAACATCTGTTTAGCAACTAAACAAAACATAAACATGATCAGAAATCTTTCATTTGCAAACAAAAATGTAGCCGTAAATTCTCAAAATATAACAAGAATTTGGTTTGTTTACACTCTTACAACGGGCACCTGCTCGTGACACGTTATTGTAATGCTTTTGCACCGATACATTATAATCGATTATTTTAAGGTTATGGCCATTCATAAACGTTATCTGGATCACTATATAATAATTTCACAGTGACCAGATCGTGTTTAACCTCTGCGTTTATTTAATCGAGTACCTTGTTTTCGCTTCCACATTTTCGTCAATGTCAACAAAGTTCTATGCAGTTTCAAATTAAAAAAAGTTTGGGCTAGTAAAAAATGTTAAGGGCAAGTAAAAATTCTAAAATTACTGGCCCAAATGGCAAGACATTTTTGAAAGTTAATTTACAAGAATGTAATCAAACAGAAATTTATTTAGCCAAATATTGAAATTTTTAGCGATTTGCTTATTTGGCGAATGGCAGTGTGTGCCGTGCATTCTGAATCAGTGGTCAAGTCCGTATTGGAAATGTGCTCAATCTAATCAGTGACTGGGAAACCCATGCGAAATGTTTGCGCATAAAGATGAGAAAAATCGCAAAGAAACGTTCACCGATGCGATTTTACGTCGGACAGACATTTTTAAATAAGAATCGAAAAACGCTGCCGTACAATACAAATGCTCAGTCTGCTTTGCAGTATTGTCACTATGCGGCGAGATTTTATTCATAAAATTAATTTGGCAGTGTTATAAATCAGTATTAACAGAAGCTATTTACACCTTGGACTGAAAGTGCGAGTGTCTGCATGGTGTATTTTTCTGGATTGAAACTGTTAGACATTCACAAAAAATAATTGCTGTAAATCCAAATGTTGTTTTAACTGTCACATGAACGGCACATTTATTTATAAAAATCAATAACAGACTCACTTTTATCAATTTGTCACTAGTTTTATTAATCAATTAATTAAGTTGTCACTATCATTTTTCAAAGTGTAAAAAAATCACAATCTGATAGAGACTGGGCACATAGCTAATGTCAACAAACTGGTCCAGTTTTCCCCCCTGTTCCCCTTTATTGGCACCCTGTACCTTTTTAAATGTTAGATCTTTCCCTAATGAACTATTAAACTAATGAGAATAGTTCTCGGCAGCTGAAGACATCCTTTATTGCACGCATTGATTAATGCAGCACTCATATAGGATCTGACACGAGTTGTCATTTCATATCATATTTTATTAAACGAGTTCAGGAAGTTTGTTAGTAAGCGAGCCTTTGGCGAGCTTACTAACGAATTTCCAGGAAGAGTTTAATAAAACATGACATGAAATGATGAGTGTCAGATCTTTTTTATCACCTGCTTTACACGAAAAAAAATGCTTCTAATTTTACCAAAGCATGTCGATAAATCACAAAAGTTGTTTACTGCATTGACTTCATTTCATGTTAACAGTCATTTCACCAAAATAACGTCATGCGATTGGTCAGTCAAAAAATATGTAGCCAATGAATACGCTGAAAATGTTATCTTACACATGTGTAAGATAAAAATATTCGTAATGGTTGTATTACATGGAAAACAAGGTATGCATGTGATAATATTTATATTACAGTGATTTTTTGCATCTTTGGGTACAGGTCCGGTGTCCATCAAATTGGGAATTTGTATGTTGTAAAATCTTGCTCATTGGGAGAAAATTATGAAAGTAACATATTTAAGGCCTGTAATTTACACCAATGATATGATTAGTGGAAAAATTGGTTGAACACCTTTTTTTTCATATTTTTGCTTAACCAACAAACTGCATTTGTGTAATTCTATATATCCAGGGGTGAACCATCGGTAATGTCAATAGAACTTTGGTTCAACCCTATTTCCAGTGCATTCTGTATTTGTACATTTGTACAATGGTCAATGTAAAATACACTTATGCAACAGAAACAAGAGCTGTTTGTAAAACATGAAAAACAGTTATGCCCCCCCAGGTTAAAAAACCTTAAAAGGCTAATTTCATATAATCAAAAGCCATAACTCCACAGTTCCTGGGACAATTTGGTTTATTATACTTAACCGAAATCATTTGCCCACAAAGACTTTCACCAAGTTTGGTGAAGATTGGATGAAAACTATTGAACTTAGAGAGGAAAACAAAGTGGTCTCCAGACAGATTGACCGACAGACATTAGTAAACCAATATACCCCACCATCTTCGATGGAGAGCATAATAAAATATGTTATATCTTAACCAACCAGTGTGTGTTTCCACTGTGAGGACTTTGAGCAGGCCATCCTCCCCCCCCACATGCCATGTATGTACTTACCAGTCTGTGTTTCTAGTTTGAGGACTTTGAGCAGGCCATCCTCTCCCACCCGCTATGTATGTACTTACCAGTCTGTGTTTCCAGTTTGAGGACTTTGAGCAAGCCATCCTCTCCGACCCGCTATGTATGTACTTTCCAGTCTGTGTTTCCAGTTTGAGGACTTTGAGCAAGCCATCCTCTCTCACATGCTATGTATGTACTTACCAGTCTGTGTTTCCAGTTTGAGGACTTTGAGCAGGCCATCCTCTCCCCCACATGCTATGTATGTACTTACCAGTCTGTGTTTCTAGTTTGAGGGCTTTGAGCAGGCCATCCTCTCCCCCACATGCTATGTATGTACTTACCAGTCTGTGTTTCCAGTTTGAGGACTTTGAGCAGGCCATCCTCGCCCCCACATGCTGTGTATGTACTTACCAGTCTGTGTTTCCAGTTTGAGGACTTTGAGCAGGCCACCCTCACCCCTATGCTATGTATGTACTTACCAGTCTGTGCTTCCAGTTTGAGGACCTTAAGCAGGCCATCCTCTCCACCACACGCTATGTAGCCCTGCTCCTTGTTCCAGCTGACACACCGTAGCTTGGTGTTGTTGGGGATTGCAATCTAAAAGATAGAGGAGCAACTCACTGTGTAAACACATTAAATGAAAGAGGCATGAAAACTGAAATTTGGAAAAATAGCTAAAACCCTAACTCACCCTTCCCCCTTCAAATCTTGGCATTTTTACACAAAGTTCTGATGAAAACTTTAAGAAAAAAAACACACAAGGAATACAGCTAAAAATAGGAAGAGGTTAAAATAAAGTAAATATAGTCATAAAAAATTTGCAGTTTTGATTGAGCAAGCCAGAATTCTTAAGAGCTGAGAACAAAATATGTTACAAGTCTTCATATATAAAACTTAAAATCTAAGCACAAACCTGGTTCAAAATTGACCAGTACCGGCTTATGGGCTTGTGCTAAATGCACCTATCAATATTCACCCCCCACCCCGGGGGAATATCGATTGGGGGGATTGGCAGGCATATACGGGACTTGAGACTTAAAATGATTCCCGACGGGCCAGAATTTGACACGCCGAATGATTCAGGGTCCCGGGAAATAAACATTGTCTTTAGATCCTAGCAATATTGGCCTTTGGGCCATTTGATACACCAAGCATCTCCCACTGTGGGGATTTAGACAAAAATGTTTGGCCTTATGGTGGAGAAAAAATTAGTCAAAATTCCAGCCGGTTCTCCCCTGGGGGAAATATTGACAGGTGCATAATTTTGACGACTCAGAACAGACTTTTCCACTTTGCACCAATAATTGTAAGCCTACCAAAAATTGCCTCCTCGGACAGCTATTGTAAAAGGATTAATTTCCATTGATCATGCTTCACAAACTTTGCCACATTACATTTTGTTCATATTTCAAGCAATTGAGTGTCATTACAAATCAAAATGCCCAGGAGACTTGTCATATTTAGGAAATACCAATTGAAACCAGAGTATGTTATGCAAAATGTCTCTTTTAACATAAGAAACAGCTATTTCAAATATGGCCTACTTTTGACTACAGAAGGTTGCCAGACTATTTACAGTTACAGTCTTCACGATAAACTAGTGGACCACGGACCAAGTGCACCAAATGTTAGCTTGGTCCTGCGAAATTTATAAGTTAACTGGACTGACGGTTCATCAATTTAAGGTCCTTTGGTCATTAAGAAAATCGTTGTTAAAAAGAAAACAAATATTTTTCCCTATTGACATTCTAAAGGCCTTGACTGTTTATACTTATGTCTTTAACAAATTGAATACAAAAGAGTGAAAGAAAACCTACAAACTACGGTCCACCTAATTGTAGTCCAGTCCAGTCTTTTAGCTAGCTATGTGGACCGAAAGTCCACTGATTTTAAAATTTATTACTGCAGTTATCTTACAAGTAGCGATAACAAAGCTTTGTTCATTCAGCCAGTCCATATCTGTCACCATAGTAAACCATACATTTTTATCACATCGCTGAAAATTAACTATGGACATAAAAGTCATTGTTTTGATGGAATTAAAGACATTAAAGTTAAAATGTTTATATATTACATGTAGTAATAAAATTGAAAATCATGAGCGTTTTGTTGATCATTTTCACTATTAAATTGCCGATTTTGTTGTGTACTGAACAGAATTTGCGTCTGCCATCTTTGTTTACACGAACGGATCATGTGATTTAAATCTAAATTACTCCTGCCTATTTTTAGCTACAATCATGTATTATACATCATTGGAAAGGTGAAAGAACACGCTTTCTATTGGTCTGAAAATAAATTATGTATATTAATGCATGGAAGAGCAGCAAGGCGCCAAATTAAGGCAATTTTCACTGGCCATTTGTCTGATGAAAACAATATGGTCACTGGAAAGCACAAGTATACCAGCAAAATATAAGCATCCATCCACCATTTAACATCAGTTTCTTACAATTACATCTTAGCGCATTTTTGCGCAATTCATTTAATTCAATGAACTGTCGATCAGGTACTTCGTGTTCTTCCGTCAGTTTTCGATAGCGACCCGTTATCAACCGGATCTGATTTCGTGTCACTCCGCTTAACGTTCGTCATACTGCAAAGAGTGATCTCCCCTGAATGTTATCAGTTTTCGCGAGGTATTGCAGTCTCGCAACTTTGACGTCTTTGTCAATCTTTGTTGTTTGATTGTATATTACAGGTACTGCAAACTATTTACCACATCAAAATAATTATTATTGCAATTAGTGCATGCAAGATGGCTGTTAATATAATTATGTCACATAAGATTTACGATGTTTAGGTTGCTGGAAGATAGTGAAACTGAAAGTGAAAGTGGACAACAATTTGACAAGACAAATAATCTGTCTCGATTTATAGCAAAGCATTGATCCTCAATCACCACCGTATACACAACTGAAATGTAAAGCCTGTCGTGTTTATTTTCATTTATAATTGATCAATGTAATCTATACCATATCTTGAATGAGCTGCAAATAAGGTAGCTGGGTGGGAGAGGGGTGAGCCCTCCCTCCCTTGTCATTGCCTTTAAGTGGTTACTGCAGGTTTAATTGAATGACTTCATGTTGTATACTTACAAGGTTTAATATTTTCTTAATATTTAAAGCTTTGTTGTTGTTCTTTTTCTTTAAATCTTAAAACATCCTTACATTGAAAAACAATTCTTACATTGAAAACAATCTTGTAACAGCTTTTATTCTGCATGCTTGATTTTTTTAACTTAACTGCAATACTAGTAGCACTTCATAAAATGCTGGTAAGTATTGCATGATTTGCTTTTGCATATATTAATTTCAGGATTGCTGCAGTGTTTGAAGATATTGTGCTTTGGTTTTTAGTCTTCTGTTCATACAGTACAAACAAGACAGTGGAGACAGTGGCTTTTGAAGACAGAAATTAACAGTCTTTCTCATGTTAGGTTGTTTCCAAGATGGTCAGCCAAGAAGTCTTTAAAGTTGTGTTGTGGTGCTTTGCATTGCAGTTTTTAATTTTTTTTTCTTTTGCCTAAGATGGCCTATTCAGTATTCAATTTGTTAATGTTTGATGTTACTGTTACTGTTCATATTTGTCGGAAAAGTGTTTCGTATAATATCAAGACCATGTTCTTTTAAAGTATTTTCTGATCAATACTTAAAAAATTTTCAGCATTTAAATTATGTTAATTGTTGTATTCAAGGTATGGTTTGAATTCTTTTGAACAAGTGAACAATTAGTATTCCAAAAAGTTCCTAAAGCAAAAGCTGCATTAAAAGACCACCTTTCATCAAGACCGCATGTTGTTTAATACATGTATTTACATTTCTGTGGCCATTTTTTAATTACTTTGAAGAGTACATGATCTTTCTGGCAGATTTAAAAGGTAAAATATTTTACTTTGTGTTTTGGTCTCCAGAAAGAGTGGTCTTAAAACTGGAGATGATGTCGGATATATGCCTTTAAAGTTAATGAAAACACTGTTCCGAATACTGAAATAAATTAGCATGTTATATGTACTAAGCATGTTAAAGATATATATAATACATATAACTGAGCTTTATAAATATATATAACATCTTTTACTTGCAGTTTGTAAATGCCAAATGTTTTTTTACGCAGTACTAGAGACATTGTCTTACCCAGATTCAGTCCAGCATTTGGCTTTCATACTCATTCCATTTTAAATGATTTGTTGTCTTTTATAAGTCACCATAGTATGTAAGACAGTGAAAATATGTGAAGTATTTACTTAACAAAGCATAAAGTGACATGAAAAGATTACTTTGAACCTGTTTAACTGCCAGAAATTATTGCCAGGTGTATTATTGACAGAATTTACATGACAGAAGGAAATGTGGGGGGGTACCTTCTTCTGATACATATAACTTTGTTATTTTTCAAGATACAGTAATTTCAATTGCAGTTTTGTTTTTCTGAAAGAATAACCTTTAAAATGGTATAGAATTTTGTAGGTTTTGCTAAAATAAAAAAAATCGTCTGTTATCGCTATTACAAGGCTAAATGTCTGGGTTTCTACACTTAGCTTCATTAGCAACGAGTAATTAAATGAACCACGTTTATTATTTCTTACCTTTTTGCTAAGATAAACAAACATGTTTCAATTTATGCAGGTGTTTTAGAGTACATTCATCCAATAAATAAACGCGTAAATTATAAAATTTACGAAACTTATCGGCGTCCGTTAAACACTTCATGGAATGTGCATCCGTGTCTGCAGATGTTTGATATAAATCTAAATTGTAAAGACGCTTGATTAACGTGGGGTTACAAACCACTAAACACATATGCGTGGTTTCTTCAACATAACTGGGTGTTTATTTGCATTTATCTCATTATTTCTACGTATTTCTTTGATCTTTTTTCAAGTGTCACGAATACATGTCTGTTAAATGTATTTTTTAAAGCATCAAATGTTGTTTTAATTTTTGTTTTCTTGTGTTGTCTCGCCTTTTTTTTCATTAAACTAACACCGACAATCGCCCCTTACTAGCTAACCACGAACTCCACGTGCACCGAGGCAACCTATAACTATTTATAGAATAAAGGCACGCGTAAATAACAATTATATGTTCGAACCGTTCGCGGAAGTATCTATTGTCAATTGTGTACACAATCAGGTGCGTAACTAGGGCCATAATCCTATGAGTATGTGCGTATATACGTAGATCGTGAAGCATACTGGCAGGTGAATGCGGTGAAAAACGAGGAACCCCATTTAATAGCTTACTCAAAATGAGATTGGGCATACTGGCAGCAACATCTGAAAACAATTGATAAAAGTATGTGTTCACCGAAAAATGTGTGTGTATCGGCTCATAGTGTATTTTTAAAATCGTTTTTTTCTTTTACCATTACTATTTGTAATGACTTTCTCCTGTTCCTGAAAAAGCACCCCTAAAATGAGAAAAATATACAAAATTGGATAGTCGTGCTTACTGTTTACAAAATGTTTACTCCACCGGACCACCTCGGAAGTCACCACTACGTATCTACCATTTAGGATGCCTTTTTAGCACGTGATTTTCTGTGAGCTCGGGTATTCTAAATTACGGTAAAGGTTAAACGTGTTTGAGTACACGTATATTTGTGCGAAAATAAGGTGTACATGTATTGGAGTTGGCATTAATAAAATGGTCTACTCATTTGGACAAAAGTTAGTGATATTTGCAAAATTTAGTCATGTTATTGTAAAACAAGTGAAAATAAAATACAAGTTAATCGAGATCATCTCTATGGTGATTTTTGTTTTCGAACAAATAACGGTTGGACATACCTACCTAAGTGCGAAAATATGGATTTCGAGACACTTTGCAAGTAAGGATAAGTTTCTGACGATACATACTGATAACAGCACCGGTAAGTTACGTATTTTTTTTTGTTATTTCGAACGTTTTTGCTTTCAAAGCCAAGCGTCACGTTTCGGTCATCATCATGCCATGCGTGGTACTCGGGAACTGCATTGCATAGTAGGGTATTTATATGTGTTGACTGGAAAACAAATAATTTTAGGGTGTATGTAACCAGAATATAAGTACAGGTTTTAAGTGCGCGAAGGACAGAAGCATGTCTAATGGAGATGTGCAAACTTAAGGTGAAAACCCATGAGAGGGATCGAACCCAGGTCTCCAGCGTAAAAGGCAGACACAAACCGCATCGCTAAAGAGCTCAATAGCAAGACTGTTTGATGTGTCTCTTCTTTTATTTGTCTTCTTCGTTTTCTTCTCTTCATCATCATTATCATCATATTCTTCTTCTTCTGTATCTATTCTTCTTCATTTTCTTCTTCTTCTTCTTCATTTTCACCACCGTCATAATCATCATCATCATCATCATTTTCTTCTCCTCCTCCTCCTCCTCCTCCTGCTTCGCTTGAAGTATTGTCATAGAGGTGAAAGGTCAATAGTATGATTTTACTTATCCGGAATGTTTATTGCGGGAATGGACCACACAACTTTCAAATTCAACCCTATAGTAACTAAGGTGCACTGTTTTTTCCTTGCAACTGAACTTGTTCACAGCCGTGTGAAATAACTGATATAACCGATATAACAAATCGGTGGCAAACATGAAATAATTCCAACTCAACTGGTGCCAAGTTGGCCTGTGAATTATTCCTAAAGAATGTTTATGGAAATCGAGACCGCCCGGTTCATGTAACATGTGTTACTTCAAACGAGATATAAAAATGTCGAAATGTCAATTTTTAACCTGAATTTACAGTTGTATATGAACTTACTACAACAATAATATTAAAATATCTAGTTTAGTTTTTATAGTTGACAGATTATGTAAGCAATAACGTTCATTAGTAGCAGCAAGTGAACTGTATGATTTATATCAATACAATTCAGTTTTTTACTTGTGAAAACTGCGATGTACATTAAAAATAATGTATATATAATATCCATGCCAAAATGTATTTCCTTTCTCAAGTTTCCTGAAATAATGAAAAATAAGCCGCGAATGTTTGCATAGTTAGAAGGGAGACAATTCAATTTGGTAAACATTTATACGGGACAAGAATTGCTTTCCTTTTCTTGTACGTTTTTTTAACAGCGTTGAATTGCGTTTTCATCACATAAAAATCGCGCAACTTTTCTAACCTAGCCGATTTCGGAACTAGTCAGAAAGCGTTTATAAATTAACTGTTCGAGAAAAATAAGGAATCGAGTTTACAAACAAGAACGTGTAACGTGTTTTTGCCAACAAAAATAGTTAACAGTTAAAGATGACACTAGTTCGACCTGTTATAAATTATTATGGACAGCGTATAAATTCCTGCATATCCTGAAAACTTTTTCAATTTACTTTAAATGTTATATTAAGACAAATTCGCTCCTTCAGTAGTCTGCGTTGACAACTTAAACCATACGACATATTGTTTAGAAGTGCTGAGCAATCTGGTCCGTATTCACCAACCCTTTCTTAGACTTAAACATAAAGAACAGACTTACATATAACTCGAGAAAAAATACTTCAGCGTTCGCAAAGAAGCTTCACACCAATGTCGCTTATGTTATTGACCAACCGTTCTAAATACAGAATGCTGTAATTTGCGTTGGTGATTGCTATGAAAGTTTCAAAGCAATAGTGTTCTCAGAGCGGAACAGTTATGCACCTATCAATGTTTTCCCCCAGGGGGGTGGGGGGGGGGGGGATGCGGCGGGCATATACAGAACTTTAGACTGAAAATGATTCCCGACAGGCTGAAAATTGTCATTCGAATGATTCCGGGTCCCGGGATAATAGACTTTGGTGGGATTTAAATCCCGGTAATACAGGCCCCCAGACCATTTGATAGACATATAGCATCTCCCACTGAGAGGATTTAGACAAATATGCTTGACTCTAGGGTGGGGAATTAGACCCAAAAAATAAAAATTGTCAAATTCCCTGGGTCAGCTCGCCGCTCCCCCCTGGGGGAAAATATTGATAGGTGTATTACAAGAATATTCTATATTCTTACGTCTTAAGCCCAAGATTAGGCTGGTGAATACGGGCCCTGCTGTTGTTGTTGTTGTTGTTTGCATGTAGATTTTGGGACACTTCCCATATTTCTGAGGGACATTACAATGTTCTCTGCGTAAAAGCCATGTACTGTATGTGTGCAAATAGCCAAATGCATGTGCGTTTCTTTTGTTCTCATTACCTCCGCCAAAGAGGTTTTTGGCGACGTCCGTCCGTCCGTCCGTCCGACCGTCAATTAGCAACATTACACAAACTGTTCTCAACATGTTGCGTGAACTTATCTGGGAAGGTTGAAAATGTGCCAGTGATGAATTGATTGGATTTTGGTAGTGATCCAGATCTCCGTTTATATACAGGAATTTTAAAAGGATTTTTATTTTTGAAAATATGGCAATTGCGGTCACCGGAAAATTCTATTGTTAAGTAGGGTACCTGTCTTCTCTCTCTGAGTGTTTTTTAGTTTTAAATTTGAACCATTTTTAGCTCGACTATTCACCGAATATTTCGAGCTATACTCCTCACCCGTTCGTCGGCTTCGCCGTCGCCGTCGGCGTCGGCGTAATGCTCTGGTTAAGGTTCTCGTGCATCAAGTACATATCTCTGTAACTACAACAAATATTCAACAAATATTCAATTGAAACTTCACACATGTCTTCACATGTCTTCGGATCATTATGTAAGGTCACTGACCAAGGCCCATAACTATGACATGCAATTTAGCAGAATTATGCCCCTTTTACACGTAGAAAATCCATGTTAAAGTTTGCGTGCAACAACTTCATATCTCTATATCTAGTACAGATATTCAATTAAAAGTTCACACATGTCTTCAGGGTCAGTATATAAGGTCACTGGCCAAAGCCCATAACTGTGACCAGCATTTTAGAAGAATTATGCCCCTTTGTGTACTGACAAAGGCCCATAACTCAGACAAAGCGGTTTGAATAGTCGAGCGCGCTGTCCTGAGACAGCTCTTGTTAATGTATAATCTTTATTTAGCATTCAAGTACACACTAGATATTAGCGCATTGTATTGCGTGTTTTGTCAACATAGTTAAGTGTTGCTTTGTTAAAATATCGTGCAAATAACAAATTTGATCAACGCGGAAGAAACGCGGAAGAAAGTTGAAAGTAACCTTAATGGGTTGTAACATGAGCTATATACATTAAAACGTTTAACTCAATCGTGTAAACGAAAGGGGATCGGAAGAAAGTAATGAAACATGAAAAAAGACTGTTAAAACTTGTTTGGAATATGCACTTTCATACAGAAGCCTAATATAGTTTACGGTATCTTTCGTTAACTACATGTTTCACACGTTATTCAGCCATTAGACTATGTTTTAAAAATAAATCAGCCGTTAGACTTAGTTTTACATATTTTACAGCACTGAGACTAGTTGTTTTTTTTTACAAATTATACAGCAATTAGACATATTATACAGCAGTTAGACTTTTTTTTACAAACTATATGTAGCAGTAGAGACAAAGTATTACTAGTAATACGTCAGCTAGACTAAGTTTTACTAGCTATACTTAGGTTATCCTTGTATTATGTTTTACAAATTATACATCAGTTAGACTATTTTATACAAATTTTACAGCAGTTATAGACTAGTTTTGAAAACTAATACAGCTGTTAGGCTAAGATGCAGTAGTTACACTTCAGTTATGTTGAGTTACTAGTTATACTTCAGTAAGAGTAACTTTTACTGGTTATAGTTTATTAAGACTAAGTTTTACTAGTTATACATCAGTTAAACTATGTTTTTCAAAGTCTACAGCAGTTAGACTAATTTGTACACATTAAACAGCAGTAGAACTTTTTATGCAATGTAGGTGAGCAAATTACCGAGTAACATTTTCTAGAAATTTCCTTGCTAAAATATTAAATGTGTGCAAATGTATACCAGAGAAATAATAAAAAAGCATGCTTTATTTACTTGCTTACCTATGTACATGAAAGAGGGAAAGAAAAACAGCCGCAAATATTTCAATTACACGTGACTTTAGATATAATGTTTGTTCGCATAATGACTAGCAACTTTTCGTGTATTTATTCTGTCTTTATTAACAAAAATACACACAAAACCTTAACTAACTAAAAAGGAAATTGGACAGTAACGTTTTAAGCGATCACTCTTCGTAATTGCAAATTTAACGTTTGTGTGTTTTTTACTTCAACCCACTTAATTCAGAAAATAAGAATGCTAACATGATACTCGCTAATTTTTCTATAGACAAAGAAAATAAAATTATCGTTGTTAAACTTTCCAATAAACAAAACAAAACGAAGTTCCGATTCTGAGCGGAGCATAGTACAAAGTAGTTCCTATTACAATTGCAAAAATATATGTCAAATCATGTTAGAATCGAAATAATTTCCGCATTATCGTTGTTTATTGGCCGATAAATAACTCTTTGTTGTTCTCATGCGTGGCTTTCAAACAACTCGGGCTAACGCCCCCGTGGTTTAATTCCTACGCATCAGAACTCCAAATCGTTATTTATTGGCCGATAAACAACGGTAAATCGAAAACTATTCAACAACTCTAAGTAATGACGTTTTTAAACATAATACATTTGTGTACCTAACATGTGTACCTTTGACTTGGCGAATACTAAGCAAAAAGATCCAGTTCCTTTTTCTTAGTAAGTTTAGTTGGCACCATTAAAAGCCCATTAGGATAAATATTTGGTTGAATTTGTTTTTTAATTCCATCTTGGTTGTAGTAAATGTGACTTTATATATCAACTACAGTATATAGCTAAACTCTGCCATCAGCTGACTCGTAGAATGTATATGATGTATATGGCCTCAGGGGGGGGGGGGGGCATAAATGCATGAGTTTTTCAACAATATAAACATTGTCGTACACGTCAACAGCAACAAAAATGGTATCTCATATCATTATCAAACATGTATTTATAACATCAATGTATTGCAAAATGAATCATAACTCGTTTATCCCTACTTCACAAATGACATTAAAAACACAATAATCACACAATATAATAACAAAGTACGTTATGCACATATCAATATTCCCCCCATGGGGCGGGGCGTGTCGGGCATATACGGGACTTTAGACTGAAAGCGATTCCCGACAGGCGAGAATTTGACGCGCCGAATGATTCCGGGTACAGGGAAAAAGACTGGTCGGATTTTAGATCCGGTCCATTTGATACACCTATAGCAGCTCCCACTGAGCGGATTTAGCAAATAATGCTTGGCTCTGGGGTAGGGAATTAGACCCCAAAAATTTAATGAGTCAAATTCCCCTGGGTCAGCCCACCGCTCCCGCCCCTGGGGAAAAATATTGATAGGTGCATTATGTACATGTACATAAAGTCAAGGTATTTCCTGATTTTTTTTTAAAGATTCAAAGTGTCACAGGTGGAAAAAAAAGATTATGCATATATTTCTACTACAGTTGGTCAGGCCATACCAATTTGTTTCTATGTTTAGCGTCCTCGGGCTGGTAGGTTTTTTGGATGCCTGAACGAAAAAAACAAAAACAATTTTGACAGTGTGAAAAATCGAGTCGGAAAGCATATACATAAATTGGGGAAAATGACTTTTAGGTGTTTTTACTAGTAAAAAAAATCACAGTTAATATACTGTGTTAAGGTAGGTTCCCAATTTGAAGATGATATATAAAAGTTTTGCAGGTAAACATTTGCTTTAGCTTGTACCACTGCCATGAATAAGTTTGTGAACGAAAAATGTGTTTTGTTTATCACCGCTTTGTTTGTTTTTTTCCTGTATGGTTGGTAGGTTTCGAAAAATCATGGGGACTCTAAACATAGAATCAAATTTGTATGGCCTTAGGCATAGCACACTGTTCAAGCTTAAAAATCGTCATTATAACAACTGTGTCTCTTCCCGGTACGATAAATGTGTCCCTATCCGGTACGATAAATGTGTCCCTGTCCGGTACGATTAATGTGTCCCTGTCCGGTACGATTAATGTGTTCCTGTCCGGTACGATACATGTGTCCCTGTCCGGTACGATAAATGTGTCCCTGTCTGGTACGATACATGTGTCCCCGTCCGGTACGATAAATGTGTCCCTGTCCGGTACGATAAATGTGCGATTCCTGTCCCTATCCGGTACGATAAATGTGCGATTCCTGTGCCTGTCCGGGACGTAAAATGTGCGATTCCTGTCCCTGTCCGGTACGATAAATGTGCGATTCCTGTCCCTGTCCGGTACGATAAATGTGCCATTCCTGTCCCTGTCCGGTACGATGAATGTGCGATTCCTGTCCCTGTCCGGTACGATAAATGTGCGATTCCTAATTTTTTGTTGCTGCTGTTTTTGTTTTTGGACAAAAATACTTTGAAAGAAACAAATCAACCTCAAAGTTCCAGTAGTAATTTAAGCTGGGAATAGAAATGTTCATACATTGGTTCTTAAATGTTCCGTTCTGTTCTCACATTGGCTTTTCACTCCAAAGATCGCAGGTTTGAACGCCAGGTGACCTACTCTATTAGTCCATCGTGATAAACGTTAAACCGGAATCAGTGCACAGATTGCTGCAAACCGGACACTGAAAGACCCAGGGTCGCGTCTGGCACGGGACTTCTCCTGTATATTGCACTATCTCTATTTACTCGACTAACAAGTTTTATGGAGAGATGGCCATCGAAACTTTATTACACTTTATAGTTTGGCATGCGAGTTTACAACCCAGGGGTCGCAGGTTCGAGCCTCTGCTACATCCCAACCTACTAATTTGTCTTTCGCATGAGACGTTAAACAGAGGTGCAGTCAATTAGGTGCTTTACCTCGGGCACTGAAAGACCCAGGGTCGCCTCTAGAACGTTGAGTTTCCGGTATCTTGCACTGTCCCCCGTAACACAATAAACAAGTCTTTTGGCGGTGATGGAGATATATATGTATTTCGGAGAGAATCCTGGCGCACTAGATAAAAATTGAATAAGCTATGGCCATTGGCCAATGCTTGAAATTTGTGCTGATACCAATGTTAATAGACGAAACACGATGGGGTTTATAACCACGCCTACATACGTTAAAGCCCGTCAAACGCCGTTGAGAGTGTACGAATGTTTTTACAAGACAGGTCCGTCAAAAATCATGTCCTAAATTTCTGAATGGCTAGACCCTTTGTCGATCGAATCTCGTCGTAAAGTCAATAGACCGATCCGGGTTTCGCCACATACAGTTTCAACTCCTCCCCAGCTATTGTTAAAGGATTAATTTCCATTCCTCGAAAATCACAAATATTACCACGTGCTCTTTCGAATATCACAAACATTTTGCACGTGCTCTTTTGTGTGAAATAGTTGAACCGCTAAACACGTGATATCCAAGTACGATGATTGGTTAATATTGCAGATTAATTTGAATATGATTGACGTTTGTGGAGGCGTCTATTGTTATCCAATCGTACTGAGTGATAGGTGCATCTCACCGGTCCTGGACTGTGAAGGTACATCAGCCTCCATTCTTGTGCTGCCCCATCGTGTAGGGCATATGATTCTTAAGAAGGCTTTGCTAAATTTCTTACCCGAAAAGATGTATACGAATAAATTGACCCAGTTTTGGATTTCAATTATTGCAAGACCTAAAAATGTGTATAAAGCAAACCGAACGAAATCAACGTGGCTGTTCTGGAATATTACCAACGGATCTGGATAAAGAATCATCCAAAGAAGCGATAGAAGATAGGGTATGTGAAGTAGAACAAACATGGCTGAATTGATATTAAAGTTACCGCTAATTTGGTCTGCTCTTGCCTCCGTCTATCTGAAATGTGTTGGTTATTTGTCCATTTATATCTAAATCGTGCGTTAGAATATATCTTCTTAATGATTACAATGTTCGATGCAACAACGATGGTTACAGGAATCAGCACAAAGTAAACGGCTTCAAAGTGATACCAAACGCTTAGGAATTTAGTTGTATAGCATATCATTATATCCCTTGACACTGACTTTCCAGCGTTAAATCCAAATGTATACGGAATGTTAATCGCAAACGCACATAGGCATAAAGTAACCAGTGCAATTTTGACCCTTCTTGACGAAAACATTGTGAACAGCTTAAGCGGACACAACACGGCATAGAGTCTTTCAATTGTCCAGCTATCATGAAGTTAGAAAACACCGCGGTTGAAGTCACAAGATATTGACATGCTCGACATCCATGGTCATTCCAACGTATTTTTATAGACTGGAGGTAAAGACAGGTAAACCTTAGCATAATTACGATCAAATCGTTGGCACTTAAAACAAGAATATAGAGCTCCGTGGTGTGAAACGGTCGTGCCAAACTGGCGGCAACAATTGCCACGGGATTTGTAATAAATCCCGGAATGTTCGTGAAATAAAAATAGTTTTCTACCACAATTTCGTATATTTTCGCTTCATAAATGTTTTCAAACAGGAATCCAGCGGACCCAATCGTTGTTATGGTGGCGCAGGTGGTGTTGCATCCATTTTTCGAATCATTGCAAGGGCATTCCCGAGCGAAAAATGGCGTTCCTTTAGAAGTATTATCCATTGAAAGATGCGTTGCAAAATGGTTGTTTTGTTGACTCATTTCTTCAGTGGTATCTTCCGATGTTATCTCCACGGTTGATTGTTGAAGCGTTTGTGTAGTCAATAAGTACGATGGCAAATAAAGGCAATAACTTGAGCATCTTGCGTTTGAACTATGCGTCGACCACCATGTCTGCAATTGTAAGGCACATTGTTGAAAGTTGTATTCCAGGGTGCATATTTATCAAGATTGTCAAGCTTAAGTTGAAAAAAAGTCAAAATTAGAAATGTTGTTTGAAAAAGTATGTTTTGGAGCATGTGCATGATAAATACTAAATATTAATATACAGGGAATTTATATTGCAACTTCTGTGTCAAAATCTTCAAACAATGCATTTATTTTTATGAAAAGCCAATTATAAAATTTCAGAATTTTAAGATTTTGTAAATGTTCGAATAAAATTCTTTATAAATACCAGCCCAGTATTGCGAGGTTTCAAGTTCGATATTTGAATATTAATTGTTGATGAGAATGTTTCTCTGTTTACCAGAATTTAGCTTTATTCCAAGATGACAAGACGGCAAGAAATACGTCAATATTTATCCATTTCAGACGCAAGAAAGTGACTTAATTTTTTTGTAATCGTCAAATAATTGAATGAATGACTGATTAAATAAATAATTTATTTGTTTATAAACCAAGAAACAAATAAATAAATAAATAAATACCTGTTATTTAGCTGATCCTTCACCTAATAAGATTAGTTAGTGTTCCTCGATTGTGTGACTTCGTCAGCTAGCACGTTCTCTTGTTACGTAAATCATCATTTGCTATATTGGTTTACCACTTTGTGGGCAGACGTCTTACTTAATTAAGAACGTTTGGACCGTATGTCAAACTCATCGCACTAGCAAATGTCTGTGCGCACGTCATCAGCGATGTTCCTCTTTTCATTCAATAAGAAATTCAACGGATGTCATAAGGTCACTACACTAACACTGATTGTTGTTTTTAGACTGTTGGCGGAAGCACTCCGGTCAGAGTTTTGGATCACAAGTCCCGGAACTTTAAAACAACATAAGTAAACATTTGCACCAACGTCAGCATTTCATGCAATTATCCCCATAACTCAGGTTTGTACGTATTTCAACAAATTGTGTGTGCCCCTTTTTAACTTACATTATCTTACTAAAGTTTAGGTTCGAAATGTAAAACATTTAGCATTTCATCAAATGCTACGTTGCATAAATACTCATAACTGTTTTGATCTTTGTAATGATTGGCATTGAAAAAGGCTATTTTCAAGAATTAATGTCTGGTTTATTTTTGGTAGATATTTTACTAGGGGTAATTTGTGATGTATCTCTAATTGTACTATATTTATTGATAAACATTACAATGATATATTTCTTATTTGTATTAAACTTTAAAGTTGTTTCTTTTTCCCGTCCACTTTCCATTAAAAATGCACTAATAGTTTCCTTCCTATGAAAACTTTTTTGCACACATTCCCCCTTGATTTATTTCCTTGCTAATGATTTCAGCGCGTTCAGTTTCTGATTTTTATTTGCTAGGTTAGAATGCTATGTTGGAAGTACGGTGGCACAGAGGTGACATGCACTACTGTTGTTTTTTATTTACCTCTGTACCACCGTATGGAAGTGTACAGTATCACTTCGATCGGCCGTGTCGTATTTTCCATAATTTGGTCCTAACTAAGCAGAAATAATGTCGCAATGAATGTGTCAGTACACGAAATGAATGTAAAGAATGCCACATTGATGATTTTTCGTTGACTGCCTGCCCCAAAGGTCAACTGTAAGTAATGCTGAATTTTAGTGTATATAAATAAAATACAGTAGGGTCTTTGGGCAAGAGTTTTTTTATTTCTTGGTTCTCGGATCCGCCGACCCGATTTTGTACAAAAAGCAAAAAAAATATAAATAAATGTAGAATGTAACCGATATGATAAAACTACATTGTGAAAGGGTATCAACAATTTTTATCCAATCTTCACTAGACTTCATGAAAAATGTTTGTAATAATAATATCTAAGTCAAGTTTGATTATCAACCAAAACGATCCAGTACTTGTGGAGTTATGGCCCTTGAATTGTCTAAAATAAGCCTTTTTAGCCTTTTAAGCCGTTTCCGCTCCCTAAGTCCAAACTTCATGAAAATGTTTTTAATAATAATATCTAGGTCAAGTTCGATAATCAGCCAAATCGCCCTAGAAAATGTGGAGTTATTATCCTTGAATTATGTGAAATTGACCTTTTTAGCGGTTTCCGCTCTTTAAGTCCAAAATTTTTCATCCGATCTTCACCAAACTTCATGAACAAGTTTGTGGGCAGATTATCTTGGCAATCTTTAATAATCAGCCAAATCGCCTCAGTCATTGTGAAGTTATGGCCCTTGAATTTTCTAAAATTGGCCGTTTTATCAGTTTTCGTTCGTTTCTTCCGACAGTTCATAGCCGATCTTCACCGAATTTGGTGAAAAAATCTTTATGGGCGTATTATCTC
The DNA here is from genome assembly GCA_027627225.1 of Congeria kusceri. Lineage (NCBI taxonomy): Eukaryota > Metazoa > Mollusca > Bivalvia > Myida > Dreissenidae > Congeria > Congeria kusceri. The sequence continues at coordinate 1,740,662 of CM051039.1, forward strand.
AGTTAAGTTTGATATTCAACCAAATCGTCCAGACATTGTGGAGTTATGGCCCTCGATTATCTAAAATTAGCCTATTTAGCTATTTTAACCTAGAGGGGGCATAACTGTTTTACAAATGCTCTTGTTGTAATAGAGTTATTGATCATAGTTGCATTACTTTAAACTGAGGTTTATTCATATACTAAGCAAATCTCCCAACGCACATTTATATTTGACCACAAACACCTTATTCATAAACATGTATACAGTCGAAACGCGATTCTACGAATAGTCACGGGAGACACTAATTTTTTCGTAGTATAGCGTTTTTCGTAGTATCGCATCTTTCGGAAATTACAGTAAAGCCATACCAAGTTGATTCTATGTTGAGCGTCCTCGGGCTGGTAGGTTTTTGGATGCCTGAACGAATTAAAACATCAATTTTGACAATGTGGAAAATTGAGTTTGAAAGCATTTAAAAAATTGCGAAAAATGACTTGGGTGTTTTTACCAATATTTGTAGAAATAGTGTGCAACTAGTCAATTTACACAGTTAACATACTGTGTTAAGCAGGTTCCCATTTATGAAGATGATATATATAACAGTTTTGCAGGTACACAATTGCTTTAGCTTGTGCCACTGCCATGAATTATATCTTTTTTTTTTTTATCGACTCATTGTTTGTTTTTTCCTGCCTGGTTGGTAGGTTTCGAAAAATCATGGGGACGCTAAACACAGAATCGAATGTATGGCCTAATAACGTAATTGTTCTTACATTACGTGTTAATTTGCGTCATGTTGTGACGTTTGTGAACATTAGCACAATATAAATAAAAGTAATTGTATTTGACATTACAATTGTGTATGTATTGTATTAAATATGTAAAAAAGTATAAAATCAATCCAGGCACAGTAATTCAATTCGCAGTGACATATGCGAAAGTCATTTAGTCAAACGCAAATCTCACACTGCATCATTTAAAGTGGCTTCTTAAGGTTAATAAATGTGTAAACAACTATATTCGTTCACGGTGCAAAAAAAATGGCTATGTGTCGGACTGGCCAGAGGTGTGAAATCTTCGTTGAGAAGGTGTGAAAAGTCTCCTTGACAATATGATTCGTAGTATCCCGTTAACATTTCAATACAACCACTATGATGGGACCAGACAATGTGTTCGTAGTAACGCATTTTTCGTTGTATCGTCATTTCGTATTATCGCATCTTTTTGCAGTTACACGTATAAGGAAAACGGACGGGACCGGCAGCCTTAATTCGTACTATCCCGTCATTTCGTAGTATCGCGATTCGCAGTATCGCGTTTCTATATCATCTGCAAATGACAATAAAATTAAGATTATATCGTCTTTATTAAATAGGCACTTGTGATATATTGTAAAAATACTTCCAATTATTCTACGATCAGACTAAAACGGGGCATTATTTCCCTTTGTCTTAGACCGACAGCATAACTGAAGTATTGAAAATTACCTGATTAAACACACGATTTAACATTTAATACATATTCTTAATTATTAATTGTTATTAACATTGTATCTCAGACTTTAAACATGTTTAACAATAACGCACTGCGATTTATACAATAAAAACATTTAAGTATATCAACGTAAACAACTTGCACAAACGCTTGTTTTATTAAGAAAAAATTGTACAACACATCAAACAAACATGATTGGAGCATTGTTCTGCTGGGATAGGTGTACACATTTCTGGCTCTTTTTAACAATGCCCATTTGCAAAATGTAATTAAGATGATTATAAGATAAATAACTAGGTAAATTTGACACTGAAAATTTTCAATAAAGAAGTGTTCAACTGATAAATAACTAGGTAAATTTGACACTGAAAATTTTCAATAAAGAAGTGTTCAACTTCATGTTTAATTGTTTAGGATGGTCTTACCACTGACACATATACCAAAGACAGATAAACATGGATCCATTAACATGTACATGCATTTTTAGCGCGACTATTCGAAGAATAGGTGAGCTTTTCTACTCCCCCGTCGGTTTCGGTGTTTAATATTTTTATTCAAAAGTCTTGTAACTTCAAAACTACACGAGTTATTCACTTGAAACTTGGAATATATACTCCAGTATCAAGGGAAAGATTCCCCATAACTCTGTTTTGTATTGTGACAGAGTTATGACCATTTTTCATATAGATTTACTGGTTAAAATTCATATTCAAAAGTTTTGTAACTTCAAAACTACAAAAGTTATTCACTTGAAACTTGGAATATACCTTTGTCATCGACTCCAGTGTCAGGGGCAACATGCCATTATAAATCTGTTTTGTATTTTAACAGAGTTATACCCCCTTTCAAAAGTTTTGTTACTTCAGAATTACATATGTTATTCACTTGAAATGTGTCATCAACTCCAGTATCATGGGCAACATTCCCTATAACTCAGTTTTGTATTTTGACAGAGCTATGTCCATTTTTCACATAGATCTTCTGGTTAAAGTTTATATTCAAAAGTTTTGTAATTGCAGAACTACGTAAGTTATTAACTTGAAACTTGGAATATACATTTGTCATCAACTCCAATGTCAGGGGCAACAATCCCTATACATATGTTTTGTATTTTGTCAGAGTTATGCCCCTTTTTCACAGATTTTCTGGTTAATGTTGTTATTCAAATGTTTTGTAACTTCAGAACTACATTAGTTATTCACTTTAACATAAGAACATACCTTTGTCATCAACTCCAGTATCAGAGGCAACCTCCTTATAACTCTGTTTTGCATTTTTACAGAGTTAGCCCCTTGTTTACATAGATTTTCTGGTTTATGTTCAAAACTATTATAACTTCAAAACTACACAAGTTATTAACTACATAAGGTTTTCACTAGAAACTTGAAATAATTTGATGAAATTGTTGCCATAACTCAGATTTGTATTTCACCACATTTATGCCCCTTCCACTTTCCAAAAATATGTACCAACTAAAATACTTTGAATAGTCGAGCGTGCTGTCCTCTGACAGCTCTTGTTAATCATATACTATTCAGTTTAAACATGTTTTTTTATAAATTAATAACGGATCAAATGTATAGATATCAATCGGTTATACTCGTAATTACATGTTATTAATATTTTTACATTTAACAGACAATAAATTGTTCAGTATCTTATTACATTACTAGTATTTACAATTCTAAACTTTAGTTTAAACTTTCTGCACGAGTTATGCTCAGGAATCTGGTTTAATGTAGCCGCAAATTTAATTATAAACTTGCTTGGGTTTGTAGAAAACCAATATTCACATGATAGCTGACGTGTTTACAATGTGTATAGCATATAGCTGCATTGATCATAACTGTGCACTGTTTTGATTTGATTATTACTTACGAGTTATTATCATTATTACATACGAGTTATTATCATTATTACTTACGAGTTATTATCATTATTACTTAACGAATTATTATTTATTATTTAAAGGGTGTTTCTTGGAATATGGTTCAATATCGACAGAGATCCATAAGTGTTTGACTACAATCAATCCACAAAATGGCGACATGTTCTCAGTCTTCAGTTGATAAGGGTTCTGATGCAATTAAGGACTATAATTGTTTTACATGTGAAGAGAAGAAAATTGAGAAATGTGCTGACTTCTATTGTGAAGAATGTTTTAGGTTTTATTGTGGAAAATGTATTCACCCTCATGATCAGTTGTTTACAAAACATACCACATGGGAAGAAGTGAAGAAGTGGCCACTTTCCAAGGGAGTGCAAGATTTTGTACTAACATGTGAAGTCCAAAAATTAGAAATGTTCTGCAAAATGCACAGCCAGCTATTTTGCACTGAATGTCCTTCCCTAAACCACGGGTATTTTAGACAATTTTTTTTTTAATTGTGCTAGTATATCATGATAATATAAATAGGTTTTGGAAAACAAAAAGGTTGCATTGTTGAAAATTTAGCTTCAGCATAAAATATTATCATTTTATGTAATACAAATTTATGTTTTCCTTTCAGAAAGTGCACCGAATTGAGGCTAATTTCTGAGTTATCAAAAGAACAGTCAGCAGACCTACATCAGCTGTCACTGAATATTCAAACTATTTTGGAACAACTGAAGACGTTTCAAAACAATCGGGAAGCCAACATTAAGTCTATGCAAGTTTCATACAATGAAGAGGTACAAAAGGTGCGGGAAATGCGTCGGAAAATAAATGCTGTTTTAGACGAACTTGAGGAAACTACATTAAAGGAAATGAAAGATGCTCTGATGAATCTGCAAGATTCTCTCAAGAGGGATATTGATAACTGCGCCATGCTTCAGGGTGAATTAAAACGACTCCATGAAGCCATACAAGGCATTGGTGATAAGAGCAAAGAAGAACTCTCCTTTATAGCGAGCAAGAAATGTCTGGCCAAAATTCAGCAGTCTGAAACATATCTGAATGAGAACTCTGGTCAGTTTGAAAGTTCATTAACAGTCCTGGCAAACATTGACATTGAGCAGTACTTGTCCAAACTGTCAGGTCTGGGGAGGATTGTACACAGTACCCCTACATTGACAATACTGGGTAGTAAAGACCAAGTATTCACTACGACGGGGAAGTCTGAGTATCCTGTGAAAATACAAAGTGATACAAGACGGAGCTGCAATATCACAGGCATCTGTGTTCTCCCTGATGGTCATATCCTTGTCACAGACTTCCAAAATAGGAAAATTAAGATGCTAGACAATCAGTACCAGGAGGTTAGTCACTTGGATGTGTCTTATCCGCAGGACATGTGTCAGATCACTCCCCGTGAATTTGCAGTTACATGTAATCTGAAAGTTTCAGATACTTTCACACACGAAGTCAAGTTTATCTCTGTGAACAATGGGCAGCTGGTGGAGGGCAAGAAAATTGAGTTACAGCATGCATGTATAGGTATTGCTTACCACCAGGGAGACCTGTACATCACTTCTGGTACTGCACTGTACAAGTACACTCTGAGTGGCGAACTGGTCAGCAAGCTGTATGAAGAAATTTCAGGTGGCAATACAGGTAAGAATAATAATTTATTCGTCATGGTATCATTAGAAGTATCTATTATAATGTAATATTAACACTAAATAGAGGTTAAATGTACATTTGTCTATTGTGTATATTATTATCATTTTTATTATAATTAAGGTTGTCGCGATATAAGAAATTCATGTGGCAATATATTGTGATAGTATTTTTAATTTATCACAATATTTATTGCCATATATTGTATTCTTTATCTTAATACACTTATATCAATCAAATACAAAGCAAGAGGGAAACTATTTCATAATATTTTTTTCCGGTATTTATCATTGTCTGATGATAATGACAAATACAACACCAAACATATAAATAACACACAGTAAATGCTGAACAATACATTTATAAAATAAGTATAACATGTTCAAGTATAGTGAGTATTGTTATGTATTCTGGGGTCAATGGTACTCGGTAAAATGTGTAAGTTGACGCAGAGTACTTGTATATGTTTGTGGTTAAAATAAGTATAAAATGTATGTATGTAAGTATGTTGTATTTTAACATAAAGAAATAGACTTGGCATTAACATTTTAAGGCAAATGTCATGCATGCAGTTAATAGCCACATGTACAGTCTGTCGGTCCGGATTTTAACCCTTACTCTACTCAACTATACAAATGTTACAGTGTTTCAATTGTTTATCTCTGACATGTATGGCATTCAAATTAATTTACAAGTTAAGGCCTTAAAAGAAATTAACGTGAAGTAACACACAGTCCACATAAATATCGCAATACACCGGTATGGACTTTCATATTGCGCGATATTTTATCGCAGAATTGAATACTGCAATATACCGGGGTACTGGTATATCGCCACACCCCTAATTATGCCCCCCTTCGAAGAAGTGGGGGTATCTTGCTTTGCACCTGTCCGTCCGTCGGTCGGTCGGTCGGTAGGTCAATCCGTAGACCATTTCGTTTCCGCACGATATTCTTGAGAACGCTTTGACATACCATCATGAAAGTTGGTACGCTGGTTACTTGGGAAGAAAGGAAGCACTCTATTAATGTTGAGGTCAACAGGTCAAAGGTCAAGGTCACCGTTGCTAAAAATAGAAAAACGGTTTCCCCTCCATAACTTGAGAACGCATTGAGATATTTTAATGAAACTGTACACATAGATACCTTACATCGAGACCTCGTTTGGAATTGCATATGGGGTGGGTGTGGTTAAGGTCAAGGTCACCGTTACTAAAAATAGAAAAACGTATTCCGCTCAATAACTTGAGAACGCATAATGAAACTGAATACATAGATACCTTACATCGAGACATCACTTAGGATTGCATATGGGGTGGGTGGGGTCAAGGTTAAGGTCACCGTTACTAAAAATAGAAAAACGGTTTCCGCTCAATAACTTGAGAATGCATCGAGATATTTTAATGAAACTACATACATAGATACCTTATATTGAGACCTCGCTTGGGATTGCATATCGGGTGGGTGGGGTCACAATTACTAAAAATAGAAAAACGGTCTCCGCTGAATAACTTGAGAACGCATCGAGATATTGTAATAAAAGTTGGTACATAGATACCTTATATTCAGACCTCGCTTGGGATTGCATATGGGTGGGTGTGGTCAAGGACAATGTCACCGTTACTAAAAATAGGGAAAACGGTTTCAGCACAATAACTTGAGAACGCATCGAGATATTTTAATAAAACCTCATACATATAAACCTTATATCGAGACCTCGCTTGGGATTGCATATGGGGTGGGTGGGGTCAAGTTCACCGATGCTAAAAATAGAAAAACGTATTTCGCTCAATAACTTGAGAACGCATCGAGATATTTTAATGAAACTTCATACATAGATACCTTATATTGAGACCTCTCTTGGGATTTCATATGCGGTGGGGGGAAGTCAAGGTCAAGGTCACCATTACTAAAAATAGAACAACGGTTTCCGCTCAATAACTTGAGAACGCATCGAGATATGTTGATATTTTAATGAATCATACATAGAAACCATATATCGAGACCTCGCTTGGGCTTACATATTAAAAAAAATTCTTAACAATTGCACATATTCACAACTTGGCTGCAAGTCGGGGGGCATACATGTTTTACAAACATCTCTTGTTACTATTCGCAGTATAAAATGATATTATTTTTTAAAGTTTTATTTATATATTAATATCTGAATACTCTTGTGTTTTGAGTAAACCATAACATGTTAAAAATAGGCAGTGAGTCTTTTTGGACAAACCCTATGTGACCTGTTAGACTTTGGTAAAGTTTGATGGTTATGTTTATTGTCAAAGTACCGTGTTCATCTGTATTCTCGCGGTAGTTAACATTTAAACAAATAATTTGAGCAAAAGCAACTAACCAAACATTTCCTTTCAATGTCTTACAATTAATTGATCCTTTTCACGAAATTAACAACTAAACGTTTGTTAGAAAACACATTATTCGTTCTTAAATAAATGTCTTTTTCAATGCATCATGCGGCCATCTTGAAAAATTACGTCATCGGTAATCTCGCAGTAAAACTTTGCTGTTAGTCTATAAACAAACACAAATTAACTAAAAATTGTTGGATTGTAACCTTTTATAAATATTACAAAAACAATTTTTGAGATTTTTCCTACATATTAGCACAACAAGTTAGGCCCTGTGCCAATATTTGAGCTACTTTTTATATGGGCAATATTGGCCCGGAGGGCCCAAACGGCGAAGGACCAAAACAGCGGTGGAAATTTCACCCTATATGTGTATAGAGTAGCGACAGGATTTTGGTCGCTACTTCCATGCGCTGAAATGGCATGGTTAGGATTAATATTTCTTAATAAAAGCTACATACCTGCAAAGAGAATTTATTCCTCAATAATGTTTTATAAATATGTGTACGATAACACTTCCATTTGGTATGCAACACCAATTTAAACATACACACTATTGCACTCTAAACACATCTCGCTGTCCTCCACTGTGTAAACTTTAATCTATATTCTACTACACTGAAACGATTACGTCATTTCGATTGGTCATTCAATTCTATCATTCATCATCCGATTGGTTGATGAGTATTTGAAGGGTTAAACAAGGCAGGGTAAACATGGTGGACTGTACATGAATGTATATTTATACGAAAGTTTAAATCGGAATTAAATGCATGTCCTTGGTAAATTTCGGCACATGTTAAGCAGTTTAGGTGTTGTTTAAATAAAATACGTTGATATATAACTTTATTGTCGCAAATAATGGAAATTTATGAAAATTTAAACTTCAAGGTTTCCACCACATAAATGGTCTTTCGTCGATGAGACGTTCCAGCGAATTTAGCCCTGTATAAAAATTAACACTAAATTCGCTGCACGTCTCATGAATAAGACTACCCACATATTAACCTAAGCAGACGAAAAGTGTATACATTGACCATCTAATGTCTACTGATGGCTGCAAGATGATACGAAAGTTATTAAGATTTATGATTTAAAGTCATATAACTTGATTGTTTCCAAATAAAATCATTTGTAACTTATTATTTTCTTTACGAAAACCAAAAGTAGGTTTGATTTTAACAATTAAGCATGACAAAAAAAGGATAAACAATTACCGCGGAAATATAGATACCGCGAGAATACAGAGTGCGACTATACTGTACATGTACACGACATTTTATAAAAATCTAATTCATAACCTTGTATAAATAAACTAAAATTGTTATAGTTGAATATGGGAACATTTGCGAATGTTAGTTTGAGGAATAATATAAAAATAACAAGTAACATTTGTAACTGGTGAAGTAGAACTTGATTGGCAACTGTCTTTTTGTTGTTCGAAGAACAGCTAAATGAACCACATGTTGAGAGCGATCTGCTTCTAGCTACCTTATGAACTTATATGTAAAAACTGATCAGTTGAAACCACACGTGTAAAATTGCAGAATTAAATATTTGTTCCAACATTGTTATTGGAATAATGGTAATTACACGTTATCATTGAAAGTTTAATATTAAAACGCAGCTGTTTGTTTTTGTTGTTACTATTATCATAGCAAATGCCTGTGACTGACACATTCATGTGTACTCATTCATTGTATTGTGCATTTGATCCAATTATGTATCATTCTACTATGTTAATCGACATTATTACATTGTTACTCTGTTTTGCAGTATTGAAGTGTGCTGTGAGCCCCAAAGGTGACAAGATTTATGTGACCAACAATGACCAGCACAAGCTCCTTACCCTGGCCAGGGATGGGTCAGTACTATCCATCTTTACTGACCCTGAACTACAAGAGTCATGGGCTGTACATGTGACATCTGCTGGACATGTGCTTGTTTGTGGGTGGTCATCACACAATATCATTCAGGTGGATAGCGAGGGCAGGAAGAAGTTGGCTGTTTTGGCTGCGGAAAGCGATGGAGTGAGGAACCCAGAGTCTATCTGCTACAACATCAACACAGGCTTGATCATTTTGGGCCAATATGACAACAACAAAATCATGGTGTTTAAAGTGCAATAGGTGTTAAACGTATCATATAAAGACAAGTTTGTTGCTTGTTCCACTAGTCGAATCCCCAGCTTATGTCACGGTGGTTCGTTCGTTGTGCGTGCGTGCGTGCGTGCGTCAACCTTTCTATATATATTTAATATTTTGCGCACAACAACCCGTGCATGGCCTTTAGTTTAAAGGTCATAATCACAATAAGAGATAAAATTTCATATAGGATTTGATATGTGTGTCCGGGGCATGTATTCAACATGGAAAGAGGGATACTGCTGTAACTTAGAAACTTTATAAGTGACTGAAATGGTGATCATTATGAAACGGTATGTCACACCCAAGGACTATGTCTGTAGCTCAAAAGGTAAAGACCACTCTTCTGGGTCAAAATCTTTGTTCAGGGAGTATATTGTACTTTTTATAGGCCCGTTTGAAAACGGATCGTATTATGGGAATGCCCAAGCGGGAGATTTTTGTCCAGAGCATAACTTTGTCCAGCATGAATGGATTTTCAAATAACTTGGCAGAAGTGATAAACATGATGAGACGGAGTGTCGCGCACAAGAACCACTTCACTAGGTCCAAGATCATGGTCACAATTCAAGGTCAAAAGTCAAATATAGGAAATCAATCCTTAGCACTTTGTCCGGAGCATAAATTTGTCCAGCATGGATGGATTTTCAAATAACTTGGCAGAAGTGATGAGCATGGTGAGACGAAGTGTCGCGCGCATGAATCAGGTCCCTAGCTCCAAATACAGGGCTACAATTCAAGGTCAAAGGTCAAATATATGAATTCTATCCTTACCACTTAGTCTGGAGAATATCTTTGTCCAGCATGGATGGATTTTCAAATGACTTAGCAGAAGTGATGAGCATGGTGAGACGAAGTGGCGCGCGCAAGCACCAGGTCCCTAGGTCCAAGGACAAGGTCACAATTGAAGGTCAAATATAAGAAATCAATTCTTACTTTTTGTCAGAAACATATCATTGTCCATCTTGCATTGATTTTCAAATAACTTGGCAGAAGTAATAAGCATAGTGAGACGGAGTGTCTCAGGCAAGAACCAGGTCCCTAGGACCAAGGTCAAGGTCACAATTCAAGTTGAGCGGTTAAATATAAGAAATCAATCCTTACCACATTGTCCGGAGCATATCTTTGTCAAGCATGGATGGATTTTCAAATAACTTGCAGAAGTGATAAGCGTCGTGAGACGGAGAGTCGCGTGTAAGAACCAGGTCCCTAGGTCCAAGGTCAAGGTCACAACATAAGGTGAAATGTCAAATATAAGAAATCAATCGTTACCACTTTGTCCGGAGCGTATCTTTGTTCGCATGGATAGATTTTCAAATAACTTGGCAGAGGTGATTAGCATGGTAAGATGACGCGCAAGAACTAGGTCCCTAGATCCAAGGTAAAGGTCAATATTGAAGGTCAAAGGTCAAATATAGAAATCAATCCTTCACACTTTATCCGGGGTATATCTTTGTCAAGCACGGATGGATTTTCAAATAAATTGGCCAGCATGGATGAATTTTCAAATAACTTTCGCAGAAATGATAAGCATCATGAGTCGGAGTGTCGCGCGCAAGAACCAGATCCCTAGGTTCAAGGTCAAGTTCACAGTTCAAGGTCAACGGTCAAATATACGAAATCAATCCTTAGCACTTAGTCCAGTCTAGAGCATACATTTGTCCAGCATGGATGGATTTTCATTATCTTGGCAGAAGTGATAAGCATGATAAGACTGATTGTCGCGCGCATGAACCAGGTCCCTAGGTCCAAGGTCAAGGTCACAATTCAAGGACAAACGTCACATATAAGAAATCAATCCTTACCACTTAGTCCGGAGCATATCTTTGTCCAGCATGGATGGATTTTAAAAAAACTTGGCAGAAGTGATAAGCCTGGTGAGGCAAAATGTTTCGCACACGAACCAGGTCCCTAGGTCCAAGGTCAAGGTCACAATTCCAGGTCAAATATAAGAAATCAATCATTAACACTTTGTCCTGAGCATATCTTTGTCCAGCATGGATGGATTTTCTCTCTTTAGTCGTTGAATCTTTACCACTAAAAATGCTCATTTTACGGGCGTTTGTGAAAATGGCACTCTTGTTCTGAAATGTGTTGCTTTCAGATGACAAGAATATGCTTTGGTGGCATATGCGACATCCGGAAACCATGCCTTTTTCAATTTTGCAAGAATGCTTCTTAAAAGTAGGTAACGAAATGCATTAAGGATTTGCAATTCTGGTGTTGAAATGATTACTTGTTAAAAATAAATCAATTCGTCGAAGTAATATGGACAACATAAGAAGATTTGAAATGAGTCGACAGATAAGTGGTTTGTGGGTATACTTGTTAATACAAGTCTGTCTATACATTCATCTGGGTCCTGTGTACTTTTCAGATAGTCTCTACACATGCAAATTCGTGGGTGTTAAGCATTCGACTTTGCGAATACACATAAACCCACTTGTTTCAATATAATCAACTCCCATGAAATCGATCTGAATGTAAACAAACTTTTTTATATGTCAGAACTGCCAATATTTATTCGAAAATCCGTGATCTTACTTGAAAATAAACATATCCTGTTACTGAATTTAGCATCTATTGAACATGAATATTATACATGATTTATCATTTCCTGCCTGAATGACACTTATATATTGCACAATATCTCCAGAATATAACTGTATATTAAGGTCAACTATACGTATAGTGTATTTTTGTAACATGTCAACTGCCATCAGGTACATGGAAATGTGCATATTTTATCAGATGTGTTGTGGCCACTGACTAAAAAGTAACCCTTCTATCATCACAGTATTTTAGATCAATTTGACCAGTACGCTTAAGGCACTCCTATGTTTGACTTAGTGTGGGTGTGATTAGCTTACAACCAATGTTTGACTTAGTGTGGGTGTGATTAGCTTACAACCAATGTTTGTCTTAGTGTGGGTGTGATTAGCTTACAACCAATTCAGTTGAAAATTTAAATTGTTATCTCTAGTAGCCCATTTTGAAAAACATAATTTTGTTAAAGAGACTTAGAATCTGAGTTTGACACTAGAAATGCATTGTGTTGTATTTTTTCAAACACTGTTTAATTGTCTATGAAACACAACAGAAGTAAGTCTGGAGTATAAACCTTTTTTGTGAAATGCCTGACTTTTGGTTTGTTTACACTTCTCACCAATAACATGATTTTGTTTCATTATGTTGCAAAACATAACACTAGCAACCCACACGGATACGCAATCCGGCGTCTCTCTTACAAGTTGGTCTAATATTATATCATAAATAGTTCAGTATTTTAGAAAATAACACTTGCTATTTCTTGTCAGCTGATGATCTAAAATGTTACCTCTTATGATCACTGTGTTACTTAAGCGATTAGTATCTTTGGATTAGAATTACTGGACAGTTTGCTTATCATGGGTTTCATATTTCAGATAATTTTCTTAGATGCAGCATAACATGTATTTTTTTTTTTTATTTGAAGAGACTCATTATACAAAATGTGAAATAAAAGACAACAAAATGCCAAGAGATTTTGCTGTTATTTCCTATAGTATGGTTTTGCAAATTGGTTTACCTATTTTGTACCGAAAATTAAACATACCATGGGAGTATAAACGATTTCTTAGCATACACATATTTAAAAACAATGTCAGCTCAAAGATCAGAAACACACTATTATTATTTGAATCTAAATTTTATTATTCTAATCAAGTTGTATGTAATTGATTGCAAATTGGATAAATTCAAGCTTCTCCAATGAGATAAGGACGCCATGTTGGCTCCAATTCCAGAGATATTTCTGAAAGACAGGACTTGATGATTTCTTTAAAAAAAGTTATTGGAAACAGATTGTAACGATAATTGATATGGCTATAACTTCAAAAATATGTTATTCGGATAGCATTGTAGAACACGTTTGCATTTAAAACTAACAATAATGTAGGTTTTTATGCGCACTATTTGATGCAAAACCTTTCACTTTCATATTTATTCACAGCGAGCCAAAACTGGCACGGAACGGTGAATGTCCAGGAGTTAAGAGGCAATGTTTGCTTTGTTTGTAGCAAATTACTTCTTGAATATGGAATGAATGTGTCATTTCCAGTAGCAATCATATGAATTAGGCCTTAAGTAATTGTAAAGTTTACCAGCATTATAATAAAAAACTTGAAATGCAACATCTTAAATTTCAACCACTGAGTTTTGCGAGCAAGAAAGTAGTTTGTGTGATGTCTGCTACTGTTTTCCGATTCAAACAACTGTTGGCTTCCAGGAAAACGTGGCTTCTGTGAACAGTCGTATAAGGTGTGCTTTAAGCTGTACATTAAATGTTTGTATGCCCCCACTTTAGAGGGGGGCATATCGATTTGCCCTTGTCCGTCCGTCAGTCTGTCTGTCCGTCCGTCCGTACGTCGGATTTTTGTGTCGCGCATATCTCAAAATATAAGCATATTCATCGGCATCGCGGCTTGTGAACCTGGGTATTTTGGTACAGTTTTCCCGATATCAGCGGAGTTATGGCCCCTTTTTAGCAAAAAATGACATGTTTAGGCTTGCGTCGCGCGTAACTCAAAAAGTATTGCTGCTAGAGTGATGAAAATTTACAAACATATTAATCAGCATGTGAACTTATGCACCTAGGTAGTTTGGTGCAGTTTTTTTCCGACATCAGCGAAGTTATGGCCCTTCTTTTAGCAAAAAATAACATTGACTTTTGTTGCATGTTACTCAAAAAGTATTATTGCTAGAGTGATGAAATTTTATAAACATATTAATCAGCATGTCAAATTGTCCTCCTGGGTATTTTGGTGCAATATTTTCAGACATCAGCGGAGTTATGGCCCTTTTTTAGCAAAAAATGACATTTTTGGACTTGCGTCGCACATAACTCAAAAATTTACCAACATGTGCACCAGGGTATTTTGGTGCAGTTTTTCCACCATCAGTGGAGTTATGGCCCTTTTTAGCAAAAAATGACATTTTTGGATTTGTGTCGCGTTTAAATTAAAAAAGTATAACTGCTAGACTGATGAAACTTTATAAACATATTCATCAGCATGTGAACTTGTGCACCTGGGTAGTTTGGTGCATTTTTCCCGGCATCAGCAGAGTTTTGTGACAATCAACAGAATGTGGGGGCATCCGTGTCCTACGGACACATGTCTAGTTTTTTTCTAATTTATACCAAAACCAGTCCTCACAGCCTCAATGATTCAGTTTATTATTCTAATATTTTTTTACATTTCATTGTATAAAAATAACAAACTGGACAAACAATACGCTATTGTTGATTTATCAGGAAAAGTTCTTGTTGTTGGACAAATAGTGGTAATATGTGTAATACAGTTGTATTGTGAGCGTTTTTTTTTTTTAATTTTACGGGCTTGATGAAACTATGCCATGCTTTTTGCGCATTGTTCACTGTCGATTGGCGGTCAAGCCACGTTCTGGACACGTGGAACTGTTGTCTGCACGAACTGTCGTCCGCACGTCTGCCCCGTGTCATATTTTCGGCAATACATACTTATTCATTTCCGGATTCGTGGAACTCTCGTCTGCACGAATTGTCGACGTCTATTTCGAAAAAAACACACAAACACACGTGCTCAATGGAAACATTGTATATTGAACTGGACGTCTACAAACCAGAAGTAAGTAATTGCTATGGACCGTCCTGACCTCTCCCTGTCCGTCTTCCTCCGTACAGACTGGCACGTATGCACCAAGCTTCTAAAGAAAACAGTAGCATTACGCTTTTGTGTCGGCAGTTTTCAAGGGTTCTCTTCATCATATACTTATGTTAGGGAAAACTCGATTATCTTATTATGTTGGTGATTTACGCATCTTACGATCAAAGTGTTCTTTGGCAAACGCGCCCTGCACCACTAGCACTTGACCATCGAAAGTATTTATTACAAAAAAATTCTTAAATCGTGTAACTCTTGACTGTTGTTTTGTCTTTTATCACACGGCTTGAAGACCTGTGTACATAGAAATTATACTATTTATATAAGAGTTCGGTATATTTTTCTGCTAAAACACATCAAAGAGGTTTTGTGCGACAATTGCACAAAATGATCTGTATTCGTGATGATTACCGTACATAGTGTAAGGTCCCTAGCCCTGGTGATAACTGAAAATATACTACATTGCAAGTTTATTCCTGACGTTGACATAATGTTCGATCTTTTCCCGCAATGCCCACTTTGCGTGCGATCCTTATACGTAATGTACTTAGTTTACGATCTTTAAAAGGTAATGCCCACTTTGTATGATCTTTTTCTTGACGACTGCTTATTGTATAATTATTTTCGTAACAACTACTTCGTGTATACTCATTTTCGTAATGGCTACTTAGTGTATGATCTATAAAAAAGTATTTCGCCGTTTTATTGCAGTGAATTGCGTAGTATTTTCAGTAACAAGTTATACAAACATTTAAATACTCCTAATCATTAAGTCCAATTCATTGCTGGAGAAATAATTGTTATAAAAAGATTAGTCGTTGTGGAATTTCTGTCAAAATAAGAGTTCTTTTGTTTATCACTCAAATGCTTGAAATTTTAATGTGATGAAGTTCATGTAGATCTATGTATTATCAAGCAAATGACACAATTAGATAAAGGTATATTTCGAAAGACACCATGTTATTTCTTGCTAGTTTATACAATACATTAAAAAAACATTTTGTGAAAATTGTTTTGCTATTCGGACAAGGCAAGGTACTTTTTACTTGTCCGAATCTGGGTGAACGTGCCCGAAAATATACATTTTCTAATGTGGTCAGGACTTTTCCAAATTCAACTTCCCAATGTTTACTTGTTATTCTAACATGATACTCGCTAATTTTTATATAGACAAAGAACTAAATTATCGTTGTTAAGCTATACAATAAACAACGCAAAAAGAAAGTCCGGTTCTGAGCGGAGCATAGCAAAATGTAGTTCCAATTACGATTGCCAAAATATATGCCAAATCATGTTAGAATCCAAATAATTTTCGCATTTATCTTTGTTTATCGGCCAATAAACAACTCTTTGTCGTTCTGATGTGTGGTGCTGTTAAACAACTCTGGCTAACGCCCTCGTGGTTTACTTTCCTACGCATCAGAACTCCAAATTGTTGTTTTTTGGCCGATAAACCACGATAAATCAAACATTATTTCTTAATGTGCCTACCCTGAATACTCCTTTTACAATACTCAATAGCTATTATTGATTCCTAATTTAGACGTAAAAGGTTTTTATTGAACATAGCTTCAGCCAGCCATAGCTGAAACCTGACAGCAATTAGCAACTCTCAGGTATTTGTATTGTATTCATATTTTATTTTGCATTGCACTGTTTTGTGTTGCGCTGTTTTGCTTTGTGTTGTTATTTGATAATGTTTTAAAGTGTTCAAAAGCAAATTAATCTAAAAAGAGCGTGACATGACACATGACCAGATAACATTCTGGTTATAACTATGGCCTATCTTAAATTTTATTTCCAATTTTAAGAACTGCATATACAACGTCTCACTGTGGTACAAACTGGGAAAAATTACTTTTTTGACAAGTAAGTCAGTAACTCATTTTAATGATATTTGAATTACTGTTACTAAAAATGTACTTTCGTTTTCAGTTTGATATTGGTGTAAAGATAAAGACTAAAGTGTAACTCCGTTAAAAAAAGAAAGAAAAGATATTTAAAACACAAAATAAGGTCACATGTATTTATTTTAGTATTTATAGCTAGTATTATTTTTTATGTATACTGGTATTGGTAGCTTGTTTATGCTAATTACATTGTGTACTTAAAGGTCTAGTTTAAAGAATGCCTGGTAACCCCCAATGGGGGTATTCCACTCTGTGTACTCTTGATTGGGTAGTTCCGGGTCACTAACGACCTAAGCACCGTCTTCATTTTAAATGTATTTACAATCACGTAATCGGATTCAGGCCCGGGCTTTTGGGCTCCATTCCCCCCCCCCCCCAGCTGAGCCCGGCGATATCATTTTTGGGCTGGGCTTTGATCTTACGCAAGTTGTAAAGGGCTGGCGTGTCAATAAGTATACTGTATATTGCCTTATTTTATTACTTTGTCGGGATTGGGCTTTGATCTTACACAAGCAGTAAACGGCTGGCGTGTCACTTGTGTACCGTATATTGCCTTATCTATAACTTTATCTGAACATTTAATCTGGGAACTGGGTGGTACCTTGCTGAACATACACCACTCATGGTGTTCGACTGGCTGGGAACATATTCATTGGTAGAATAATATTTGTCACGGGCTCGACGTTGTTAATTAACCATGGTCGGAAGCACCCTAATTGTAATTTTTTAAAAATGCTTGTTTCAGGTTACCCGACCTACCCTAAAAAAATGCCCTGACCCTAGAACATTTTATCGAGTTTGTCAGATATTTTTATTCATTTTTTCCAATAATGAAATGTTTTTTGGATAAATAAGTGTTTTCTTTTGATAGCATCCACTTAAAAACAATGTTGAAAGATATTACTGATGTGTTTGAATATTCAATTTGTTTTAGAATCTTAAAGTTGGTCAAATAAAATAATAATAAACAAACATAGATCCCAAACTGTCTACCCTTATTTTTGGGGGCATGTTCAAACAAACTTATTTTTTACGCGTTATTCAAACTATCTTCTTTAGATAGAGGTATGGCATATACTTCATAACAATTTTTTTTTCTAATTGTTTTTTAAATGGACTTGTTCACAGATTGACGAATTTACAATTACAAAAGAACAGTGTATACAAGGGATCAAAATATCACAACGGACCTAGAAATATACCCGTAAAAACCGTTCCGTTTATAAGTAATCATCAGTTGAAATTGTTAACATTATAAAGCGTTTAAAACGCTAAACGATGGAATAATTTGGAGTGTTTGTGTTGTTTTCGTTGAAACTGTTGACATCAAGTGGAACACTTACATAAAGTAAATAATGCAAGGTGAAATATAAAAGTCGGAATAGCCGAGTGGTGAAGGCAATAGCCTTTATATCCGGAGGTTCTGGGTTGAAACCCAGTGAGACCTTTTATTTATTTTTTTGTTGTTGAATACTTGTATTGTTATTATACTCGAGATTTTTAGTTCCAATGTTTAAATCTGTCAAGTTAAGACATTTAATGGCATACTTCAACAAATGCGAACATTTGTGAGCAAGTCCCTTTAAGGCTGGTGATAGGACTGAATTCTTAAAGATTTTAGGAAAAATATATACCACAATACATTTGGTTCGTACAGGGATTGCATCGATACAATAATGATATAATATTAATTAGGTTATATAATACGAATACTCCCGTAGATACAGAAATAAGCCTTGTGAAAGTCAATTTAGGGTGAAAAGCTTGTTATTTAAACAATGCAAAGATATGGCTACATATGGTCCCTGCTATATAGTATATGGTATATAGCCTATTTTGTTAAAGGGTATAATACATCACAAATTTAACACTTGCGTTCTATTTGGTCCAGAAATACGTACTTTGTGGAATTGTATGTACGACTGTTGAAACAGTCCTATTAACATATAATGAAAAAACAAACGAACAAAACTAGTTAAAGCAATCTCAAAGGACCATTCCCAATATATTATAGACTGGTAGCCAAAATAATATTTTATTTCAGCTTTTTTTTAAATTTGCAAGGTCTTTCAAGATCCATAATTGTGTTGTTTTTTTTTTAATACTATGTGATTGATATTTAAAGAACCACTTCTATTACACTCCAACTACTTTTGCTGCTGATTCTACAATTGCAGCTGCTGCTACTACTACTACTAGTACTACTTCTACTTCCACAACTACTACTATTACTACTACTGCTGCTGCTGCTGCTGCTGATGATGAGGATGTTTATGCTACCACTGGTGCTGCTGCTACCACCATCGCTACAATTACTGCTGCTGCTTATTGCAACTGCTGCTAAAATTACTGTCAAAACCAATTCTGCACAATCTTAGTCCAGCCCCCCCCCCCTCGGCCATAACTGGTCTTCGTCCGTTTAAAACCTATATATACTCTGAAAGACAGATATATCAGCATCAATATGCATGTTTGAAACATTTCGTAGCATTAAATATTTTTGTTTAATATAGTGCT
Source organism: Congeria kusceri (assembly GCA_027627225.1). Classification (NCBI taxonomy): domain Eukaryota; kingdom Metazoa; phylum Mollusca; class Bivalvia; order Myida; family Dreissenidae; genus Congeria; species Congeria kusceri. The sequence continues at coordinate 1,760,299 of CM051039.1, forward strand.
GAACTGTATGCACTGTTTACGGGGTTTCTGAACCAAGTACGTGTGTTCCGAGTCACTTTACATTTGTTGAACGGGACAAGAAATAATCACATTATGATAGTAAGGGTAAAGTGAAGATTTTCCCATCATGTTACAAGTAGGTTATGGCTCAATATTTACCGGAAATGTTCGATGTTTTATCGCGATAAAAAACCGTACCCTTGTTTTTCAGCCGATGTTCAGGTAGATTGTTCAGCATACAGAGTTAAAACTTTGGTTTTTTAATGCTGCTCAAACAGAATAATAAAAATAATAATAATAATAATAATAATAATGGGAGGGTTGCAATTATTAATCTTAAAGTGAACCGAAACTACCAGTGATTCGGAATTCCTTCAATAACTGTATTGGTCCACCATAATTTCTGTTATCATTAACTGCAATCTTTTTTTTGGCTGGGTGCACTGTTTCAATTGCAGCAGTGCACACTGAAAAGGGTCACCACTCTGTGTCCACACTGTGACCACAGCAGGGTGCCAATACACAGGCGTACAGTAACGCAGATTATTAATATTTATTTTTATTTTTTTTTGGGGGGGGGGGGGGGGGCAAATAAAGAAGGATTAAACTAGGCCTTTAACGGTCCCATAGTAAATACTCAATCAATGCTCATGTAAATGTGATACCTTCAGAAAGTTATTATAAGCTATCATCATCATTATCATCATCAGCAGCAGCAGCATTAGCATCATCAGCATCATTACATGTATTATAAACTCAGTATGCAACAGCTTAACGTAAATTTAACTTAATGCAAGATGCCATACTCATTTTCTATACGCCCGTTTGAAAAACGTCCGTATTTATTGGAACGCCCTAGCGGGCGGGCTGTGGGAGATCTTTGTCCGGAGCCAAACGTTGTCCAGTCTGAATGGATTTTCAAATAACTTAGCAGAAGTTATAAGTATGATGAGACGGAGTGTCGCGCGCAAGAACCAGGTCCCTAGGTCCAAGGTCAGGGTCACAATTCCAGGTCAAAGGTCAAATATAGCAAATTAGTCCGGAGCCTATCATTGTCAAGCATTAATGAATTTTCAAATAACTTGGTAGAAGTGACAAGGACAGAGAGACGGAGTGTCGCGCGCAAGAACCAGGTCCCTAAGTCCTAGGTCAAGGTCACAATTAAAGGTCAAAAGTCAAATTTAAGAAATCAATCCTAAAAACTTTGTCCGGATCATATCTTTGTCCAGCATGGATGGCTTTTCAAATAACCTGGCAGAAATGACAAGCATAGTCAGACGGAGTGTCGCGCACAAGAACCAGGTCCCTAGGTCCAAGGTCAAGGTCACAATTCAGGTGAAAGGTCAAATTTAAGACTTCAATCCTAAACACTTTGTGCGGGCATATCTTTGTCCAGCATAGATGGAATTCCAAATAACCTGGCAGAAGTGACAAGCATGGTGAGTCGAAGTGTTGCGCGCAACGACCAAGTCCCTATGTCAATGTCACAATTCAAGCTCAAAAGTCAAATTTAAGAAATAAATCCTTACCACTTTGTCCAGAGCATATCTATGTTAAGCATGGATGGATTTTAGCAGAAGTGACAAGCATGGTGAGACGGAGTGTCGCGCACAAGAACCAGGTCCCTAGGTCTAAGGTTAAGGTCACAATTCAAGGTCAACGGTTAAATTTAATAAATCAGTCCTAAACACTTTGCCTGAAGCATGTCTTAATCCAGCATGGATTTATTTTGAAACAACCTGGCAGAAGTGACAAGCATGGTGAGACGGAGTGTCGCGAACAAGAACCAGGTCCTTAGGTCCAAGGTCAAGGTCACAATTCAAGAATATAATTAAGAAATCAATACTAAACACTTTGTCCGGAGCATATCTGTGTCCAACTTGGATGGAATTTCAAATATATTCTCAAAACTGACAAGCATGGTGAGGCGGAGTGTCGTGCACAAGAATCAGGTCCCCAGGTCAAAGGTCAAGGTCACAATTCAAGGTCAAATTTCAGATATTGAAATCAATTCTTAACACTTAATCGAGAGCATATCTTCATCTAGCATGAATGGATTTTCAAATATCTTGGCAGAAGTGACAAGCATGGTAAGATGTAATGTCTTGCGCAAGAACCAGGTGCCTAGGTCCTAGGTCAATGTCACAATTCAAGGTCAAAGGCGTAGTGGCAGCGTCAACTTTTCGATTCCGCTCTCTAATTCAAGAACGATTTGAGCTTTTGTAATGAAACTTCATACATAGATACCTTATTGCAAGACCTCGCTTTCGATTGCATATGGAATGGGTGGGGTCAAGGTCAAGGTCACTGTTACTAAAATTAGAAAAAACGGTTTATGCTAAATGACTTGAGAACGCATTAAGATATTTTAATGAAACTTAATACATAGATACCTTATATTGAGGCCTCGCTTGGGATTGCATATGGGGTGGGTGGGATCAAGGGCAAGGTCATTGTTACTAAAAATAGAACACCTGTGTCCGCTCAATAACTTGAGAACGCCTTGAAATATTTTATTTCAACTTAATACATAGATACCTTATATCGAAATCTCGCTTGGGATTGCATATGGCTTGGGTGGTGTTAGGGTCACTGTTACTAAAAATAGAAAAATGGTTTCTGCTCAATAACTTGAGCATGCATTGAGATATTTTAATGAAACTTAATGCATGGATACTTTATATAGAGTCCTCACTTGGGATTGCGTATAGGGTGTGTGGGGTCAGGTTCAAGGTCACTGTTACTAAAAATACAAAAACGGTTTCTGCTCAATAACCTGAGAACGCATTGAGATATTTTAATTAAACTCAATACATAGATACTCTATTTCGAGACCTCGCTAAGGATCACATATGGGATGGGTGGGGTCAAGGTCATGGTAACTTTTACTAAAAATAGAGAAAAAGATTATGCTCAAAAACTTAAGCATGTATTGAGATATTTTAATGAAACTTACTGCATAGATACATTATATAAAGGCATCCCTTGGGATTGCGTATAGGTTGGGTGGGGTCAAGGTCAAGGTCACTGTTACTAAAAATTGTTTCCCCTCAAGAACGAATTGAGATATTTTAATAAAACTTCATACATAGATATCTTATATCTAGACCTCGCTTTGGATTGCGTATAGGGTGGGTGGGGTCAAAGTCACCGTTACTAAAAATATACTTAATAACTTGGGAACACATGGAGATATTTTATTGAAACTTCCTACTTAGATACCTTATAATGAGACCTCGCTAGGGATTGCAGATAGGGTGGATGGGGTCAAGGTCGCTGTTACTAAAAATAAAATAAAAACGGTTACCGATCAAAAGCTTGAGAACACATTGAAATATTTTAATGAAACTTCGTACATATATATCTTATGTCGCTCGCTTTGGATTGCATATGGGGTGGATGGGGTCAATGTCACCGTTACTAAAAATAGACAAACAAGTTTCCGCTCAATAGCTTGAGAAGACAGTGAAATATTTTAATGAAACTTTATATGTAGATACCTTATATCTAAACCTCACATGGGATTGCATATGTGGTGGTGGGGTCACCATTTCTAAAAGTTTTATTTTTGTGCTGACTTTAATGTATTTCATTTGAAAACTTTGGTTTTCGGGAAATTTCCAAGTTTGTTGTTTATTTTGGCATCTTGATTATGGATTTAAGAGTATATATGGAATAGTTTTGATACCTCAACTCACCACAGAGAGAGAGGCTTAGGAGATGAACTAGATGCACAAATACCATGACTCTATCTTATTTGTTTTTGAATTGTTTCTCTTAAGTCATTGAATCTTAACCCAAAAAAGCTTCTTTGACGGGCGTATCCTTGTGACAATGGTACTCGTGTTTCTGGTTCAAACGATCGAATTGTTGAAGGATTATAAGACAAAAGGCAATCCTCCTGGAGACAAAATGTAATTTAAAAAAAAGCATTGATTTCTGTTACAATCCAATGTTCGTGTGATGGATTATTGAACTATATGCTTGCTTTGGATGTCTGTTCTCCATGAGACATAATTTTCTATTTATAGAGTTACTGCAGCCTAGTAAAAAACGATTTCCAATTACGAGTTCTTATGCATTGGAGTTCAAAAACAATGGCGTACGCGCATCAGAACGACAACTCGTTGTTAGTTGCCGATAAACAACGATAATGCAAATTATATTTCAATTCTTACTTCACCTGAAAACATATTATGTTATAACAATGCGAACTACATTTTACAGTTTCGGAACTATTTTTCGGGGTTTTGTTTCAAAATTTAACAACGGTAACTGTTGTTCTTTGTCAATAGACAACTCTGAGCGTGCCATGTTATAATTGAGTTTACACAGCAGCCAACTAACTTAACTGTATCCCAAGGCCACAACTATAGATCCGAATAATGTCAAACAGAGGAAGTGATTTTCCTTACTATAACTTTCATGCACATGCTGCAGATTTAATATGACAGTACACAATTTAACAATGAGGACACGAGTGCTCCTATTAAACGGACGTATCAACAGTAGGTCGATAATAACATTTGCAAACGTATATTATTTTATTATATTGTCAGTGGTCGTCAGTGACATTTTTTCGGGCAAGAAAAAATACTACAAGTAGTAATATTCATATGAATAAAATGTAGGACATTTAAGTACCGTTACGCGCATGCATTGATAAACATTGCATAGCGTAGGAAAGTTTTGATTGGAGTACGCGATTTTCCCGGCGCGAGTTTGAATCCTACTGGAACAGTGTACCCTAAAACCATTTGTTGTCTTTGTATATGATTTTGTCTTAATATTATTCAATCAATATATTGTTGGCACTCGAAATATATTCGAGAAAAGTAATAAATCATATGGGTTTTAATATGTGTATAAATGTATATTTATGTGAAATACTGCCGACATACCCATTAAGCAACGAACACTGAGAATGAAGTTACAATGAGGTTAAATAGTGACATTGTGGTCCCGTAGTCATGTCGGTCACGTTCGTCTTCATATTATTAGACATAAGTTATTGAGGGGGGGGGGGGGCTTATTCCTTGTTTAATAAACAACATTCCTGTATATTTATGATTTAAAACGTGTACATATGTCAGCATTTCTGCAATTTTATTGTTGTTATTCTGATACTTTACAGACATACTAGTACCATACGGTTTACACGCAAGAGGAGATAGTACCATGCCGCGTATCAGGAATTTTTTGATCGTGGCTGCGTTTGATTTCGGTACCACGTACAGCGGCTATGCCTATTCGTATAGAGACAATCCGACCAAAGTACTGTCAAATCAGACCTGGTATTCTGGCGACGCCTCCTCTACACTCGTTACTCTGAAAACGCCGACAAGCGTGTTGCTCGATGACAAAGGGAAGTTTCACTCCTTTGGGTTTGAAGCTGAGGACAAATTTGCTGCACTGGCGGAGGAAAAGAAACACAGAGGCTGGAGACTGTTCAGACGTTTTAAAATGATGCTACATAACAATAAGGAAAGTTTAATAAACTTACGCTATTGGCGTTTGCTGTGCTTTACTGTACTATTTTAGCGGGAATTTAATTGTTGGCTATATTGGTAGTCAACCACGATAGGGCCAATTCTAAACACTGCCAGAAACAAAAATGCTAACGATAAAATCTTAGTCCCGTCAAAATAAGAGTAATCGTAGTGCTTAAATACATCCTTAAACAAAACAATTACAAGCCTGATGTATGAGAAAATAATACGTAGAAACCGTCGCATCATGTACGGTCTGTGTAACCATTTTTTATGTTTAACATTTTGTTTAACATGAACGATAACCTAAAATTTCTCCTACCGTACATTACAAGTATTTATGTAATGACTTTTAAAAATTGAAAACTATCCGACCGGAACAAAAAAAAAGCTGTACCAGATCACACCTTCTCTCGCCATTATTATCATAGCAAAAGTAGGTGGAATTGATTGGTTCACGCGGACATGGAAAAGTGGCCTCAACCTATGAATATTAAAATCAGTCAAGCATAAGGTTAGCAAAACATCGCCCCTTAAAAGATTAAACGGCTCATTTTCTTTTCGTATGTCGCTATAATGATCAGCCATTTTGGAATTTAATGGGTATAATCTGTGTTTCAGAATCTGTCACGAGAAACGCCTGTGGAAGACATTGAAGGCAGACAGTATCCTGCAATGGAAATATTTGCAATGGCGATAAAATACCTACAGACAAATCTTCTGGAGGCTGTTCAGCTTCAAAAATCTGGCATATATGAGACGGACATTCAGTACGTCATCACGGTCCCTGCTATATGGGATGACAATGCCAAGCAGTTCATGCGAGAGGCGGCGATAAAGGTTGTTTTTTTTATAGACACATTAGAGTAACTAAATTAAAACATTTGCCATGTTGTTTAAGAATTATTTCAATGCTTAAATATGGTGTGCCAATGAAATGTGTTCATGTGTGTTGCAATATTTATACTTGTAGCATGAAAATGGTTAAACGCAGCTTATTTAACAATAACATTATTTACATGTATTTCGAAATATTGTGAAAAAGGCACAATCAGTTTACTTTTATGTAACATTTGGATTGATTTATTTCAATGAATGGTTTAAGGTTTGTTAAAAACGCGTTTTGGTTTGGAATTGAGTCGACGTTATAGGATTTGAATCATGGAACTTTCGCTGATTGAAATTGTAGGTGATTTCCAAAGTTCAATGATCACTAAGTCCATGTTAAAAGAACTCTTAAAAATTGAAACGGTTTATTGCAAACCTTATGTTTGTACATGAGAGCTGTTGGCTATTGTCACGATGTCCCTCAGATAGAAAGAAAAGGCTTAAAAGGCTTCAATTTGGGGTCTATGCAAACCACAATACTGCAATGAGGATTACACGGTTTATTCGTGATTGTATTTATTCACTACGCTATGAGCATGCATACAGTAGAACAGTTAAGAATAAAAATAATGTAAAATAGTTTCTTTTCCTAGCACTAGGTAAATATACAGTTGGGTTGCGAATGTACTATTCTTTCTTATTTCACCCGATGCTGTAGATAATAAATGTTTAAGAGATTCCTGTTACTTGGATTACTAGTACGATGTCATTTGTTCACAAGCAAATCATTTTTGAGGTTTAGTAACGCATCACTTCACCATCATAAATGTATACTACTTAAACTTTGTCATTTGCTCAAATTGTCACGGCACTAAATAGCCATCAAACCAACACCTCGGGATGAAATTTCTTCTCTACCCAAATCACTAAATAGAAGCTCGTTATTTCACAACTCACACTTCAAGTCAACATCAAATTTACAAATAGATGGTCCTTACTTCGTCAGCTAAACTTTAACTCATCCTCAATCACCCCAAAATGGGGTCCCATTTATTATCCAACATTTCCATAGACACTTTATGCCGCCACAATGTGGTCAGTGATTAGAGATTCTGATGGCACCTTCATGCCTTAAAACAACCAACATGTTCTTTCGCACATTCTCAACTGACTCCACGCACAAAAGCACACACACACAACGCTCGAACTCGCAATTATTTTTATTTATAATAAAACCCAGATCTCACTAAACAAACATTCCTACCCCTGTTTCCAGGAATTAACCTCTAAACATGATCGGGTCATGATTAGAATTTCACGGCTTATTAGCCCACTGCCCGGGTCAACCCCTTTAGAGTGAACTTCTGGCGAAACAATGAAACACAGCAAAATTGGAAATTAGGTTCATACAAGAACTATTCTTCAAGGTAATAACTATGATGTCACTCGAGTCAATTTTTAGACAGTTATCCGTTAATAAGTTTGTAAGTGTAGCTGAATCTTAATGACAATGGTAAACGTTTACTTTAAATTCTAACATGACACGCGCAAGTTTACTACAGACCACGAGTAAGATTTACCGTTGTTAAATCTCCAATAAACAACACGAAAAATATTTCCAAAACTGTAAAATATAGTTCGCATTGCAATTGCAGATTTTATTGTCAGATTAAGTTAGAACCGAAATATTTTCGGATTATCGGCTACTTAACAACGATTTGTCGTCCTGATCCGCGTATATATTGAACCATTCGGGCGTTGTTGTTTTAATTCATTTGCATCAGAACTCCAAATCTTTATTTATAAGCCGATAAACAACGATAAATCAAAAATTATTTCTTAATTACAAGGCTGGTATCGATGGAGACAGACTTGAGATGGCGTTTGAATCGGAGGTGGCTGCCATATGGTGCACACGCAAGGAGATCACTGAGAGTCAGATATCTGACTTACAATCGACCGGGGCTAAATACATTGTCATTGACCTTGGAGGTAGTTCATGTTTTTTTTTGTTCTTTCGGTGGCTGATGCACGCAATCTCCTAGCATTGTTGTCGTTCGTTGTTCTCACCATACACCTCTACAACGGGCTCAATGACAAGAATCTTGTTAAAACAAAAAAATGTATTGAACGCACATTAAAGTTGATTTTAGGACCACAAGAATAGAAATAAAGAATAAATGGTTTTTAAATAATCATAAATGGGGAAAAAAATTAATTTTGATTCCTCAAATTGGGACTATTTTCATGCCCATTTACGCAGATGAACAGAAGAGAACAGAACACGACATTTATTTCACCCAAGTATACAGCATATACAATATGGGCAATATAACAAAGCAAAATATTTAGTAAATTATTAACTTCCGATAATTTTAACGTTCGACAAAATATAATAAACGATATACGGGGGGTACTTCCAATGATAGGATATATACAAGGATAATAATAATAATAATAATAATAATAATAATAATAATAATAATAGTAATAATAATAATCATCATCATCATGATCATAGTCATAATCATAATCATAATCATAATCGTAGTCATAATCATAATCATAATCATCATCGTAATCATGATCATAATCATCATCGTACTAATAATCATCATGTAATCAACGTCATTATCATAGCTAAAAAGAAACAAATAATAATACAATGGAATCAGTTGTCAGATGTAAACAAAATGAGTGAGTGATATTGTGCGTTGCGTTTGAATGTTATGATCATGTGACTAAAGCCACGTGCATGAGTTGTTACTCATTAGCACGTTGTTTGGGGCATATGTCTTAAGCTATGTTTGTTACTCATTAGCACGTTGTTTGGGGTATGTGTCTTAAGCTACGTTTGTTACTCATTAGCACGTTGTTTGGGGTATATGTCTTAAGCTATGTTTGTTACTCATTAGCACGTTGTTTGGGGCATATGTCTTAAGCTATGTTTGTTACTCATTAGCACGTTGTTTGGGGTATATGTCTTAAGCTACGCTTGTTACTCATTGGCACGTTGTTTGGTGTATATTCCTTAAGCTATGTTTGTAACTAATTAGCACGTTGTTTTGGGCATATGTCTTAAGCTATGTTTGTTACTCAATAGTACGTTGTTTGGGGTATATGTCTTAAGCTACGTTTGTTACTCATTAGCACGTTGTTTGGGGCATATGTCTTAAGCTATGTTTGTTACTCATTAGCACCTTGTTTGGGGTATATGTCTTAAGCTATGTTTGTTACTCATTAGCACGTTGTTTGGGGCATATGTCTTAATAATTTTGTCACTCATTAGTATTATTTCGTAAACCATTCACTGAGGATCACAAGTGTTGAAAAAATGACTGCTAACGTGTATAACGCGCACCTTATTTTTACAGCTGAATTTTAGGGTAAACAAATTCAAGTATATACAATGATTATATTTAATTGCAAACATCACTTAGATGTTGCGGTAATACGGGCGTGGCATTCATCTAGAACGTGCAATCATTAATCGACGTATATTCTGCAAACGCCGTTTTACACCAGACCTCCACGAAAGTAATTTCAATAGTTTTATGTTCCTTAATTTTCTGTCACGATTTTATTTATTTTGAAGTGTCAGAAAATTTACGGTACATGGAGATTAAACAAGGTTACAACATTACTCGTGCGTTGTACATGCGAATGATTAATACACTGCATATACTTAGGATATAATTAAAGTTTGACTCAATTCTACTGTTTTCTACTTATCAGGAGGTACCGCGGACATAACAGTGCATGAAAAACTAGCAAAGGGCAACGTCAAAATGATACATAAGGCGAGCGGTGGCGCTTGGGGCGGAACCGTCGTCGATCAACAGTTCTTGGGATACTTGGAAAAACTTTGTGGAAAGAACGTTTTCGAAGAATTCCAGAGACAACACATTATTGGTGATTATTTCGAGTTGATCAGGAATTTCGAAACCAAAAAGAGATCTAATGTACTTTCCCACAATTTGTGTACAGTGCGAATGCCAGTATCGTTAAAGGAAATTCATGGTACAATGAATTCAAACAATTCAAACAATTCAAACAATTCAAATAATTCAAATTTCATGTCTTCTTTTGTGAACACTGTATACAGATGGTTTGGCGCTAGTGCAGAGACTCCGGTGTTTTCAGAAAAGCTTCCAGATACTCCGGTGTTTTCAGAAAAGCTTCCAGATACTCCGGTGTTTTCAGAAAAGCTTCCAGATACTCCGGTGTTTTCAGAAAAGCTTCCAGATACTCCGGTGTTTTCAGAAAAGCTTCCAGATACTCCGGTGTTTTCAGAAAAGCTACGCATGGATTCATTAGACGTCATAGCATGGTTTGAGAAGCCTGTTTCACTTCTTGTTCAGCATGTAAGGGAGCTATTGAGTCAGGACACGATACGAGATGTTCGCACAATATTACTTGTTGGCGGATTCGCTGAATCTCGCTATGTTCAAGACAGACTTAGACAGGAGTTAAGTGAACTCACTCTGATAGTTCCGGACGAGGCGGGGTTGGCCGTTCTGAAAGGAGCCGTGCTGTTTGGACACAACCCTCGTATAGTTACATACCGAGTCGTAGCTCACACTTACGGCATAATCGTGTGCAGGTATTTTGATGAAACCAAACACTCTGTTGAGAAAAAATGTATTGTAAATGGCGAATGGATGGCGAAGGACTGTTTCAAAGTATTTGTCAAGTTAAATGAGGAGATAGCTGTGGATCATGAGGTGTCGCATACCACTACACCGAATTCCATTGAATCAAGAGTTGAAGTATACAGAACATTGTCAGAGAACCCAGAATACACAACTGATCCTGGCTGTGAGCTGCTGGGTATATTAAAAATAACAAATATTGACAATGTACCATTAAAGTATCAGGAAAAAAAAGTGACCTTCATGTTTGGCCACACTGAGCTGCTTGTGAAAGTTAAACATATGTACACTGGTGAAGAGAAGATGCTTACATTTGACTGTCTACAGTAGAATTACGAAAAACAACTGGTAAAAAGAACAAATGGAAACTAGAATAGTCTGACATTAGACTGTCTGCAGTAGAATTACATACAACTACTGTTAAAATGAACAACTGAAAAATAAAATATTACACTTGAATATCCACAGTAGAATTACATACAATCACTGGTAAAAAGAACAACTGGAAACTAGAATATTCTTACACCAGACTGTCCACATTAGAATGACATAAAAACCACTGGTAAAAAGAACAACTGGAAACTAGAATATTCTTACACTAGACTGTCTACAGTAGAATTACATAAAACCACTGGTAAAAAGAACAACTGGAAACTAGAATATTCTTACAATAGACTGTCTACAGTAGCATTACATAAAACCACTGGTACAATGAACAACTGGTTAATATAATATTTTTACATTAGACGTCTACAGTAGGTTTTTACGTAGCAACACTGGTAAATAGAATATTCTTACATTATACTGTCCAGACTGTCTACAGTGTCAGTAGGATTTTGCATACAACCATAGTCAACTGATACAAAGAACTGAAAATTGAAATATCCTTGTTATACAGTAGGATTTTACCTGGAACCACTGGGTTTAAGGACGGATGGTTTTATACGATAGTCTGTCTAATGCACGATTTCAAAAAAAGATACATAGAATAGTCTTACGCATTAGATTGTCTACAGAGGGATTTTATATAATGATCATTGGATAATACACTTACATGTTTTATTTTGTACTATTACTTCTAAATAAACCTATACATGTACATATGTAGGCTTAGTATGAGCTTGTATAAGCTTTGTCGCTGAATAAATGCTGTTGTTGTATATTTTATAAACAAAAAATGGTAACTGTCTATAATGCGGCTTATATTTTTTTGCCGTGACAATACACAATGCCGTGCTTATAAAAGTATTATAATATTTAACTGTACAATATATGTGCATTGCTTACCACGACTTTATAGATTGTTGAGTTTCAAGGTACTTTTTGCAATATCACTTTTTAAAACCTTTTTGAGACACATTTCGGTCTAAAAACATTAAAATTATCTAAAATCTGACGAATACGAATTTTACGCTTAAAACGTTAGGGGTCGGGTCGCCCGAAACACATAAATATTTGTTTGGCCTAAATGTACAATCGGTCCGAAATGTGTGGGGGTAAAAGGACTTTTAGTCCGAAATTTATTGGCTTGCTTGAAACTTAAAAGTGTTAAAGGATATAGTGTAGCAACCGTAAAAAATGCAGCAGATATTTCAAGAATGAAAAAAATGTTTTACATAAGGAATTTCTACATATTGACACCTTTAACAGTCGTCTGTCTTTGATGGATTTGTGTTTCATTTTCATGTGTACGCAAACAATTAAACGTGTGTGCGTAAATGTACAGCCTGCTTGTATTTTCTGTGCGCATCTTGTGTATGTCTGTGCATAAATTACGCGTGTACGCGCCTTAATTACGTGTTGATCTGACATTATGATGGTTTGCTTGATCGGTTAACGGATTTTCATACGCATACGAGTGCTAGAGTTTCTTTTAGTAAACGATAACTTTTAGTAAACCGCTAAATTTGAGTATCAAAACGCTGACAGCGTAGAAAGACCTGCTGGCAACAAGGAAACTGAAAGCAAGCGAATGATTACTCATAATTTATGCGTGCATTTTGCTTAAAAGGAAACATTTGTTTGAATGAAGTTTAATTTCTCACTCTTTAATGCCATAGTGTCTTTTTACAAAAGCAAACGAATAATTAAACGTAGTTCTTTCGAGATATTGGTATTAGGTGAAAGTTTACCTCGTTTTAGATGGGGATCCAGGCCACAGTAAAGACCAGCTTCTGAGATATTTTGCAACTTAAAACTTGATACTGTGGCTTCCTATTCAATAGTATACGACATCATAATACAATAAATCTGTAAGTAATTAACATACATTTTTTTGAGCAAACATTCTAATGCAAGCGAAATAATACGCAGTAAACAAGTCAACTGCAACGAGCCAGAATAACCGATGAAGCGTAGAAGTTGGGAGCATTGATTGTTAGTGCTTCGTACCCTACAGAGTTAAAAGTAGGTCATACGATGGGTGCTCTCGATTTTCCATACAAAACAATTTAAAAGCAATACATTGCAGTAATGTGTTGTCAAAATATTCAGGATAACTATCGGTAACAAGAAATAACACTTTCGCACCGAGTCAAAGATACCGATGTAGCGCATTAATTTAGTGGTATTTTACTTCCGAACACAGGTTGTATATTTCGCTTACATACAAGTAAATAGTAAAAGAATAGGTCTTATTGAAGATGAAGTAACACTTTTAATAAATTGACTCTTTCATCAACGGTTATTGTAATACATCACATGATAACATAATATACAAATTATAATACACATGTATACATGCATTAAATAATTAAACGGTAAGAAAACATGCTTGAAATTATGCTGTTTTGAGGAATGACCCTTTGTGGTTTCGAGTTACTGACTCGTAGCCTGCAAAGAAGTAGTTCCCTTGATACAGGTTCAAACTTACCCTCTCTAAAGACCGTTGGCGATTGCGAATAGTCTACAAATACATAAAATAAGCGTTCTAAGTTGCTTTTTGTTTGTATTTTTCCAACCTGTAACTTGTTACTTGTTAGGGTGTTAAAATTAACCCGCATTCGAATCGCGTAAAATGATATATAGATTATATATTTTGACTGCTTTCTTCTTTTATTCAGTATCAATACAATACATAAGCGTTCTGTTAAAGATAATGTAGCCATAGTTTCTTTCTTGATGCGGTCGCTTACTTTTGTGCGATTTCTATAGAAAAAATATACAACACAGTTTTAAGCGCTTTTGTGTGGCTTTGTTTTATAACTGTGACTCTTGGTTGTGTTGCATAACTGTGACGCGTGATTGTGTTGCATAACTGTGACGCGTGATTGTGTTGTATAACTGAAACGCCTTGTTGTGGTGTTTCGTTTTGCGTGATTGGTTTGCAAAACTGTGACACATGGTTGTGTCGCATGGTTGTATGGCGTGGTTGTGTTGAATATCTTTGACGCGTGATTGTGCTGCGTAATTGTGACACGCGGTTGTGCCGTTTGGTTTTATCGCGTGGTTGTGCTGTGTAATTGTGACTCGTGGTTGTGTCGCTTGACTGTATCGCGTGGTTGTGCTGTGTAATTGTGACGCGTGGTTGTGTTGCTTGGCTGTATTGCATATCTGTGACGCGTGGTTTTGTTGCATAACTGTGACGCGTGGTTGTGTTGCGTAACTGTGCCGCGTGATGTTGCATAACTATGACGCGTGGTTGTGTTCCGTAATTGTGACGCGTGGTTGTGTTGCGTAACTGTGACGCGTAGTTGTGTTGTATTACTGTGACGCGTAGTTGTGTTGCATAACTGTAACGAGTGGTTGTGTTGCATAACTGTGATGCGTGATTGTGTTGCGTAACTGGAACGCGTAGTGGTGTTGCTTAACTGTGGCGCATGCTTATGTTGCGTGTATGTGACGCTTGGTTATTTTGCATAACTGTGACGCTTGGTTGTGTTGCATAACTGTGACGCTTGGTTGTGTTGCATAATTGTGACGGTTGGTTGTGTTGCGTAACTGTGCCGCGTGATTGTGTTGCATAACTATGACGCGTGGTTGTGTTCCGTAATTGTGACGCGTGGTTGTGTTGCGTAACTGTGACGCGTAGTTGTGTTGTATTACTGTGACGCGTGATTGTGTTGCGTAACTGGAACGCGTAGTGGTGTTGCTTAACTGTGGCGCATGCTTATGTTGCGTGTATTTGACGCTTGGTTGTGTTGCATAACTGTGACGCTTGGTTGTGTTGCATAACTGTGACGCTTGATTGTGTTGCATAATTGTGACGGTTGGTTGTGTTGCATAACTGTGACGCTTGGTTGTGTTGCATAACTGTGACGCTTGGTTGTGTTGCGAAATTGTGATGCGTTGTTGTATTGCGTGGCTGTATTGCATAATTGTGACGCGTAGTTGTGTTGCGAGGTTGAGACTCGAGCTTGTCACGCATGTTTGTCGTTCTGAACGATTTCGCTCTCCTGGAACAGTATCTTGTGGCGCACTGTCTTCTTTCGTTCCCTTATTACTATTTTTCATGCTTTAAGCTCGACTATTCACCGAATAGTTCGAGCTATGCAACTTTATCGATCGTCGGTGTCGCCTTCGGCGTGATGCTCATGTTAAGGTTTGCGTGCAACAAGTACATATATCTTTAACTACTACATATAATCAATTCAAACTTTATACACGTTCTCGGGGTCTTTATGGGAGGTCACTGACCAAGGCCCGTAACTCCTGCAATTAAGCAGAACTATGCCCCTTTTTGTACTTCAAATCCCGGTTAAAGTCTGCGTGCAACAAATCCATATAGCTATATCTACTACAGATATTCAATTAAAATTTCACACATTCAGGGTCATTATATAAGTTCACTGGCCAAGGCCCATAACTGTGACCAGCATTTTAGCAGAAGTATGCCCCTTTTTGTACTGACAGAGGCCAATAAATCTGACAGAGCGGTTTGAATAGTCGAGCGCGCTGTACTGAGACAGCTCTTGTTATTAATACGAACATCTTATTCACACTACTACTACCAATGCTGCTTCTACTACTTCCTCTGCCAATACCTCGGTGTCTTATTATAGTAATGATTGTAAACGGCGCAAGCGTTTATTAAACAATTCACACGTACTCATTCCGATAAAAAGAACCAATTTTGCCATTGTGATGGGGCGGATTATTATATAAATATTGACTTCCTTGAGGGTGACTGTGCGTCTTTCAACCAGAGGCAACACTGTCGACCGAGGCTCTAGCCGAGTCGACAGTGTTTGTCGAGGGTTGACGAGACGCACTGTCACCCTCAAGGAAGTCAATATTTATTTTATTATACCGAACAATCCCGTATCATTTGCGTACCGGGCGACATAGCGGTAGCGGGCGACATTGCCGGGCGACATATCAAATTGACGCCCGCTGCAGTTTATATGCATTATATAGAGAAATAATCAAGTGAGGTATAACAAATATTGTTATTGCTTTGTAAACATAACGATTTATACGCACGAGTTAAAGTATGTCTAGTTACGCCCCTGGTAATCCAAATGCGTTTTGACTATTTCGCTATAACAGAACAATAAATGTACTATCGGTGTTTTCCACGTGGATTTCGATGAGCATGCAATCAGTTATTTTCTCGCAACTTACAATTTGCATCGAGCTTTTTGATTGAGTTCCGAATGTTAAGATGTCGAAATTGATTGGTCGATGTTTTCTGCGCAAGAAAACATTGCCAAATGGCGCGAAACGCACTATTTGTTGCGTTCTTCTCGACGAAAATAGATAAAATCTGACAGAGTGGACTACTTCAACACAGAACTCTATACACGTGGATATAAAGGCTATTATCGTGTAAATGTAAGTTTAAATAGTTTTAATATTTCTAATAAGAATAAAAAGGATTGTTTAAATAATTTTCTTCATTTATATTTAGCATCGAATGTTTTTCTTGTTTTTCTTGTTAACGTAATTCGACTATTTTTGAAATGCTTATTTTACGAAAATCGACTGATATCGAATCTCTAGCGGTATGTTATATTATGTATACATCTTTATACTTGCAACTTTAGTTTTAATTTACCAAATATTGAAACACGGGCTACACGTATTTTTCTACGTACCGATACATTTTCGAACACAATCCTATTATTTTGTCTTTTAAAAAGTGCCATGTCATGATTTGTTGAAAAATGCTTACCGGTGTTTTGGTAGCACAGACACATTCTTTCAGTATTTAATGAAAAGTTATCGTTTTAGTACCCTTTTTTACATTTTATGTCACGTGATCAAACGATGCCTGTTAGATGATCATCTGTTTCCAATAGATGCTTTCTTCCGGTTCCAGTCTCTGGGCGGCCAAGTTGACTGGTTTCATCGACCCCATGCAGAAGCATTTTCCCGCTTCGACGGTGCTGCTGTTTCGTAACAATTGCCGGAACGAGGACGGTTGCTATTGGATACCAGCAACAGATAAGTCATTATGACAGATTCACGTAGATCTAATCTTAAGTCTATTGTTTTCTCCATGATGTATTATTCTGCGACAAATAAATAGCCTTTCTAAATTCTGTACATAAATGGCAGCTTTAACTAAATTTTGGGTGTGTTTAAATAATTTATCTTGGATAAGGGGCAATTTATCTGTGATATTTAAGATTGAACTACATTTTATACTAGATTTAAAAGTCGGAAAAGAAGCGTGTTTGTTTCTGTGAATTCTTAAGTCGAGGCTCTGTCAAATCAGGCGACAAGATGGAAAGGGCGCCCCCACCCTGCCGTCTGACTTGTCAGGGTCATGACCTTGGAGTTCAAAGGAATGTATACGAGTATTTTCAAATATAAAATGGGATAGAACTAAAATACTGAAGATGAAAATTAAAACGTTTAAGCTGTCATTCGTTAATAAAAAATGATAATTTATTTTACTTACCCTTTCACTATTAAGTAAAACATCGCAATTTAAAACAACAAAATGCCACGTAATTAAATATAAAATAAATATGTAAAGTGATCATATACTAAATAAATACTATTTTACTGATTTGTCGTTTGTATTTCAGCATGCTACTAGTATCTGATTTGGCTCCAAAAGTGATCGCTATGCTGCTAAAGCGCGGTTTCTTGACAACGATGGCGATAACGTCCATACCTAGGTCTATCAGCACGCAGACGATATTGAGTTTGGTTGGTGGTCACCATACCGGACAGGTGGGGTTTCCTCCGGGTACTCCGGTTTGCCCAACACAGCACAAGGCCACACGAAAATTAAAATATTTCAGTCAAAAATAAATAAATGGAAATTGCAGCTATGATTAAAAATTGTCCCAACTTTCGTGAGTCTCTAGTAATTTAATTAGGTAGGAGTGCTGGGACACACTCCGGGTCCTGACATACTGCAGCGTCAGGCGCGGAAGGACCTCATAAACTTCGAAATACACACACACACACACACACGATATTCAGAGCCCTGTGCAGACGACAGTGGATGGCGACGATAACTCAAGCTAAGTTATAACATTTTTAGTTCGACAATTCGAAGAATAGGTGAGCTTCCCTACTACCCCTGGCGTCGGCGTTCGCGTCTAAAGTTTTTATTAATATTCCCTAAAACTCTGTTTTGTATTTTGTCAGAGTTATCCCCCTGTTCACATACATTTTCTGGTGAAAGTTTATATTCATAACTACATAGTTATTAACTGTCTCCGTGACCTAGTGGTTAGGGCATTCGCCTACGGAGCGGGAGGTCGAAGGTTCGAGTCCTACACAGGGCTTGTTCTGATATGGCCGGTTTCCTACCCAGCAGCTAGTTAAATCAAGGGGTACCGATTGCCTTCCTGCCAAGCGCCCGGCATATAAGATAGAAATCGGGAGTAAAGATGTTCATCAGTAGAAAGGTGTCTCATAAGTCAAAACTAGCTGGCCCTTAATCGCGAGGGGTGACACTAATAAACATTTTACACTTTTATTAACTTTAAAATATGAACATACCTTTTGTAATCAACTCCAATATCACTGGCAACCTCCCTATAACCCTGTTTTGCATTTATAACTTAAAAACTACACAAGTTATTTGCTACATAAGGTTGAAACTTGGAATCATTTGATGAAATAATTGTCATAATTCAGTTTTGTATTTCAACAAATGTATCCCTCTTCCACTTTCCAAACTATGTGCCGACTAAAATACTTCGACAGTCGAACGTGCTCTCCTCTGACAGATCTTGTTGATACTGCTGTAGAGAATTTTCAGACGTTGCCTAGGATAACAAGAAATCGATGCAGACGACATAAAGAAAACTGATGCAGACGACATCAAGAAAACTCTCAGCTCTTGTTTATACGGTAATTGAGAATGTTCAAACGTTGCCAACGATAACAAGAAATCTATGCAGACGACATCAAGAACACTAATGAAGATGACACCTCGAGGGCAATGCAGTCGACAGTGGATGGCGACGATAACTCAAGCTAAGTTGTATGTTTGTTGCTGTTGATGATATATCATCATGCAGACGATAGATAGCCAGTGAACGGTGCAACCAGCCTGGGTCTGATGCAGACGGTATCCAGAGATTGGTGCTGTGTCGACATTGGATGACGATGATATCTCGAGCTAAGTTTTATGGTTAGATTAGAAAGAGTTAATCCATTCGTAGTGATGGCCTGACTAATCATTTAGGTTAGAAACCAGTAAATGAAGTCTCCATTGGGTCCCACAGTAAAAGAGCACAAACCCCCGATGTTTTATGCCCCCACCATCAATGTGTTTACCCTGTCCGTATGTACGTACGTGTGTACGTATGTACGTATGTTCGGATTCTTGTCCGGACAATAACTTTGTCCAGCATTGGAGGATTTTCAAATAACTTAGCAGGAATGTTATGCATAATAAGACAGCATGTCACGCGCAAGAACTAATCCAAGGTCAAGGTCACACTTAAAGGTCAAAGGTCAAATATACGAATTAACACCATGGCCTCTGTCCGAAGCAAAATTTTGGCCGGAAGGGAAGCATTTTCAACTTACATGACAGAAGTGATAAGCATTATGAGACGGCATGTGGTATGTATAGACCAGGTCCTTTGGATCAAGGTCAAGGTCACACTTAAAGGTCAAATGTGAAATATAGGAGTTTAAGCCAATGTCTCTAACCAAGGTATAATTTTGTCCGGCATGGAAGAATTTTCAAATTACTTGGCAGAAGTCATAAGCATGTCGAGATGTCATGTGACGTGCAAGAATCAGGTCTGTAGCTAAAAGGTCAAGGTTACTAATCAAAGTCAAGGTCGAAGGTCGAATAATTGTCCAGAGCATAATGTATTCATGCATGCATGGATTTTCTGATAAATTGGCATAAATGATCACCATCACCAGATGGTGTGTCGCATACAAGAACCGGACTTGTGAATATAGTGAATTACTTCCCTTTATTGATGACTGTGCAAAGCATAATTCAAAAATTCAAAAAAGGCATTTGTTGATTCTTCAAAGAATGATTTAAGATAGCAAGAGTAAGTGAAGCATACATGAACCATAACTCATAATTAGCCAACAATTTTAATTACTACACTTTATTGATTTTTGTCATTACTACAACTGTTATACCTCGACTTATTTCGCAGAATAAGAGAATACGTTACCAGAAAGTACAAAATAAAAGAACAATTCTCCTTTTGTAAAATAATTTGTAGACATATAGTGGCGCCATGTAGAACAGGCTGCATAGGTGGGGATATCCGTGCCTGTGCATGTGGACACATTTTTAGTTTGTCTGTCACTTTCATTTCAATTGTTGCAATTCTGGTCTCTTTAAAATGATGTTTACCTCTAACAGCAAAATGTAATTTAAAAACGATACGGAAATTTTAAGAAAAAATGCAGCTCACTTGATTGCGGTCACCGTAAGATAAACACGTGTTGTCTATAAACAAGCTGCACATGAAAATTCAAATTTCAGATTCGTGTCGGCCGTGATGATGATGATGATGATGTCACTATAGATTGGAATGCCCACGGGACACGTCAATTTCAGGAAATAACCATTTAAAACATAGTCCGTAATGCGGAATGTCTTTTTAAGCAGTTAAAAAAGATTAATCTGTCTAATTTCATGGGCATGTAACGAATCGTTATATTCGCTGATTTTTCAGACGATGCAGACGACAAACTGAGCTTGATGCAGACGGCGTTCTGGCCTCCATAACGACAATGACGGACGTGCAGGAAACCAATGGGAACAACAGAAAAACAACTGACAAGACGAGCATGGACGGTAAAGCGTTTTTTTATAGTTGAAACTGTATTTTAATAACGTGGTAATATAATTCAATACTTGACATGTGGAAGATCAACTTTAATGATGTCAAGTTTCGGTGATTCATGACTATATAAAATATTGAACGACAGTCACAGTTAATATACTCGTAAAGGAAGTATTGTAATTGTATTGATTACATTCAAGTTGGAAATATAACAAAAAAACAGAAGCATATGTTTAAGTTTGCAAGAATACGCTTTATTTTAAAATATTTCCATTTAAATGTGATAAACCTTTATTTTAAAATAAAGTTAACAACAAGACCCCGATGCACAACAACAAGGCTCAGATGCAGACAACAGCAAGACCCTTATGAAGACAACAAACAGAAAGCGATCAAGTACTGTACATTGCGTCCACGAGTTGTTTAAGATGCACTGTTTTTCATGTTTTTTTCACACGGTAATAAATTGTTGTTTCTTTTATGTGTACAATGATGATGACAATTGTCAATCTTCAATATTAAAATATAAAAAAAGGTTTTATAACTATACATTATTATAACTAATATTCTAACATGACACGCGCAGAGTTTTCTATAGTTTATATATATATAGTTTATAGTTTACCAATAAACAACCCGAAAAAAGTAGTTCCGAAACTGTAATATATAATTCGCATTGTAATTGCAGAACATGTTGTCATGTCTTTTAAGAATCGAAATAATTTTCGCATTATCGTTGTTTATCGGCTAACAAACACCGATTTGTCGTTCTGATGCGGTATGTTTAACTACTCGGGCAAACGCCCTCGTGGTTAAATTCATACGCATCAGAACTCCAACTCGTTATTTATTAGCCGATAAACAATTCTAGTTCTAAATCAAAAATCATTTCTTAGTCATCCACGTTAACGTCCATGAGCACGTTGCAGAGGTCAACCTGACCCTTACTCAGACGACATCCAGCGATGCAGACGACACCTTCATGTACTCATGGACGCATTCGCAGGAGACCAGTGAAGGACAACAGCAGAAACCGGAAACGAAACAAGCACCAATAGCAAACAAATATCTCACGCATTTCTTCTCATTAACACTGCATATTTTTGGTATTGTTTAATAATAAAAGTTAACTAAGAATGACATTATTTCTGTTGATTAAATATTTTAATTAAATACGATTGTTGAAAAATGTATGTGATTGAGAATTAAAGCGAAAAAAAAAACCAAGGATGAATACACAATTTAATAATGGTTTATGATGAATAATTATAATAATAAATAATAAATAATGGATGATGATGATGATGATGTTGATGATAATGTTTTATTTTGTCGTAATGATGTTCCGTAATGAAACTGTTACACTGGAGTTTATTATCTTCATTATGTAACTCTCGATGCAGACTACAACCCAGCGTGATTCAGACGACACTCCTCTCACCAAGTCGACAGTGACGCATGCGCAAAAAACGTTGAACAACAACAACAAACCAGCATACCTAACCACCAACGGTAAATTATTGTATGTATATGTTTTTTTACGACTACTGTTTTGGAAAGATTTTAATTGATCTGAAATTCACATATTTATTTTTAAAAAAGTTATAAACGCAATGCACTGGCCATTGCTTCGACATTTTTAAACATAAGTCAGTGATAGGTCAATGTTGTTGATGAAATAATAATATTTGATTTATCGTTGTTTCTCTTTCATAAGCTTATGAAATAAAAGCTTAGAACAACGATTTAGATTTTTGATATACGTAGGAATTAAACCACGAGGGCGTTAGTCCGAGTGGTGTTAATGGCAACGCATCAGAACAACAAAAAGTTGTTTATTGACCGATAAACAACGGTCATTCGAAAAGTATTTCGATTCTAACATGATTCGACAAATATTTTTGCAATTGTAATGAGAACTCTATTTTACTATGCTCCGCTCAGATTCGGGACTTCTTTTTGCATTGTTTATTGGTAGTTTAACAACGATAATTTTGTTCTTTGTCTATATAAAAATTAGCGAGTATCATGTTAGAATACTATATTGTTAAACAAACAAAAAGCTTTCATCCATTAAAGTTCTAGAAACTAGAAATGAGGATTGTGATGATTGTGTATACTGATGACGATGTTAATGATAATCACGACAAAGACAGTGATAATAATGATGACTATAATAATGATGATTTTGTCTAGTATTATCTATATACACACAGGAAAGAAAGTCAAATTGTTGTTGATCTAAAACCGTTCCTTTTTTGCAGAAATGCCCAGAACGGGAAAGCGCGGATCACCAATCAAACATGAATTCTGTCAAGAGAAGAACAACAAGTGATGGAAGCGTCAAGAACAACAAGTGATGGAAGCGTCAAGAACAACAAGTGATGGAAGCGTCAAGAACAACAAGTGATGGAAGCGTCAAGAACAACAAGTGATGGAAGCTTCAAAGTAAAGCGGACAATTAAATAACACTCCGTAAATAGAGGAACTTTTAAACATGATAAATATAAATACCATATGATGGAAAGCAAGAAAACGTTATGTTAGACTTTTGAAATTGTTATATATATATAATGTTATAGAACAGTCAATGTAACAGGAGAGGTTTGGATCGTACTAAATACGGACATTAAAGGGACTCGTTTACAGATTTTCGTATTTAACAAAAAGTCATTTAATGTCTTAACTGCAAAAAATAAAGCAAATATTATATAAAGAAAACATCATTTAGAAACGTTGCCTTCGCCGGGACTCGAGCCTACGACCGCCGGAATAAAAAACTGTCGCTTAAACCAATCGACCATTTTGACTCATGATGGTTTTTTTTTTTTTAAGTTATATAAGTGATATACGAGTTTTCCGAAATACCGATGAAAAGCGTTACAAACGCTTTCATGATTTTTCATAAACGTCTCTATATTTCCAATCTATTTCTTTGTCAGTAGTGTTATTTCGCGTGGTTATATATAACGTATTTTAGTTTTTGGGATCTATGACAAACAATTTGAAAATTGTCAATATGCCAGTCTGTGAACAGGTTCTTTTCATACACATAAGATCTATATTGGAAATACATACGTAACTTCTATGCATCTTAAGTAATTTCTCAAATGTTTTTAAAACTAAATTGTAATCATTTATTCACTGAAAATATTTCATTAATTAAAACATCGAACCCTGGCATTGGCCAATTTTGGTTACTCGAGTTTGAATTTTATCAAAATTGTCTGCCTTTCTACACTTAGAAATTTGACATACAAGTTATTTTGATAGGTAAAAGTTTTTTGGTAAGCTAGTTTCTCAGGAAGTACTTGAGGGATTTCTTTCAAACTTGAAACACTTCTTCCTTATATTATAATTAACTAAAAGGCCAATTTTGATAACTCTAGTTTGAAATTTGTCAATTTTTACACTTAGAAATTTGACATTCCCACGGTTGGGGTTGCGGTGTAAACTTTTGATTTCCACTCTCTAACTCGAGAATGAATCTTCATGCATAGATAAGCTCAAGCAATACTTTACTTGGGATTGCATTTAGGGTGGATTGGGTCGTGTCAAGGTTAAGAAGGTCAAGGTCACTGTCACTAAATTTGTATCAGCTCAATGACTCGAGAACAAATAGAAATATTTAATGAAACTCAATTTACATATACCATATAGCGAGACATTGCATGAGATTGCATATGGGGTGGGTGGGTCAAGATCAAGATCACTGTTTTGAAAATTAGAAAAATACTTTCCACTCAGCTTTCGAGAATGAAATTGACTTCGTTTAATTGGCCCATACTATCCAAACAATTTGGTTTAAAAAAGTGCCAGTAATTCTGACAAGTACAAAAGTCGGGCGCGCTGTCCACCAACTACAGCATCAATAACAACTGCAACAGCTACGTCGTATACTTCTACTACTGCTGCTTATACTACTAATATTAACTGTTACTATTACCTCTGCTACTCTAATACTGATTATATTGATACAATACTAACATTACTTCTGCTATCACTGCTACTATTAACAGTATTTCTATTGATGCTGCTACTGCGGTTACTGCTGCTACTGCTGCGGCTACTGCATTTACTGCTTCTACTGCAACTACTGTTGCTATTACTGCTGCAACTACAACTACTGCTGCTACTGCAACTGCTGCTACTGCAACTGTTGCTGCTACTGCAACTACTGCTTCTACTGCAACTACTGCTGCTACTGCAACTACGGTTGTTGATTACAATAATAATAATTTTAGTAATAATAACTTAAATAATAATAAAAATAAATAAATGATGATGATATCATAAAAATAAAAACAATAAAAGATAATAAAGCATACAAAATAACATAATAATTGTATTAAAACTAAATAATACAATAAGAATATAAAATACTAGTTTTTATAAATGGAAATGATATTTAAAAAAAAAAATAAAACTATGGTAGGCTAACTAAGGAGACCAGATGGCACGAGAAGTTGCTGTGAGAGTGTGGGGAGACTTGGGAGAGAGGTGTGGTTAGTGTTGTGTAGGGTAGTGTAGGGTAGACGGTGCCTCTGGTCTGGCTATCCTTGTATTCCAATTAAAAAAGTACCCTTAAAGTCAATATGTAACCTAATTCAGTAACTTATCGAATAATAAAAATAAAAACCGTCAGATTAACAGATAAAATAGATGTAACATAAATTTAAATGTGTCTAAAGATCCCACTAATAAAATAAAATCACTTTGTTTAATGCTAACCACTGCAAATTACTGATGCAGCTGTTAATGCTACTACTGCTGCTGCAACTACCTTTGTAGCCACTGCTAATGCTGCAACTACTGCAGCTACTGATGCGGGAGTTAAAATGCTTCTACTGCAGCAGCTGCTTCTTTTGTTCCTATGCTACTGTAGCAACTGCTGCGACTACTTATGCAGCTACTGCTGCTACTATTGCTACAACTGCCGCTGTTGCTGCTACTACAATGCCGTTATTACTACTACTGATGTAGCTACTGCTGCTACTACTGCTGCTACTATTGCTACAGCTACTGCCGCTGCTGCAACTGATCTAATACTGTTACTTACATTGCTTTTGCTACTACTACTGCTACAACTACTACTTCCACTGTCACTACCACTACCACTACTACTCCTACCACTACTGCTATTACTGTAACACACCAACACCTCTACTACACCGAGTCTACCATCGCTACGACTGACATAACACATGTAGCTATTACTTTTATAATTACTGCTGTTGCTACTGTTGTTGATGCTAGAAAAATATGTGTTACTTATGGTTTTACTTTTCTTAGCCTTCTCATCATAAGTAAGCAATTTTAAACCAAACTAACGTTTTGAAAGGATTTACCAACATTTTAATAGTGTAGAAATTGGCAAATTAACAAATGGTTAGATTTCGGTGGTGATCTGGATCACCGCCTGAATCCAGTGTTTCAAGGACTCTTTATTCTTAGGAGAAATGGCAAGGGAGGTAGTAAATTGTCAAGTACGGTTACCTATTTTGGAGGCGGTCGATCTGCGCGCTGTTGATGTTTATATTTTACATTGGACATTGTTCGTCCTTCGTTAGCACAATTTCTGTTTTAACTGATCCTATCAAGTTATGTTTTCAACTGGATTATATAAAACATGTTTAATGAGTTAACACATTCGCTTTGATAAAATACTATAAACATTGAGTTGATGCTGTATGCTAGGTTAATAATGTGCTGAATTTATAACGTGGTTTATGCTTTCAACCTTTGTAAGCGCGATTTGTTTTGATTGCTTCTTGTGTTAGTTATTTTCTCCTGGTTCGTTTGTTGTACTAGTATTTACATAAAATTTGTATTTATTTGATAATCCTCTTTCTTATGTTAAGCTTATTAAATAAAAGCTTAGAAACCTTGTGTTTTATAGTATAGTTATCAAAATAATCATGTCGAATATAATGTATTCAAAACACAACTTTTGACGAAGACTGATGAAGACGACTTGCATTTCACCGCTTGCTAAATAACTGGGGCCATATTACAGAAACATCTTTTTTTAGTTGTTTTTTTTTCAGTTTTTTAAAGTATTTCCTAAGGCAATATTTTTTAAACTACATATAAATTAATGATTCAAATTATGGTCAAGTAAATAATAAATTGATAATTAGTGAACATTTAGCAGAATTGTATGTATACATGGAATAAAATGTTTAAGAAAAATGACGATTTTAAGGATAAGATTTTACTTGAGATGTTTCTGGAATACGACCCCTGAACTTATCGAGACTATGAACCGTACTCACAAAGCTCCCTATGGAATACTGAAGGAAATTTCTTAAATTAATAAAAAACCTTAAGTCTCTGGTTGTGTCATGTATAGGACATTTTTCATTAAAATGTTTAACTAGCAAATATTGCGAAGATGTATCATAAACATTTTACCTGTTCGTAAACAGTAATCATTTGATTTCACATAGGAAATTTGATCTGAATTTTTTCAACTTATGACAACTTTACTTAAGATTTCGCTAAGAAGCTTTGTGGATGCCGGCCCTAATCATAGGGTAGTTTTATTTACAAGAATATAGTGTTACTATTTTATTGCCAATATAAAATTTAAAAGTAACTCAATATTCGCCCAGCGCTAATAAGTTATGCTAGATCAAAAACGTTATGATAAGGTATAGAATGTATGTCCGTATTTACAAAATCTTGCCTGTTTTATATATGGCACTTTTTCACACAAAGTTTCGTATTTTACCCGTTTGTGAACAGAAATCACTGGGTTTCTTTCTTATAGAAAATTTGATTTGAAATTTTCACTTAGAACAACTTATAAATTATTACAAATTTCCTTTTTAGGAGCTTTGTGAAAACCGGTCGGGCACAAAATAGTCTAGACTTGCGCTGTCGCTGGCATACAACAACTATTTTTTATCAAAAAGTAATTTAAACAATAACATTATTATTTTTAACACTATGAATCCTTAGGTGACTGTTGCAATTTGCAGAAACATTTCACCCCAAACACTTTTCGCTGATGTGGTCCCTTTCCGCTATTAAGTCGTACCGAAATCAGCTTCCGGTGGGTTTCCAAAATGGCGGACATGTCAAACACACATTTATAGTTTCAAATTATGAAAGGATTTATCAGTATATTATGGCGTTTCAAAGGTAACTATTTATTGTTTCAATGTCTAAATACATTTTTGATTCAAATGGTAGTATTAAATGACAATGGCTTTATATGAATGGATGAAAAATCGAAACATAGTGATCGTCAAATGTACACATTGAAATTAGTGTTTTCTTTCACAAAATGATTTGAGAAACGAGTAACTTTTCAGCTGTATTATAACGGTGAGTGTTTCTGATATAAATTCGCTGCAACGTTTTATTGGTCAAAGAGATCATTTTAGTGGTGGAAAACTTGAGTTTACGTTAGGCGTTTTCAAAAATTCTTATTATTTCCAACAATAAAAGTTTAAATTTTAGTAAATCTACACCTTAAGATTCATGTATGTTTGTAAATCTATTTTGAGCTACTAACCCAGATAGGAGTCTCAGACATGACTATGTATTGATTAAATCCTTACTACGTAACAGTTGACATGTAGTGCAGTGGTTAGTAAACAAAGTTTGTAAGCGTCATGTTTTGGGTTCGAATCCCAGAACAGGCACTTGTAATTAATTTATTAGCTCGACTATTTGAAGAATAGATGATCTATCCTATTACCCCCGGCGTCGGCGACGGCGTCTGAATTGGTTAAAGTTTTTATTCAAAAGTCTTGTAACTTCAAAACTACACAAGTTATTCACTTGAAACTTGGAATATACCTTTGTCATCAACTCTAGTATCAGGGGCAACACTCCCCATAACTCTGAATTGTATTTTGACAGAGTTATGCCCCTTTTTCATTTGGATTTTCTGGTTAAAGTTTATATTCAAAAGTTGTGCAACTTAAAAACTAGAAAAGTTATTCACTTGAAACTTGGAACTAACCTTTGTCATCAACTCCAGTATCTGGGGCAACATTCCCAATAACTCTTTTTGTATTTTGACAGAGTTATGCCCCTTTTAAGTCCCTTACCGGTGTTTCACCAAGAGGACTATAGGTTTACCCTCCGTCCGTCCGTCAGTCCGTCCGTCCGCAAAATATCGTCTTGTTACTTCAAAAGTTATTCACTTGAAACTTGGAATATACCTTTGTCATCAACTCTAGTATCAGGGGCATTCCCCATAACTCTGTATTGTATTTTGACAGAGTTATGCCCTTTTTCATTTAGATTTACTGGTTAAAGTTTATATTCAAAAGTTGTGTAACTTAAAAACTAGACAAGTTATTCACTTGAAACTTGGAACTAACCTTTGTCATCAACTCCAGTATCTGGGGCAACATTCCCAATAACTCTTTTTGTATTTTGACAGAGTTATGCCCCTTTTTAGTCCCCAACCGGTGTTTCACCAAGGGGACTATAGGTTTACCCTCCGTCCGTCTGTCCGTCCGTCCGTCAGTCCGTCCGTCCGCAAAATATTGTTCCTGCGATAACTCAAAAAGTACTGAAGATATTTCGATGAAACTTGGTATACATATAAACGGCAATGTGAGTATTATGCACGACCTTTTATTTTTTACCAGAGGTCAAAGGTCACGTGACTGTTACTAAAAATAGAAATAAACTAAAACAAACTGGATCCTGTGATAACTCAAAACGTACTGAACATATTTTGATGAAACTTGGTATACATATAAACAGCAATGTGAGGATTATGCAGGACCTTATATTTTTCACCAGAGGTCAAAGGTCACGTGACTTACTATTATAATTCGAAAAGTACATAAGATATGGCCATGAAACTTGGTACACAGAATGGACTATATGATTGCCCTCGGTCTGTTAAGTACTGCAATAACTCAAAAAGTAACTCGAATGTCTGGTCGATGTTACTTAAATAGAAAAAACAACAACTTAATACTGCAGTGACAAATGGGATTTGAATATGAAACTTTGTACATCTACAGATAAAGGGCGATTTGACGGTATTGCACAATGTTTAATTAGCAGGGGTTTTCACCGGTAAAAAATGCCCTGACCCTAAAACATTTTATCGAGTTTGTCAGATATTTTTATTCATTTTTTCCAATAATGAAATGTTTTTTGGATAAATAAGTGTTTTCTTTTGATAGCATCCACTTAAAAACAATGTTTAAAGATATTACTGATGTGTTTGAATATTCAATTTGTTTTAGAATCTTAACAGTTGATCAAATAAAATAATAATAAACAAACATAGAT
The DNA here is from genome assembly GCA_027627225.1 of Congeria kusceri. NCBI lineage: Eukaryota > Metazoa > Mollusca > Bivalvia > Myida > Dreissenidae > Congeria > Congeria kusceri. Next base: position 1,790,713 of record CM051039.1, read on the forward strand.
CCCAAACTGTCTACCCTTATTTTTGGGGGCATGTTCAAACAAACTTATTTTTACGCGTTATTCAAACTATTTGGTTTAGAGAGAGGTATGGCATATACTTCATAACAATTTTTTTTTCTAATTGTTTTTTAAATGGACTTGTTCACAGATTGACGAATTTACAATTACAAAAGAACAGTGTATACAAGGGATCAAAATATCACTACGGACCTAGAAATATACCGTAAAAACCGTTCCGTTTATAAGTAATCATCAGTTGAAATTGTTAACATTATAAAGCGTTTAAAACGCTAAACGATGGAATAATTTGGAGTGTTTGTGTTGTTTTCGTTGAAACTGTTGACATCAAGTGGAACACTTACATAAAGTAAATAATGCAAGGTGAAATATAAAAGTCGGAATGGCCGAGTGGTGAAGGCAATAGCCTTTTTATCCGGAGGTTCTGGGTTGAAACCCAGTGGGACCTTTTTTTTTCTTTTTTGTTGTTGAATACTTGTATTGTTATTATACTCGAGATTTTTAGTTCCAATGCTTAAATCTGTCAAGTTAAGACATTTAATGGCATACTTCAACAAATGCGAAAATTTGTGAACAAGTCCCTTTAAGGCTGGTGATTGCTGAATCCCAAAGATTTTAGGAAAAATATATACCACAATACATTTGGTTCGTACAGGGATTGCATCGATACAATAATGATATAATATTAATAATGTTATATAATACGAATACCCCCGTAGATACAGAAACAACCCTTGTGAAAGTCAATTTAGGGTGAAAAGCTTGTTATTTAAACAATGCAAAGATATAGCTACATATGGTCTCTGCTATATAGTATATGGTATATAGCCTATTTTGTTAAAGGGTATAATACATCACAAATTTATAACTTGCGTTCTATTTTGGTCCAGAAATACGTACTTTGTCGAATTGTATATACGACTGTTGAAACAGTCCTATTAACATATAATGAAAAGACAAACGAACAAAACTAGTTAAAGCCATCTCAAAGGACCATTCCCAATATATTATAGACTGGTAGCCAAAATAATCTTTCTTTTTTTTCAGCTTTTTTTTTAAATTTGCAAGGTCTTTCAAGGTCCATAATTGTGTGTGTTTTTTTTTAATCATATGTGATTGATATTTAAAGAACCACTTCTATTACACCCCAACTACTGCTGCTGCTAATTCTACAACTGCAGCTGCTGCTACTACTACTAGTACTACTTCTACTTCCACTACTACTACTATTACTATTACTACTACTGCTGCTGATGATGATGATGATGATGTTATTGCTACCACTGGTGCTGCTGCTACCACCACCGCTACAATTGCTGCTGCTGCTGTTGCAACTGCTGCTAAAATTACTGTCAAAACCAATTCTACACCATCTTAGTCCAGCCCCCCCACCCCCACCCCCGGCCATAACTGGTCTTCGTCCGTTTAAAACCTATATATGCTCTGAAAGACAGATATCTCAGCATCAGTATGCATGTTTGAAACATTTCGTAGCATTAAATATTTTTGTTTAATATAGTGCTGAACTGTATGCACTGTTTACGGGGTTTCTGAACCAAGTTCGTGCGTTCCGAGTCACTTTACATTTGTTGAACAGGACAACAAATAATCACATTTTGATAGTTAGGGCAAAGTGAAGATTTTCCCACGTTTGCCATCTTATATATAGTTCATGTTACAAGTAGGTTATGGGTCAATATATAAACATATATGTGCCCATTTACCGGGAATGTTCGATGTTTTATCGCGATAGAAAACCGTATCCTTGTTTCTGCAGCCGGTGTTCAGGTAGATTGTTCAGCTTACAGAGTTAAAACTTTGGTTTTTTACTGCAAATGTATTGCTGCTCAAACAGAATAATAATAATAATAATAATAATAATCGAAATGGGAGGGTTGCAATTATTAATCGTAAAGTGACCCGGAAATACCAGTGATTCGGAATTCCTTCAATAACTGTATTGGTCCACCATAATTTCTTTTATCATTATCTGCAATTTTTTTTCTCAGCTGATTAAGCATTGTAGCAGTGCACACTGATAAGGGTCACCACACTGTGAACACAGCCAATACACAGGAGTACAATTACAATTAACGCAGATTTGGGGGGGGGGGGGTCAAATAAAGAAGGATTAAACTAGGCCTTGAACGGTCCATAGTAAATACTCAATCAATGCTCATGTAAATGTGATACCTTCAGAAAGTTATTTTTAGTTATCATCATCATTATCATAATCATGAGCAGCAGCATTAGCATCATCAGCATCATTACATGTATTATAAACTCAGTATACAACAGCTAAACGTAAATTTAACTTAATGCAAGATGCCATACTCATTTTTATAGCCACGTTTGAAAACGTCAGTATTATGGGAACGCCCGAGCGGGCGGGCGGGCGGCGGGAGATCTTTGCCTGGAGCCAAAATTTGTCCAGCCTGGATGGATTTTCAAATAACTTGGCAGAAGTGATGAGCACGATGAGACGGAGTGTCGCGCGCAAGAACCAGGTCCCTAGGTCCAAGGTCATGGTCACAATTCAAGATCAAAGGTCAAATATAACAAATCAATCCTTACCACGTTGTCCGGAGCCTATCATTGTCAAGCATTAATGAATTTTCAAATAACGTGGCAGAAGTGACAAGCATAGTGAGACGGAGTGTCGCGCGGAAGAACTAGGTCTCTAGGTCAAGGTCACAATTCAAGGTCAAAAGTCAAATTTAATAAATCAGTCCTTAACACTTTGCCCGAAGCATGTCTTAATCCAGCATGGATGGATTTTCAAAGAACCTGGCAGAAGTGACACGCATGGTGAGACGGAGTGTCGCGAACAAGTAGCAGGTCCTTAGGTCCAAGGTCAAGGTCACAATTCAAGAACAAATTTATGAAATCAATCCTAATCACTTTGCCCGGAGCATATCTTTCTCCAACATGGATGGAATTTCAAATAAATTCTCAGAAATGACAATCATGGTGAGGCGGAGTGTCGAGCACAAGAATCAGGTCCCCAGGTCCAAGGTCAAGGTCACAATTCAAGGTCAAAGGTCAGATATTGAAATTAATCCTTAACACTTAATCCAGAGCATAATTTCGTCTAGCATGAATGGATTTTCAAATAACTTGGCAGAAGTGACAAGCATGGTAAGATGTAATGTCGCGCGCAAGAACCAGGTGCCTAGGTCAATGTCACAATTCAAGGTCAAAGGCGTAGTGGCAGCGTCAAGTTTTCGATTCCGCTCTCTAACTCGAGAACAAATTGAGCTATTGTAATGAAACTACATACATAGATACCTTATTCCAAGACCTCACTTTTGATTGCATATGGGGTGAGTGGGATCAAGGTCAAGGTCACTTTTACTAAAATTAATAAAAAAACGGTTTCTGCTCAATGACTTGAGAACGCATTGAGATAGTTTAATGAAACTTAATACTTAGATACCTTATATTGAGACTTCGCTTGGGACTGCATATGGGGTGGGTGGGATCAAGATCAAGGTCACTGTTTCTAAAAATATATAAACATTTTCCGCTCAATAACTTAAGAACGCCTTGAGATATTTTAATTAAACTAAATACATAGATACCTTATTTTGAAACCTCGCTTGGGATTGCATATGGGGTGGGTGGGGTCAAGGTCAAGGTCACTGTTACTAAAAATAGAAAAACAGTTTCTGCTCAATAACTTGAGCATGCATTGAGATATTTTAATGAAACTTAATGCATGGATACTTTATATAGATTCCTCACTTGGGAGTACGTATAGGATGGGTGGGGTCAAGTTCAAGGTCACTGTTACTAAAAATAGATAAACGGTTTCTGCTCAATAACTTGAGAGCGCATTGAGATATTTAATTAAACTCAATACATAGATGCCTTTTATCGAGAACTCGCTTAGGATTACATATGGGGTGGGTGGGGTCAAGGTCATGGTCACTTTTACTAAAAATAGAGAAAAAGTTTCTGCTCAAAACCTTAAGCATGTATTGAGATATTTTAATGAAACTTACTGCATAGATACATTATATTGAGGCCTCGCTTGGGATTGCGTAAAGGTTGGGTGGGGTCAAGGGCAAGGTCACTGTTACTAAAAATATATAAAGTGTTTACCTTATATCAAGACCTCGCTTGGGATTGCGTACAGGGTGGATGGGATCAAAGTCACCATTATTAAAAATGGACAAATGGTTTAGACTCAATAACTTGGGAACACATGGAGATATTTTATTCAACCTTCATACATAGATACCTTATATTGAGACCTCGCTAGGGATTGCAGATAGGGTGGATGGGGTCAAGGTCACTGTTACTAATAATAAATAAAAAACGGTTTCCGCTCAATAGCTTGAGAACACATTGAGATATTTTAATGAAACTTCATACATATATATCTTATGTCGCTCGCTTTGGATTGCATATGGGGTGGATGGGGTCAAGGTCACCGTTACTAAAAATAGACAAACAAGTTTCCGCTCAATAGCTTGAGAAGACAGTGAGATATTTTAATGAAACTTTATATGTAGATACCTTATATCTACACCTCACATGGGATTGCATATGGGGTGGGTGGGGTCAAGGTCACCATTTCTAAAACTTTTATTTTTGTGCTGACCTTAATGCATTTCATTTGAAAACTTTGGTTTTCGGAGAATTTCCAAGTTTCTTGTTTATTTTGGCATCTTGATTATGGATTTAAGAATATATATGGAATAGTTTTGATACCTCAACTCACCACAGAGAGAGAGGCTTTGGAGATGAATTAGATGCACAAATACCATGACTCTACCTTATTTGTTTTTAAATTGTTTCTCTTAAGTCATTGAATCTTAACCCCATAAAAGCTTCTTTGACGAGCGTATCTTTGTGACAATGGTACTCTTGTTTCTGGTTTTAACGATCGGATTGTTTAAGGATTATAAGACAAAAGGCAATCCTCCTGGAGACAAAATGTAATTAAAGAAAAATTTATTTCTGCTACAATCCAATGTTCGTGTGATGGATTATTGAATTGCGTTGAATTGCGTTGGATGTCTGTTCTCCATGAGACATAATTTTCTATTTATAGAGTTATTGTAGGCTAATAAACAACGATTTCCAATTACGAGTTCTTATGCGTTGGAGTTCAAAAACAAAGGCGTACGCGCATCAGAACGACAACTCGTTGTTTGTTGCCGATAAACAACGATAATGCAAACAATATTTCGATTCTTACTTGACCTGACAACATATTATGCAATTACAATGCGAACTACATTTTACAGTTTCTGAACTATTTTTCGGGGTTTTGTTTCAAAATTTAACAACGGTAACTGTTGTTCTTTGTCAATAGACAACTCTGAGCGTGCCATGTTAGAATTGAGTTTACACAGCAGCCAAATAACTTAACTGTATCCCAAGGCCACAACTATAGATCCAAATAATGTCAAACAGAGGAAGTGATTTTCCTTACTACAACTTTCATGCACATGCTGCAGATTTAATATGACAGCACACAATTTAACAATGAGGACACGAGTGTTCCTATTAAACGGGCGTATCGACGGTAGGTCGATAATAACATTTGCAAACGTATATTATTTTATTATATTGTCAGTGGTCGTCAATGACATTTTTTCGGGCAAGAAAAAATAGTACCAGTAGTAATATTAATATGAATAAAATGTAGGTACATTTAAGTACCGTTACGCGCATGCATTGATAAGCATTGCATAGCGTAGGAAAGTTTTGATTGGAGTGCGCGATTTTCACGGCGCGAGTTTGAATCCTGCTGGAACAGTGTACCATAAAGGCATTTGTTGTCTTTGTATATGATTTTGTCTTAATATTATTCAATCAATATAGTGCTGGCACTCGAAATATATTCGAGAAAAGTAATAAATCTATGGGTTTTAATATGTGTATAAATGTATATTTATGTGAAATACTGCCGACATACCCTTTAAGCAACGAACACTGAAAATGAAGTTACATAGAGACATTGTGGTCCCGTAGTCATGTCGGTCACGTTCGTCTTAATATTATCCCCCTTAAGAGTGAACTTTTTGCGAAACAATGAAACACAGCAAAATTATAAATTAGGTTTATACAAGAACTATACTTCAAGGTACTAACTATGATGTCACTCAAGTCAATTTTTGACAGTTATCCGTTAATAAGTTTATAAGTGTAACTAAATCCCAATGACAATGGTAAACTTTTACTTTAAATTCTAACATGACACGCGCAAGGTTTACTACAGACCACGAATAAGATTTTCCGTTGTTAAATCTCCAATAAACAACACGAAAAAATAGTTCAGAAACTGTAAAATATAGTTCGCATTGCAATGGCAGATTTTATTGTCAGATTAAGTTAGAACCGAAATATTTTCGGATTATCGGCTACTAAACAACGATTTGTCGTCCTGTTCCGCGTATATTAAACCATTCGGGCGTTGTTGTTTAATTCATTTGCATCAGAACTCCAAATCTTTATTTATTAGCCGATAAACAACGATAAATCGAAAATTATTTCTTAATTAAAAGGCTGGTATCGATGGAGACAGACTTGAGATGGCGTTTGAATCGGAGGTGGCTGCCATATGGTGCACACGCACGGAGATCACTGAGAGTCAGATATCTGACTTACAATCGACCGGGGCTAAATACATTGTCATTGACCTTGGAGGTAGTTCATGTTTTGTTGTCTTGTTCTGGTGGCTGACGCACGCAATCGCCTAGCAGAGTTGTCGTTCGTTGTTCTCACCATACACCTCTACAACGGGCTCAATGACAAGAATCTTGTTAAAACGGAAAAAAAATCTATTGAACGCACATTAAAGTTGATTTTAGGACACAAGAATATAAATAAAGAATTAATGTTGTTTAAATTATCATAAATGGGGAAAAATAATAATTTTGATTCCTAAAATTGGGACTATTTTCATGCCCATTTACGCTGATGGAATCAGTTCTCAGATGTAAACAAAATGAGTGAATGATATTGTGCGTTGCGTGTGAATGTTATGATCATGTGACTAAAGCCACGTGCATGAGTTGGGACTACTTACTGAGCCAACTACAGAGGTGAATGGAATGTAGCGGGTGTGCAAGAGATTGCTATGCACGTTGTTTGGGGGTATATGTCTAAAGCTATGTTTGTTACTCATTAGCACGTTGTGTGAGGTATATGTCTTCATCTATGTTTGTTACTCATAAGCACGTTGATTAGGGTATATGTCTTAAGCCATGTTTGTTACTCATTAGCACGTTGTTTGGGGTAAATGTCTTCAGCTATGTTTGTTACTCATTAGCACGTTGTTTGGGTATATGTCTTAAGCCATGTTTGTTACTCATTCGCAAGTTGTTTGGGGTATATGTCTTAAGCTATGTTTGTTACTCATTAGCACGTTGTTTGGAGTATATGTCTTAAGCTATGTTTGTTACTCATTAGCAAGTTGTTTGGGGTATATGTCTTAAGCCATGTTAGTTACTCATTAGCACGTTGTTTGGGGTAAATGTCTTAAGCTATGTTTGTTACTCATTAGCACGTTGTTTAGGGTATATGTCTTAAGCTATGTTTGTTACTCATTAGCACGTTGGTTGAGGTATATGTCTTAAGCTATGTTTGTTACTCATTAGCACGTTGTTTGGGGTAAATGTCTTAAGCTATGTTTGTTACTCATTAGCACGTTGTTTAGGGTATATGTCTTAAGCTATGTTTGTTACTCATTAGCACGTTGGTTGAGGTATATGTCTTAAGCTATGTTTGTTACTCATTAGCACGTTGTTTGGGGTAAATGTCTTAAGCTATGTTTGTTACTCATTAGCACGTTGTTTAGGGTATATGTCTTAAGCTATGTTTGTTACTCATTAGCACGTTGTTTGAGGTATATGTCTTAAGCTATGTTTGTTACTCATTAGCAAGTTGTTTGGGGTATATGTCTTAAGCCATGTTAGTTACTCATTAGCACGTTGTTTGGGGTATATGTCTGAAGCTATGTTTGTTACTCATTAGCACGATGTTTGAGGTATATGTCTTAAGCTATGTTTGTTACTCATTAGCACGTTGTTTGGGGTATATGTCTTAAGCTATGTTTGTTAATCATTAGCACGTTGTTTGGGGTATATGTCTTAAGCTATGTTTGTTACTCATTAGCACGTTGGTTGAGGTATATGTCTTAAGCTATGTTTGTTACTCATTAGCAAGTTGTTTGGGGTATATGTCTTAAGCCATGTTAGTTACTCATTAGCACGTTGTTTGGGGTATATGTCTGAAGCTATGTTTGTTACTCATTAGCACGATGTTTGAGGTATATGTCTTAAGCTATGTTTGTTACTCATTAGCACGTTGTTTGGGGTATATGTCTTAAGCTATGTTTGTTAATCATTAGCACGTTGTTTGGAGTATATGTCTTAAGCTATGTTTGTTACTCATTAGCACGTTGGTTGAGGTATATGTCTTAAGCTATGTTTGTTACTCATTAGCATGTTGTTTGGGGTATATGTCTTAAGCTATGTTTGTTACTCATTAGCAAGTTGTTTGGGGTAAATGTCTTAAGCTATGTTTGTTACTCATTAGCACGTTGTTTGGGGTATCTGTCTTAAGCTATGTTTGTTACTCATTAACACCTTGTTTGGGGTATCTGTCTTAAGCTATGTTTGTTACTCATTAGCACCTTGTTTGGGGTATATGTCTTAAGCTATGTTTGTTACTCATCAGCACGTTGTTTGGGGTATATGTCTTATGCTATGTTTGTTACTCATCAACACTATTTCGTACACCATTCACTGAGGATCACAAGTCTTGAAAAAATGACTGCTAACGTGTATAACGCGCACCTTATTTTCACAGCTGAATTTTAGGGTAAACAAATTCAAGTGTATAAAATGATTAAACTTCATTGCAAACATCACTTTGAGGTTGCGGTAGTACAGTGCGTGGAATTCATCTAGTACGTGCAATCATTTAATCGGCGTATATTCTGCAAACGCCGTTTTACAGCAGACCTCCACGAAAGTAACTTCAATAGTTTTATGTTCCTTAATTTTCGGGCACGATTTTTGTTATTTTGAAGTGTCAGAAAATTTACGGTACATGGAGATTAAACAATGTTACAACATTACTCGTACATTGTACATACGAATGATTAAAACACTGCATATACTTAGGATATAATTAAAGTTTGACTCAATTCTACTGTTTTCTACTTATCAGGAGGTACCGCGGACATAACAGTGCATGAAAAACTAGCAAAGGGCAACGTCAAAATGATACACAAGGCGAGTGGTGGCGCTTGGGGCGGAACCGTCGTCGATCAACAGTTCTTGGGATACTTGGAAAAACTTTATGGAAAGAACGTTTTAGAAGAATTTCAGAGACAACACATTGGTGATTATTTCGAGTTGATCAGGAATTTCGAAACCAAAAAGCGATCTAATGTTCTTTCCCACAATTTGTGTACAGTGCGAATGCCAGTAACGTTAAAGGAAATTCACTGTACAATGAATTCAAATACTTCAAATACTTCAAACAATTCAAACAATTCAAATACTTCAAATAATTCAAATTTAATGTCATCTTTTGTGAACACTGTATACAGATGGTTTGGCGCTGGTGCAGAGATTCATGTGTATTCAGAAAAGCCACCAGAAACTCCGGTGTTTTCAGAAAAGCTACGCATGGATTCATCAGACGTCATAGCATGGTTTGAGAAACCTGTTTCACTTCTTGTCCAGCATATAAGGGAGCTATTGTGTCAGGATACGATACGAAATATTCGCACAATATTACTTGTCGGCGGATTCGCGGAATCACGCTATGTTCAAGACAGGCTCAGAGCGGAGTTTAGTGGAATCACTCTGACAGTTCCGGACGAGGCGGGGTTGGCTGTTCTGAAAGGAGCCGTGTTATTTGGACACAATCCTGGCGTTGTTACATCCCGTGTCATGGCTCACACTTACGGCATAAGCTTGTACAATGACTTCGATGAAACGAAACACTCACAAGAGAAAAAGGTTCTCGTTAATGGTAAATGGAATGCGGCGAATTGTTTCGAAGTATTTGTCAGGGTGAACGAGGAGGTAGCTTTAGATCACGAGGTATCTCATAACGTTATACCTGTTTACAGCACGACAGGCTTTCGTGTTTACAGAACATTGTCAGAGAACCCTAAGTATACGACTGATCCCGGCTGTGAGCTGATGGGTGAATTGGTCTTGACGAACATTGACAGTGTACCATTAAAGGATCAGACACATAAGGTTACTTTCATGTTTGGCCACACTGAGTTGCTTGTGAAAGTTAAACATATGCACACTGATGAAGAGAATACACTTACACTTGACTGTCTACAGTAGAATTACTTAGAACCACTGGTAAAGTGAACACCTAGAAACTAGAATATTCTTACATTGGACTGTCTACAGTAGAATTACTTAGAACATCTGGTAAAATGAACAACTGGAAACTAGAAGGTTCTTCATTAGTCTGTCTACAGTAGAATTTCTTACAACCATTGGTCCAAAGAAAAACTGGAAAAAGAATATTTTTACATTAGACTGTCTACAGTAGAATTACATAGAACCACTGGTAAAATGAACCACTGGAAACTAGAATACTCTTACACTAGACTGTCTACAGTAGAATTACATAAAACCAATGGTAAAAAGAACAACTGGAAACTAGAATATTCTTACACTAGACTGTCTACAGTAGAATTACATAAAACCAGTGGTAAAAAGATCAACTGTAAACTAGAATATTCTTACACTAGACTGTCTACAGTAGAATTACATAGAACAACAGGTACAATGAACAAGTGGTTAATATAATATTTTTTCATTAGACGTCTACAGTAGGTTTTTACATAGCAACACTCGTAAACAGAATATTCTTACATTAGACTGTATACAGTTGGAATTTTCATAAATTTAAGGGTAAAGAGAACAACTGGTAAATATAATATTCTTACATTAGACTGTCTATAGTATGAATTTACATATATAAAACTGGTAAATAAAATATTTCCAGACAGTCTACAGTACATGGCTGTTTGACAATGAATGTTTACAAAATTCTTGGTGTATGCCCGAAGTGTGTAGCAATTTTTTGAAATTTCTTTTTAAAATTTTAATTTCTGTGACAAAATCTAAAATTCGTAATTTTTTAAACCCAAAACAAAATATATGTGATGGAATTGTCTCAATGCAGATAACTAACACAAGTTTTATAAGAAATATTCATTAATTCCCCTTATCTTGGGATGGCCGAATCTATAGAAATGGCTGAAACTATAGGAAAGAAGGATAAGTCTAATGTCTGGGTTTCTACACTTTTAGCTTCATTAGCAACGAGTAATTAAATGAACCACGTTTATTATTTCTTACCTTTTTGCTTTTACCTTAAGAGAAACAAACATGTTTCAATTTATGCATGTGTTTTAGAGTACATTCATCCAAGATATAATCTAAACGCGTAAAGTATAAAATTTACGAAACTTTTCGGCCTTCGTTAATGGTTACGCATGCGCAAATAAATTCCTTCTTTGTTACATATAAAATATTCAAAATTTGATCTCACTTTTCACCATAACCAAGCTACTTTCCAATATATCACCATACATTGTTGGAAAGATGAGGACATAACGTTTTGAAAAAACAGCATGTCAAAAAATATATACCAATGAGTTGATGGTTCTGGCTGAGGTCCTGGTTCTTTTCAACGCTGCATTTAAAAAGCATACTCAAATTAAGCCAAACTGTAAAGGTGATTTAAATTTTGATGCTGCTATCTCTATTTGGTGGGGTCTAGGTTGGCGTGAGCGGCTTAAGTGTTTTATGCATGCCTTTCATGTATTTTTCAGCTGAAAGTCTGATTGAATTACAATTACAAAATAACATATGAACTAAATAGGATCTGTTAACTTTGCAAATTAGGAAAATTGGTATTATTCAAAGTAGGCAGGTCGGACGGTCATCATGGCCAAAGCATCGGCCAGTGCGGACACGACCTTTGCGGGCATTATTGTCAGTTACAGGTTCTTAAACTAAATATTCAGGATTACAACACAAGGCATTATGACATAAATGAGAGAATTGTTGAAACTAATGCAAATTAATGTCAAAATGAGACTGAAAAACAACACGATTAACACAATGGGTCTCGGATTGCCACTCTGGTGGACATTTTGCTTTAACTTTCCCATATTTACCCCCCCCCCTAATGCCCCCTAGAGCAACCATCCCATAAAAAGACAGCCCTAAATGGGGTCAAGGTGGCATCTGGCAGTTATTCTTTCCAGTACACTGCGTTTGTAAGAGTCCATTTTGAAAATCTTTGCAGACGACTAATATTAGGTGAAGTTCTTAAAGGTTACGCATGCGCAAATAAATTCCTTCTTTGTTACATATAAAATATTCAAAATTTGATCTCACTTTTCACCATGACCAAGCTACTTTCCAATATATCACCATACATTGTTGGAAAGATGAGGACATAACCTTTTGAAAAAACAGCATGTCAACAAATTCTATGTGTTGTAACTCAAAATATTTACCTTAGAAAAAACACACCGGTTTTGACGGGCATGGAGGCTGCCATTTTGCGCATGAATACATGGGCCAAAAGTTATGAAGCTGGGAACCACTAGACAAAAAAGTTGTGCACAAAACAGCCTTTTTTCTTATTGCTTACATATATACCTTTAAAATGATACCAAAACGTATCATTTAAACTGTATTTTACAAATTATATGCATCCGGCACTCAGCCACATGTGCTTATTATCTAACTGACAGCATGTAACCCTGAGGGTGTGACTTCCGTTTTGGGGTAATTAGACCTAAACACTTCATGGAATGTGTATCTGTGTCTGCAGATGTTTGATATAAATCTAAAATGTAAAGACGCTTGATTAACATGGGGTTACAAACCATTAAACACATATGCGTGGTTTCTTCCACATAACTGGGTGTTTATTTGCTTTATTTGCATTTATCTCATTATTTCTACGAATTTCTTCGATCTTTTTTCAAGTGTCTTGAAAATATTTCTGTTAAATGTCTTTTTTTAAGCATCAAATGTTATTTTAATTTTTGTTTTCTTGTGTTGTCTCGCCTTTTTTCATTAAGCTAACACCGACAATCGCCCCTTACTAGCTAACTACGAACTCCACGTGCACCGAGGCAACCTATAACTATTTATAGAATAAAGGCACGCGTAAATAACAATTATATGTTCGAACCGTTCGCGGAAGTATCTTATGTCCATTGTGTACACAATCAGGTGCGTAACTAGGGCCATAATCCTATGAGTATGTGCGTATATACGCAGATCGTGACGCATACTGGCAGTTGAATGCGGAGAAAAATGAGGAACCCCATTTAATAGCTTACTCAAAATGAGATTGGGCATACTGGCAGCAACATCTGAAAACAATTGATAAAAGTATGTGTTCACCGAAAAATGGATGTGTTTCGGCTCATAGTGTATTTTTAAAATCGTGTTTTTTCCCCATTTACCATTACTATTGGTAATGCCATTCTCCAATTCCTGAAAAAAAACACCCCTAAAATGAGAAAAATATACAAAATTGGAAAGTCGTGCTTACTGTTTACAACATTTTTACTCCACCGGACCATCTCGGAATTCACCACCGGACATTTTCTTAATAGATAGAATGTATTTACGCACATTTTGCTATATTATGTACCTTGTACTTACCTTGAATAAAACGCTTGTCTTGGCTTGTCTTAACACATCCAAATGAGTTTGTCCGGTGAGTCTCTTAACCGTGCATTTAACAGCTCTGAAGCATTTGCTTAACACTGTGTATTGTTTACCGGTATCTACCATTTAGGATGCCTTTTTAGCACGTGATTTTCTGTGAGCTCTGGTATTCTAAATTACGGTAAAGGTTAAACGTATGTGTGTACACGTATATTTGTGCAAAAATAAGGTGTATACATGTATAGGAGTTGGTATTAATAAAATGGACTACTATTTTGGACAAAATAATATTTGCAATATTTAAACATGTTAGTGTGAAAATAGTGAAAATAAAATACAAATACATGGAGATCATCTCTATGGTGATTTTTGTTTTCGGACACATAACGGTTGGACATACCTACCTAAGTGCGAAAATATGGATTTCGAGGCACTTTGCAAGTAAGGATAAGTTTCTGACGATACATACTGATAACAGCACCGGTAAGTTACGTATTTTTTTTTTGTTATTTCGAACGTCTTTGCTTTGAAAGCCAAGCGCCACGTTTCGGTCATCATCATACCATGCGTGGTACTCTGGAACTGTATTGCATAGTAGGGTATTAATATGTGTTGACTGGAAAACAAATAATTTTAGGGTGTATGTAACCAGAATATAAGTACAGGCTTTAAGTGCGCGAACGACTGAAGCATGTCTAATGGAGATGTGCAAACTTAAGGTGGAAACCCATGAGAGGGATCGAACCCGGGTCTCCAGCGTAAAAGGCAGACAAACCGCATTGCTAAAGAGCTCAATAGCAAGACTGTTTGATGTGTCTCTTATTTTATTCTTCTTCTTCTTTTTATTCTCATCATCATCATCATCATCATATTCTTCTTCTTCTGTATCTATTCTTCTTCATTTTCTTATTCCTCTTCTTCATTTTCACCACCGTCATAATAATAATAATCATCATCATCATCATTTTCTTCTCCTCCTCCTCCTCCTCCTCCTTCGCTTGAAGTATTGTCATAGAGGTGAAAGGTCAATAGTATGATTTTACTTATCCGGAATGTTTATTGCGGGAATGGACCACACAACTTTCAAATTCAACCCTATAGTAACTAAGGTGCACTGTTTTTTCCTTGCAACTGAACTTGTTCACAGCCGTGTGAAATAACTGATATAACCGATATAACAAATCGGTGGCAAACATGAAATAATTCCAACTCAACTGGTGCCAAGTTGGCCGGTGAATTATTCCTAAAGAATGTTTATGGAAATCGAGACAGCCCGGTTCATGTTACATGTGTTACTTCAAACGCGATATAAAAATGTCGAAATGTCAATTTTTAACCTGAATTTACAATTGTATATGAACTTACAACAACAATAATATTAAAATAATCTAGTTTAGTTTTTATAGTTGACAGATTATGTAAGCAATAAAGTTCATTAGTAGCAGCAAGTGAACTGTATGATTTATATCAATACAATTCAGTTTTGTAATTGTGAAAACTACGATGTACATTAAAAATAATGTATATAATATCCATGC
The DNA here is from genome assembly GCA_027627225.1 of Congeria kusceri. Taxonomy (NCBI): domain Eukaryota; kingdom Metazoa; phylum Mollusca; class Bivalvia; order Myida; family Dreissenidae; genus Congeria; species Congeria kusceri. The sequence continues at coordinate 1,805,969 of CM051039.1, forward strand.
CAAAATGTAGTTCCTTTCTCAAGTTTCCTGAAATAATGAAAAATAAGCCGCGAATGTTTGCATAGTTAGAAGGGAGACAATTCAATTTGGTAAACATTTATACGGAACAAGAATTGCTTCCCTTTTATTGTACGTTTTTTTTTAACAGCGTTGAACTGCGTTTTCATCACATAAAAATCGCGGAACTTTTCTAACCTAGCCGATTTCGGAACTAGTCAGAAAGCGTTTATAAATTAACTGTTCGAGAAAAATAAGGAATCTAGTTTACATACAAGAACGTGTAACGTGTTTTTGCCAACAAAAATAGTTAACAGTTAAATATGACAATAGTTGGACCTGTTATAAATTATTATGGACAGCGTATAAATTCCTGCATATCCTGTCAACTTTTTCAATTTACTTTAAATTTTATATTAAGACAAATTCGCTCCTTCAATAGTCTGCGTTGACAACTTAAACCATACGACAGATTGTTTAGAAGTGCTGAGCAATCTGGTCCGTATTCACCAACCCTTTCTTAGACTTAAACATAAAGAACAGTCTTACATATAACTCGAGAAAAAATACTTCAGCGTTCGCAAAGAAGCTTCACACCAAAGTCGCTTATGTCATTGACCAACCGTTCTAAATACAGAATGCTGTAATTTGAGTTGGTGATTGCTATGAAAGCTTCAAAGCAATAGTGTTCTCAGAGCGGAACAGTTATGCACCTATCAATGTTTTCCCCCCTACAGAACTTTAGACTGAAAATGATTCCCGACAGGCTGAAAATTGTCATTCGAATGATTCCGGGTCCCGGGATAATAGACTTTGGTCGGATTTAAATCCCGGTAATACAGGCCCCCGGGCTATTTGATAGACATATAGCATCTCCCACTGAGAGGATTTAGACAAATATGCTTGACTCTAGGGTGGGGAATTAGACCCCAAAAAATAAAATTTCTCCAATTCCCTGGGTCAGCTCGCCGCTCCCCCTGGGGGAATATATTGATAGGTGTATTACAAGAATATTCTTTATTCGTACGTCTTAAGCCCAAGATTAGGCTGGTGAATACGGGCCCTGTTGTTGTTGTTGTTGTTTGCATGTAGATTTTGGGACACTTCCCATATTTCTGAGGGACATTGCAAAGTTCTCTGCGTAAAATCCATGTACTGTATGTGTGCCAATAGCCAAATGCATGTGCGTTTCTTTTGTTCTCATTACCTCCGCCAAAGAGGTTTTTGGCGACGTCCGTCCGTCCGTCCGACCGTCAATTAGCAACATTACACAAACAGTTCTGAACCTGTTGCGTTAACTTATCTGGGAAGGTTGAACATGTGCCAGTGAAGAATTGATTGGATTTTGGTAGTGATCCAGATCTCCGTTTATATACAGGAATTTTAAAAGGATTTTTATTTTTGAAAATATGGCAATTGCGGTCACCGGAAAATTCTATTGTTAAGTAGGGTACCTTTCGTGACGGTTGTCTTCTCTCTCTGAGTGTTTTTTAGTTTTAAATTTGAACCATTTTTAGCTCGACTATTCACCGAATATTTCGAGCTATACTCCTCACCCGTTCGTCGGCTTCGCCGTCGCCATCGGCGTCGGCGTAATGCTCTGGTTAAACCTCTCGTGCATCAAGTACATATCTCTGTAACTACAACAAATATTCAACAAATATTCAATTGAAACTTCACACATGTCTTCACATGTCTTCGGATCATTATGTAAGGTCACTGACCAAGGCCCATAACTATGACATGCAATTTAGCAGAATTATGCCCCTTTTACACGTAGAAAATCCATGTTAAAGTTTGCGTGCAACAACTTCTTATCTCTATATCTAGTACAGATATTCAATTAAAAGTTCACACATGTCTTCAGGGTCAGTATATAAGGTCACTGACCAAAGCCCATAACTGTGACCAGCATTTTAGAAGAATTATGCCCCTTTGTGTACTGACAAAGGCCCATATCTCAGACAAAGTGGTTTGAATAGTCGAGCGCGCTGTCCTGAGACAGCTCTTGTTAATGTATAATCTTTATTTAGCATTCAAGTACACACTAGATATTAGCGCATTGTATTGCGTATTTTGTCAACATAGTTAAGTGTTGCTTTGTTAAAATATCGTGCAAATAACAAATTTGATCAACGCGGAAGAAACGCGGAAGAAAGTTGAAAGTAACCTTAATGGGTTGTAACATGAGCTATATACATTAAAACGTTTAACTCAATCGTGTAAACGAAAGGGGATCGGAAGAAAGTAATGAAACATGAAAAAAGACTGTTAAAACTTGTTTGGAATATGCACTTTCATACATAAGCCTAATATAGTTTACGGTATCTTTCGTTAACTACATGTTTCACACGTTATTCAGCCATTAGACTATGTTTTAAAAATAAATTAGCCGTTATACTTAGTTTTACATATTTTACAGCACTGAGACTAGTTTGTATTTTTTACAAATTATACAGCAATTAGACATATTATACAGCAGTTAGACTTTTTTTTTTACAAACTATATGTAGCAGTAGAGACAAAGTATTACTAGTAATACGTCAGCTAGACTAAGTTTTACTAGTTATACGTATGTTATCATTGTATTATGTTTTACAAATTGTACATCAGTTAGACTGTTTTATACATATTTTACAGCAGTTATAGACAAGTTTTTAAAACTAAAACAGCCGTTAGGCTAAGATGCAGTAGTTACACTTCAGTTATGTTGAGTTTACTAGTTATACTTCAGTTAGAGTAACTTTTACTGGTTAGTTTATTAAGACTAAGTTTTATCAGTTAAACTATGTTTTACAAAGTCTACAGCAGTTAGACTAATTTGTACACATTAAACAGCAGTAGAACTTTTTATGCAATGTAGGTGAGCAAATTACTGAGTAACATTTTCTAGAAATTTCCTTGCTAAAATATTAAATGTGTGCAAATGTATACCAGAGAAATAATAAAAAAGCATGCTTTATTTACTTGCTTACCTATGTACATGAAAGAGGGAAAGAAAAACAGCCGCAAAAATTTAAATTACACGTGACTTTAGATATAATGTTTGTTCGCACAATGACTAGCAACTTTTCGTGTATTTATTCTGTCTTTATTAACAAAAATACACACAAAACCTTAACTAACTAAAAAGGAAATTGGACAGTAACGTTTTAAGTGATCACTCTTCGTAATTGCAAATTTAACATTTTTGTGTTTTTTACTTCAACCCACTTAATTCAGAAAATAAGAATGCTAACATGATACTCGCTAATTTTTCTATAGACAAAGAAAATAAAATTATCGTTGTTAAACTTTCCAATAAACAAAGCAAAACGAAGTTCCGATTCTGAGCGGAGCATAGTACAAAGTAGTTCCTATTACAATTGCAAAAATATATGTCAAATCATGTTAGAATCGAAATAATTTCCGCATTATCGTTGTTTATTGGCCGATAAATAACTCTTTGTTGTTCTGATGCGTGGATTTTAAACAACTCGGGCTAACGCCCCCGTGGTTTAATTCCTACGCATCAGAACTCCAAATCGTTATTTATTGGCCGATAAACAACGGTAAATCGAAAACTATTTCAACAACTCTAAGTAATGACGTTTTAGAACATAATACATTTGTGTACCTAACATGTGTACCTTTGACTTGGCGAATACTAAGCAAAAAGATCCAGTTCCTTTTTCTTAGTAAGTTTAGTTGGCACCATTAAAAGCCCATTAGGATAAATATTTGGTTGAATTTGTTTTTTTTATTCCATCTTGGTTGTAAATGTGACTTTATATATCAACTACAGTATACAGCTAAACTCTGCCATCAGCTGACTCGTATAATGTATATGATGTATATGGCCTCGGGGGAGGGGGGGGGGCATAAATGCATGAGTTTTTCAACAATATAAACATTGTCGTACACGTCAACAGCAACAAAAATGGTATCTCATATCATTATCAAACATGTATTGTATTTATAACATCAATGTATTGCAAAATGAATCATAACTCGTTTATCCCTACTTCACAAATGACATTAAAAACACAATAATCACACAATATAATAACAAAGTACGTTATGCACATATCAATCTTCCCCCCATGGGGCGGGGCGTGTCGGGCATATACGGGACTTTAGACTGAAAGCGATTCCCGACAGGCGAGAATTTGACGCGCCGAATGATTCCGGGTACAGGGAAAAAGACTGGTCGGATTTTAGATCCGGTCCATTTGATACACCTATAGCAGCTCCCACTGAGCGGATTTAGCAAATAATGCTTGGCTCTGGGGTAGGGAATTAGACCCCAAACATTTAATGAGTCAAATTCCCCTGGGTCAGCCCACCGCTCTCGCCCCTGGGGAAAAATATTGATAGGTGCATTATGTACATGTACATAAAGTGAATGTATTTCCTGATTTTTTTTTAAAGATTCGAAGTGTCACAGGTGGAAAAAAAAAGATTATGCATATATTTCTACTACAGTTGGTCAGGCCATACCAATTTGTTTCTATGTTTAGCGTCCTCGGGCTGGTTGGTTTTTTGGATGCCTGAACGAATAAAACAAAAACAATTTTGACAATGTGAAAAATCGAGTCGGAAAGCATATACATAAATTGGGGAAAATGACTTTTAGGTGTTTTTACTAGTCAAAAAAATCACAGTTAATATACTGTGTTAAGGTAGGTTCCCAATTTGAAGATGATATATAACAGTTTTGCAGGTAAACATTTGCTTTAGCTTGTACCACTGCCATGAATAAGTTGTGAACGAAAAAATGTGTTTTGTTTATCACCGCTTTGTTTGTTTTTTTCCTGTATGGTTGATAGGTTTCGAAAAATCATGGGGACTCTAAACATAGAATCAAATTTGTATGGCCTTAGGCATAGCACACTGTTCAAGCTTAAAAATCGTCATTATAACAACTGTGTCTCTTCCCGGTACGATAAATGTGTCCCTGTCCGGTACGATAAATGTGTCCCTGTCCGGTACGATTAATGTGTCCCTGTCCGGTACGATTAATGTGTTTCTGTCCGGTACGATACATGTGTCCCTGTCCGGTACGATAAATGTGTCCCTGTCTGGTACGATACATGTGTCCCCGTCCGGTACGATAAATGTGTCCCTGTCCGGTACGATAAATGTGCGATTCCTGTCCCTATCCGGTACGATAAATGTGCGATTCCTGTCCCTGTCTGGTACGTAAAATGTGCGATTCCTGTCCCTGTCCGGTACGATAAATGTGCGATTCCTGTCCCTGTCCGGTACGATAAATGTGCCATTCCTGTCCTGTCCGGTACGATGAATGTGCGATTCCTGTCCCTGTCCGGTACGATAAATGTGCGATTCCTAATTTTTTGTTGCTGCTGTTGTTTTTGGACAAAAATACTTTGAAAGAAACAAATCAACCTCAAAGCTCCAGTAGTAATTTAAGCTGGGAATTGAAATTTTCATACATTGGTTCTTAAATGTTCCGTTCTGTTCTCACATTGGCTTTTCACTCCAAAGATCGCAGGTTTGAACGCCAGGTGACCTACTCTATTAGTCCATCGTGATAAACGTTAAACCGGAATCAGTGCACAGATTGCTGCAAACCGGACACTGAAAGACCCAGGGTCGCGTCTGGCACGGGACTTCTCCTGTATATTGCACTATCTCTATTTACTGGACTAACAAGTTTTATGGAGCGATGTCCATCGAAACTTTATTACACTTCATAGTTTGGCATGCGAGTTTACAACCCAGGGGTCGCAGGTTCGAGCCTCTGCTACATCCCAACCTACTAATTTGTCTTTCGCATGAGACGTTAAACAGAGGCGCAGTGAATTAGGTGCTTTACCTCGGGCACTGAAAGACCCAGGGTCGCCTCTAGAACGTTGAGTTTCCGGTATCCTGCACTGTCCCCCGTAACACAATCAACAAGTCTTTTGGCGATGATGGAGATATATATGTATTTCGGAGAGAATCCTGGCGCACTTGATAAAAACTGAATAAGCTATGGCCATTGGCCAATGCTTGAAATTTGTGCTGATACCAATGTTAATAGACGAAACACGATGGGGTTTATAACCACGCCTACATACGTTAAAGCCCGACAAACGCCGTTGAGAGTGTACGAATGTTTTTACAAGACAGGTCCGTCAAACAATCATGTCCTAAATTTCTGAATGGCTAGACCCTTTGTCGATCGAATCTCGTCGTAAAGTCAATAGACCGATCCGGGTTTCGCCACATATAGTTTCAACTCCTCCCCAGCTATTGTTAAAGGATTAATTTCCATTCATCGAAAATCACAAATATTACCACGTGCTCTTTCGAATATCACAAACATTTTGCACGTGCTCTTTTGTGTGAAATAGTTGAACCGCTAAACACGTGATATCCAAGTACGATGATTGGTTAATATTGCAGATTAATTTGAATATGATTGACGTTTGTGGAGGCGTCTATTGTTATCCAATCGTACTGAGTGACAGGTGCATCTCACCGGTCCTGGACTGTGAAGGTACATCAGCCTCCATTCTTGTGCTGCCCCATCGTGTAGGGCATATGATTCTTAAGAAGGCTTTGCGAAATTTCTTACCCGAAAGATGTATACGAATAAATTGACCCAGTTTTGGATGTTTATTATTGCTAGACCTAGAAATGTGTAGAAAGCAACCCGAACAAAATCAACGTGGCTGTTCTGCAATATTACCAACGGATCTGGATAAAGAATCATCCAAAGAAGCGATATAAGATAGGGTATGTGAAGTAGAACAAACATGACTGAAATTGATATTAAAGTTACCGCTAAGTTGATCTGCTCTTGCCTCCGTCTATCTGAAATGTGTTGGTTATTTGTCCATTTATATCTAAATCGTGCGTTAGAATATATCTTCTTAATGATTACAATGTTCGATGCAACAACGATGGTTACAGGAATCAGCACAAAGTAAAAGGCTTCAAAGTGATACCAAACGCTTAGGAAGTTAGTTGTATAGCATATCATTATATCTGTTGCCACTGACTTTCCAGCGTTAAATCCAAATGTATACGGAATGTTAATCGAAAACGCACATAGGTATAAAGTAACCAGTGCAATTTTGACCCTTCTTGACGAAAACATTGTGAACAGCTTAAGTCGATACAACACGGCATAGAGTCTTTCAATTGTCCAGCAAGCAATAATGAAGTTAGAAAACACCGCGGTTGAAGTCACAAGATATTGACATGCTCGACATCCATGGTCATTCCAACGTATTTTTATAGACTGGACTGGAGGTTAAGACAGGTAAACCTTAGTATAATTACGATCAAATCGTTGGCACTGAAAACAAGAATATAGAGCTCCATGGTGTGAAACGGTCGTGCCAAACTGGCGGCAACAATTGCCACGGGATTTGTAATAAATCCCGGAATGTTCGTGAAATAAAAATAGTTTTCTACCACAATTTCGTATATTTTCGCTTCATATATGTTTTCAAACAGGAATCCAGCGGACCCAATCGTTGTTATGGTGGCGCAGGTGGTGTTGCATCCATTTTGCGAATCATTGCAAGGGCATTCCCGAGCGTAAAATGGCGTTCCTTTAGAAGTATTATCCATTGAAAGATGCGTTGCAAAATGGTTGTTTTGATGACTCATTTCTTCAGTGGTATCTTCCGAGTTGTTATCTCCACGGTTGATTGTTGAAGCGTTTGTGTAGTCTATAAGTACGATGACAAAGAAAGGCAATAACTTGAGCATCTTGCGTTTGAACTGTGCATCGTCCATGTCTGCAATTGTAAGGCAGACTGCTGAAAGTTGTATTCCAGGGTGCATATTTATTAAGCTTCTCGAGCTTAAGTTGAAAAAAGTCAAAATTAGAAATGTTGTTTTAAAAAGTTTCAAAACATGTGCATGATAAATACTAAATATTACTATACTGGGAATTATATTGCAACTTCTGTGTCAAAATCTTCAAATAATGCTTTTTTTTTAATGAAAAGCCAATTATAAAATTTCAGAATTTCAAGATTTTGTAAATGTTTGAATAAAATTCTTTATAAATACCAGCCCAATATTGCGAGGTTTCAAGTTCGATATTTGAATATTATCTGTTGATGAGAATGTTTCTCTGTTTACCAGAATTTAGCTTTATTTCAAGATGGCAAAACGGCAAGAAATACGTTAATATTTATCCATCTCAGACGCAAGAAAGTTACATTATTTTGTTGTAAACATAAAATAATTGAATAACTGACTGATTAAATCAATAATTTATTTGTTCATAAACCAAGAAACAAATAAATAAATACATAAATAACTGTTTAGTTGATCCTTCACATAATAAGATTAGTAAAGTGTGCCTCGATTGTGTGACTTCGTCAGCTATCACGTGCTCTTGTTACGTAAATCATTATTGGCTATAATGATTTGCAACTTTGTGGGCAGACGTCTTACTTAATTAAGAAAGTTTGAACCGTATGTCAAACTGGTCGCACTAGCAAATGTCTGTGCACACCTCATCAGCGATGTTCCTCTTTTGATTCAATAAGAAATTCAACGGATGTCATAAGCTCACTAAACTAACACTGATTGTTGTTTTTAGACTGTTGGCGGAAGCACTCCGGTCAAAGTTTTGGATCACAAGTCCCGGAACTTTAAAACTACATAAGTAAACATTTGCACCAACATCAGCATCTCATGCAATTATCCCCATAACTCAGGTGTGTACGTATTTCAACAACTTTTGTGTGCCCCTTTTTTTCTTACATTAGCTGACTAAAGTTTAGGTTCGAAATTTAAAACAATTCATCAAATTCTACGTTACATACAATGCTCACAACTCTGTTTTGATATTTTTAATGACATTGAAAAAGCTATTTATATCCGTATGTCTATTTTTATTTTTATTTTTGGTAGAGATTTTAGAAAGGGGTCACTGTGGTGTATCACTGATTTTACTTCCTTTATTGATAAACAATTATATATTTCTTAATTGTATTGAAATTGTTGCTATTTCTCCCGTCGACTTTCCATTAAGTACGTCCCGAAATTGTGTGTGCTCAACTCCTGTTTAATTGCTGGGCCGATCTTGCTCAAACTTTCACAGCTGAAGGACCTTAACGTGTAAATGATCGTAAAGGAAGGAATTTGTGCTGCGAGCAATTTTGGCAGAATTATGGCCCTTTCATTTTTTCCACTAAAGAAATATATACTCCCCGAAATGTTGTGGCCTAAACTCCTTTTTCACTACTTGGCGGATTTCGCTCAAACTTTCACAGCTGAACAACCTTAACGTGTAGGTGATCGTAAAGAAAGGAATTTCGGCTGCAACCAATTTTGGCAGAATTATGGACTTTATGGCCCTAAGTTATTTTTTCCACTATAGAATTTATATGAAAATAAATTTGTGAAGGCAAAATAGTGTTAACGACACGCCCTTTATCTGTGTCTAAACATGCATCGTGTGTGTGTGTGTGGGGGGGGGGGGGGCATCCGTGACACATATAGTTATTTTCTAGGTTAATGTTGAACGTGTACATTGACACTTTACAGAAGTTAGTATGCTTTATATTTGGAGTTCAAATGCATAAAACATCTTTGCGCGTTTTACATTTTTAACATGTGAAAGCGAGTTAGTATTTACAATAATATTTTACCGTGAATAATTTTAAGCCTACACATTAGAAAACGAATATATCTATTTAGATATAATCGGTGTTTACCTAACTCAACATATGCTATAGCATTACATGTATTTATTTCAATATTTTACAATCATTTTCAAAATTTGAATGAATGCATTCTTTTGATTTATTTTAACCCTATCTTCCCGTGGCATACTTTAGTATGGAACCCCCAAAAATACATTCCAATATATAACCAAAAGGGGTAGGAATTCTACCCCTTTTGCAAAAAAAGACATTTTATTTAAGGTTTTACATTTAGCACCCAATAATTACAATGCAAGTAAATTAGAGGTTGTCTAAATGTGTGTTTTTAATAATTCAGTATCACTATTAATCGATTATACTCGCAATTACATTAAATTATTCTTTTTATACTTCACAGAAATTAGACGTTCAAATCAATTTACATTTTTGATAACTATATACTTATTTAATTTTAGTTTTATCTGCCACAGTGTTGCAATACTGAGATATTTTCGATACACCTTTATGACTGCAAACTGACGTAACGTGTATGATTTAATAATGTTACAATATTGCATTAGTCTTAAAACTTGATTAAAGTATCCATAATACTATAATTACATAATGTGTGTAGTACACGTTTATCGAGTGCATCGGGATCCTCTTGTTAGTTGGGTGACGGGGGACAGTACAAGATACAGGAGACGCCCCGTTCCAGAGGCGACCCTGGGTCTTTTTGTGCCCGATGTGAGCACCTAGTACACTGCACCTCGGTTTAACGTTTCATGCGAAAGACGAGTTAGTAGGTAAGGGTGTTGCGGAGGCTCGAACCTGCAACCCCTGGTTTGTGAAGCCAGTTCGTTACCACTAGACCACGAATCCGCAACTAAGTATATAATTTAACTTTCCGTTCTATATATACATCGAGTGTGACTTCACTGCTTTTGTCTAAGAAGCGACACCTGGGGACAAAGAGTAAACTGTCTAAATGCGTTATTTCAGGAATTAGGTTTAATATAGCCTTATATTCAATAATAAACTTCGTTTGGCTTCACTCCGATTACATTGGAGCTTTGCCGGAATAGACCGAGTGGTTACAGTTGCTCGCCTTGCCGGGATTGGCCGAGTGGTTACGATTGAGTTTGGTTTATAGAAACACAACGATCGAAACCACTCGACTATTCCATTTTCCGCTTGTCGGAAGTGGCCGATCAATGTGATCAAATGAGAAACCCAATACTCACATGGTAGCTCTACATGGTTACAATGTTTACAGGATATAGCTGCAACGGTCATAACTTTGCAGGCTTACAAAGCGTTAATTTGTTTAAGTACAGTTCAAATTCTTTTGAATTATAATTTACATTGTATTGATAATTATTTTTAAATAGGCGTTTTGTGGAATATGTTTCTGTATGGAGAGAGATACATTACACAAGTATAAGTATTGAAATAATGTTAGATGTTTGTTGTTAAAAACAATTAATTAACAAAATGGCGACATGTTCTCAGTCTTTGATTGGTAAAGGTAATGATTATGTTACTGACTGTTGGTGTTCTACCTGCAAATGCAAGAACATTTCGGAATGTGCAGAGTTTTATTGTGAAACATGTGTAAACTTTTATTGTCGAAAATGTCTTCACAATCACGGGCAGTTGTTTACAAACCATACCATATATGGAAGAGGAAAAATGAAGAAGTGGCCAGTTTCCAAGGAAGTGGAGGAATTTCTACTGAAATACGAAGTGCACAAGGATAAAAAGCTGGAATTGTTCTGCTATGACCACAGTCAGTTATGCTGCACTAATTGTGCTTTCCTTAACCACAGGTATATCTTTTACATCTTTTGCTGTAACTTCTGTCAGAAAATCAGTGCAATGTGTAAAATGAATTTAAGGTAGTGTTTATGCCCCTGAAGGGGAGAGCATATAGTCGTCGCACAGTCCGTCCGAGGGTTTGTGTATGTGGGGGGGGGGGAGGGGGGCCATCCGTCCGGATTTCGTATCCGCTTTTAGTTTTTTAATACCTGGAAGAATCTCAATATAACGTGTCACTATTATTCCTGATAACCAGACGATGTGCTGCGTACAACACCCATTCTCGTCTCACAAATGTCAAGATCGCAATTGAAGGTCGAAGGTCAAGGATTTTGGTATCCACTCTATAATTAACTTCTAAACGCAGAATTTTAATATTACATGTACTTCATATTATTATTCCCCATGACCAGACGATGTATCGCGTATAACACCCATGCTCGTTTGTCAAAGGTCAATGTGACAATTAAAGCTCAAAGGTCAAGGATTCTCGTTTCCACTCCATATTTAACTTCTAAGCGCCTAGCAGGATTTTAATATTACTTGATAGTATTCCCCATGACCAGATGAAGTGTCGTGTACAACACCCATACTTGTCTGTCAAAGCCCAGTTCAAGGTCACAGTTCAAGTTCAAAGGTAAAAGATTTTTGTTTCCGCTCCATAACTTCTAAATGCATGTAAATGTACTTGAGATTATTATTCCGTATAACCAGATGGTGTGTTGTGTGCTTGTCTGTCAAACGTCAAGATCACAATTCAAGTGTAAACGTCAACTATATAATAATAATAATAATAATTTATTCTGGCATGAAGTGATTTTCTAATAACTTAAAAATATAAATAATCACCATCATTAGACATCATGCGCAATAACAAGGCCTTTAGTTCAGAGGTCAAGGTCACACTAAGAGGTCAAGTTATTTTGCTCAGGGCATATAATGTACTATTTTTGACATTGCCTTCCTCTGACAAGCCTATGCTTTAGGGGCATACGCCTTATCCTGTTACAAACCTTGTTGAAGAATTTATTTAACGATGTATTAATTGTAATGTTACCACCGAGTGTAAGATTTTAAATCAGTACTGCAATACGAATTGATAAATAGCCGACGGATCATGTTGATTGCAATAAAAGTAAAAAAAAAACACATTGTCAGAAGAAACCACTATGTTTTTTTAAAGAAGTGACAGACTGAAGTTGTAAACTTCCTATATTTAGCTAGACACAACTGGTTAAAGTAAACCAGTAAATTGAATACTTGGGATTTAAGATCAATAAATGTGTCTATATAAGCAGATTTGATGGCTTCCTGTAACACACTGCATTTAAATCAGTTAGACAGTTACACACTCCATTTTTGCGCCTTCTTTACTATTGTGCAAGCAAAGTAGTCATTATTTCAATGCCATATCCTATTCATTTGTATACTGCATCATTAGTGCATGTGAACATGTTAAGTTTCATTAAGTATTAATATATTATTTTGACATGGACATTGAATGCATCCAATTATTGAACATATCTATGTAGGTACAGTATTCCCATAGCATATGCTTTGAAATAACAATACTGTCTTTTAGCTGAACAGGCTTATTGTTTGTTAAAATAGTCTTTTGTCTTTCAGACTGTGCGCTAACGTTAAACTAATTTCTGGTGAAAAACAGCCAATACGCCTGCACCAGCTGTCAGTCAAGATTCAAACTATTCTGGAACAATTAAAGAAGTTTCTGAAAAATCGGAATTCCAGCATTCAGTCTCTACAGTGTTCTTACAATGAACAACTACAAAATGTAAGAGAAACACGGCGGAAAATAAATGCCGCTTTAGACGAGATAGAGATGGCCAATTTGACAGAACTGAAAGATACTGCGACGAGCCTGCAAGCGTCTCTCAAGACTGACGTTGACAAATGCACTTGGCTTCAACATGAATTGAAACAACTCCGCGAAGCTGTACATGACCTTAGTAATAAGAGCAAGAAGGAACTCTCCTTTATAGCCAGCAAGAAATGTCTGGAAAAGATACAACATTCTGAAATATATCTGAAGGAGAACTCGGTCAAAGTTGAAAGTTCAATTACATTCCAGGCTAACATTGACATTGTGAACTACTTATCCAAACTGTCAGGTCTGGGGAGGATTGTACACAGTACCCAGGCATTGTCAGTGCAGGCGAATCCAGACCAAGTGTTCACTGTAAAGGGAAAGTCCGAGTACGATATAAGGATACCAGGTGATACTAATCTTTACTACTATATGATGAGAATAATAAGTGATATAAGACAACCGAGATGCTGCATCACAGCCATCTGTGTTCTCCCTGATGGTCAGATCATTGTTGCAGATAAGTTTGATAACGCCATAAAACTACTGGACCAGCAGTACAAGGTTGTCACTCATTGTGATCTGACTTCTTCTCCATGGGACATGTGTCAGATCACATCCAGTGAGGTCGCTGTTACTGTGAATGATGGTAACACACATGAGGTCCAGTTTATTTCTGTCAACAATGGGCTGCTGGTGAAGGACAGGACGCTTCAGTTACAACATGGCTGTGGTGGTATTACCCACCACCAGGGAGACCTGTATGTCACTTCTGGTTGGGCACTGTACAAGTACACACTCAGTGGGGAAGTGGTCAGCAAGCTGTATGAGGATAATACAGCAGGTCCTTTAATAACATGTAAGAGTTGTTTAATCGTGATGCTTTATACTAGGAATATGTATTATAAGGTTATTCTAGAACTATCTATTTCTATCAGAGACACATGTTTATGTGTTTTACATTAAACTGTTTTAAGAGATTTTCCTTATTGGGAAATCATGTTTTTGAATGATTGTTAGAACTTGGCATGTCTATAAATAGAAAGTCTTTTGAACATTTTCTGGTTATCAAATTACCATAAATGAACATGATTTGTTTGTAATTAATCTAGGTAATTAATCTAGGTTTATATAATTTCTCATAATTGGCTAAAGGAATTTAATTCAAACTAAAAATATGTATTCCTCATCTGACAATGGCCAAGTTTGGTAACTCTAGCTTGAATTTTGTCAAAAATTTGAATCCGTTACAATTTGAAATTTTACATTATAAGCCAATTTGGACAGGTTTTACACTATGAACTTTTACATTGAAAGTTAAATGGCTAGGTTTAAGTTTTCGGGAAAGCAGTTTTTACAGAAACCACTATATGGATTCCATTACTATTTGGTATATGTATTCGGAATGACAGAAACCACTATATGGATTCCATTACTATTTGGTATATGTATTCGGTATGACAGAAACCACTATATGGATTCCATTACTATTTGGTATATGTATTCGGTATGACAGAAACCACTATATGGATTCCATTACTATTTGGTATATGTATTCGGTATGACAGAAACCACTATATGGATTCCATTACTATTTGGTATATGTATTCGGTATGACAAAATGAAAGTTTTACCAAGTGCCATAATTCTTTATTAAAGTGTGTCACTTCACTTTATCATTTTACATCAAAGAAACCATAGGAGTAGCGGCGGCGAAATCTCGCTCGAGATTGCATATGGAGTGGGTGGGGTCAAGATCGGGTCACTATTACCGGTACTAGAAATAATAAAATGGTTTCCGTCCGTTCAATAACTTGAGAACGAATGATATACTGTAGTTAAACTTATGGCGGTATAGAACTGCCATACGATAACCATTTAAGGTTCGCGAAAATATTCGTGTTAACTTCTTAGCGTTCGCGAACAGATTCGTGTTACCACTTATTTATTATGATATTTATCTGGATATAACTGACATTAGATACATTTTCTTGAGGTTGCGATGTTTTCCGACTTATCTTACTAACACTAATATTATCATGATAATAATCTTACAACCCGAATCGTAACTAGATATAAATTCGTGTTACCACTTAATTTGTGCGCGAGGTCTTCCGCATTATCTAACTTACACGATTATTATCATGACAACGCGAATCTAAAATAGATAATATTCGTGTTAGCACTTAATTCGGCGCGAGGTCTTTATTATCTTACTAATACGAATATTATCATAATAATTATCTTACAACGCAAATCTTCACACGTTAATATTCGGGAGACCACTTTATTTTCATGTATCGCAAATGTATTCGCAAACCAGTTCTGATTGCCAGTTATCTAACACGAATATTATCATGATAATTATCTTACAACGCACATCTAAACACGTTAATATTCGCGATACCACTTCATTTTCATGTATCGCAAAAGTATTCGCAAACCAGTTCGTATTGCCAGTTTTCTTACACGAATACTCGTACATATTTACCTTATATTGAGACATCGCTTCAGATTGCATATGAAATGAGTCAAGGTGACTGATACTAAAAAGAAAAAAAACGGCTTCTCCTTAAAAACTCACTAAAGAATTTAGATATTATAATGAAACTTCATACATAAATACCTCGCTTGGGATTGAATATGGGATGCGGGCGGATAAGGCCAAAGTCACTGTTACTAGAAATAATCAAAGCGATGAAAACATAGCAGTTGTTCGCTATTGCGTAATATTGAGCACAACTCACTCTTTTCAAATGTTTATAGCAACAAAAGTTTAAATTACACAGAACTTATGGAAAGGTTTATTGAGATTGTGTCTAAACGAAAATCTGTCTACAGTTTTGAATATTACAAATCAAGAATAAAATTCAATGACTATTATAGCATTCGTTTGTACTAGTTGTCATTGAAAATGTTAGTGCATGGTTCAATATCATAGCGTCCGATGGATTTTACCGACTCGTCCACATAGCCTAATACAATAGGCGCTTAAGACCCGTTATGGTATGTTTTGCAGAATGGTTTTTCAAATATATGGAAAATACAATAATAATAAAATTGTATATTAGAAACCGTTACTAAAATCAAAAAATATGAAGTCACCTTAATGGCCATATAATAACTTAAAATGAAAATCCCAACGCGTTATCATGTACAATCTGTGCAATTAGAGAGTATGCCAAATCATACGTCACCATACATAAAGTGGTTATAAACTTATAAACTAAATGTTTTATTGGTATAATATTATAGTTGCGCTAATAATGTTCGTTCAGTGTTCTTATGTAAAGAAAAAAAATCACTAAATTTAAATTCTGGTTAAAACGCCAGAACCAGCAAACACGACGTGTTATACATAATAATATGTTCTTTCCAAAAAGTCAAACAATGAACGAAAATATTTTTAAAACTTCATTTAATTGAATCCGACATTCCGTGTTCTACTATTACATTTGTGTCAACATTATAAATACAACTTGTATAGAGACATTGCTTGGCGATTTATAATATTCAAAACGCGGCGTTAAAATAGATATTGCTACGTAATAAAATCAGATTTTAAAATATATATCGCCATTTTGTAGGTAGGGTATTATCTCTCAATAATGCCGTTTTGTATCTGTTGTCAAATGAACAGCTGATGAATTGAGGTCCACTGTAAAACGTACGCCACTAATTAAAACGGAAACGTGTGAAAACTAGACATTCGCTTACAGTAGCTAAAATACTATGTACGAGTTAAATATATAAGGCCTGGCAAAACAACTTTCAATTGAAAATGACAAAATATTGTCGGGTAAGAAACTTGATGGGACAAATTCTTTGTCTGGTGTACAATATCGTGGTCTTTTGGGGGCAACAAACATAATTATCTTACTTTTAATGCCATTGCGACATGCTGTCATTAAATTTTCATAACCAACACCTTCTCCGAATATACCTACCGGGTATATAGTAAAAAACGATGGTTATCAGTTTTTTAGCTCGACTTTTCGAAGAAAAGGCAAGCTATTCTACTCGCCCCGGCGTCAGCGTCGGCGTCGGCGTCCGAGCTAGGTTAAAGTTTTTCGGTAAGCTAGTTTCTCAGAAATGGCTTGAGGGATTCCATTCAAACTAAAAACATTTATTTCCCATATTTCCCACATTAAAATGAACGTATAGGCCAAGTTTGGTAACTCTAGTTTGATATTTGTCAAAATTATGGGCCTTTTTACACTTAGAAATTTTACATATAAGCTATATGGGCAGGTTAAAGTTTTTCGGAACGCTGGTTCCTCAGAAATGGCTTGAGGGATTTCATTCAAACTTAGAACACTTATTCCCTATATAAAATGAACTAATGTGCCAATTTTGATGACTCTAGTTGGAAATTTGTCGAAATTATGGGCCTTTTTACACTTATAAATTTTACATATGAGCTATATAGGGCCGAAAATAAAATATTGTTTGTTTCCCGAAAAATCTGGGGTCCGAGAAGTCACGTTACCGATCATCTTGGTCCTCTTGTATTATATTTAGGGAAAAAAATGACATTTCTTGTTCTTTCTTCTTCTTCTTCTTCTTCTTCTTCTTCTTCTTATTATTATTATTATTATTATTATTACGACAAAGTGAATAACACAATAAGTAATACAATAATTGTAATAAAATAATTGTAATTAAATCATGAATCATGCCCCACTTGACAAATAACCTTAACATGAGTCGGCGATGAAAAGACGAAAAGGTTAAGATTAGAATTTTTATGTTTCTTCTCGGCTTGCTTCGTGACCCGTTTTGTTCGTTTTAATTCATGGTCAAATGAAAAGTTATACAATTTTAAATATGCCACACATAAACACCTTAACTTGCATCGACAATATGCGAGATGAATATGTTAATTATAACATGTCCATGGTTGAACTTGGATCGTTACCCAATTAAACCTTTTATGCATGACTTTGAACGCTGCATAGTGGACTACTTTCTTCCGCGAATTTTAGTCTCTAAATTTGATCTCACGCTAAAAGATGTGATTTACCCGACTTTTTGAGTTTGTTTTAAACACATTATGTTATAATCACATTCTTCATCAAAACGATGTATGCTTTTGGGAAACGTTCGTGATATTCAAATGGCACTTCCTACTTTCGCGTAATAATAAATGAGTTAAAATCATGGTGATTCCAACCATCGGATTTTAGAAGCGGTACATATAGTTGTTCTGCAAACAACTAATAAAACGGTTTCCACTCAATATAAAACTCCAGAATGAATTGGTATATTGCAATAAAACTTCATACATGGATACCTTATATGGATATATCGCTTGATCTTGCATATGGGATGGGTCAGGTCAATGTCACTGGCACTGGGATATGCTGTGTGTGACATCAAGGTTGAGGTCACTGTTACAAAACACAAAAAAAAACAAACACTTTCCGCTTCATAACTCGAGACGAATTGGGTTACCCTATACCTTATATCGGAACCGCGCTTTGGATTGCATTTTGATGTGTGTGTGGCATTTACATCACTGTTACTGAACAAAAATCGCTAAAAAAAAACTCGAGAACGAAACGAGATCTTGCCATAAAATGTTTCATATACATGATAAATATCGTTTATCAAGACCTCGCTTTGGATTGCATATGGTGTTGTTGGGTTTGGATCAATGCCACTGTAACTGATAGAGAGATAAACCAAACACTTTTTTAAATGCCAGTAACA
The DNA here is from genome assembly GCA_027627225.1 of Congeria kusceri. Taxonomy (NCBI): domain Eukaryota; kingdom Metazoa; phylum Mollusca; class Bivalvia; order Myida; family Dreissenidae; genus Congeria; species Congeria kusceri. The sequence goes on from CM051039.1 coordinate 1,824,920, forward strand.
CTGATAGCACAAGAAAATTCCACCGACAGCTCATAATACTCTACGTGTGCATGTTGGTTAACATAAAATAAGTACAGATTACTATTGAAATATGTCAGCCAGTATCAGCCAGACACAAACTGTCATACATAAAACATTTTATGTTAAGGAATGCATATTGTCACATCAGTCAACACATTTGTCTGTGTATGTGCATTGTGCTGTGTATCAGTATCTGTTTCCATATAATTATGGTAGACATCAATTCTAATTCACCAGTCACATATTAGCACTTTAATCGTTTAGACAATACACTGATGCAGAACCATCCAGTCACCCTAAAATATTTATAACGATACCTTTACTGAACTTGGATATGTGTTATTTCTTTTTTTGTAACCAAACAACACATTTTAATAATGCATTATCAATGCAGTTCGTGTATTTACATCAGTTTAAATTTAAATTACATATCTTGATGTTACTCTGTTTTGAAGTACCAGTGTGGAAGTGTGCTGTGAGCCCAACGGGTGACAAACTATATGTGACCAGCTTCGACCAGGCCAAGCTTCTCACCCTGGCCAGGGATGGGTCAGTCCTGTCCACATTTACTGACCCTGAACTACGCAGCACAGAAGGCGTACATGTATCGCCTGCAGGACAGGTGCTGATCTGTGGAAGCTTGTCCCACTCTATCATACAGGTGGATAGTGAGGGCAAGAAAAAGCTAGCTACTCTGGCTACACGCAAAGACGGAGTGAGGTTCCCAGACTCAGTCTGCTACAACTGGCACACAACCTCCATCATTGTGGGGCAAAATCACAACAACAAAATCGTGGTGTTTGAAATGTAATAGCTGAGCCCTTTCTCTCTCTCTCTCTCTCTCTCTCTCTATATATATATGTATTTATATATATGTGTATCTTAAATGTTTCTTAGGACATTAGATACAGGACTCTGTGTTGCGATACACCACACAATTCTGTGTACAGTTATTGTATATCTATATACAGTGATTATCCGGTATCTCAAATTGGTATTCACATATACTTTAGTATATAGTTAAGAAATAATTTTCGATTTATCGTTGTTTATCTGCCAATAAACAATAATTTGGAGATCTGATGCGTAGGAATTTAAACCACGAGGGCTTTAGCCCGTGTTGTTTAATAGCCAGGCATCAGAACGACAAAGAGCTAAAGTAAAAATAGATTTTTTTAAATCAAAACTTTAAAAAGCTCTCTGAAGCTACAAGCCATTGGCACAGTTGTATTTGGTACGTAGCATCGCCTTATGGGTGCTTTCCCAAAATGTGTTAAAATGATGTCCCTGGGCAAAAGTGTGGCTCCGCCCCGGGTCACATTTTAATAGGAAAAACTTTTTCAAATCTTCTTGTCTGAAACTACAAGGCGTAAGGAATGTTATTTGGCATGTAGCGCCGCCTTATGGTGCTTTCACAAAATTATTAAATTATTAAAATGATGCCCCGGGGCGTCAATTTTTGATGGACTTTGAGAGGAAAAGCCTTTGAAAATCTTCCTGTCTTGGGCTTTAATAGACACTCGATCATCTAACAAAAATGGTCTTTTATCAAATATGTTAATCTGTAAGTCCTCTGCAAAACATATTCCACATTAATGTAAACTATCATATGTCTTGTTAGCTCATCTGAGCACACATTGCTCATGGTGAGCTTTTTTTTACCGACTTTTGTCCGTCGTCCGTCGTGCATCAACATTTTCATTCAAACAGCATCCCCTCCTAAAACCGCTTGGAAGATTTTCACGAAATTTCAAGGAATGATCCTTGGGTGACCCTCTTTCAAAAATGTTAAAAGCGTTCCGGTACACTGCATATGTAAGTCACCAGAGCTACAAATAGATTTTAAAAGTGAAAACTTTAAAAATCTTCTCCTCAGGAACCGAAAGAATCAGAACTTTCATGTTTGATATGTGACATCCCCCTGTGTTCCTTCTCAGGTTATTCCCCTGGGGTCAAAACTGGCCACGTCCCGGGGGTCACATGGTTTATGTAGACTTAAATAGCAAAATGACTTTAAAAATCTTCTCCTCAAACCGCAAGACCCGGAGATTTAATATGGTGTATGTAACATAGTATAATGGTCCTCTAAAAAGATTGTTCAAATAATGCCCCTCAGGTAAAAAGAAGCCACGCCCCGGGGTCACATGGTTTCTATAGAATTATGTTGCAAGTGGACTCTTCTACTGACACCGCAAGGCCCAGAGGTTTCGTATTTGGTATGTAACATGGTATAGGGGTCCTCTACAAAGATTGTTCAAATTATGCCCCCTATGGTAAAAGGTGGCCACGCCCTGAGGGTCACATGGTTTATATAGACTTAAATAGTAAAATGACTTTAAAAATCTTCTCCTGAAACCGCAAGACCCGGAGATTTAATATGGCGTATGTAACATAGTATAATGGTCCTCTAAAAAGATTGTTCAAATAATGCCCCTCAGGTAAAAAGAAGCCACGCCCCGGGGTCACATGGTTTCTATAGAATTATGTTGCAAGTGGACTCTTCTACTGACACCGCAAGGCCCAGAGGTTTCGTATTTGGTATGTAACATGGTATAGTGGTCCTCTACAAAGACTGTTTAAATTATGCCCCTGGAGTAAAATTGGCCATGTCGGGGCCGGATAGCTCATTCGGTAGAGCGCATGACGGACAATCCGGGGATTGTGAGTTCGAGTCCCAGCCCGGCCACATAACTTGTGTGAGGATTGGTCATGAATTTTTTTTCTGCGGCCATCCTCCCCTACCTCTGATTCAAGTAGGGCAGTTGATAGTTACTGGCATAAGCATGTGGTCTCAGTACTGGTAAACTGCTTAGATCGGCTAAGCCTGCCCAGGAAAAGTGTGAGTAGGTTAACTGACCGCCGTGATATGACTGAAATACGGTTCAAAACGGCGAAAAATCCAACCAACCAAAAAACAAAACATGGCCACGCCCTAGGGTCACATGGTTTATATAGACTTAAATAGCATAATGACTTTTAAAATGTTCTCCTATGAAACCGCAAGGCCCGGAGGTTTCGCATTTGGTATGTAGCATCGTATGACGGTCCTCTACAAAGATTGTTAAAATTATGCCCCTGGGGTAAATTTGGCCATGCCATGGGGTCATGTGGTTTCAGTAGACTTGTTTGGCAAGTGGGCTTTAAAAATCTTCTCCTCTGAAACCGCAAGGCCAAGATATTTCATATTTGGAATGAAACATTGTATAGTGGTCCTCAACAAAGATTGTTCAAATTATGCCCCTGGGGTAAAAAGGTGCCATGGGGTCATGTGGTTTCAGTAAACTTATATGGCAAGAGGACTTTAAAATCCTCTCTTCTGAAACTGCAAAGCACAGAGTTTTAATATTTGGCATGAAACATGATATGCTGGTCCTCTACAAAGATTGTTCAAATTACGCCCCTGGGTCAAAACTTGCCACGCCCCAGGCGTCACATCGTTTATATAGAGTTAAATAGCAAATGACTTGAAAAATCATATCCTCTGAAACTGCAAGGCCCAGATCTTCATACTCAGGTGAGCGCTATAGGGCACTTGACCCTCTTGCTTACGTAGATGTTGCATTAAAGTATTTATTTAAAATATATCATTTCAAAACTACATGTGGTATTCACTTGTAACTTGGAATATAATCCTTGTCATCAACTCCAGCACCAGGTGTAACAATGCCCATATTAGCATCGTAATCTGTCGTGCCTCAATAATACGATCGCCCCACTATTATGTTTTCGTATTAACGGGGTTTTACTGTATTTATAAGTTTCAAGCTGCTAATGCATTATTTTATGTTTTTCTCATCTCAACATTATATATAACGATATTTAGTTTAATATTTAGCACAGATGTAAAAAAGGAGTTGAGTCCACAAAATTTCAGAGGGTATACAGAGCAACAGATAAATGTGTAATCGCATCTAAACACGTAGAAAGCAGGACATTGGTAAACTCTTACATGTAATTTTAAAATTTACAAGATGCATATTACATGCAATTACTGACAATTTAAGACTTCATTTCTTGCATGACCAACATATGAGTCGCGCATTTACAATTTTATATCTTCCAGAAATTTGAGTGAAATCAGTCTTTACTGGTGAACTGCGGCGACGATTACTGGACTTTGTCATGTGTTATGGTGATTTCAAACTGATGACCATTTTTATGCACCCCCCCCAAAGAGGGCATATTAAAATCGATTCGTCCGTCCTTGAGTCCGTGCGTCCGTCCGACTAAGGTTAAAGTTTTTTTTATAAAGTACAATATCTTGAAAACTATCTAAGGTATTTTGCTTGAAACTTTATTTATATTTACTATCAAAGTCTCCACCAGGGAAAGCAACCCCCATATCTCTGTTTTGTATTTTGGCATATTTATGCCCCTTTTTAAAATTAGACATTCGGTTAAAGTTTTTCATAAAGACTAATATCTTTAATACTATCAAATGTATTTACTTGAAACTTAAAAAACTTCTTCACTATCAATGTCTCCACCAGGGAAAGCAACCTCCATAACTCTGTTTTGTATTTGGCAGATTTATGCCCCTTTTTAAAGTTAGACATTTTTGTTTAAGTTTTTCGTAAGTTTTTACAGAGCAGCCATTATGACTGAAGTAATTAAGTTTAATTTTTTCTTTCGCTTTTATTTACAAAGACTCATTTTGGTGTCAATGTGGCACCTACTAAAAGTGCCTTCGGGGGCATATGCCATATGATAATGACAGCACTTGCTGGAAATATAATAAACGATATTCAAGGCATTTGGAGCCTGGAAGCGGTTCAAAGTCTGATTACCGGCTAACGTCAACGGCTCACTAAGCAAACAGTAACATAATTTATTTGGAATAAAACATTTGCATTGAGATTAATATTGTACTCATTGAACTAAAAGTATTTGATCAACTTGTTGCAGATAGGTCTACAGGGATACTTTCATAAATAAGCATTTTCAAATGAATTAACCTTGTTCCATCAGTTATCTGATGTAATCAAGTAGAGAGATATCAAAATTAATTTTATGTCATTGTAATCGAGACCGAACTAATGCCCAGAAAAAGTGTAAATAGGTTAACTGACCGTCGTGATATGACTGAAATACTGTTACAAACGGCGAAAACCCCCAACAAAACAAACAAACAAATGCCTAACATAGAGGTACTTAGAAAATTAACAAAACATTAAATCCGGTTGATAGCAAGGGAGACAACTCTATATTACGCCTGTGCAAATATCTGGCAGCAATTGCTCCCTTGGTTGAATCGACCTTACTATAACCAGTTGGCTGTTGGATGCTGTATTTACATAACGTATGTACACTCTGCACAAGTAAAGTTCTGGTTTACACTTTGGTTTATCAATAAGTAGTTGTATTGTTCTGGGGCGGAATTCGCAAAGCAAGTTAAATTTTATCCTACTGTCTGAAAACGTTTTTAACTATCATTTTATATAGAAACAACATTAAGTAACGTTTTACAATATCATAAGTATCAAAATATATTTTCATCAATAAGTGTTTAATATTTCTCAATTAAGTGAAATTGTTTGAGAAATTACTGAGGATGCTTTATGAATGCTGACTCCGGCATCAAATAAGTTGAAATAACGTAATTTAAGTTCAATAAATATTTTTATGCAAATGTATTAATTTGGTTTGGCCGACGTTTTCCCAGAAATTTCTTGGACGATTTCGGATGCAAACAAATAAGACAAATCACAGCTGACACATATAAAAACTAAGACATAAAGTATGTGATCGTGGATTTTTCCAGACGTTTCAGACTACGGACCCTCACGGTTCATTTAACATAAATAATAGAACCCGTGATGCGCTGAAGGTCGAAACATAAAACTTACCCAAGTTAACATGGAAAACAAAATGTAATCGTAGTTTAACCGTAGTTCATTAATAAACTACCTTTATGGATACCTTGCCCATTTAGACAAAGACCAAGAACACTTCAACCTGAATTTGTTGAGCTTGTCCAAAAATATATAATTACTTAAATTGCAGGTTGTTCTGTTTTATGTGTTACAGTGATTAAACTAGGTTAGAACGGATTAGGAACACAATCGTATATAATCCATATTTTCTTGAATTTGTGAATGTTGTGAATTATTGGGATTGTGTTACACTAACTTCCAAGCATACTAGTAACTAGTATTGCACCTTTCAATATTTTCCCCCAGGGGGGGGGGGGAGGCAGGCGATCCCAGAGGAATGTGACTCATTGTATTTTTGGGGATCTAATTCCCAACCCTAGAGCCAAGCATTTTTGTCTAAATCCCCTCAAAGGGGGATGCTTAATTGGTGTATTAAATGGCCCGATTGCCAATATTACTGGGATCTAAAATTCGAACAAAGGCTTTTTCCCGGGACCTGGAATCATTCGGCGTGTCAAATTCCCGCCTGTCGGGAATTGCTTTTAGTCTTAATTCCCGTATATGCTCCTCACTGGGAGAAAATATTTATAGGTGCATATGTAGTGGTTAAGAGAGTCTGCAGTATTTCAATCCACATGGATATTTAGACAAGTATATACACTTACCAGCTTGTATTAAAATAAACAATAGCAAAACTTTTTTTGCGATGTACAGTGTTGTACTTTACGTCACAGAAGTTGCAATATAATTAAGAGCGCCGCATATTTAGTATTGGCATGCACATGTTCCGAAACATCAAGTGGCAAACACAAATTCGAATTATGACGTATTTTCACTTTAAGTTACGAATGACTTAAGAATCTTATCTTTATAAATATGAGCCCGTGCGTCCCTTGTAAACATTATATTGTAAACAAAAGTCTTCCGGAAGCAAAAATTAGCTTGCTGTAATCGATCGAGCAGGCAACTTGCACTGATCATACATATACACTGTGCACGAGGATGTCGTGAAATTGCAGGTCTGTCTGCTGCACTTAATGAACGTTTATTTTTTAAACCCGTTCTTATACTTCATCAACAACAACAACAATACTAACCATAACAATTGTAATAATAAGAAAATTAACCATAATAATCTGGACACGTGGAACTGTGGTCTGAACGAAATGTCGTCCGCACGTCTGCCCCATGTTATGCATTCGGCAGTACATAATTATGCATTTCTGGATTCGTGGAACTCTCTTCTGCACGAATTGTCGATGTCTTCTTTGAAAGAAAATACGTGCGGAATGAATATATTGTATCTTGAACAGTACGTCTACAAACCAGAAGTACGTAATTCCTATGGACCGTCCTGACCTCTCCCTGTCCGTCTTCTTCCGTACAGACTGGCACATATGCACCAAGCTTAAGACAACTTAAAGTTTCGATATCGCGAAAAAGAATCTACATCATTATTAGCATATTTCAAATGTGCATGCAAAATTTCAGACCGATCCACAAATTAGAAATGCCTGAAAATGCATTTGAGAATGACGCATTATAAGCAATCTGGCTTGCGTTTTAGTGTTTTGATTATATGGGGGAGCCTGAGCCAAAATGTGGACTTAATTCATATAAAATAGTCAAAATACTACTTAAATTTTAAATGCAATAGAGATAAATATTGTATAAAACGTGTTCATTTTAGGTTTGAGCATGATTTGGTGTGCTGCGAGATGCATAAGACGAGTTTCCGTACTTTTTTCTATTTTGTTTTACTTGAAAAAGCGATTTTCGCTGTAAAAATCGTAATGCACATTCAAATCATGATATTTATCGCATTTGTTCCGTGAAACGTATTACAGCCACTAAAACCACACGGTAACACGGTGATTTTATGTAAACATTGCCCCTTTAGTGCCGCCCCCTGTTTTGTGTTTGGGTTACAATATACTAATTCCAATCCTTATGTAATTTAATGTAAAATTGATAACTTTAACCAAAAATAAATGCAACATTTTGCACATAGGGACCCTCATATTTCTAATTCTATAATAATTCTAAGCTGAATGATTTAAGCAATAAAAAGGTATGTCATGTAATATGTAAGAAAGAACTCGACACTAAACAAAGTTGACTGATGTATCGCCATCTTTTTTACTTCTACTTTCTAGTTGAATGTAACCCGCCTTAACGCAAGCATAGATATAGAAAACTAGATGCGTCAGCGCGTCCGCCGTATTGGAAAGGTCGTCGATTGTAAACAACCACTTAGACCTAATACTGGAATTGAAGGCATTTTTTTCATTTCTGAACACATTTGTGTCTTTTTGCTGAAGAGATTGTCAATGCATACAACCAAGGCGTAGAGGAATAATTTCACAAAGGTGATTGTCAATAAAAATTGTATTTTAACGTTTATACTGCTTATAAATATAAATGATAATTAGTTTAATATTTGCCGTAAGTGTTAAAAAAGCAAAGACTTATTATTATAAAAAAAAATTAAATACTAAAATGGATAAGGCAATAATATAATATTATATTTTTACAATGACATTAGATCCATTATTATTATTATTATTATTATTATTATTATTATTAGATAATTATAATTATAATAATAAATTAATAATATAATAATAATAATTATTATTATAACTTTTATTTTTATTATTATTATTATTATTTATTATTATTATTATTATTATTATTAGATTGTACTTTTACAAATAAGTATTTTTTATTTATTATATTATATACTTTTATGAGAATATAAAATATCATTAAAGTTCTGCAAGCCTCAGACTGCTGTAGTATAGTGTTTGTTACAGTGATGTGTTAAGTGGTTTTTATATATTCTAGCAAAATCAATTTCTTTCACTGAAGTATTTCTAAAATCACACCCTTTTGTAATCTTCAAAGAAAGAGAAAAATATGAAAACAAATGAATATTTAAGCAAATAGATCTTTTATTTTTTGGAAAAAAGTTACCACATTGGGTGTATTGTGTGGGCTGTTTTTTAATATTGTTGAATAAATAATGGATAACATTACCAGATGTTTGTTTATGATTGCTATTTGCTTATGGGAAAATGTGTAAAAAAAATCCATGCAGAAAAAAATAAAGGAAAATTAAAAATCATATTTAGTTTAAAACTATTTATTTTAGTTTACTGTGTAGAAAGCCTGACTATTATTGAGACATTTTAACAATGAATTAATAATTAATTTGTTTCCAGAGTAGAATCAGTACTGGGTGTCTTTTTGAGAGAGACCATTCAAACGCTCCATTAATATGGATCATACTCAGAATCATGCAGACACCATATCCGTTACACATGATTACACCTCTGCAACTCAAGGAAAATTCACAATTTCTATTTCAAACTGACAGGCACAATAAAAACGTGGCTACCAATTTGTATTTCTAAGCAAAAACCTGTGTATACATGTACAATATGGCCAGAATGGAAAAATGGAGGTCACTTTATAATACAGTGAAACCACCATGCCTTAGTTACCTGGTTATGCATTAATAAATAGATAAATGCTTTGAAGACCTCCAGTGGCTTACCTTTAAAAGGCTAGAACAATGTAAAAACCTATATTACAAGGTATATCATATTTGCATTCAGAATTGTAAGCAAATTCAGTATATTTTCAGAATAATTTATGTAGACAACAGTAGTGTTTGTAGCCTTTGTCACATAGTTCTACCATATTGCAAACAAGAAAATTTTAAACAATGTGTGGTGTGTACAGTTTTATTGCAAACACAACTATATTATATATAATGAAATAAACATGTAGCAACACTAATTATATAATTGTAGAATTCTTTCTTGTATATTACCAGGTTGTTTACCACTAGGTTTGCCCACATCTGTTGTCAAAGAGAGATAGAAGGCTTTACTTTGCACTTTTGCAACGTTACAAGGATTGCCAGTAATGTTAACATAGCTTATTTTTAAAAATGTTTGGCTGTTTCAACTGAAGAAGGAAAATAGACATTTCTGAAAAATCGTTAGCTGTTAAATCTAAAAGAAGAAAAAGAACTATTTAAATAGGACTTGACAAATGATTTAACATATTTCTCAATTATGTCAACACTATTTCCTGTTAAATAAGAACAAATGTAATATTTAACAAACCCGTTTATATTCATAATTGCAATTATATTCCACGAACGAATATAGTTATTGTTTATAATTTGAGAGAATATTCACAAGACCAAAATAAAACAATATTAATTTTAAGATTTTTCCTCAGATTATCAAATTAAAAGCCTAATTATGGATAACCTTGCAAAGAAATCATAGCAATGTTTACAGTCGACGACCGCACCAATATGGCGGACGCTCAGACGCATTTGACATGCATGCGGGTAATAGGTATCTAGGTTTATATATCTATGAACGCAAGTGTCCTACTGTATTCTCCAATCTTACAACATGTCAGTGATTTGTTAGTGCATACCAATGCTTACCCTACCAGCATGTCCAAAATATAGTATCAAAGCAAGTGTTAAACCTAAAAACATGGCTTCGAGTTCAACTTGTTGATTTATTTAATGAGTATAGCCCTACATGACTTATTTATTTAGTGTAATGTGACCTTCCCAAGAAAACAGTAGCATTACGCTATCATGTCGGCGGGTTTCAAGGGTTCTCTTCATCGTATACTCATGTTTGGGAAAATCGATTATCTTAATATGTTGGTGATTTACGCATCTTACGATCACAGTATTGTTTGGCAACTCCGCCCTGCACCAAGTCGAACATTATTTCTTAATGTGCGTACCCTGAATACTCCTTTACAAATACTCAATAAGTCAAAAGCTATTAATTGATTCCTACGGCAGCCGAATATTGCCACTTTTAGTTTGAAATTATGTGTTTTAATTAGAACTTGAAAGGTATATGTTAGAACTTGTATATTAGATGTTAGACACGGCACTTAAATGGAAGGTGTCGCTTCGTGGGAACAACAGGGCATGTACAGACGCCTTATAGACAACAACATGGAACTGATTCAAACGGTATGTTGTTTACTCAGTTTATTGGACTCAGATGGTGAACGTATAAAGATTTTAAATACGCATAATTTTTATGTCCATGTATTTTACTTATTGTGGCATACAACAATATTGACCTTTTCTGTTATTGTTTACCATTAGAGTATCGATACAGCTAAATATCTCATTGACCTCACTGCTGGTCAGAGAAAGGAAAGAACAGCTCGAGTGAAAGCATCCATGAGAAGTTTATCTACCACAAGCCGTGGGATCAGTATGAAGAGGAAGGATCCTTCGATGGTAATTTTGTAGTATTGTACGAATGAATGCAGTGAGCAAATGACACTGACATACGAGGGATGTATAACAAGTACGCGGACATGGTGTTACGTGCATGTATTTTATACGATTCTTCCTCTAAAGAATCATAGCTGATAAAGTTAATCCAAATAATTTTATTATAAAATTGGTTAGGATTGCTTTTGGGATCACTGGGGTCGATGTCACTGTTAATAAAATTGGAAAATGGTTTCTAGAACAAGACATATCTTTTACAGAATTTTATCATATCTAGCCCAGAACATGAAATATGTAGTCTTAATTTTTGACTAACACTTTGGTTTATAAAAGTCCTTTTATCTGATTGATGACCGTATATTAAACCACAACAAATTTGCAGCACTTTCATCACAATTTAGTGTTCAATATTTAAAGTTCAGTGTGAATTATGTTGAACATATTTTAACAATTCATAGATTGTAAATTGTGCATTTAGATAATAAGACAAAGGTAAATAAAAGATTTGACTTGATTTTGCATTGAAGGGAAGTTGATGACGAATAGAATCACTCTGTACCAGACAAAAGTCGACAATATACTTACATAATGTTTGGTGGCTACACTGTCAGCAGGGAAAGTGCCGCCAAGTGTCCAGAAAAAGGTGGTGGACCAGGAGAGGTCTTGTATGAAAAAGATGGAAAAGTTTCCATTTAAAAGATCCTTGAATGGGGAAAATCTCTCTTATGGACAAAGTCAACATGATTTGTTGTCATCGATGTTGGTCTGCTTAAGAAGAATAGAAGAAGAAACTTTATTTGGAAAAATATACACATACACTCATGCGTTCAAACAGTATTAGTTACATATACATATAACTGTAGTATTGGTTTCGACCGTGTTACCATACTCATTAAATTATCAGAGTGATAGAAACAATTATGTGTCTGGGTGTTAGAAATGTAACGACATATTTATAACATGTTTGTGATATTATATTCATGCAACTATAATGTTCAGTTTAGATTATATGTAGTTAGAAATTATTGATAACAATGCAGTTATTTATATGATTTACAAAAGCTGTTGTGTATACGTTACATAAAACTAATATAAATACCTATACATTTGTACTTTAATTTCTGCAAAAATTAAGGGAGAAATATGACTTGAAATGACAAAAAATTGCAGACAATCTATAGCATTTGTTAAGTATGTAGGCGCAAAATATATGAGTTGTTTAAGCTCGACGAGTAATATACATGTACATATATCGATAAGTTTAAGTAGCTTTATTGGTAAAAGAATTGACACAATTCAAACAACTGAGAGGGAGGAATGTCCACTTCTACATTTGACACTTGAATGTTTTTGTCACAATTCTTCATTTACTTGAGTGCTATCATCTATAAGACTATCGAGGTAGATGACAGTAAAAACAGTCAGTCACACCCAAATCTTCCATTGAATGCAGACTTTTTCCCCTTTTTGAGAAAAGGAACAGACTAGTGCAACTGATAGGGAACAGTTTGTAAGAAAGCCATGGTTATTTGTAAATAGACAAATGCCTCTTAGCATTGATAACAAATACACGAATAGAAAATGTTTTATTATGACGCGTCCAAAATTTGTTCATGAAAAATTGTTATGGCCATCCCACGGGGTGAAGAATCATTCGAAGACTACAATCCATTTCTTGATAAGTTTTGTTTGGCATTCTTGTAAGTTGAAAGAAAGGCGTCCATTGAGTTTTTGTTTATATTTAGTGGTAAAATATAAGTTGTTTGGTTTGTGTTTTAATTTCTAACATGTAAGTTCAGAGTTTTAAGTTCAAACTAGTAAGTTTCAATTTTGAACAGTTCAGTTCAAAGTTTTAATTCCTAACTTTCCAGTTTAATTTGTAACTTATAAGTTTTAAGTTGTAAGTTTTAAGATATAAGTTTTAATTTCTAATTTGTAATTTGTATACCCTATATGTTGCTCCATGCTCTTGTTAAACACATTTAATTTTCCATGAAAGTGTTGATTCACTATAAAATTGCTTACAAGATGTTGTTTTTCACAGATTTTAGTCATCAACTTTGAAACAATATATGTGTATAATCCGTAGTTACTGTATACAATTAATTGTATATTTAATTGACCGTACATTTTTCATAAGAAACATTAACTATGTTCTTCATGTTTTTTTTTTTTAATTAACACATACATTCCAAGAATTGTAGAGAATATTGTTGAAACTCTCATTAACTACTACGTTGTCTGTTTTGTAGTGTGTTTATCTCAGTCTTTAAATACATACAAATATGTGCTGTGTAACATGTCATGTCAAGGTAATTACACATTGTGTGACTTCATATATTCGTGCACGCTCACAATACATTGGAGCGTTTAACATTGTTTATTGTTTTGACTGATATTACCACTTTTCAGAATCCCAATGTAAGCTTTGAGGAAATGCTAGATGGCGTTCGTCCACCCGTCCGTCAGTCCATCTGGTAGCCAATAGTTTCTGGTTATACATTATCTTCTCATATACCACTAGTTTAATAAATTACCGACCGTTGATGAAATTGGTATAGGGAGATACACACAGTTGCGTCCGTTTGGAGCATTCTCGGTAACTAGAAGATGGAAGTCCATGAAATTCGATAACAAAATGTACATTCAATCACTATTGGAGGCGCGTCACGCATGTTTTATTGGGATCAGGAATATTAGAGTTATTGTCCATTGATAGATAATAAGAGTGCCATGATGACCATATATCGCTCACACGAATATGCAGATTGGTTTTGGCATGTTTTTACATACTTTTTGTCCTCACATGACCACGTTTTGAACTTGACCTAGATAGATAGTTTGACCAATCTCTTAAAGAGATCGGACCAAAATAATGGCCTCCCTTAAAGGATTTTAATGAGACTTACGCTAAAATGTTCGTGTCATCAATAGGATTTGCAAAACATATTAACTAGGCGTGGTGTTTTCGATAAAATATATCTTGCGATTTTGCAAACTTTATGTTGCTTTTATGTTCACCGTTAGTTCAGGCACGATACATGTGCTACCTAAATTGTATGGTGACCACAAGATCGCCCTGCGAGGTATTTCGGAAGCAACACGATTTTAAAGAAATCTCGCAAGTCCGCTGTACGGCGTCCACAAGATGCCGGAAAAACTGGGGCATAAGGGCAAAGCAAACATATATATATGTATATCAACAGCTGCTCCGTTAACAAAATGATGTGTGATTTTAAAATGTGGCGTTAAATATGTCTCCTTTCAAACAAACTTTTAATAACTAATTTCTACGTCTTAGGTCTTAATATCAAATTTCTCAAACTTCGTATAACTAATTTCTAAGTCTTAGGTCTTAATATCAAATTTATAACACCCAACATCTAACTCAAAATGGCCCTATTCGGCTTCCGTACATTACTTATCTAGACGTAAAGTTTGTATTGAACATAGTTTCAGCCATAGCCGAAACCTGACAGCAAGTTGTTGACAGCGAAGAAACGCTCAGGTATATGTGTATTTGTATTGTATTTATATTTTATTTTGCGTTCCACTGTTTTGTGTTGCGCTGTTTTGTTTTTGTTGTTATTTATAATGTTTCAATGTGTTCAAAAGCAAATTAATCTAAAAAGAGCGTGACATGACACATTACCGGATATATTTAACCTGCTGGTTATAACTATAGCCTATCTTAAATGTTATTTCCAATTTTAAGAACTGTATATTTAATGTCTCACTGTGGTAGAAACTGGCAAAATTACTTTTTTGACAAGTAAGTCAGTAACTCATTTTTGTGATATTTAAATAATTGTTACTAAAAATGTACTTTCGTTTTCAGTTTGATATTTGTGTAAAGATAAAGACTTCAGTGTAACTCCGTTTTTTAAAAACGAAATTTTAAAACACAAAATATGGTCACATGTATTGATTTTAGTATTTATAGCTAGTATTATTTTTTATGTATACTGGTATTGGTAGCTTGTTTATGCTAATTACATTGTGTACTTAATGGCCTAGTCTAAGGAATGCCTGGTAACCCCCAATGGGGTTATTCCACTCTGTGTACTATTGATTGGGTAGTTCCGGGTCACTAACGACATAAGCACCGTCTTCATTTTAAATGTATTTACAATCACGTAATCGGATTCAGGCCCGGGCTTTTGGGCTCCATCCCCTCCCCCCAGCTGAGCCCGGCGATATCAAGGCCTAGTTTAAGGAATGCCTGGTCTCTCCATGTGTTATTCCACTCTGTGTACTATTGATTGGGTAGTTCCGGGTCACTAACGACATACAATCACGTAATCGGATTCAGGCCCGGGCTTTTGGGCTCCATCCCCTCCCCCCAGCTGAGCCCGGCGATATCAAGGCCTAGTTTAAAGAATGCCTGGTCTCTCCATGTGTAATTCCACTCTGTGTACTATTGATGGGTAGTTCCGGGTCACTAACGACACAAGCACCGTCTTCATTTTAAATGTATTTACAATCACGTAATCGGATTCAGGCCCGGGCTTTTGGGCTCCATCCCCTCCCCCCAGCTGAGCCCGGCGATATCAAGGCCTAGTTTAAGGAATGCCTGGTCTCTCCATTTTTTTTATTCCACTCTGTGTACTATTGATTGGGTAGTTCCGGGTCACTAACGACATAAGCACCGTATTCATTTTAAATGTATTTACAATCACGTAATCGGATTCAGGCCCGGGCTTTTGGGCTCCATCCCCTCCCCCCCAGCTGAGCCCGGCGATATCAAGGCCTAGTTTAAGGAATGCCTGGTCTCTCTATGTGTTATTCCACTCTGTGTACTATTGATTGGGTAGTTCCGGGTCACTAACGACAGCACCGTATTCATTTTAAGTGTATTTACAATCACGTAATCGGATTCAGGCCCGGGCTTTTGGGCTCCATCCCCCCCCCCCAGCTGAGCCCGGAGATATCATTTTTGGGCTGGGAGATCTTTGTCCGGAGCCAAACTTTGTCCAGTCTGGATGGATTTTCAAATAACTTGGCAGAAGTGATAAGCATGATCAGACGGAGTGTCGCGCGCAAGAACCAGGTCCCTAGGTCCAAGGTCAAGGTCACAATTCATGGTCAAAGGTCAAATATAGCAAATTAATCCTTACCACATTGTCCGGAGCCTATCATTGTCAAGCAGTAATGAATTTTCAAATAACTTGGCAGAAGTGACAAGCATAGTGAGACGGAGTGTCGCGCGCAAGAACCAGGTCCCTAAGTCCTTGGTCAAGGTCACAATTCAAGGTCAAAAGTCAAATTTAAGAAATCAATCCTAAACGCTTTGTCCAGATCATATCTTTGTCCAGCATGGGTGGCTTTTCAAATAAATTGGCAGAAGTGACATAGTCAGACGGAGTGTCGCGCACAGGAACCAGGTCCCTACGTCCAAGGTCAAGGTCACAATTCAAGTGAAAGGTCAAATTTAATACTTCAATCCTAAACACTTTGTGCGGGCATATCTTTGTCCAGCATGGATGGAATTCCAAATAACCAGGCAGAAGTGACAAGCATTGTGAGTCAAAGTGTTGCGCGCAAGAACCAAGTCCCTAGGTCAATGTCACAATTCACGCTCAAAAGTCAAATTTAAGAAATAAATCCTTACCACTTTGTCCAGAGCATATCTATGTTAAGCATGGATGGATTTTGGCAGAAGTGACAAGCACGGTGAGAACGCATTGAGATATTTTAATTAAACTCAATACATAGATACTTTATATCAAGACCTCGGTTAGGATTACATATGGGGTGAGTGGGGTCAAGGTCATGGTCACTTTTACTAAAAATAGAGAAAAGGTTTCTGCTCAAAAACTTAAGCATGTATTGAGATATTTTAATGAAACTTACTGCATAGATACATTATATTGAGGCATCGCTTGGGATTGCGTTTAGGTTGGGTGGGGTCAAGGTCAAGGTCACTGTTACTAAATATATAAAAATTGTCTCAAAAACATAAGAACGAATTTCAATAAAACTTCATACTTAGATACCTTATATCAAGACCTCGCTTTGGATTGCGTATAGGGTGGGTGGGGTACCATTACTAAAAATATACAAATGGTTTAGACTCAATAACTTGGGAACACATGGAGATATTTTATTGATACTTCCTACTTAAATACCTTATATTGAGACCTCGCTAGGGATTGCAGATAGGGTGGATGGGGTCAAGGTCACTGTTACTATAAATTAAAAAAACGGTTACCGCTCAAAAGCTTGAGAACACATTGAGATATTTTAATGAAACTTCATACATATATATCTTATGTCGCTCTCTTTGGATTGCTATGGGGTGGATGGGGTCAAGGTCACCGTTACTAAAAATAGACAAACAAGTTTCCGCTCAATAGCTTGAGAAGACAGTGAGATATTTTAATGAAACTTTATATGTAGATACCTTATATCTACACCTCACATGGGACTGCATATGGGGTGGGTGGGGTCAAGGTCACCATTTCTAACACTTTTATATTTGTGCTGACTTTAATACATTTCATTTGGTTTTCGGGGAATTTCCAAGTTTCTTGTTTATTTTGGCATCTTGATTATGGATTTAACAATATATATGGAATTCATTTGATACCTCAACTCACCACAGAGAGAGAGGCTTTGGAGATGAACTAGATGCACAAATACCATGACTCTACCTTATTTGTTTTTGAATTGTTTCTCTTACGTCATTGAATCTTAACCCCATAAAAACTTCTTTGACGGCAATGGTACTCTTGTTTCTGGTTATAACGATCGAATTGTTTAAGGATTATAAGACACAAGGCAATCCTGCTGGAGACAAAATGTAATTAAAAAAAAACATTGATTTCTGTTACAATCCAATGTTCGTGTGATGGATTATTGAACTATATGCTTGCGTTGGATGTCTGTTCTCCGTGAGACATAATTTTCTATTTATAGAGTTATTGTAGGCTAATAAACAACGATTTCCGATTACGAGTTCTTATGCATTGGAGTTGAAAAACAAAGGCGTACGCGCATCAGAACGACAAATCGTTGTTAGTTGCCGATAAACAACGATAATGCAAATTATATTTCGATACTTACTTGACCTGACAACACATTATGCAATTACAATGCGAACTACATTTTACAGTTTCGGAACTATTTTTCGGGGTTTTGTTTCAAAATTTAACAACGGTAACTGTTGTTCTTTGTCAATAGACAACTCTGTGCGTGCCATGTTAAAATTGAGTGTACACAGCAGCCCAATAACTTAATTGTATCCCAAGGCCACAACTATAGATCCGAATAATGTCAAACAGAGGAAGTGATTTTCCTTACTATAACTTTCATTCACATGCTGCAGATTTATTATGACAGCACAAAATTTAACAATGGGGACACGAGTGCTCCTATTAAACGGGCGTACCGACGGTAGGTCGATAATAACATTTGGAAACGTATATTATTTTATTGTATTGTCAGTGGTCGTCAATGACATTTTTTCGGGCAAGAAAAAATACTACAAGTAGTAATATTCATATGAATAAAATGTAGGTACATTTAAGTACCGTTACGCGCATGTATTGATAAGAATTGCATAGCGTAGGAAAGTTTTGATTGAAGTGCGCGATTTTCCCGGCGCGAGTTTGAGTCCTACTGGAACAGTGTACCCTAAAAGCATTTGTTGTCTTTGTATATGATTTAGTCTTAATATTATTCAATCAATATAGTGTTGGCACTCGAAATATATTCGAGAAAAGTAATAAATCATATGGGTTTTAATATGTGTATAAATGTATATTTATGTGAAATACTGCCGACATACCCATTAAGCAAAGAACACTGAAAATGAAGTTACAATGAGGTTAAATAGAGACATTGTGGTCCCGTAGTCATGTCGGTCACGTTCGTGTTAATATTATTAGACATAAGTTATTAGATGGGGGCTTATTCCTTGTTTAATAAACAACATTCCTGTATATTTATGATTTAAAACGTGTACATATGTCAGCATTACTGCAACTTTATTGTTGTTATTCTGATATTTTACAGACATACTAGTATCATACGGCGTACACGCAAGAGGAGATAGTACCATGCCGCGTTCCAGGAACTTTTTGATCGTGGCTGCGTTTGATTTCGGTACCACGTACAGCGGCTATGCCTATTCGTATAGAGACAATCCGACCAAAGTACTGTCAAATCAGACCTGGTATTCTGGCGACGCCTCCTCTACGCTCGTTACTCTGAAAACGCCGACAAGCGTGTTGCTCGATGACAAAGGGAAGTTTCACTCCTTTGGGTTTGAAGCTGAGGACAAATTTGCTGCACTGGCGGAGGAAAAGAAACACAGAGGCTGGAGACTGTTCAGACGTTTTAAAATGATGCTACATAACAATAAGGAAAGTTTAATAAACTTACGCTATTGGCGTTTGCTGTGCTTTACTGTACTATTTTAGCGGGAATTTAATTGTTGGCTATATTGGTAGTCAACCACGATAGGGCCAATTCTAAACACTGCCAGAAACAAAAATGCTAACGATAAAATCTTAGTCCCGTCAAAATAAGAGTAATCGTAGTGCTTAAATACATCCTTAAACAAAACAATTACAAGCCTGATGTATGAGAAAATAATACGTAGAAACCGTCGCATCATGTACGGTCTGTGTAACCATTTTTTATGTTTAACATTTTGTTTAACATGAACGATAACCTAAAATTTCTCCTACCGTACATTACAAGTATTTATGTAATGACTTTTAAAAATTGAAAACTATCCGACCGGAACAAAAACAAAGCTGTACCAGATCACACCTTCTCTCGCCATTATTATCATAGCAAAAGTAGGTGGAATTGATTAGTTCACGCGGACATGGAAAAGCGGCCTCAACCTATGAATATTAAAATCAGTCAAGCATAAGGTTAGCAAAATATCGTCCCTTAAAAGACAGGACGGCTCATTCTTCTTTTCGTATGTCGCTAGAATGATAAGCCATTTTTGAATTTAATGGGTATAAACTGTGTTGCAGAATCTGTCACGAGAGACGCCTGTGGAAGACATTGAAGGCAGACAGTATCCTGCAATGGAAATATTTGCAATGGCGATAAAATACCTACAGACAAATCTTCTGGAGGCTGTTGAGCTTCAAAAATCTGGCATATTTGAGACGGACATTCAGTACGTCATCACGGTCCCTGCTATATGGGATGACAATGCCAAGCAGTTCATGCGAGAGGCGGCAATAAAGGTTGTTTTTTTAGACACATTACAGTAACTAAATTAAAACATTTGCCATGTTGTTTAAGAATTATTTCAATGCTTAAATATGGTGAGCCAATGAAATTTGCTCATGTGTGTTGCAATATTTATACATGTAGCATGAAAATGGTAAAACGCAGCTTATTTAACAATAACATTATTTACATGTATTTCGAAATATTGTGAAAAAGGCACAATCAGTTTATTTGTATGTAACTTTTGGATTAATTTATTTCAATGAATAGTTATAAAGTTTGTTTAAAACGCGTTTTGGTTTGAAATTGAGTCGACGTTATAGGATTTGAATCATGGAACTTTCGCTGATTGAAATTGTAGGTGATTTCCAAAGTTCAATGATCACTAAGTCCATGTTAAAAGAACTCTTAAACATTGAATCGGTTTATTGCAAACCTTATGTTTGTACATGAGAGCTGTCGGCCATTGTCACGATGTCCCTCGGATAGAGAGAAAGGACGTAAATTTGGGGTCTATGCAAACCACAATACTGCAATGAGGATTACATGGTTTATTCGTTATTGTATTTATTCACTACGCTATGAGCATGCATACAGTAGAAAAGTTAAGAATAACAATAATGTTTAATAGTTTCTTTTTCTAGCACTAGGTAAATATACAGTTGGGTTGCGAATGTCCTATTCTTTCTTATTTCACCCGATGCTGTAGATAATAAATGTTTAAGAGATTCTTGTTACTTCGATTACTAGTACGATGTCATTTGTTCACAAGCAAATCATTTTTGAGGTTTAGTAACGCATCACTTCACCATCATAAATGTATACTACTTAAACTTTGTCATTTGATCAAATTGTCACGGCACTAAATAGCCATCAAACCAACATCTCGGGATTAAATGTCTTCTCTACCCAAATCACTAAATAGAACGTCGTCATTTCTCAACTCACACTTCAAGTCAACATAAATAAACAAATAGATGGTCCCTACTTCGTCAGCTCAACTTTGACTCATCCTCAATCACCCCAAAATGGGATCCCATTTATTATCCAACATATCCATACACACTAGATGCCGCCACAATGTGGTCAGGGATCAGAGATTCTGATGGCATCTTTCAGACTTAAAACAACCACTCTGTTCTTTCGCACATTCTCAAGTGACCCACGCACGAAAGCACACACACACAACGCTCGAACTCGCAATTATTTTTATAACTTTTATAACCCAGATCTCACTAAACAAACATTCCTTCCCCTGTTTCTGGGTATTAACCTCTAAACATGATCGGGTCATGATTAGAATTTCACGGCTTATTAGCCCACTGCCCGGGTCAACCCCTTAAGAGTGAACTTTTGGCGAAACAGTGAAACACAGCAAAATTAGAAATTAGGTTTAATACAAGAACTATACTTCAAGGTACTAACTATGATGTCACTCGAGTCAATTTTTGACAGTTATCCGTTAATAAGTTTATAAGTGTAGCTGAATCTTAATGACAATGGTAAACGTTTACTTTAAATTCTAACATGACACGCGCAAGGTTTACTACAGACCACGAATAAGATTTTCCGTTGTTAAATCTCCAATAAAAACACGAAAAAATAGTTCCGAAACTGTAAAATATCGTTTGCATTGCAAGTTCAGATTTTATTGTCAGATTAAGTTAGAACCGAAGTATTTTCGGATTATCGGCTACTAAACAACGATTTGTCTTCTTGATCCGCGTATATTAAACCATTCGGGCGTTGTTGTTTAATTCCTTTGCATCAGTACTCCAAATCTTTATTTATCAGCCGATAAACAACGATAATTCGAAAATTATTTCTGAATTAATAGGCTGGTATCGATGGAGACAGACTTGAGATGGCGTTTGAATCGGAGGTGGCTGCCATATGGTGCACACGCAAGGAGATCACTGAGAGTCAGATATGTGACTTACAATCGACCGGGGCTAAATACATTGTCATTGACCTTGGAGGTAGTTCATGTTTTCTTGTCTTCTTCTGGTGGCTGACGCACGCAATCTCCTAGTAGAGTTGTCGTTCGTTGTTCTCACCATACACCTCTACAACGGGCTCAATGACAAGAATCTTGTTATAACGGGAAAAAGTATTGAACGCACATTAAAGTTGATTTTAGGACCACAATAATATAAATAAAGAATTAATGTTTTTTAAATAATCATAAATGGGGACAAATAATAATTTTGATTCCTAAAATTGGAACTATTTTCATGCCCATTTACGCAGATGGAATCAGTTCTCAGATGTAAACAAAATGAATGAATGATATTGTGCGTTGCGTGTGAATGTTATGATCATGTGACTAAAGCCACGTGCATGAGTTGGGACTACTTACTGAGTCAACTACAGAGGTGAATAGAATGTAGCGGGTGTGCAAGAGATTGTGATGCACGTTGTTTGCGGTATATGTCTTAAGCTATGTTTTTTATCATTAGCACGTTGTTTGAGGTATATGTCTTAAGCCATTGTTTGTTACTCATTAGCACGTTGTTTGGGGTATATGTCTTAAGCTACGTTTGTTACTCATCAGCACGTTGTTTGGGGTATATGTCTTAAGCTATGTTTGTTACTCATCAGCACGTTGTTTGGGGTATATGTCTTAAGCTATGTTTGTTACTCATCAGCACGTTGTTTGGGGTATATGTCTTATGCTATGTTTGTTACTGATCAGAACTATTTCGTAAACCATTCACTGAGGATCACAAGTCTTGAAAAAATGATTGCTAACGTGTATAACGCGCACCTTATTTTCCCAGCTGAATTTTAGGGTAAACAAATTCAAGTATATAAAATGATTAAACTTCATTGCAAACATCACTTAGAGGTTGCGATAGTACAGTGCGTGGAATTCATCTAGTACGTGAACGCATTAATCGGCGTATATTCTGCAAACGCCGTTTTACACCAGACCTCCACGAAACTAATTTAAATAGTTTTATGTTCCTTAATTTTCGGGCACGTTTTTTTTATGTTGAAGTGTCAGAAAATTTACGGTACATGGAGATTAAACAAGGTGACAACATGACTCGTGCATTGTACATACGAATGATTAATACACTGCATATACTTAGGATATAATTAAAGTTTGACTCAATTCTACTGTTTTCTACTTATCAGGAGGTACCGCGGACATAACAGTGCATGAAAAACTAGCAAAGGGCAACGTCAAAATGATACACAGGGCGAGCGGTGGCGCTTGGGGCGGAACCGTTGTCGACCAACAGTTCTTGGGATACTTGGAAAAACTTTGTGGAAAGAACGTTTTCGAAGAATTCCAGAGACAACACATTGGTGATTATTTCGAGTTGATCAGGAATTTCGAAACCAAAAAGAGATCTAATGTACTTTCCCACAATTTGTGTACAGTGCGAATGCCAGTATCGTTAAAGGAAATTCACGGTAAAATGAATTCAAATAATTCAAATAATTCAAGTAATTCAAACAATTCAAGTAATTCAAATAATTCAAATTTCATGTCTTCTTTTGTGAACACTGTATACAGATGGTTTGGCGCTGGTGCAGAGACTCCTGTGTTTTCAGAAAAGCTTCCAGATACTCCGGTGTTTTCAGAAAAGCTTCCAGATACTCCGGTGTTTTCAGAAAAGCTACGCATGGATTCATTAGACGTCATAGCATGGTTTGAGAAGCCTGTTTCACTTCTTGTTCAGCATGTAAGGGAGCTATTGAGTCAGGACACGATACGAGATGTTCGCACAATATTACTTGTTGGCGGATTCGCTGAATCTCGCTATGTTCAAGACCGACTTAGAGAGGAGTTTAGTGAACTCACTCTGATAGTTCCGGACGAGGCGGGGTTGGCCGTTCTGAAAGGAGCCGTGCTGTTTGGACACAACCCTCGTATAGTTACATCCCGAGTCGTAGCTCACACTTACGGCATACGCGTGTGCAGGGATTTTGATGAAACGAAACACTCTGTTGAGAAAAAATGTATTGTAAATGGCAAATGGATGGCGAAGGGCTGTTTCAAAGTATTTGTCAAGTTAAATGAGGAGATAGCTGTGGATCATGAGGTGTCGCATACCACTACACCGCTTTCCATTGAATCAAGAGTTTCAGTATACAGAACATTGTCAGTGAACCCTGAATACACAACTGATCCTGGCTGTGAGCTGCTGGGTATATTAAAAATCACAAATATTGACAATGTACCATTAAAGTGTCAGGAAAAAAAAGTGACCTTCATGTTTGGCCACACTGAGCTGCTTGTGAAAGTTAAACAGATGTACACTGGTGAAGAGAAGATGCTTACATTTGACTGTCTACAGTAGAATTACGAAAAACAACTGGTAAAAAGAACAAATGGAAACTATAATAGTCTGACATTAGACTGTCTGCAGTAGAATTACATACAACTACTGTTAAAATGAACAACTGAAAAATAAAATATTACACTTGAATATCCACAGTAGAATTACATACAATCACTGGTAAAACGAACAACTGGAAACTAGAATATTCTTACACCAGACTGTCCACATTAGAATGACATAAAAACCACTGGTCAAAAGAACAACTGGAAACTAGAATATTCTTACACTAGACTGTCTACAGTAGAATTACATAAAACCACTGGTAAAAATAACAACTGGAAACTAGAATATTCTTACAATAGACTGTCTACAGTAGCATTACATAAAACCACTGGTACAATGAACAACTGGTTAATAGAATATTTTTACATTAGACGTCTACAGTAGGTTTTTACGTAGCAACACTGGTAAATAGAATATTCTTACATTATACTGTCCAGACTGTCCAGACTGTCTACAGTGTCGGTAGGATTTTGCATACAACCATAGTCAACTGATACAAAGAACAACTGAAAATTGAAATATCCTTGTTATACAGTAGGATTTTACCTGGAACCACTGGGTTTAAGGATGGATGGTTTTATACGATAGTCTGTCTAATGCACGATTTCAAAAAAAGATACATAGAATAGTCTTACGCATTAGATTGTCTACAGAGGGATTTTATATAATGATCATTGGATAATACACTTACATGTTTTATTTTGTACTATTACTTCTAAATAAACCTATACATGTACATATGTAGGCTTAGTATGAGCTTGTATAAGCTTTGTCGCTGAATAAATGTTGTTGTTGTATATTTTATAAACAAAAAATGGTAACTGTCTATAATGCGGCTTATATTTTTTGCCGTGACAATACACAATGCCGTGCTTATAAAAGTATTATAATATTTAACTGTACAATATATGTGCATTGCTTACCACGACTTTATAGATTGTTGAGTTTCAAGGTACTTTTTGCAATATCACTTTTTAAAACCTTTTTGAGACACATATCGGTCTAAAAACATTAAAATTATCTAAAATCTGACGAATACGA
This sequence comes from Congeria kusceri, assembly GCA_027627225.1. Taxonomy (NCBI): domain Eukaryota; kingdom Metazoa; phylum Mollusca; class Bivalvia; order Myida; family Dreissenidae; genus Congeria; species Congeria kusceri. Next base: position 1,850,707 of record CM051039.1, read on the forward strand.
ATTTTACGGAAAACATTCGTCGCTTAAAACGTTAGGGGTCGGGTCGCCAGAAACACATAAATATTTGTTTGGCCTAAATGTACAATCGGTCCGAAATGTGTGGGGGTAAAAGGACTTTTAGTCCGAAATTTATTGGCTTGCTTGAAACTTAAAAGTGTAAAAGGATATACTGTAGCAACCGTAAAAAATGCAGCAGATATTTCAAGAATAAAAAAAATGTTTTACATAAGGAATTTCTACATATTGACACCTTTAACAGTCGTCTGTCTTTGATGGATTTGTGTTTCATTTTCATGTGTACGCAAACAATTAAACTTGTGTGCGTAAATGTACAGCCTGCTTGTATTTTCTGTGCGCATCTTGTGTATGTCTGTGCATAAATTACGCGTGTACGCGCCTTAATTACGTGTTGATCTGACATTATGATGGTTTGCTTGATCGGTTAACGGATTTTCATACACATACGAGTACTAGAGTTTCTTTTAGTAAACGATAACTTTTAGTAAACCGCTAAATTTGAGTATCAAAACGCTGACAGCGTAGAAAGACTGATGGCAACAAGGAAACTGAAAGCAAGCGAATGATTACTCATAATTTATGCGTGCATTTTGCTTAAAAGGAAACATTTGTTTGAATGAAGTTTAATTTCTCACTCTTTAATGCCATAGTGTCTTTTTACAAAAGCAAACGAATAATTAAACGTAGTTCTTTCTAGATATTGGTATTAGGTGAAAGTTTACCTCGTTTTAGATGGGGATCCAGGCCACAGTACAGACCAGCTTCTGAGATATTTTGCAACTTAAAACTTGATACTGTGGCTTCCTATTTAATAGTATACGACATCATAATACAATAAATCTGTAAGTAATTAACATACATTTTTTTGAGCAAACATTCTAATGCAAGCGGAATAATACGCAGTAAACAAGTCAACTGCAACGAGCCAGAATAACCGATGAAGCGTAGAAGTTGGGAGCATTGATTGTTAGTGCTTCGTACCCTACAGAGTTAAAAGTAGGTCATACGATGGGTGCTCTCGATTTTCCATACAACAATTTAAAAGCAATAAATTGCAGTAATGTGTTGTCAAAATATTCAGGATAACTATCGGTAACAAGAAATAACACTTTCGCACCGAGTCAAAGATACCGATGTAGCGCATTAATTTAGTGGTATTTTACTTCCGAACACAGGTTGTATATTTCGCTTACATACAAGTAAATAGTAAAAGAATAGGTCTTATTGAAGATGAAGTAACACTTTTAATAAATTGACTCTTTCATCAACGGTTATTGTAATACATCACATGATAACATAATATACAAATTATAATACACATGTATACATGCATTAAATAATTAAACGGTAAGAAAACATGCTTGAAATTATGCTGTTTTGAGGAATGACCCTTTGTGGTTTCGAGTTACTGACTCGTAGCCTGCAAAGAAGTAGTTCCCTTGATACAGGTTCAAACTTACCCTCTCTAAAGACCGTTGGCGATTGCGAATAGTCTACAAATACATAAAATAAGCGTTCTAAGTTGCTTTTTGTTTGTATTTTTCCAACCTGTAACTTGTTACTTGTTAGGGTGTTAAAATTAACCCGCATTCGAATCGCGTAAAATGATATATAGATTATATATTTTGCCTGCTTTCTTCTTTTATTCAGTATCAATACAATACATAAGCGTTCTGTTAAAGATAATGTAGCCATAGTTTCTTTCTTGATGCGGTCGCTTACTTTTGTGCGATTTCTATAGAAAAAATATACAACACAGTTTTAAGCGCTTTTGTGTGGCTTTGTTTTATAACTGTGACTCTTGGTTGTGTTGCATAACTGTGACGCGTGATTGTGTTGCATAACTGTGACGCGTGATTGTGTTGTATAACTGAAACGCCTTGTTGTGGTGTTTCGTTTTGCGTGATTGTTTTGCAAAACTGTGACACATGGTTGTGTCGCATGGTTGTATGGCGTGGTTGTGTTGAATAACTTTGACGCGTGATTGTGCTGCGTAATTGTGACACGCGGTTGTGCCGTTTGGTTTTATCGCGTGGTTGTGCTGTGTAATTGTGACTCGTGGTTGTGTCGCTTGACTGTATCGCGTGGTTGTGCTGTGTAATTGTGACGCGTGGTTGTGTTGCTTGGCTGTATTGCATATCTGTGACGCGTGGTTTTGTTGCATAACTGTGACGCGTGGTTGTGTTGCGTAACTGTGCCGCGTGATGTTGCATAACTATGACGCGTGGTTGTGTTCCGTAATTGTGACGCGTGGTTGTGTTGCGTAACTGTGACGCGTAGTTGTGTTGTATTACTGTGACGCGTAGTTGTGTTGCATAACTGTAACGAGTGGTTGTGTTGCATAACTGTGATGCGTGATTGTGTTGCGTAACTGGAACGCGTAGTGGTGTTGCTTAACTGTGGCGCATGCTTATGTTGCGTGTATGTGACGCTTGGTTATTTTGCATAACTGTGACGCTTGGTTGTGTTGCATAACTGTGACGCTTGGTTGTGTTGCATAATTGTGACGGTTGGTTGTGTTGCGTAACTGTGCCGCGTGATTGTGTTGCATAACTATGACGCGTGGTTGTGTTCCGTAATTGTGACGCGTGGTTGTGTTGCGTAACTGTGACGCGTAGTTGTGTTGTATTACTGTGACGCGTGATTGTGTTGCGTAACTGGAACGCGTAGTGGTGTTGCTTAACTGTGGCGCATGCTTATGTTGCGTGTATTTGACGCTTGGTTGTGTTGCATAACTGTGACGCTTGGTTGTGTTGCATAACTGTGACGCTTGATTGTGTTGCATAATTGTGACGGTTGGTTGTGTTGCATAACTGTGACGCTTGGTTGTGTTGCATAACTGTGACGCTTGGTTGTGTTGCGAAATTGTGATGCGTTGTTGTATTGCGTGGCTGTATTGCATAATTGTGACGCGTAGTTGTGTTGCGAGGTTGAGACTCGAGCTTGTCACGCATGTTTGTCGTTCTGAACGATTTCGCTCTCCTGGAACAGTATCTTGTGGCGCACTGTCTTCTTTCGTTCCCTTATTACTATTTTTCATGCTTTAAGCTCGACTATTCACCGAATAGTTCGAGCTATGCAACTTTATCGATCGTCGGTGTCGCCTTCGGCGTGATGCTCATGTTAAGGTTTGCGTGCAACAAGTACATATATCTTTAACTACTACATATAATCAATTCAAACTTTATACACGTTCTCGGGGTCTTTATGGGAGGTCACTGACCAAGGCCCGTAACTCCTGCAATTAAGCAGAACTATGCCCCTTTTTGTACTTCAAATCCCGGTTAAAGTCTGCGTGCAACAAATCCATATAGCTATATCTACTACAGATATTCAATTAAAATTTCACACATTCAGGGTCATTATATAAGTTCACTGGCCAAGGCCCATAACTGTGACCAGCATTTTAGCAGAAGTATGCCCCTTTTTGTACTGACAGAGGCCAATAAATCTGACAGAGCGGTTTGAATAGTCGAGCGCGCTGTACTGAGACAGCTCTTGTTATTAATACGAACATCTTATTCACACTACTACTACCAATGCTGCTTCTACTACTTCCTCTGCCAATACCTCGGTGTCTTATTATAGTAATGATTGTAAACGGCGCAAGCGTTTATTAAACAATTCACACGTACTCATTCCGATAAAAAGAACCAATTTTGCCATTGTGATGGGGCGGATTATTATATAAATATTGACTTCCTTGAGGGTGACTGTGCGTCTTTCAACCAGAGGCAACACTGTCGACCGAGGCTCTAGCCGAGTCGACAGTGTTTGTCGAGGGTTGACGAGACGCACTGTCACCCTCAAGGAAGTCAATATTTATTTTATTATACCGAACAATCCCGTATCATTTGCGTACCGGGCGACATAGCGGTAGCGGGCGACATTGCCGGGCGACATATCAAATTGACGCCCGCTGCAGTTTATATGCATTATATAGAGAAATAATCAAGTGAGGTATAACAAATATTGTTATTGCTTTGTAAACATAACGATTTATACGCACGAGTTAAAGTATGTCTAGTTACGCCCCTGGTAATCCAAATGCGTTTTGACTATTTCGCTATAACAGAACAATAAATGTACTATCGGTGTTTTCCACGTGGATTTCGATGAGCATGCAATCAGTTATTTTCTCGCAACTTACAATTTGCATCGAGCTTTTTGATTGAGTTCCGAATGTTAAGATGTCGAAATTGATTGGTCGATGTTTTCTGCGCAAGAAAACATTGCCAAATGGCGCGAAACGCACTATTTGTTGCGTTCTTCTCGACGAAAATAGATAAAATCTGACAGAGTGGACTACTTCAACACAGAACTCTATACACGTGGATATAAAGGCTATTATCGTGTAAATGTAAGTTTAAATAGTTTTAATATTTCTAATAAGAATAAAAAGGATTGTTTAAATAATTTTCTTCATTTATATTTAGCATCGAATGTTTTTCTTGTTTTTCTTGTTAACGTAATTCGACTATTTTTGAAATGCTTATTTTACGAAAATCGACTGATATCGAATCTCTAGCGGTATGTTATATTATGTATACATCTTTATACTTGCAACTTTAGTTTTAATTTACCAAATATTGAAACACGGGCTACACGTATTTTTCTACGTACCGATACATTTTCGAACACAATCCTATTATTTTGTCTTTTAAAAAGTGCAATGTCATGATTTGTTGAAAAATGCTTACCGGTGTTTTGGTAGCACAGACACATTCTTTCAGTATTTAATGAAAAGTTATCGTTTTAGTACCCTTTTTTACATTTTATGTCACGTGATCAAACGATGCCTGTTAGATGATCATCTGTTTCCAATAGATGCTTTCTTCCGGTTCCAGTCTCTGGGCGGCCAAGTTGACTGGTTTCATCGACCCCATGCAGAAGCATTTTCCCGCTTCGACGGTGCTGCTGTTTCGTAACAATTGCCGGAACGAGGACGGTTGCTATTGGATACCAGCAACAGATAAGTCATTATGACAGATTCACGTAGATCTAATCTTAAGTCTATTGTTTTCTCCATGATGTATTATTCTGCGACAAATAAATAGCCTTTCTAAATTCTGTACATAAATGGCAGCTTTAACTAAATTTTGGGTGTGTTTAAATAATTTATCTTGGATAAGGGGCAATTTATCTGTGATATTTAAGATTGAACTACATTTTATACTAGATTTAAAAGTCGGAAAAGAAGCGTGTTTGTTTCTGTGAATTCTTAAGTCGAGGCTCTGTCAAATCAGGCGACAAGATGGAAAGGGCGCCCCCACCCTGCCGTCTGACTTGTCAGGGTCATGACCTTGGAGTTCAAAGGAATGTATACGAGTATTTTCAAATATAAAATGGGATAGAACTAAAATACTGAAGATGAAAATTAAAACGTTTAAGCTGTCATTCGATAATAAAAAATGATAATTTATTTTACTTACCCTTTCACTATTAAGTAAAACATCGCAATTTAAAACAACAAAATGCCACGTAATTAAATATAAAATAAATATGTAAAGTGATCATATACTAAATAAATACTATTTTACTGATTTGTCGTTTGTATTTCAGCATGCTACTAGTATCTGATTTGGCTCCAAAAGTGATCGCTATGCTGCTAAAGCGCGGTTTCTTGACAACGATGGCGATAACGTCCATACCTAGGTCTATCAGCACGCAGACGATATTGAGTTTGGTTGGTGGTCACCATACCGGACAGGTGGGGTTTCCTCCGGGTACTCCGGTTTGCCCAACACAGCACAAGGCCACACGAAAATTAAAATATTTCAGTCAAAAATAAATAAATGGAAATTGCAGCTATGATTAAAAATTGTCCCAACTTTCGTGAGTCTCTAGTAATTTAATTAGGTAGGAGTGCTGGGACACACTCCGGGTCCTCACATACTGCAGCGTCAGGCGCGGAAGGACCTCATAAACTTCGAAATACACACACACACACACACACGATATTCAGAGCCCTGTGCAGACGACAGTGGATGGCGACGATAACTCAAGCTAAGTTATAACATTTTTAGTTCGACAATTCGAAGAATAGGTGAGCTTCCCTACTACCCCTGGCGTCGGCGTTCGCGTCTAAAGTTTTTATTAATATTCCCTAAAACTCTGTTTTGTATTTTGTCAGAGTTATCCCCCTGTTCACATACATTTTCTGGTGAAAGTTTATATTCATAACTACATAGTTATTAACTGTCTCCGTGACCTAGTGGTTAGGGCATTCGCCTACGGAGCGGGAGGTCGAAGGTTCGAGTCCTACACAGGGCTTGTTCTGATATGGCCGGTTTCCTACCCAGCAGCTAGTTAAATCAAGGGGTACCGATTGCCTTCCTGCCAAGCGCCCGGCATATAAGATAGAAATCGGGAGTAAAGATGTTCATCAGTAGAAAGGTGTCTCATAAGTCAAAACTGGCTGGCCCTTAATCGCGAGGGGTGACACTAATAAACATTTTACACTTTTATTAACTTTAAAATATGAACATACCTTTTGTAATCAACTCCAATATCACTGGCAACCTCCCTATAACCCTGTTTTGCATTTATAACTTAAAAACTACACAAGTTATTTGCTACATAAGGTTGAAACTTGGAATCATTTGATGAAATAATTGTCATAATTCAGTTTTGTATTTCAACAAATGTATCCCTCTTCCACTTTCCAAACTATGTGCCGACTAAAATACTTCGACAGTCGAACGTGCTCTCCTCTGACAGATCTTGTTGATACTGCTGTAGAGAATTTTCAGACGTTGCCTAGGATAACAAGAAATCGATGCAGACGACATAAAGAAAACTGATGCAGACGACATCAAGAAAACTCTCAGCTCTTGTTTATACGGTAATTGAGAATGTTCAAACGTTGCCAACGATAACAAGAAATCTATGCAGACGACATCAAGAACACTAATGAAGATGACACCTCGAGGGCAATGCAGTCGACAGTGGATGGCGACGATAACTCAAGCTAAGTTGTATGTTTGTTGCTGTTGATGATATATCATCATGCAGACGATAGATAGCCAGTGAACGGTGCAACCAGCCTGGGTCTGATGCAGACGGTATCCAGAGATTGGTGCTGTGTCGACATTGGATGACGATGATATCTCGAGCTAAGTTTTATGGTTAGATTAGAAAGAGTTAATCCATTCGTAGTGATGGCCTGACTAATCATTTAGGTTAGAAACCAGTAAATGAAGTCTCCATTGGGTCCCACAGTAAAAGAGCACAAACCCCCGATGTTTTATGCCCCCACCATCAATGTGTTTACCCTGTCCGTATGTACGTACGTGTGTACGTATGTACGTATGTTCGGATTCTTGTCCGGACAATAACTTTGTCCAGCATTGGAGGATTTTCAAATAACTTAGCAGGAATGTTATGCATAATAAGACAGCATGTCACGCGCAAGAACTAATCCAAGGTCAAGGTCACACTTAAAGGTCAAAGGTCAAATATACGAATTAACACCATGGCCTCTGTCCGAAGCAAAATTTTGGCCGGAAGGGAAGCATTTTCAACTTACATGACAGAAGTGATAAGCATTATGAGACGGCATGTGGTATGTATAGACCAGGTCCTTTGGATCAAGGTCAAGGTCACACTTAAAGGTCAAATGTGAAATATAGGAGTTTAAGCCAATGTCTCTAACCAAGGTATAATTTTGTCCGGCATGGAAGAATTTTCAAATTACTTGGCAGAAGTCATAAGCATGTCGAGATGTCATGTGACGTGCAAGAATCAGGTCTGTAGCTAAAAGGTCAAGGTTACTAATCAAAGTCAAGGTCGAAGGTCGAATAATTGTCCAGAGCATAATGTATTCATGCATGCATGGATTTTCTGATAAATTGGCATAAATGATCACCATCACCAGATGGTGTGTCGCATACAAGAACCGGACTTGTGAATATAGTGAATTACTTCCCTTTATTGATGACTGTGCAAAGCATAATTCAAAAATTCAAAAAAGGCATTTGTTGATTCTTCAAAGAATGATTTAAGATAGCAAGAGTAAGTGAAGCATACATGAACCATAACTCATAATTAGCCAACAATTTTAATTACTACACTTTATTGATTTTTGTCATTACTACAACTGTTATACCTCGACTTATTTCGCAGAATAAGAGAATACGTTACCAGAAAGTACAAAATAAAAGAACAATTATCCTTTTGTAAAATAATTTGTAGACATATAGTGGCGCCATGTAGAACAGGCTGCATAGGTGGGGATATCCGTGCCTGTGCATGTGGACACATTTTTAGTTTGTCTGTCACTTTCATTTCAATTGTTGCAATTCTGGTCTCTTTAAAATGATGTTTACCTCTAACAGCAAAATGTAATTTAAAAACGATACGGAAATTTTAAGAAAAAATGCAGCTCACTTGATTGCGGTCACCGTAAGATAAACACGTGTTGTCTATAAACAAGCTGCACATGAAAATTCAAATTTCAGATTCGTGTCGGCCGTGATGATGATGATGATGATGTCACTATAGATTGGAATGCCCACGGGACACGTCAATTTCAGGAAATAACCATTTAAAACATAGTCCGTAATGCGGAATGTCTTTTTAAGCAGTTAAAAAAGATTAATCTGTCTAATTTCATGGGCATGTAACGAATCGTTATATTCGCTGATTTTTCAGACGATGCAGACGACAAACTGAGCTTGATGCAGACGGCGTTCTGGCCTCCATAACGACAATGACGGACGTGCAGGAAACCAATGGGAACAACAGAAAAACAACTGACAAGACGAGCATGGACGGTAAAGCGTTTTTTTATAGTTGAAACTGTATTTTAATAACGTGGTAATATATTGTAATTGTATTGATTACATTCAAGTTGGAAATATAACAAAAAAACAGAAGCATATGTTTAAGTTTGCAAGAATACGCTTTATTTTAAAATATTTCCATTTAAATGTGATAAACCTTTATTTTAAAATAAAGTTAACAACAAGACCCCGATGCACAACAACAAGGCTCAGATGCAGACAACAGCAAGACCCTTATGAAGACAACAAACAGAAAGCGATCAAGTACTGTACATTGCGTCCACGAGTTGTTTAAGATGCACTGTTTTTCATGTTTTTTTTCACACGGTAATAAATTGTTGTTTCTTTTATGTGTACAGTGATGATGACAATTGTCAATCTTCAATATTAAAATATAAAAAAAGGTTTTATAACTATACATTATTATAACTAATATTCTAACATGACACGCGCAGAGTTTTCTATAGTTTATATATATATAGTTTATAGTTTACCAATAAACAACCCGAAAAAAGTAGTTCCGAAACTGTAATATATAATTCGCATTGTAATTGCAGAACATGTTGTCATGTCTTTTAAGAATCGAAATAATTTTCGCATTATCGTTGTTTATCGGCTAACAAACACCGATTTGTCGTTCTGATGCGGTATGTTTAACTACTCGGGCAAACGCCCTCGTGGTTAAATTCATACGCATCAGAACTCAACTCGTTATTTATTAGCCGATAAACAATTCTAGTTCTAAATCAAAAATCATTTCTTAGTCATCCACGTTAACGTCCATGAGCACGTTGCAGAGGTCAACCTGACCCTTACTCAGACGACATCCAGCGATGCAGACGACACCTTCATGTACTCATGGACGCATTCGCAGGAGACCAGTGAAGGACAACAGCAGAAACCGGAAACGAAACAAGCACCAATAGCAAACAAATATCTCACGCATTTCTTCTCATTAACACTGCATATTTTTGGTATTGTTTAATAATAAAAGTTAACTAAGAATGACATTATTTCTGTTGATTAAATATTTTAATTAAATACGATTGTTGAAAAATGTATGTGATTGAGAATTAAAGCGAAAAAAAAAACCAAGGATGAATACACAATTTAATAATGGTTTATGATGAATAATTATAATAATAAATAATAAATAATGGATGATGATGATGATGATGATGTTGATAATAATGTTTATTTTGTCGTAATGATGTTCCGTAATGAAACTGTTACACTGGAGTTTATTATCTTCATTATGTAACTCTCGATGCAGACTACAACCCAGCGTGATTCAGACGACACTCCTCTCTCCAAGAAGACAGTGACGCATGCGCAAAAAACGTTGAACAACAACAACAAACCAGCATACCTAACCACCAACGGTAAATTATTGTATGTATATGTTTTTTTACGACTACTGTTTTGGAAAGATTTTAATTGATCTGAAATTCACATATTTATTTTTAAAAAAGTTATAAACGCAATGCACTGGCCATTGCTTCGACATTTTTAAACATAAGTCAGTGATAGGTCAATGTTGTTGATGAAATAATAATATTTGATTTATCGTTGTTTCTCTTTCATAAGCTTATGAAATAAAAGCTTAGAACAACGATTTAGATTTTTGATATACGTAGGAATTAAACCACGAGGGCGTTAGTCCGAGTGGTGTTAATGGCAACGCATCAGAACAACAAAAAGTTGTTTATTGACCGATAAACAACGGTCATTCGAAAAGTATTTCGATTCTAACATGATTCGACAAATATTTTTGCAATTGTAATGAGAACTCTATTTTACTATGCTCCGCTCAGATTCGGGACTTCTTTTTGCATTGTTTATTTTTAGTTTAACAACGATAATTTTGTTCTTTGTCTATATAAAAATTAGCGAGTATCATGTTAGAATACTATATTGTTAAACAAACAAAAAGCTTTCATCCATTAAAGTTCTAGAAACTAGAAATGAGGATTGTGATGATTGTGTATACTGATGACGATGTTAATGATAATCACGACAAAGACAGTGATAATAATGATGACTATAATAATGATGATTTTGTCTAGTATTATCTATATACACACAGGAAAGAAAGTCAAATTGTTGTTGATCTAAAACCGTTCCTTTTTTGCAGAAATGCCCAGAACGGGAAAGCGCGGATCACCAATCAAAGATGAATTCTGTCAAGAGAAGAACAACAAGTGATGGAAGCGTCAAGAACAACAAGTGATGGAAGCGTCAAGAACAACAAGTGATGGAAGCGTCAAGAACAACAAGTGATGGAAGCGTCAAGAACAACAAGTGATGGAAGCTTCAAAGTAAAGCGGACAATTAAATAACACTCCGTAAATAGAGGAACTTTTAAACATTATAAATATAAATACCATATGATGGAAAGCAAGAAAACGTTATGTTAGACTTTTGAAATTGTTATATATATATAATGTTATAGAACAGTCAATGTAACAGGAGAGGTTTGGATCGTACTAAATACGGACATTAAAGGGACTCGTTTACAGATTTTCGTATTTAACAAAAAGTCATTTAATGTCTTAACTGCAAAAAATAAAGCAAATATTATATAAAGAAAAAATCATTTAGAAACGTTGCCTTCGCCGGGACTCGAGCCTACGACCGCCGGAATAAAAAACTGTCGCTTAAACCAATCGACCAGTTTGACTCATGATGGTTTTTTTTTTTTAAGTTATATAAGTGATATACGAGTTTTCCGAAATACCGATGAAAAGCGTTACAAACGCTTTTCAATTTAATAGATTTCAATTAATGATTTTTCATAAACGTCTCTATATTTCCAATCTATTTCTTTGTCAGTAGTGTTATTTCGCGTGGTTATATATAACGTATTTTAGTTTTTGGGATCTATGACAAACAATTTGAAAATTGTCAATATGCCAGTCTGTGAACAGGTTCTTTTCATACACATAAGATCTATATTGGAAATACATACGTAACTTCTAAGCATCTTAAGTAATTTCTCAAATGTTTTAAAACTAAATTGTAATCATTTATTCACTGAAAATATTTCATTAATTAAAACATCGAACCCTGGCATTGGCCAATTTTGGTTACTCGAGTTTGAATTTTATCAAAATTGTCTGCCTTTCTACACTTAGAAATTTGACATACAAGTTATTTGGATAGGTAAAAGTTTTTTGGTAAGCTAGTTTCTCAGGAAGTACTTGAGGGATTTCTTTCAAACTTGAAACACTTCTTCCTTATATTATAATTAACTAAAAGGCCAATTTTGATAACTCTAGTTTGAAATTTGTCAATTTTTACACTTAGAAATTTGACATTCCCATGGTTGGGGTTGCGGTGTAAACTTTTGATTTCCACTCTCTAACTCGAGAATGAATCTTCATGCATAGATAAGCTCAAGCAATACTTTACTTGGGATTGCATTTAGGGTGGATTGGGTCGTGTCAAGGTTAAGAAGGTCAAGGTCACTGTCACTAAATTTGTATCAGCTCAATGACTCGAGAACAAATAGAAATATTTAATGAAACTCAATTTACATATACCATATAGCGAGACATTGCATGAGATTGCATATGGGGTGGGTGGGTCAAGATCAAGATCACTGTTTTGAAAATTAGAAAAATACTTTCCACTCAGCTTTCGAGAATGAAATTGACTTCGTTTAATTGGCCCATACTATCCAAACAATTTGGTTTAAAAAAGTGCCAGTAATTCTGACAAGTACAAAAGTCGGGCGCGCTGTCCACCAACTACAGCATCAATAACAACTGCAACAGCTACGTCGTATACTTCTACTACTGCTGCTTATACTACTAATAGTAACTGTTACTATTACCTCTGCTACTCTAATACTGATTATATTGATACAATACTAACATTACTTCTGCTATCACTGCTACTATTAACAGTATTTCTATTGATGCTGCTACTGCGGTTACTGCTGCTACTGCTGCGGCTACTGCATTTACTGCTTCTACTGCAACTACTGTTGCTATTACTGCTGCAACTACAACTACTGCTGCTACTGCAACTGCTGCTACTGCAACTATTGCTGCTACTGCAACTACTGCTTCTACTGCAACTACTACTGCTACTGCAACTACGGTTGTTGATTACAATAATAATAATTTTAGTAATAATAACTTAAATAATAATAAAAATAAATAAATGATGATGATATCATAAAAATAAAAACAATAAAAGATAATAAAGCATATAAAATAACATAATAATTGTATTAAAACTAAATAATACAATAAGAATATAAAATACTAGTTTTTATAAATGGAAATGATATTTAAAAAAAATAATAAAACTATGGTAGGCTAACTAAGGAGACCAGATGGCACGAGAAGTTGCTGTGAGAGTGTGGGGAGACTTGGGAGAGAGGTGTGGTTAGTGTTGTGTAGGGTAGTGTAGGGTAGACGGTGCCTCTGGTCTGGCTATCCTTGTATTCCAATTAAAAAAGTGCCCTTAAAGTTAATATGTAACCTAATTCAGTAACTTATCGAATAATAAAAATAAAAACCGTCAGATTAACAGATAAAATAGATGTAACATAAATTTAAATGTCTAAAGAAACCACTAATAAAATAAAATCACTTTGTTTAATGCTAACCACTGCAAATTACTGATGCAGCTGTTAATGCTACTACTGCTGCTGCAACTACCTTTGTAGCCACTGCTAATGCTGCAACTACTGCAGCTACTGATGCGGGAGTTAAAATGCTTCTACTGCAGCAGCTGCTTCTTTTGTTCCTATGCTACTGTAGCAACTGCTGCGACTACTTATGCAGCTACTGCTGCTACTATTGCTACAACTGCCGCTGTTGCTGCTACTACAATGCCGTTATTACTACTACTGATGTAGCTACTGCTGCTACTACTGCTGCTACTATTGCTACAGCTACTGCCGCTGCTGCAACTGATCTAATACTGTTACTTACATTGCTTTTGCTACTACTACTGCTACAACTACTACTTCCACTGTCACTACCACTACCACTATTACCACTACCACTACTACTCCTACCACTACTGCTATTACTGTAACACACCAACACCTCTACTACACCGAGTCTACCATCGCTACGACTGACATAACACATGTAGCTATTACTTTTATAATTACTGCTGTTGCTACTGTTGTTGATGCTAGAAAAATATGTGTTACTTATGGTTTTACTTTTCTTAGCCTTCTCATCATAAGTAAGCAATTTTAAACCAAACTAACGTTTTGAAAGGATTTACCAACATTTTAATAGTGTAGAAATTGGCAAATTAACAAATGGTTAGATTTCGGTGGTGATCTGGATCACCGCCTGAATCCAGTGTTTCAAGGACTCTTTATTCTTAGGAGAAATGGCAAGGGAGGTAGTAAATTGTCAAGTACGGTTACCTATTTTGGAGGCGGTCGATCTGCGCGCTGTTGATGTTTATATTTTACATTGGACATTGTTCGTCCTTCGTTAGCACAATTTCTGTTTTAACTGATCCTATCAAGTTATGTTTTCAACTGGATTATATAAAACATGTTTAATGAGTTAACACATTCGCTTTGATAAAATACTATAAACATTGAGTTGATGCTGTATGCTACGTTAATAATGTGCTGAATTTATAACGTGGTTTATGCTTTCAACCTTTGTAAGCGCGATTTGTTTTGATTGCTTCTTGTGTTAGTTATTTTCTCCTGGTTCGTTTGTTGTACTAGTATTTACATAAAATTTGTATTTATTTGATAATCCTCTTTCTTATGTTAAGCTTATTAAATAAAAGCTTAGAAACCTTGTGTTTTATAGTATAGTTATCAAAATAATCATGTCGAATATAATGTATTCAAAACACAACTTTTGACGAAGACTGATGAAGACGACTTGCATTTCACCGCTTGCTAAATAACTGGGGCCATATTACAGAAACATCTTTTTTTAGTGTTTTTTTTTCAGTTTTTTAAAGTATTTCCTAAGGCAATATTTTTTAAACTACATATAAATTAATGATTCAAATTATGGTCAAGTAAATATTAGTAAATAATAAATTGATAATTAGTGAACATTTAGCAGAATTGTATGTATACATGGAATAAAATGTTTAAGAAAAATGACGATTTTAAGGATAAGATTTTACTTAAGATGTTTCTGGAATACGACCCCTGAACTTATCGAGACTATGAACCGTACTCACAAAGCTCCCTATGGAATACTGAAGGAAACTTCTTAAATTCATAAAAAACCAAGTCTCTGGTTGTGTCATGTATTGGACATTTTTCATTAAAATGTTTTAAACTAGCAAATATTGCGAAGATATATCATAAACATTTTACCTGTTCGTAAACAGTAATCATTTGATTTCACGTAGGAAATTTGATCTGAATTTTTTCACCTTAGTACAACTTTACTAAAGATTTCGCTAAGAAGCTTTGTGGATGCCGGCCCTAATTATAGGGTAGTTTTATTTACAAGAATATAGTGTTACTTTTTTATTGCCAATATAAAATTTAAAAGTAACTCAATATTCGCCCAGCGCTAATAAGTTATGCTAGATCAAAAAGGGTACAACTTATGATAATGTATAGAATGTATGTCCGTATTTACAAAATCTTGCCTGTTTTATATATGGCACTTTTTCACACAAAGTTTCGTATTTTACCCGTTTGTGAACAGAAATCACTGGGTTTCGTTCTTATAGAAAATTTGATTTGAAATTTTCACTTAGAACAACTTATAAATTATTACAAATTTCCTTTTTAGGAGCTTTGTGAAAACCGGTCGGGCACAAAATAGTCTAGACTTGCGCTGTCGCTGGCATACAACAACTATTTTTTATCAAAAAGTAATTTAAACAATAACATTATTATTTGTAACACTTTGAATCCTTAGGTGACTGTTGCAATTTGTAGAAACATTTACATTCACCCAAAACACTTTTCGCTGATATGGTCCCTTTCCGCTATTAAGTCGTACCGAAATCAGCTTCCGGTGGGTTTCCAAAATGGCGGACATGTCAAACACACATTTATAGTTTCAAATTATGAAAGGATTTATCAGTATATTATGGCGTTTCAAAGGTAACTATTTATTGTTTCAATGTCTATATACATTTTTGATTCAAATGGTAGTATTAAATGGCAAGGGCTTTATATGAATGGATAAAAAATCGAAACATAGTGATCGTCAAATGTACACATTGAAATTAGTGTTTTCTTTCACAAAATGATTTGAGAAACGAGTAACTTTTCAGCTGTATTATAACGGTGAGTGTTTCTGATATAAATTCGCTGCAACGTTTTATTGGTCAAAGAGATCATTTTAGTGGTGGAAAACTTGAGTTTACGTTAGGCGTTTTCAAAAATTCTTATTATTTCCAACAATAATAAAAGTTTAAATTTTAGTAAATCTACACCTTAAGTATTGTGCAATTTAATTGACCTGGCACTAATGAATATTCATGTATGTTTGTAAATCTATTTTGAGCTACTAACCCAGATAGGAGTCTCAGACATGACTATGTATTGATTAAATCCTTACTACGTAACAGTTGACATGTAGTGCAGTGGTTAGTACACAAAGTTTGTAAGAGTGATGTTTTGGGTTCGAATCCCAGAACAGGCACTTGTAATTAATTTATTAGCTCGACTATTTGAAGAATAGATGATCTATCCTATTACCCCCGGCGTCGGCGACGGCGTCTGAATTGGTTAAAGTTTTTATTCAAAAGTCTTGTAACTTCAAAACTGCATAAGTTATTCACTTGAAACTTGGAATATACCTTTGTCATCAACTCTAGTATCAGGGGCAACACTCCCCATAACTCTGAATTGTATTTTGACAGAGTTATGCCCCTTTTTCATTTGGATTTTATGGTTAAAGTTTATATTCAAAAGTTGTGTAACTTAAAAACTAGAAAAGTTATTCACTTGAAACTTGGAACTAACCTTTGTCATGAACTCCAGTATCTGGGGCAACATTCCCAATAACTCTTTTTGTATTTTGACAGAGTTATGCCCCTTTTAAGTCCCTTACCGGTGTTTCACCAAGAGGACTATAGGTTTACCCTCCGTCCGTCCGTCAGTCCGTCCGTCCGCAAAATATCGTCTTGTTACTTCAAAACTACATAAGTTATTCACTTGAAACTTGGAATATACCTTTGTCATCAACTCTAGTATCAGGGGCATTCCCCATAACTCTGTATTGTATTTTGACAGAGTTATGCCCCTTTTTCATTTAGATTTACTGGTTAAAGTTTATATTCAAAAGTTGTGTAACTTAAAAACTAGACAAGTTATTCACTTGAAACTTGGAACTAACCTTTGTCATCAACTCCAGTATCTGGGGCAACATTCCCAATAACTCTTTTTGTATTTTGACAGAGTTATGCCCCTTTTTAGTCCCCAACCGGTGTTTCACCAAGGGGACTATAGGTTTACCCTCCGTCCGCCTGTTCGTCCGTCCGTCAGTCCGTCCGTCCGCAAAATATTGTTCCTGCGATAACTCAAAAAGTACTGAAGATACTTCGATGAAACTTAGTATACATATAAACGGCAATGTGAGTATTATGCACGACCTTTTATTTTTTACCAGAGGTCAAAGGTCACGTGACTGTTACTAAAAATAGAAATAAACTAAAACAAACTGGATCCTGTGATAACTCAAAACGTACTGAACATATTTTGATGAAACTTGGTATACATATAAACAGCAATGTGAGGATTATGCAGGACCTTATATTTTTCACCAGAGGTCAAAGGTCACGTGACTTACTATTATAATTCGAAAAGTACATAAGATATGGCCATGAAACTTGGTACACAGAATGGACTATATGATTGCCCTCGGTCTGTTAAGTACTGCAATAACTCAAAAAGTAACTCGAATGTCTGGTCAATGTTACTTAAATAGAAAAAACAACAACTTAATACTGCAGTGACAAATGGGATTTGAATATGAAACTTTGTACATCTACAGATAAAGGGCGATTTGACGGTATTGCACAATGTTTAATTAGCAGGGGTTTTCACCGGTAAAAAATGCCCTGACCCTAAAACATTTTATCGAGTTTGTCAGATATTTTTATTCATTTTTTCCAATAATGAAATGTTGTTTGGATAAATAAGTGTTTTCTTTTGATAGCATCCACTTAAAAACAATGTTTAAAGATATTACTGATGTGTTTGAATATTCAATTTGTTTTAGAATCTTAAAAGTTGATCAAATAAAATAATAATAAACAAACATAGATCCCAAACTGTCTACCCTTATTTTTGGGGGCATGTTCAAACAAACTTATTTTTACGCGTTATTCAAACTATCTGGTTTAGATAGAGGTATGGCATATACTTCATAACAATTTTTTTTTCTAATTGTTTTTTAAATGGACTTGTTCACAGATTGACGAATTTACAATTACAAAAGAACAGTGTATACAAGGGATCAAAATATCACTACGGACCTAGAAATATACCGTAAAAACCGTTGCGTTTATAAGTAATCATCAGTTGAAATTGTTAACATTATAAAGCGTTTAAAACGCTAAACGATGGAATAATTTGGAGTGTTTGTGTTGTTTTCGTTGAAACTGTTGACATCAAGTGGAACACTTACATAAAGTAAATAATGCAAGGTGAAATATAAAAGTCGGAATGGCCGAGTGGTGAAGGCAATAGCCTTTTTATCCGGAGGTTCTGGGTTGAAACCCAGTGAGACCTTTTTTTTTTCTTTTTTTTTGTTGAATACTTGTATTGTTATTATACTCGAGATTTTTAGTTCCAATGCTTAAATCTGTCCAGTTAAGACATTTAATGGCATACTTCAACAAATGCGAAAATTTGTGGATAAGTCCCTTTAAGGCTGGTGATTGCTGAATCCCAAAGATTTTAGGAAAAATATATACCACAATACATTTGGTTCGTACAGGGATTGCATCGATACAATAATGATATAATATTAATAATGTTATATAATACGAATACCCCCGTAGATACAGAAACAACCCTTGTGAAAGTCAATTTAGGGTGAAAAGCTTGTTATTTAAACAATGCAAAGATATAGCTACATATGGTCTCTGCTATATAGTATATGGTATATAGCCTATTTTGTTAAAGGGTATAATACATCACAAATTTATAACTTGCGTTCTATTTTGGTCCAGAAATACGTACTTTGTCGAATTGTATGTACGACTGTTGAAACAGTCCTATTAACATATAATGAAAAGACAAACGAACAAAACTAGTTAAAGCCATCTCAAAGGACCATTCCCAATATATTATAGATTGGTAGCCAAAATAATCTTTCTTTTTTTGCAGCTTTTTTTTTAAATTTGCAAGGTCTTTCAAGGTCCATAATTGTGTGGGTTTTTTTTAATCATATGTGATTGATATTTTAAGAACCACTTCTATTACACCCCAACTACTGCTGCTGCTAATTATACAACTGCAGCTGCTGCTACTACTACTAGTACTACTTCTACTTCCACTACTACTACTATTACTATTACTACTACTGCTGCTGCTGCTGATGATGATGATGTTATTGCTACCACTGGTGCTGCTGCTACCACCACCGCTACAATTGCTGCTGCTGCTGTTGCAACTGCTGCTAAAATTACTGTCAAAACCAATTCTACACCATCTTAGTCCAGCCCCCCCCCCCACCCCCGGCCATAACTGGTCTTCGTCCGTTTAAAACCTATATATACTCTGAAAGACAGATATCTCAGCATCAATATGCATGTTTGAAACATTTCGTAGCATTAAATATTTTTGTTTAATATAGTGCTGAACTGTATGCACTGTTTACGGGGTTTCTGAACCAAGTACGTGCGTTCCGGGTCACTTTACATTTGTTGAACGGGACAACAAATAATCACATTATGATAGTTAGGGCAAAGTGAAGATTTTCCCACGTTTGCCATCTTATATATAGTTCATGTTACAAGTAGGTTATGGGTCAATATATAAACATATATGTGCCCATTTACCGGGAATGTTCGATGTTTTATCGCGATAAAAAACCGTATCCTTGTTTCTGCAGCCGGTGTTCAGGTAGATTGTTCAGCTTACAGAGTTAAAACTTTGGTTTTTTACTGCAAATGTATTGCTGCTCAAACAGAATAATAATAATAATAATAATATTAATCGAAATGGGAGGGTTGCAATTATTAATCGTAAAGTGACCCGGAAATACCAGTGATTCGGAATTCCTTCAATAACTGTATTGGTCCACCATAATTTCATTTATCATTATCTGCAATCTTTTTTCTCAGCTGATTAAGCATTGCAGCAGTGCACACTGATAAGGGTCACCACACTGTGACCACAGCCAATACACAGGAGTACAATAACGCAGATTTGGGGGTGGGGTGGGGGGTGGGGGGGGTGGGGGGTCAAATAAAGAAGGATTAAACCAGGCCTTGAACGGTCCATAGTAAATACTCAATCAATGCTCATGTAAATGTGATACCTT
Source organism: Congeria kusceri (assembly GCA_027627225.1). Taxonomy (NCBI): domain Eukaryota; kingdom Metazoa; phylum Mollusca; class Bivalvia; order Myida; family Dreissenidae; genus Congeria; species Congeria kusceri. The sequence continues at coordinate 1,870,973 of CM051039.1, forward strand.
CAGAAAGTTATTTTTAGTTATCATCATCATTATCATAATCATGAGCAGCAGCATTAGCATCATCAGCATCATTACATGTATTATAAACTCAGTATACAACAGCTAAACGTAAATTTAACTTAATGCAAGATGCCATACTCATTTTTATACGCACGTTTGAAAACGTCAGTATTATGGGAACGCCCGAGCGGGCGGGCGGGCGGGCGGCGGGAGATCTTTGTCTGGAGCCAAAATTTGTCCAGCCTGGATGGATTTTCAAATAACTTGGCAGAAGTGATGAGCACGATGAGACGGAGTGTCGCGCGCAAGAACCAGGTCCCTAGGTCCAAGGTCATGGTCACAATTCAAGATCAAAGGTCAAATATAACAAATCAATCCTTACCACGTTGTCCGGAGCCTATCATTGTCAAGCATTAATGAATTTTCAAATAACGTGGCAGAAGTGACAAGCATAGTGAGACGGAGTGTCGCGCGGAAGAACCAGGTCTCTAGGTCAAGGTCACAATTCAAGGTCAAAAGTCAAATTTAATAAATCAGTTCTTAACACTTTGCCCGAAGCATGTCTTAATCCAGCATGGATGGATTTTCAAAGAACCTGGCAGAAGTGACACGCATGGTGAGACGGAGTGTCGCGAACAAGTAGCAGATCCTTAGGTCCAAGGTCAAGGTCACAATTCAAGAACAAATTTATGAAATCAATCCTAATCACTTTGCCCGGAGCATATCTTTGTCCAACATGGATGGAATTTCAAATAAATTCTCAGAAATGACAAGCATGGTGAGGCGGAGTGTCGAGCACAAGAATCAGGTCCCCAGGTCCAAGGTCAAGGTCACAATTCAAGGTCAAAGGTCAGATATTGAAATTAATCTTTAACACTTAATCCAGAGCATAATTTCGTCTAGCATGAATGGATTTTCAAATAACTTGGCAGAAGTGACAAGCATGGTAAGATGTAATGTCGCGCGCATGAACCAGGTGCCTAGGTCAATGTCACAATTCAAGGTCAAAGGCGTAGTGGCGGTGTCAAGTTTTCGATTCCGCTCTCTAACTCGAGAACAAATTGAGCTATTGTAATGAAACTACATACATAGATACCTTATTCCAAGACCTCGCTTTCGATTGCATATGGGATGAGTGGGATCAAGGTCAAGGTCACTTTTACTAAAATTAAAAAAAACGGTTTCTGCTCAATGACTTGAGAACGCATTGAGATAGTTTAATGAAACTTAATACATAGATACCTTATATTGAGACTTCGCTTGGGACTGCATATGGGGTGGGTGGGATCAAGGTCAAGGTCACTGTTTCTAAAAATATATAAACATTTTCCGCTCAATAACTTAAGAACGCCTTGAGATATTTTAATTAAACTAAACACATAGATACCTTATTTTGAAACCTCGCTTGGGATTGCATATGGGGTGGGTGGGGTCAAGGTCAAGGTCACTGTTACTAAAAATAGAAAAACAGTTTCTGCTCAATAACTTGAGCATGCATTGAGATATTTTAATGAAACTTAATGCATGGATACTTTATATAGATTCCTCACTTGGGAGTACGTATAGGATGGGTGGGGTCAAGTTCAAGGTCACTGTTACTAAAAATAGATAAACGGTTTCTGCTCAATAACTTGAGAGCGCATTGAGATATTTAATTAAACTCAATACATAGATGCCTATTATCGAGAACTCGCTTAGGATTACATATGGGGTGGGTGGGGTCAAGGTCATGGTCACTTTTACTAAAAATAGAGAAAAAGTTTCTGCTCAAAACCTTAAGCATGTATTGAGATATTTTAATGAAACTTACTGCATAGATACATTATATTGAGGCCTCGCTTGGGATTGCGTAAAGGTTGGGTGGGGTCAAGGGCAAGGTCACTGTTACTAAAAATATATAAAGTGTTTACCTTATATGAAGACCTCGCTTGGGATTGCGTACCGGGTGGATGGGATCAAAGTCACCATTATTAAAAATGGACAAATGGTTTAGACTCAATAACTTGGGAACACATGGAGATATTTTATTGAACCTTCATACATAGATACCTTATATTGAGACCTCGCTAGGGATTGCAGATAGGGTGGATGGGGTCAAGGTCACTGTTACTAAAAATAAATAAAAAACGGTTTCCGCTCAATAGCTTGAGAACACATTGAGATATTTTAATGAAACTTCATACATATATATCTTATGTCGCTCGCTTTGGATTGCATATGGGGTGGATGGGGTCAAGGTCACCGTTACTAAAAATAGACAAACAAGTTTCCGCTCAATAGCTTGAGAAGACAGTGAGATATTTTAATGAAAATTTATATGTAGATACCTTATATCTAGACCTCACATGGGATTGCATATGGGGTGGGTGGGGTCAAGGTCACCATTTCCAAAACTTTTAATTTTGTGCTGACCTTAATGCATTTCATTTGAAAAGTTTGGTTTTCGGGGAATTTCCAAGTTTCTTGTTTATTTTGGCATCTTGATTATGGATTTAAGAATATATATGGAATAGTTTTGATACCTCAACTCACCACAGACCAATTAGATGCACAAATACCATGACTCTACCTTATTTGTTTTTAAATTGTTTCTCTTAAGTCATTGAATCTTAACCCCATAAAAGCTTCTTTGACGAGCGTATGTTTGTGACAATGGTACTCTTGTTTCTGGTTTTAACGATCGGATTGTTTAAGGATTATAAGACAAAAGGCAATCCTCCTGGAGACAAAATGTAATTAAAAAAACATTGATTTCTGTTACAATCCAATGTTCGTGTGATGGATTATTGAACTATATGCTTGCGTTGGATGTCTGTTCTCCATGAGACATAATTTTCTATTTATAGAGTTATTGTAGGCTAATAAACAACCATTTCCGATTACGAGTTCTTATGCGTTGGAGTTCAAAAACAAAGGCGTACGCGCATCAGAACGACAAATCGTTGTTAGTTGCCGATAAACAACGATAATGCAAACAATATTTCGATTCTTACTTGACCTGACAACATATTATGCAATTACAATGCGAACTACATTTTACAGTTTCGGAACTATTTGTCGGGGTTTTGTTTCAAAATTTAACAACGGTAACTGTTGTTCTTTGTCAATAGACAACTCTGAGCGTGCCATGTTAGAATTGAGTTTACACAGCAGCCAAATAACTTAACTGTATCCCAAAGGCCACAACTATAGATCCAAATAATGTCAAACAGAGGAAGTGATTTTCCTTACTATAACTTTCATGCACATGCTGCAGATGTAATATGACAGCACACAATTTAACAATGAGGACACGAGTGTTCTTATTAAACGGGCGTATCGACGGTAGGTCGATAATAACATTTGCAAACGTATATTATTTTATTATATTGTCAGTGGTCGTCAATGACATTTTTTCGGGCAAGAAAAAATACTACCAGTAGTAATATTAATATGAATAAAATGTAGGTACATTTAAGTACCGTTACGCGCATGCATTGATAAGCATTGCATAGCGTAGGAAAGTTTTGATTGGAGTGCGCGATTTTCCCGGCGCGAGTTTGAATCCTGCTGGAACAGTGTACCCTAAAAGCATTTGTTGTCTTTGTATATGATTTTGTCTTAATATTATTCAATCAATATAGTGCTGGCACTCGAAATATATTCGAGAAAAGTAATAAATCATATGGGTTTTAATATGTGTATAAATGTATATGTATGTGAAATACTGCCGACATACCCTTTAAGCAACGAACACTGAAAATGAAGTTACATAGAGACATTGTGGTCCCGTAGTCATGTCGGTCACGTTCGTCTTAATATTATTAGACATAAGTTATTGGAGGGGGGCTTATTCCTTGTTTAATAAACAACATTCCTGTATATTTATGATTTAAAATGTGTACATATGTCAGCATTACTGCAATTTTATTGTTGTTATTCTGATATTTTACAGACATACTAGTATCATACGGCGTACACGCAAGAGGAGATAGTACCATGCCGCGTATCAGGAATTTTTTGATCGTGGCTGCGTTTGATTTCGGTACCACGTACAGCGGCTATGCCTATTCGTATAGAGACAATCCGACCAAAGTACTGTCAAATCAGACCTGGTATTCTGGCGACGCCTCCTCAACACTCGTTACTCTGAAAACGCCGACAAGCGTGTTGCTCGATGACAAAGGGAAGTTTCACTCCTTTGGGTTTGAAGCTGAGGACAAATTTGCTGCACTGGCGGAGGAAAAGAAACACAGAGGCTGGAGACTGTTCAGACGTTTTAAAATGATGCTACATAACAATAAGGTAAGTTTAATAAACTTACGCTATCGGCGTTTGCTTTGATTTACTGTACTATTTTAGCGGGAGTTTAATTGTTGGCTATATTGGTAGTCAATCACGATAGGGCCAATTCTAAACACTGCCAGAAAAAAAAATGCTAACGATAAAAACTTAGTCCCGTCAAAATAAGAGTAATCGTAGTGCTTAAATACATCCAAAAACCAAACAATTACAAGCCTGATGTATGAGAAAATAATACGTAGAAACCGTCGCATCATGTACAGTCTGTGTAACTATGTTTTATGTTAAACATTTTGTTAAACATGAACGATAACCTAAAATTTCCCCTACCGTACATTACAAGTATTTATGTAGTGACTTTTAAAACTTTTTTTTTTTTTTTTTTTTTTTTTTTTGATCCGATTCTTTATTTACCTCGTCCATAGGTATGTGCAGGTCGAGGTCATCCTGCTCCATACCTTACAATGTTTGATGTTAGTAGACAGACAGTTTAAATACAATAAAAGTTAGTGTATAATAATATTTGTTGAGTTGTCTTTAACATCTTTATAGATTACTGATAATGTTATAGAAGAGGCAAAATAAATATGTTTATATGAATGCATGTACAACAAAATAGCAAAAAACACTCACTTTCGGCATACATACAAACACAAATATGAAAGAAAGAAGAAAGGAAATAAAAAAACAAAACAAAAAAAAACAGAGAATCGTGTTTGGACTTCTGACAATATAATCTTGAAATCATTGCGAGACATACAGCAAAATGGTATCGGGTAAGTATTAGAACAATAAAAAACTAGTATAATTATGATATTGGATACACTACACTACTTCATCGTGGATTGGATTGGCAAGTAGCTGTACAATTGCCCATTTTTGCTTTTCTTTTTCTTGACATTTGCCATTGTTTTGAATGTCCCATGATAATCGTAAACTTTTACTTAGTCCTAGTATAGTGGGTGGGACCCTTTTTTTCTTACACATAAATATATATTTTTTCAATTCTAAGATAAAAATATTTATTTCACTCATGGTTTCATTTGTACTGCCAAGTATCATAGTTTGACAACAAATTTCAGAATATTTGTGCATATTATGTGACCTTAAAAATTGAATAACATAATTGACAACAATTTGTGTAAAGTAGCAGTCCCAGAATAAATGTATAATAGTTTCTTCATGTTCTTTGCAAAAAGTACATAAATTATCCTGTGCAATATTCATTTTATACAGTAAAGATTTAGTTCCTAGGATTCTGTGCACAATTCTTGTCTGAAACCACTGGGTGTATGTATCTCTGGAAATGTTAAAAACAAGTCTATGTACTTTTTTCCATTCAATGTTATTGAAAGATATATTCCATTTCGATTGGCAAGTTGGTATATCTGTGTTGGAGGTAAACGTTTTATATACAATTTTGTTTTGGTTTTGTATCAAGACTATATTATTTAAATAAAAAGATGTAAATGCACATTCTATATCTGGCTTTTTTATAACATCAAAGCCTGACATTTTTATAAAGTTCTTCACTGTTCTAATTAAGCCTTCATAAAATAGAAAATTAATTTGTATACCAATGTAAGATTCTAACAAATCCTTACTCACAAATAGTCCAGATGAGCTTACTATATCTCTAACATACCTAACTCCTCTATCATACATATGTTTATTATAAATACTATTCAGACCTATTTTAAAGTTGTGGTTGTAAAATAAAGGCATATTTAATATATCTTCATGCCTACTAACAACTTGTTTATTGATATATGCAATATAACATGTAAGTACATCTTTCCAAAAACAATTTTTTAATGTTTTTACTATTTTTTCAGCATAATCTTTTCCCACATTCGTCAATTTTTTAACATCAAACAATGAATAAACCAGTAGGAAACATTTTCCAGTACACAATACAATTTTCCTTAACCATGTCATTTTCATTGTTTTTTCAAAGGCATAGACATCTATCATAGAAATACCTCCATCATCATAAGATTTAATAGCCACTTTATGTTTAATTTTAGCAGGCCCATTCCAGACATAATTATGACAGATGTTATTTATCTGTTTTAGTATTATTTCTCCTGGATTAGGGAGGGTAATAAATAGGTGCGTCAACAAGGGGAGTAATAATGATTTGATAACAGTTATCTTTCCCAGGGGTGTTAAGTGTCTTCTACTCCAAAAATTTATGACATTTTGTAGTTTTTCTATTTTACTGGAGAAATTCATGTCTATCATTGT